>CM070664.1:1930000-2615000 GCA_036346575.1 Dendrocalamus sinicus
CCAACTTAGCCTTCACCGGTCGCCGCGGGATGCCTCAGGCACCCAGCATCCAAACCGCCTGCCGCAAGACAAGTCCGCAGGCCATTAGGCACACCGCACACACCCTTCCAACTTCACCGACACACTGCAACGCACTGCACGCGCCACCCCCGTATGGATCCAAGCGCGCCCAGGGAGGAAAACCATCTGCGACTGCGATTGTGATTAAATGGTGGCGAGGATGTCGCCGTCGGCGAAGCCGTTGTGGCACTCGCAGGTGCTCCCGAGGCGTGAGCGCCACCCGCCGCGCTGCTACGGCGACGGCTGCTAGAGCCTGTTGGCGCGGGCGCTGCCCAACTGGAGAAGCACGTCCTTGAGGCGGCCCTCGCCGGAGTTGAGCTGCGCCAAGAGACACTCCAGCTCCGCCCTCATCAGCACGACCTTCACCTTCAACCCCTCCGCCGCCGCCGGGAGCAAAACGCCAGCAGCGCGACGGCCGTCGGCGCACCACGCTGCCCAGCGCAAGCACCGCCGCGCCAAGCCTTCCCGCTCGAGCAGCCGCAGCACCGCCAAGACTAGCAGATCCGGGCCGAGGGACGCCAGATCCGGCCACCAGGCTGCCTGATTCGCCGCCGGCGAGGGGTGCCGTTGACTGGGAGCAGAGCTCTGTTCCCCACCGATCCAAGCTGGGGAAGGGGGAAAAGCCCCGCCGCCGCCCTCCTTGCGACCACCGGTGACCGGTGGCGCACTCCGGCGATGGCGAGGTGGCGGGATCTGGGAGGGGGAGGGGGGAGGTGGGGGAGAGAGGCCTCCGAGAGAGGTGGGGGAGATGAGGCGTCTCTGGAGAGTTACGGGTTCGGCTTATGCCTGTTCTTTTGGGTTCGGCTTATGGTTATAGTTTATGGTTTTTATCTGTTCGTGAGAGAGAGTATGGAGTAATAGAAACTCACGTGTAATTTTGACCGATATAAATGAAGTTGCTATAGTGTATACTACAATAAATTTATAGATCTTGTCTTGAAAAGACACTTCGCTTAAAAGTTAGTCGCTATAAAAAAGTTGAAAAGTAACTTTTAGAAAATAAAGAGAAGAGGCCGTGAATCTACAAAATCTACAACCTATTTTAATAACTGAACGACTGTACCATGGAATTTTAGCGCTCAACTGCCAGAAAAAGCTCTATCACTCATGACTAAATGCGCCATGACTTCTATTTTAAGCTACCTTTCTCAACTACAACCACATAAATTAAATGTAATATCTGCTTTTTTGTCACCATTAAATCGGCCCCACCTCCAGGGCACTAGTACTTTAACTTTGGCAGGTGCCCGTGCATTACCATAGATTTTACATACAAATATATCCATATTTAGTACTGTATGGCGTTTTATATGAAACATTAGTATAAATAAAATAAATAAGACATATAAGATGTAAGAACATCTTTATAAACAATATTATTGATAAATATGATAGTAGAATTGAAGCACCCACCTATTTTCTACGCAGTATTATGAGATTGCACCTACCAATTGCTCACGAGAGGACAACATATAAATGTCTATGGGAAAAAACTGAATCGGGGAGGTACGCACCTACATTCGATATTATTTGCTCTTGTACCTTATTAATGGTCATTGCAAAACTCCGTCCGACAGAAAACTGCTTTCTCTTGAATCTGAACGGACACATTTCGTTATTAGACAGGCACATCGGTATGCATTTGATTTTTTTGCTTGCCCTGCCAGGATCCTTGTCATTGACACTTCTCAATTCTTTGACTGATTTTGAAGCATTGTGTTCTCTTGATGTGGTTGGTACTAGCATTGAGCACCGTCCTAATTGCATCCTGCAATGATGCTTCACATTTTAAGCATTTCTTTCTAACGACTACTGATTGTCTGACTTTATTTTTTTAAACAGAACTGACTATAAAAAATTTCCTTTGTTTTTCCTTCTGTGTCTTTCTTCTTTCTTTCTTTCTTTCTTACTAAATCAAGGACTTCTTGCAGAATTGTGTAATTCAAAAAATAAGCTGTATACATAACATAATGTATACACAGAAACAAGCATTCAACACTATATGACAAAGAATACCAATAATTGTGCACATACTTCAAACGTTCGTGAGTCCTGCTCTTCCTATATTCAGCTGTTGTATGAGAATCGATCATAGCTCCAGCAAACCAAAACCCCCATATATCCTTTGAAACTCCCTACTAATTATACCGATATGACCATTAAAATCGCTTCTTAAGAAAATCTTCTCATTATTAGGCACACTTCTAACCATGTGACTTCCCAAAATTGCCTCTTAGCAGGCTTATCTAGGCCTACTTGTGAAGCATATGCACTAACAACATTCAAAACCAAGACGCTAAAAGTTAGCTTGACTAGGATAATTCTATCTCCCTATCTTCTCACGCCAACAACTCCGCTCTTAAGACGCTTATCGATTAAAATGCCCACTTTATTCTTGTTTGGTTCTTTCTTTTGTAATTTAACATATTATATTAAATATTTACGTAGTAAAGCCAAATGAGATATGTAAACTGGAAGAGGACTACTAAGTTGCCCTTAGCCCAGGAGCAATTGCCCATGAAAGCCATCTCAAATTTAGGAGGATAATCATCGTCCCGGATCATAATTGGATTATACAATATTGTGTAGCACATCAAATTTACTAAAACCTAGTCTGGAAACAACCGCGATGAGGTGTCGCAACGACATGTATGACGGGCTAAACCGTGTTTCGATGGCAGTCACCAAGGAGGGCACCATGAAATACGCAACTGCGCTGCTTGGGCTAGAGCTTGAGGAATTGAAGTAGGCCAGAAAGATAGTGTGTACTTCATGTGGCGAGCATGGGCAATGTAAGCCCTGAGGGACCCCATTTAGAAGTTAGAACAAAGAAAAAAATATTAAATGAGTTAAAACTTAGCAAGGGTAAAAAGATCTTTTTCAGCTTCTGAAATTAGAAAAAAAATATTAAATGAGTTAAATGGCTTAAATGACATGGTAATCAAGAGGTAAAGCCAATTTTGCGAAGCCAATTTTGAAAGTGGCAATTTTGCGAAGCCCACTCTTCAAAGTGGCAAATGTTCAATTTTCTCACAATAGACTTCCTAATATATTTCCTTATCCCTGCTTTCCTGAATCACGGTGCTGCTGTTGCAGGCTTGCAGCTGCTGTTGTTGATCCTGTTGTCGCCGCCACTGTTGCTGATCCTGCTGTCGCCGAACTGCTGCCATTGGACTAACGTCGACGGCGCTCATACAATTTGACAACAAATGTGTCCACGACATAAGTTAAGACATGATTGCACTGTTACACGATGACTCACACCCTGTGCATCTTCCATGGAAAGAAATGGACTGTTTCGTAGCAAAAGAGTGATATCTTTCATTGAAAGAAATGGAATTACACTGATGGATGAAAATGCAAATTGAGGTTGCAGCTAGAACTTATGCCACCAAACACTAGCATGATGACATTTAAAATGACGAATCGTGTAAATCAAATGGTTGATCACAAGCAAAGGAACCCTGATTTGAATCGAAGTTTGTTGACTAGATGTCCTGATTAACCCTGCGACAGTTCTTGCGGATTTCTCCATTGTAAACCAAGAGGGGATTTATGTTTCCCATTTTGATTATTGAGTTCACGTAGTGTTCAAAGAACAGTGACTCGTTTTCTGCATAACTTCTAACCAGATCTGCTATCTCTGGGTCATTTTCGGTCCACAAAACCTCATCTGAATTAAGAAGTCCTCTTCCCTCCAGTATCAACTTATAATAGCTGTTGTCAAATTTTGAAGGGCTGACAAAATCTAGTGGGCTTATGTTGTTATCACCTCCAGTGCGTGGGCAGACTGATTCCAATGTGTGATAAAACCTCCGCTCTAGTGTCTTGTCCGGTCTGTTGTCTCTATGCTGATTGTAGAGCCGTTGTTTGAAACTCACACATCTGGCCATTCCAATGGTGTGGCTACCTGTTGAAATGTAAAATAAAAGTATCCTTGAGGAGAATATGCGGATCCAGTAGTAACAACTATATTCATGGAATTGCATTTGAACTTGCACTGTTAGTTTCAAGTCCTACAATTGGAACATCTAATATGATTATAATCTACAGATTTTGTTATTTTTTATGTTCTTCCCATCATCCTTTTCTAGCAGATATTATTGCTGACAACATTTATGCCTTTTCTTTATTCAACTTATTGTTTTTCTTACTGTATTTTCAAGCTTATGCTTATGACAAGAGACTGTTATACAGAATTGCACTTGAATTTGCACTGTTAGTTTCAAGTCCTACAGTTGGAACATCTAATATGATTATAATCTACAGATTTTGTTATTTTTATGTTCTTCCCATCATCCTTTTCTAGCAGATATTATTGCTGACAACATTTATGTCTTTTCTTTATTCACTTTTATGGTTTTTCTTACTGTATTTTCAAGCTTATGCTTATGACAAGAAACTGTTATACAGAATATAAGTAACCGAGCCACTTCTGCATAGTTAATTCCCATCAACACTTTGTGTTTTACTACTTTATCACAAATACTTAATTTGAACATTGAAGAGGTGTCATACCTGATAGTGCTACAAGGTCCACCTTATCCAGTCCTTGCCTTTCAAACAATTTTATAAGACGATGTAGTGTTGCATTTGGTGGAGGAAGGTTCTTATTTGCTAGCTTCATATTTGCTGTCTTTGAATCTCTCCGTCCTAGCGGAAGTTCCCAATATGGGCCACCACTCTGTCACAAAATGACATTATCAGGCATGTGTTAAAACTATTCAAAATATATGTAAATTAATCTCAGCTAAATTAAGTTTTACTTCAGAATGCCCGTTTTTAGTACTCTAAATAAGATAAGAAGTCGTTGCTTTGAGAAATTCTCTATTTTTTTTCTTGCAACTAGCAGAGGTTTTTGTAATAGCCGAGAGCATATAGTTACCAGTGCTATTGAACCTCTAGCAGCTAGGGCTATAGTGTCAGCACAAGAGACTGTTTCTGGACATGCTTCTTCAAGTGCAGCTTTGACCTCATCTATCACTTCAAATCCTCTTATAGAATTCTTGTTGGGAATAGCATTTTTCTCGTTTACGACTGCCTCGCTGTCATCCAGCAGAACTGATGCATCGCACCCCTGAAATTTGACCCTGTGAGCAAAATCATTTTGATGTATAGCACTGAAGACACCACTAGCTGATCTAGATTATGAATGGTTGAAGCTGCAAACATGGTTCCAGTCCTCAAGAAACTGCAATATTCAGACCTGTGCTGACCTGAACAAAGCAGTCATGAAAAAGGAGCCTGAGAAGGGAAGCGCCTATCCGCTGTTCCTTTGCAATAGCCTTCTTTAAGACAGACACCACAATCTCATCAGCTTGTGGGCATGTGGATTTGTAGAAATCTGGAGAAAGACCTGAGTTTGGACTGTGTCCAATTGGATAAACACCCTCGTGGTGACCAGGGAAAGCAAGAGAGGCAGAGTAGTAGAAAGAAGCAATGAATATTGCACCAAGGATTCTCTTGGATGAAGCCATGAGCTTTGGAATGCTGTTGTGATTTGGTTCTTGCATTTTACTTCCTATTTATAGAACTCATGTGATTCAAGTTCAACTGCATCATTACATCCAATCCACTTGTGGTAAGAACCATCTATATGCTTCAGGTATACCAGATTTAGAGGTGGCTTTTGTCTATTTTTTTATCACTCATCTGTCACCATCATCTCATACCCCATGTGTTGCCATGCTTGACCTGCCTGAACCCTTATGTTCTCCTATTATTGGTTCCACATGAAGAGCAGTGAGAATTTTATAGTAGGGTTGATGTCTGTTCTTGTGTACGGCATTTAACATAATTGAAGTTCCCCTGTTAGTACTGTCTTTAAATATTCTGCTTTGGTAGTGCTCTAAATTAATAATGTTGGAAACAGAAAGAGTTAGCATTTGTTCCACCTGCTTCTCTAAGCAAATCCCGGTAACATGAATGGAAAATGTTGGTATTAGCTGCACCTACTCCAAATACGTACATCTTTGTAGGGCTGTATAAAAACTCGAGCCTTGCGAGCTGCTCAACCTCGGCTCACTCTAGGCTCAATTCGAGTTCGGTTGAAGCTCCAAACGAGCTGAGCTCAAGCTATCCTAAGCTCGTGAGCTTCAATGGGCCGAGCTCGAATAACTCGCGAGTCACAAGCTTTTTTTACGGTCCACATACATACCAATTCTAACGAGCTTACTCGAACTGAGCTCAAGCTTTTCTATTATTGAAAATTAGTATATTTCAAATTATTTTTTACTGTTATCAAACTTACTTGAGCTGAGCTCGAACTCAAGTTTTTCTTATTATTAAAAATTAGTGTATATTAAATTATTTTAACTGCTATCGAGGTTATTCAAGCTGAACTCGAGTTTAGACTGAGCCGAGCTCTAGGCTCAAATCCCAATTCAAACTCGCTTGAGCTTAGAAGGACACACTTGTTCGAATTTGGCTTATTTACAGTCTTACATCCTTGTAACACCTCAGAGAGGATGAGTAGAAAGCACACGACCATATTTAGAATTAAATATTTCAGTTAGGAGGCATTAGTAGCCTTACTAACGATATCTGGGGATTTTTAGTGGTATTTTGTGTATGTTTACGCATGCATGAAAGAGCGAACTGTTTACAATCACGTGACGGTTCAGAACTTGGCTCTCGGCCAATGCAACTTGCTATGTTTCGTTTTCAGAATTCTGACCAAGCTTAGAATGCAATTTTAGTGCACTGACGAACCCTAGGATGCAACCATTTCGGAGCTCCTAGGTATGAGTAGGATCAATGTACTTCTAGGTTTTCTAGGACCTTAGCTTCTACCGAGCAGTTCTTTCGCCATTGCTTAACCACAGTGCTATCCTACAGCGCAGACTAGTACCAACAGTAGTACTCCACAAAATACCAAATCCCGACGCTTACCAGACGGAAAAAATTTGGATAAGATCACAAAAAAATACCAAATTTCTCTGGATAAGATCACAAAAAATTTTGTCGGCCATGTTGACCTTTACTCCATTACATAGTGCTATAATCAGGCAGTTGTGAACAACTGTACGGGAGAATGATTTATCTTTCCTGTACTTGTCGAACAACTCCAGTGCCCTATCAATTTCTCCAAGTTTACACATCATGTCTATGATTGTATGATAGGTGACAGCATTAGAGCTTCAGCCCATATGAGGCATTTTATGAAACAAGCTGCAGCCTGCAGGCATCGTCCACCTTATTGATAACAAATAATGCTTTGATAAGTACATTGCATGTGACAACATCAACGGCGACTCCACTACTCTCAAGCCTACCCTTTATTGCCATAATACCGGTTGTGTCCTCTGCGTTGATGAAACCATGTAACAGCGTGCTATATGTGAAATTATCAGCAGCAACACCTTCAGAGATTTTAACAGCCTTGTTAGTGTCACCAGCCTTACATAAACCACTTATTACTGCATTGTATGTCACAATCCCAGGTTTGATTCCCTTACACTCCATCTCTTCAAGCAGAGAGAAAGCCCTACCCAAATCCTCCTTTTCGCACAAACCGTCGATTAAAGTTGAACTAGTTACGTACCCGTGCGTTGCAACGGAACTCATTGAATATATAGATAATCATGCTATAGAAGAGGGTCACTCTAATCAGTTAGTAAGTGAAGAATGGTGATAAGTTAAGAGAATAGAGTGGTTGAAGGAGAATGGACCAACCACCAACTCATTTTTTTATAATAGTAAAAATATGCACACTCGTCCACCACCACACCTGTTTGTTCCAGTTTCCCCACTATAGAAAAAGCATCTTCCAACCTGTTCCTCTTGCAGAAACCACCAGCTAATGATGTATAAGTGATCAAGTTTGGCTTAGCATCCCTTGGCTCAATCTCATCTAAGAACCCCATCACTTTCTCCACACTACCTTCTCTACACAGCCCATCAATAACAGTAGTGTAATTAACCACATCGGCTGCAATGCACTTGTCTAACATCAACCGATGCTCCCGAAGCCCTTCCATCGACAGCCCGCCACTCATGTATCCATGAACCAAGCTGCTGTAAAACACCGCATCACCAACCATACCCTTGCGCACCATCTCCCTTACCAGCTCTACCGCCTCACCAATTCTCACCTCCCGCCCAAGCACATTGACAACCGCAGTCGGTATCAACAGGCACGGCTCGAACACGCTGAACTCCCTCCTCGCCCTCTCGTAGTAATCCAACCCAGCGGCAGCCTTCCCGGCCTTGGCGAATCCGGAAACGATCAAGCTCCAGCTGACACGCCCTCGCGGTCATTACATCGAACACCTTCAGCGCGCCCTCCATGTCCCTGCGGGCACACGGCTCCGACACCATCGCACGATACGTGGACGGGGACAGCACCGCGCCGTGGTCCTCGACGCCTGCGGCGGGCAGCTCCAGAGCGTGGCGCGGGTCGCCGTGCTCACCGCAGGCCCGGCTGAGCAGCGCGTCCCGAGGCGGCGCGCGGGAGGGAAGGCGGGCATGGAGGCGAGCGCGAGTCGCCGTGACGCGTCGCGGGGGCGGGCGAAGGCGAGGAGCGAGGAGGTGGGTGCGCCGGGTGGGAGGCAGGGAGTTGGCGAGCGCCTGGGAGGCGAGGGCGTCGACGAGGCGGTGCCTGCGGCGGCGGAGGAGGGCGCCAGGAGGCGGTACACGTGGCGCGCAGTGACGTTTCGGCCGAGCTTGGTGGGCGATGGGGGCGGCGGCGGCGGCGGCGGCGCGGCGGAGGTGTTTGCCACCGGGAAAGGCCATGGCGGGCGCTGCTGCCGCGGTGGGAGTGGAACGTTCAAAATGCCGGGAGAAGGGAGGAGGTTTTTGTCTTTCTGGAAGATGTTTGCACTGGGCCGGACCGGGTTCTGATCGAGCTGGAGACTGAAATGGGCCCAGCTTGTTCAGTTGGACAGGGCTGGGTTTGGTTAGGCCATTAAATAGATCACTGAATTGGCTTGGCCGAGTTAAGATTTACTTGGGCCGTCTGTAGTAAACGGCCACAAGGTTGGCCGCCTTCCAGGACTCCCGGCCGCATCCGACTCCGCGAGTGAGGAACGGAAACGAGAAGAGGAGGGAGTAGGATGCAGCAGGCACAGGCGGCGGTCGCCGTGGCGGCGGGAGCGGCGCACCAGCACGAGGCTACGGGCGGGGACGCGCCGCCGAAGCAGGTGGCGCAGGCGATGGAGCGGCTGGGGTGCGCGAGCAGGATCATCGCGGACATCCGGCTCGGCGCGGACCGCCTCCTGGAGGCGCTCTTCGTCGCCGTGGACGCGCCCCAGCACAGCGCGCAGAAGCACGCCGACAGGACCGCGCGCGCCGTCGCCCAGGAGGAGGCCGCCATGCACCGACACTTGGACGACCTCCGCACTCTCGGCAGGTACCCCGTCCCCCATCCAACCCCCAACCCCCGTCTTGATCCGGGAGCTTCTTGTTAGCTCCCTTGGGCGGTTACTTGATTCGACGAAGGATTTGGGTTGGTTTCGGGAAATAAACGCTACTGCGATGATTACGGAAGGGATGAGAGAAACAGACGAGCTCCCCTTCTCCTGCCCTAAATCTTAATTAGGATCGTTATTGAGATGAGGGGAATTAGTGCCTGTGATATTGTCTAGATTATGTTCGGGAAATTCATACCTGTGATCTTGGCTAAGCTTGTTCAAGTTGTATAGCAGAATTTTGCAAGGAAACTGTAGCTTTTAGGGTTTTGGTTATTCCCCTAGATATGCATATCACGCTATAGTTTTGTCAGGAATGCTGACTTTAAAACCAAGTCTTATTCGAACTGCGGGCAGTGATTTTTTGTTTTGGGTTATAAAAGGTTTTGTGCGGATCATGTTTGCACTTGGGAGGTAATTTGAAATGCGGACAGCTAAGTCAGTTATATTGAGTTACTGCCTGTTAAGTTCTGATCTTATTGTGGCCTACTTGACATAGTTTGGACTTGTCAAGACAGGTGGCCCATCATAAAATTTGATAACTTGAACCAAATGTAGTGAGAAATTTAAAAATGAGTTTGCACGCTAATTAGACAGACATATATCTTCCTCTAATGCTAAAGTTTGATCTATGGAATTGGAATGTTCTAGAAGTTTTTTTCTCAATAGTTGGCTTATACTGGGATGATTTCCATTTCTGTAACTCACATTTTGTACCTGGCTCTAGTACAATATTATAACCTTTGTTGAACTTCTGTGTCCAGAATCAGCATTTAGCAGCGATTGTTTTAGTGTCACTCAGGGCCAGGATGTCAGGTGCAATAAGCTGTATCATTGTTTATCGAAGAGGGAATTTTGCAGACAGTTGGAAAATCTCTGCCTCATGATACTGTTTCTGTACAGCAAATAAACTTTCCAGGCAATATACTCCTCCTGTAGATTGAGAACTTCTAAGTCATAACGAAACCCAAGTCACCAGATAAAAAGTAGATGAAATATCCAGGCAATATAATTGTAATGTTAGATATAAGACTTAAGTTTTGAGCAAAACCCGTAAGTTACTAATAGATAAGGCTAGTAGGCCATGTGACAGTGACTTGTGAGATTTGAAAGCCATAAAGATATCTGGAACCAACTTGAATGAAGTTGAGCAGAATACTTGAAATTCATGTGAAGAGGCTGGATTTGAGTTTCTTCTTCGGTGCTCTGTTCACATTATTCTCCTACTAAACAAACTTAAGGAACTTACATGCATAAGGGTATCATTTTCACTTTTAAGTGTTTGGGCTAATTGTAACTTTTGGTTTTTATTATTTTTTAAGACTTAAGAATCATCATTAACACAACTATACTTTTAGGTTCTGTGCATCCTTAACGAAATTTATTTTGCTTTTTTGAACTTTTCTTTTAAAATGGCGCTTTTCATTTAAAAAGATCTACAACTGTAGCCTAACAAATATTCTGTATTCTTTTAGCATTTCTTTTGCTGTGAATAATTCTTTTTTTCTGTTAGGAAGGCAATTGGAAGAGTCTGGAGTTCTAAATGGGGCCCTTAAAGCTCGAGGCAATTCCTGGGGCTTACACATGCCACTTGTATGTCCAGATGGTGCTGTTGTGGCATATGCTTGGAAGCGTCAACTGGCAGGCCAAGCTGGTGCATCAGCTGTTGATAGAACTAGGTGAAATTCATCACTTCTATGGTTTTTGTCTTGTTTAGTTACTGTCGCAACGTGATGTGCTTCTTTTCCATATTTATTTTTTCTGTTGATGTGACATTTTCACCAACAATACCATTGGTGGTATGTAGTTTGAATGCTTAATCCATGGTGTTTCCTCCTACAATAAGATGGTAATTTGTTGGCAGCTGAATTTGTACACACATATCCGATTCCCCAATGACGCTGTGAGGCATCACATAGGTTTTGTCATTTGATGAGTTTGTGCAATGGGCAGGTAGTTCATTTCTCCTTTTCCCTCTTTTTGTTTCTATTTTTGCACTTTGTGTAGAACAGAACAATTGCTCCCAATGCATCCATAGTTTGGTTTTACGTTGATTGGCATTGGAAATATTCCCATTTATTTATGTGCTTCTTTAGATGTAAGTAGTTTATATGATGCCTTGGAATCATCCACTGTTCTCCATGAGAGGATACCTACAGTTTGGCAGCTTTCTTATTTAGTTCTTTTTTTATGTGTGTGCTAAACTAAAATGGCTATGTACAATTCGACATATGTGATTGTGGTATATCGAGACATCACTCTGCCAATTTCATTTCTTAATTTAATCATGCATACCATTGCGCACTAACTAAAGGCTGCATTGCTTACTAACTCAAGACTTGGCAGGAAACTGACAAAAAAAATTCTAGATTTGCGATATTCATTTATTTATGTGTTTATAATGTTTGGATTTGGATTCATGCTAATTCAATGTTGATTTCAGGTTAGCTTTCAAGGCCTTCACTGACCAGAAAAGAAGATTCTTCCCTCACCTAGAAGATGAAGTGCTTAACCATGCCCATGATGTTGAATCTGGCATTGCTAAAAAGCCAAGGTTGCCTGCCAGCGATGGAGAGCTAGAAGAAAAAACGTTGTCTGAGATACTTAAGAATATAGAAAATGAAATACCTAACATGAAGATATTCACGTATCGGTGTTTGGATTGGTCAAAAAGAGCTTCATCATTAGCATCTCTGATGGATGATGACTTTGTGGATCCTTCCAAGGAGCTGAACCTGCAAAATATGGGCAAATTGAGATCTGGTGCTGTGACAACTGCCATAGATCAGGTTGCAGTAATTGAGTTGCTGGTTCCTTCAATATTTAGAGCTATAGTGTCATTGCATCCTGCTGGATCTATTGATCCTGATGCTGTGGCATTCTTCTCTCCTACTGAGGTAAGGATGTCTTCCAAAACCTTGACTTCATCCAGCTCAACTTAGCATAAGCAACCAAACACTGGTGCTGGCAGTGTGTGTTTACTGTTTAATTACATGTAGTTGCCTATGTAACAAGATGACTTCGATGTGTTAACATGTTCCTAAGATACACTTGTGGGCAAACTCTAGTCTTCTCGTTGATAAATATTCTTTTTGACACATGAAGTGAATATTCTACCAGGGAGGAACTTACCTTCATGCGAGAGGCTTATCGGTGCATCATGTTTTTAAGCATGTAACGGTAAATGCTTCTTCTAATGTTCTTTTATTTGATTATTTGTCCAATGAGAGGCATTGGAAGTAAGTCATGGGTGTAATCAATACATTATTTTGACTATGTAGGAGCATGCTGACAATGCATTGCAGTACTTCCTCAGTGTGGAACCCAGTAAAGCACTTTCTCTACTATTGGTAAGTTGCAGCAAATACTTGTCCTCGGGATGCATCCTTTAGAATTAATCCGGTCATTGCCAAAACGTTTAGGGTGCATTGCTATTGTTTTCTATATTTTGGGCACTTCTGTTGCAACAATAGTACCTTACTTTTGTTAATTACTAACAACATGTTAACCTCTTGCAGCGTTGGATTGCCAGTTATCAGAGACTATTTACAAAAGTTTGCAGGTAATCTCCCTTAGATATTTTGATCATATTAGTATTGCATTTCTGCTGTACAAATAAATAACACTTGCATAATTTCACATGCAGTAAATGTCGACGGCTTCTGCTGATGGACAAGTCTTTGGCTTTGCTTTTACCCCCTGTCCACCGCTCCTACCACCAGACTTCGAATGTTGGTTCGGATCTTCAGGAGGCCTATCACATTGGATGTTCTTCCTACGATGTCTGACACCTCTAACGCACTCTGGACTTTTAGCTAGGATGTTTCTAACGCTGTCACTTCACAATCTACATGTACTACAACCTAATGTGTAGAACAGTGGTTTTTTCGACTTGCATGTAGTTCAGCTACAGATTTGTAAGAACGAAAGGCTTGTTGATTGACGAGTTACTTTGGTTGCATTTTCATCTCACTCCTGTAAAAACGTGTTGTTTATTAGCAGTCATTTGGGAACTAATGTTACGGAACTTGGATAAATATGTTGAGATTTTTGTGTACTTTGATCGTTTTAGAACTTGTGCAGTTCAAAGTATAAAAACTTTTGACAACTACTATACACAAAAGTATTTAGACTTATCATTAGTGGATTTATCATCAAAATACCTACATATCATTATAATTTATATAGTTTTACAAACATACTATTAGAAGAAAAAAATATTAGCAAAATGTATGTATTGGAGACCGTGTTCATGTCCTAAGAGACATCAGTTTAGGAGGCAGTAATTAGCATCAGTACAGCACGACGACATTGCTATTAAGCTCAATTGAGCTATGCTCGATACGGGCATACATCCTGTTGATTTCTTACTCTACATGAGAAGTTTTCATTCATAGACGTGAAACTTCAACTTGGCTAACATTGATAGCGCAAATACGGTGAAAATTATCTGGAAAGGATTAACAGTGCTGGATATTTCAAACCATTTATTTGGTAGTATAAATAGTTGCTCTAGCACTTACTGCTGAACTGTTAGCAACGTTGACTGTTTACAACTTACACCAATATAACTAGAGGAGAGGCAAACCAGGTGAGTGTATTCCTGACTTAACCTAAATATACACATCCAGTTTGTCAAGTATTTTACAATACATACACATCTCAAGGAAAGTTCTCATGAAAGCTCTTTGCAGGCTCCACTTCAAGTTAGTGGCTATACAAAAAAGCTCTCTTTTGATCTTTTCACATACCTCGAAACCCTACCACATTTACAATTTACAGTACAACCTGTGTTGGCAAAACTATAAGATAGGCAACATGCATGGGCTAAGAGCTCTCCTGGAACGACTGCGAACGAGAAAACGCTGCTGGATTCGCCTGAAAAACACAAGCAGGATGAGCATCTGACGTCTGGCCCTTGCTCTCACCCTTGGATTGGAAAGGCTTGAAGATGTCAGGGTCCCCAGGTTTTATGCCGAGAGTGGCCCATATTGAACTCTTCGCTGCCTCATCAGGATCATCGATCCGGAGCGTCTTGGGAACCCACAATGATTTCTCCTCCTTTTCCTCTCTTAGCGGATTGGAGTCCCTGGAATGTTTCCCCAGAGTAGGAGACCCATTGCCTGAACAGCTGCTGTTGCTTGACGATGATGGTGATATACATCCGTTGGTTCTCATCCACGGTGTGTTCCATGTTGTGGCTGGCCAGCTTGACAAGCAACCCCAAAGGGCAGGTGGCACAAGAGGATATGGAAATGCTGGTGCAGGAAGTCGCGAGGCTGGCATCATGGGAGAGTTCATCCATGGAGCTGAACTTGTACTGCAGCTTTCTGACGGAGAAGCCGACTCGGACATACCTCTACCTGGCACCATTACAGGAAGGTTGTTCCATCCTATGCTCCAAGGGTACATGAAAGGAGCTCCAAGGTAATACTGAGGCACTGGACCAACTCCATTACAATAAACCGGTGTTCCATTCTTATCAATGTGGACTGCGTTTTCCGGTAACCCATTGTATGATGTGATAGAAGACGCACAAGGGTTATCTTCCCTACTTTCGATCATTGGCACTGATCCAGCATTGGTTACATTCTGCTCCTCGATGTTCAGCACTGATGCCATCGATTCACAAAGTGGCACCACAGGCCCAGATTTGAGAGCTGTTTCATTTCTACAGATTGGTTGTATCGGGATAGAAGGTGAAGATGCAAGGGCTTCAGGGATCACCGTCTTAGAGATGTCCACTCTGGACCCCATCAAACAGTCAGGGGCCATCAACAAGTGACGGTAGTGCAACGATGAATTCTTACTTTTGCGCCTCCCAGCACCAACAGGCACATTCCTCATAGTCCCCCCTGCAGTCCAATACCTTTGGCAATTTTTACAGAAGTGTCTAGGTTGATTAACATTGTAGTTGTTGTAATAACAAAACTTTGTATCCATGCTGTTGCACCGAGGGCAAGGTAGAATCTTATCTGGCTTCTTAAGTACCTTATCCTGGCCCGATTCGTCATTTGCTGTCTTCTCGTTCTCCTCCCTTTGGTCTGATGCTGCTTTATCTTCAGCATTGCCTATCTGGTCCTGACCTTCTTTCTTACGGTCCGAGGTAGATGAACTATCTGGTTCTGCATTTTCTTTCGATTGTGGTGCATCAACCTTCATTTCATTATCTTCTTTCCCTAGTGGTGCATCAACCTTCATTTCGCTATCTACTTTCTCCTGTGACACGTCAACCTTCATTTCATTATCCTCTTTGTCTTCTGTTTCTTTGTGTTGATCCTGTAAGATTGCAACATGACATACTTTCAAAAGTGTACTTCAATTCAAACAAAACTGCAGTTGGAATATTACATCCAACAGCGGGGAGAACATTATGTTTGTCCAGACGCGCCAACAGGTCTAAAACATGCTAAAAAACCTACATCATGCCTGAATAGTTCAACTAAAAAGATTTAAGGAAAACATTAACAGTAATTTAGATCAACTATAGTCTTCTTATTCAGCTTTGTGTGTCCTTTTCAAAAGAGAATATTAGCAAACAAATAATAATTAGCTTATTGGTTATGTTGTCGCTCCGAACATAGCAAGATTGGAAACATTAACATAGCAAGTAAGTTCAAACTTGGTAAGATAGGGTTAAGAAATCCATCACGTGACTCAAGTCCAGCTGCTCGAACCCAAATTTGATCAGCTTTAGCCTCCTCCATACACAACATGTGGTTATGTGCCGTGGTACGAGTTGCATGGATCACATCACACAACGACAAAGCCCAATAATAGACGAAAGACGAGTAAAAATCTTCAGTAGAATTCTCTCTATTCCTTTTGCTCACATAATCCCTACACAGCTTCGTCTCATTTCTCATCGGCACAATACCATAAGATCTCTGCTACTACACCGATTTCCTCTGCCCCGTTACTCCCTAGCAAAATCAAGGCAGGCATCCTGTTCCTGGTCTTAAAAGAGAAGCCCCTAATTAAGTGACCACTGTTGGGCAAATGAAAGCGAACAAGCTTAAAAGAATCTAGATTTTGCATTGATTCTTACTTTGCACTACTAAGTGATCACTTTTGACGAAGCAAGGATGGTAACACCCTACCAACTATGCTATCTAGAATCCTAGATTAGCATCACGGCAAGGTACAGTTATTGGCCCCCGCGAACCCCACGGCCAGGAAATATTTTGTAGCAGCTTATTTGGACTCAAAGACAGCGCCCAAATCGAAGAAACCGACATCACATGGTGTACGGCCAAAGGGATTATCCTTATTCTTGGGCCCATCCACTCCGAAATGCAAAACCGAATTTCGTCACGCCCCCGCTGATCAGCATGCACATCCTAACGCTTATATAAGCCTTGAATTCACCCTCTTGTCAATTTCAACTACTAGATTCTAGACATGGTGAGATGAGGAGAACTTTTTTTTTTAATTTTACACGGGAAACTGAGGAACATGTATATTGAAATTGCCGATCGAACAGAAGCCTCTCCTTTTCGTTTTTTCCTCTCCACAAGCAAAAACAAACTCTCATGAAGTACACATGATTAAACTAACCTTATCAGCCTCAGGCTCAGCGTCCGCTGGTGCCGGTGGCTGCAACTCTGGAAGCGGCGGCGGCGGCGGCGGCTGTTCGGGGCCGGCCGTCTCCTCCGCTCCCGGCGGCCCAGGCGCGGCCTCACGAACCAACGGGATCACCCGCCCGAAGAGCTTTATACCCGGATCCTTCTGATCCGACATCCTCGATCCCACCCGCGAACCCAGCGAGAACACGCAAGCTGTCGAAGCCGAGAGAGAGCAACCGAGGTGGAGACCTGACGAGAGAGGGCTAATGGATATAGCTCCCACTCTACCCCTTGATGGGAATGGGATGGAACGGAATGGGACAAAAAAAGCAGCGGAATTTGAGAGGGGGGTCGACTTCTTATTAAGGGTGCGTTAACGCGCGCGTGTCCTCTGAAGTTTTTAATAGTAGCAAATATATCCCTAAATATATCATCTTAAACTTTGTTCGATGTCTCTCCAGCACCTCGAACTATAAAATCGGACGTTTGACCTTCGAACTTCATAATACAGTTCAAATAACATCTTGACCCAATTTTAAATAGTGGTACTACCTACATGATGCAATAAGTAGACAGTTTTACCACGTAAGTTTAAGTAAATGACGAGTAGGACCCATAGAGCCTTCACTCTCTAATCCAAACAGGAGGGAACTATAGAGGGTGATGGCCATGGAAACACAACTAGGAGCTTGATAGGGGTAGAAACTGTGTGGGTCCCATATGTTACTGACCTCAACTTGATCAGCATGCATCCTACATGGGAAAATTAACTACTCGTCGCACCATGTGACATCATACGAAACCGGGTCATAGTGTTATTTGAATTGGATTACAAATTTCAAAGTATCAAATATTTGGTTTCATAGTATAAAGTGTTGGACGATGGACTTTTAAATAGAGTTGGGGATTTTGTTCATAATAAGCTTCGAGAAGTAGAGAAAATAAAGTATACTTAAAAATTAATCAGCAGATATAACTTACACCGTTTGATTAGCAACGACTGTAGAATTATTTGGCGTAGAACTCATCCTTGCCTCGCTCAAAACGTCAGCCTGACCCTTCCTCACAATGGCTCAATGCGCGCATCCTCTCAGAGATAGAGTTAGAGATGTCAACGGGCATAAATCCGCTGGATTTTGCTATCCCAAATCCGTGCCCATGAAAGTTGGACGTGCCCACTAAAAAACCCATGCCCGTGACGGGTGCAAATTTTTTCCCAGACCCATGCCCACTGGGTTAACGGGTACCCATGGGTCGCCCGTCGGGTCAATAATGCGAGCTGCAACAATGGTTAATAGAGAGGAGGAAGAAGTTCACCGCCGGCCGTTGTTGACGACGGGCGGCGCCATGGCCAAAGGCCTCATGGCGTGATGCGCGTTGGGCTGCGGCGTGGGGCGGTGAGTGAATCGAAGACGAGGCGACAGCGAGAGCGTGCGGGAGGACGCAGCGTCGCGGCAAGAATGGCGAGCGAGCAAGAGCTGCGGGGACGGGAGGCGGCGTGGAGATCGCCGAGACCGAGCGCGAGCGCTAGATGCGCCGCCTACGGCGGTGTTGAATCGGGGTGGGGACTGGGGAGGAGTGAGTAGTGACCGTGGCGAGTGCTAGCTAGGGTTAGCCGTATGGGTAATGGGGCATTGCCGCATTTGATTTAGGGGCTTAGGGCTAAATGGCTAATAGGCTATGGGCTGGGTTGGTTTGTCTGGGAGTTTGGGTTTATAACTCTTATGGATCGGGTTTATATTACCCATGGGTTTACGGGTTTGGGTACTATAGGAACGTATCCGAACCCGGCAGACCCGATGGGTTGGGCTTTTTGCCCATTAAAAAACCCACGGGTTAGAAAATTGACTCAGACCCATACCCTAATAGAGTAAAAACCCACCGGGTATCGGGTTTCGGGTACCCTTTGCCATCTCTAGATAGAGTAGAGCTGTACTCCAGCACTGCAGTGGTATCCGCAATTCTGCAGTTTCTTCAGGACGCGCGCGAAAACCCCGCGCAAATCGCTAATCCGACGGTGGGGACAGCTGGCGTCCAGGTCAGCGGCGAGGGAGCTCGTCAGCCACGAAAACTCGTGGCTGGGAGGCCGCCCCGCTGACGTTAGCGCGAGAAAGGCGAGGACGTGCGGTTCTTTTTCTAGTCCTTTTCCCTCCGCCTTTTTCCTCTGCCTTTTCCTCTCTCTTTTCGCCTTTCTCTTCCCTTCTCTTTTTTTTGGGTCCCAGGCAAAGCGCTCGTTCGCTACGCGTCACCGGGTGCTGCGGCCAACGTGTCACTTGCCCGTTGGTGGGGCCGGTCTGGCAGTGGGACAGGATCCGAAGGAGTTGGGTGTGCGTAGCAGTCGAGCAGACAGGAGGGCGGGCAGGGCTGAACACCGAACCCATGGCTTGCCACGCGTGTCAATACACTGTGCTGGGCTGACGTACGCAATGGAAGGAACACGTGGCGCCTTCTTCGTGCGTCGAGTGAGAAGAGCAGTTCTCACTCCGGACGCTACTGGGATTTTCTCAGCATCCCAAGTTGGAAGAGATTGTGTCTTTTTTAATCAGTTGGAAGATGTAAAAGAAGAAGATACATAGGTATAAGAAGAAGATACATAGAACAAATACTCTTAGGATTGGCTAGAGCTAAAAAGGAAGACTAATAAAGACGCAGTGATCCTAATTCTACGCCGGACCATACTTTTTGCCCCTTTAGCTTCAACTTTTAGCTTTTAATTTTATCTTTTTCTAATTTTTGGTTTTTTATGCTTGTTTGTCTTTTCTTTTTTCCGTATTCTTTCGTATCGTACGTGATGAGCTAACTTTTTTCTTTTTAAAATTTTTAAATTTAATTATATCAAATAAATTACCATTAAATATAATAAAAAAATAAGTTTGCTATACTAACGTCAAACTGAGCAGCCCAAACGTACCTCGTTCGGTCGTTCCAGGATCTGAAACTCATCCACGTAGGTTGGTCCCACTGGATATGGACGTATCAAAATCCATTAGCTAGGTCCCACCATGACTCTCAATCCACCAATCTGACGAGCCACGGCGGTGACATGGCACATAGGATCTTCCCCCAAACCCAGTTTCCACCACAAGTTTGTATTTCTGCGCTCACGGAATAAGATTCTCCAAAGGCTTGCACACCAGGGTGGATCTATGGCCCTATTCTCTTGAAGTTTTTTATTTTAGTTTTTTTGTTTCTTCAAAAATCAAAACAAATAACGTAGTTTTTTAAGCAGGTTTTTCAGACAGTTTCTTAGCTCAAAACATGTGTCGTCGCCGTAGCAAAAAACTTTCAGCCACAAAAAAAGAAAGCCTATAACAAATGAACCCTCATTATCGGCGACAGAGGATAGCGTGGTCGTTCTTGTATGTTGTTGTCTATTGCACACGAGCACCCCTTTTTTTTTGGTGAATTTCTGCATCATGAGCACAGTTACAACTATACCACGTTATCCAACCACGATCGACACTGGATGGATTCTTTTTGGCTTTTCTATAATATCTATTTTTTAAATGGAGTATTTTTTCAAGACATGGTCTGCAAGTCGATTGTAGTAAACACTGTTATGACTTTACACATATCGGTCAAAATCTCACGTGAGTATTTCTCTCTCCATATCTCTCTCGCGAATAGTTAGAATTCAAAATTTTCTATAAATTTTGATCAAAAATCCACCCCATCTAAATCATCAATGGATGTTTGACGGACATAGAAAAATTTTAAACCAAAACCTATAAGTTACAGTCAAAAAATCCACCCACTATCTATACGGCTGTATCATCAATGGATGTTTGACGGACATAGAAAAAATACCCAAGGACAAGCGGCTATCTGTGTATTTACACATTAGAATGGTCTCTTGGCACTTGCCATGCAAGACCTAGATCATGTTCTTTTGGGTTTTTAGTTTTTAGCTTTTGTTCTCTTTAAAAGTCAAAAAAATAAAATAGCTTCTTAAAACGAATTTTTTTAAATAATTTTTAAACCTGAAATCATATATACTATTCGCTGTCACCTTTCCAAAAACACAAATAAAGCCATCAGCAACCTAAAAAGAGCAGAGCATATATATCTGTGGGCGGCGGCAGGAAGGAACGCATATACCTCAAAAGCTCCGCACACTTCTCCGGGCGTTATGCGATCCTTTCTGCTCCTCTGCGGGATAAGAACGGGCCCACGCCGCGCAAATGCGACGGAGAAAGCGAGCGAGCGGGAGCCACTTGTCCCATCCACCGTCGTTAGCCACGCGCCGCCGGGGCCACCGTCTCGCTGTGCGTGGGTCCCGGCGCACTTGCGGAAAGGGCCACCGAGGCGTGGCGTGGTCCCAGACGGAAGCTCTCCTTTCTGCTGGTGGTGGGGCCCACTCGCATGTTCCCTCCGTGTCGTGCAGAGCGGCTGGCCTAGCAGCAGTACGCGCCCAGATGGCAGCAGCCCAGCTGAGGAGCTCGGCTCGTGCTGTAGGGAAAAAAGATTCTCTGAATTTGTAGGCCTGTGGTTCTTGCCTCGCCAGCAAGGCACATATCCATCATTTGCGTAGAAGCGATAATTCATTCGAGGTACAAAGTAATATATTATTCAAAATTTTATAAATATAGAAATGATACTATGATACCTATAATTGTCTCTAGAGTACATGACTAACAAAACTCTGGTGCTTAATGTTTTTGATTGATCTAAGCAAGAGCAAGCAGCCAACAGGAAGAGTAGTAAAGAAGAAAGAGCTAGCAGGTAACTGAAGGAAGAAGAGATTAAGTGTAGCGTAGACTAAATAGGAATTAAGGTGCAAGGGGGTGGACGACCGAGGGAGATCATCGGTGACACCAATGGCGGCCAGGCCAGGACGTCGGGCTCGCACGGCCGCAGCCGTAGGAACGCGGATGGCAGGCGGCGCGGCTGGCAACCCGACCCGAGCGGCGGCGGGGAGAGCCGTTGATACTTGATAGTACGAGAGCTGCTCATCATCACCCATCCGTAGTGGGCCATGGTGCTGGTGCTCGTGGTCTGTGGGCCACCCATGCTTATATGGGCCGACTACTTTTATATGGCCCACCCATAGTCATGTCTTGTTGTTTTTTTTTTTCTTCAATGGCTGGACATACACATACATGGTCAAATGGTCCGGACCAACCGTGCTGGCCGACGCACGGTACTGTTTATCTTATCGTGGATTTATTCACTTCTAACCCTTGATTGATGTTCTATTTTGGTGTCTTGAATTTCTGAATAAACCTGTGATGCCTGTTTCAGTGTTATACAAGAGTTTTTTTGAAGTGGTGGATAAACATATAGAAGATGGAAGTCTGATAAGGGATCTGAACATGAGGAACCTTCCTGACCTGAGCAAGAAGTTCATTGGGCTACTTGAGTTACTAGGATAAAACTTGTCATCATTGTTATAGGTCTGTGCTCACTGAGAGATAGTCCCTTACTGTATCTATCTGTTTGAATACAGCAAAAGAATAAAGAAGAAGAATTGGTTCTGTATTTACCTTCTTTTCTTAATTTATCATTTCTTACACCTACATGGAATTTGATTGCACTTGCATTGTTATAGGCTGAACTGGACGTGTTGAGGATGTTGTATTTACACACCACAACTTACACCTTATTTCAAGAAAATCTGAAGAGTATTACGCCGGACGTCTATCTAACGGACGGAGGAGGTGATGAGCCATTCCTTCCGGCAGTCGACGATCCGGGCCGGGACATGGAGCTGACGTTGCTCGAGGCCCTCCAATGGCGCCTCGCCTGCGTCACCCCATACCCTTTTAATCTAGAATTTGGAAACCAAACCAGCTAGTCAAACAATCTCATTACGATTAGCAGCTCGGCGTAACCCCAAAAAACCACCACAAATCTTTGCTAAGAAACATCACATATCAACAAGTTATTAGGTCCATAGGAACATGTGAAGTCCGAGTACAGAGGTCATGTTCAGCGTTGTACCATTTGGGGTTTTTTTTTTGTGACTTTTGGCTTTTAGTTGAAATGGTATTATAGCATGTTATATTTTTTAAGATATTCAATAAAACAAAAATACATAAAAAAATAAAAATACTGCTATATCTTCATAAATAAAAACATGTTAAGAAGCCAATGTATTTTAAATGATGTTTGGCCTCTGAAGCCAGAAGGAAGAAGCTATTTGGATTGGAATGTGGCTAAAAACATATGCTCAGCTCAGCTCTGTTCTCGTCGAAAGGAACAAATGAACCATCACTCGAAAGGAATCTGACAGCTAGTTAATCTGGCAGGTTCAAGAACTTGTCTCGTTTATACACAAGTTTGTCATTTCAACGCGAGTTAGCGAATGAGATGGCAGACCCAGTGGCGAAATCAGACCTCGGGCTACCTAGGTTATAGCCCGAGGCCTGTTAACTAAAGTCCATGTAAAATTCATAGGAAATCATAAAAAAAAAGAGTAAACTCAAGAGTCGACCTAAGAACAGCTGGCCTAGCCTGGGGCTTGAGCTTAGGCTAGTTCCGCCCCTGAGCGGACCAGTTCCCATTAGAGCCAGGATATATATTCAAGTTTTATAGATCTAACTAAATGGCGTAAGCTCACCGGAATGGCATAATTGTTCAAACCGAGGGAGTTCTCTGGGATGAACTCTCTTTGATTAATTAGAGAGGTAGCTCCAATCAGCAACTCTGGTTCTGCTGGGAACTGTCCAGATTAAAACCATTGCATGTGGGCTAGAGGTGGTGGATTAGCTTATTTGAACCAAAACTGGTCGACCAGCAATGTACAGGACGTCAACTTGTGACTTGTGAGGTCACAAGGGCAGTTTGACTGCAACCTAATGGATTATTAAAGAAGGGAAAGCAAATAAAGCCTTCTTTCTTTTCAACATATACCTTATAATTGATAGTTTCTTTAAATAAATAAACGAGGTGACTTTTTCATGGTTTTTCAAAACGACTTATCAGAATATCATTTTCGAAGCGATTTGTCAGTATTCGGTTTATTGACATAAGCTCTTACACTAGGATCAAAAGTTATCAATAAAGAACTCATCCATTTCAGACAGGGGAGTACACCACCGAATATTCCTTCATGCGACGATTTCCATGTGCTACTTTTTTTCAGTCAGTTGGCTCGTAGTTACACACCTAAGTTGATTTAATTAATCAATTCTAGTTAAGCTGCTAATACAAAGGTAGCATTGAAACTTCGGCATAGTCAGGACCAGAACCATTCCATACATGTACCACTTGTTACAAGTAACCAAACACATTCTTAGCGATCTCAATGAGGCAATCAGACAAGCTTAAGAACTTCCCGTGCAATTATTATTTGGAAAGACAGTAATATAAGTCAAACAATAAGCATAGTTATCATCTCAATGGTTCACGTCATATGAATGCTTTCATGTTCTTCCTGCTACTTTGACTCTTTTAATTAGTAAAAACTGTCTTAGGAAGCATTCAATCAGGCATCAACAAGACAAAACAAACTTTGGTCTCAGACTTCACCTGACCTAGCTAGGCACTCATTTGCAGTCCTCTCATCTGTCCATGTATGGCCATTAGCCGGCTGGCGCACTATGCAAGCTCTCATGCAACTTTCTCCTCCAAACTCGTAGTGGCAGATCCAACTAGATCTCCAATATTGCATCAAGAAGTTCTTACTTTCCCCTACACCTCAATGGAGATTAATCCCAAAAAAAATAAGACAACATCTTAATTAATGGAGAAGTATGACGTATCAAGGCACTGTTTTGCTTGCAGCGCTTGTGCGTTTACGTAATATGATCACGTCGTGATTGGACACAGACTCTATCAAGTATCAACCAATGTGACAAGCTTTAGTACGTATAGTACAACAAAAGGTTCGCACGTACGTGTACCTAGCTTTACTTTCGACATCGCTATTGCGGAAGTTATATTAACTGTTGAGTGGTCCAGAACTGGTTACGTTGCAGATGAAGCAAAGCGAGTGTGTATACTGTATGGTGCGAGCATGTTGACTTCGAGCAGGATTATTCTATGCTTCTAGGCATGGCTGCAGTTGGAGCCGGTAAAGTGCGTGTGTTTGGTTCTTGAGATTATGGGGGACGGGACAAGTTTATCTCTAAAAACATGGTGTTTGGATCCGAGTCACTGGGATGAGATGGTCCGAAAACACTGAAAAAAGGGGACCGCACCATCCCCTGAAATCGGTGGGACGGGGGCGTCCCTCATCCTGTCCCACCACGTCTCCAAACCAAACACAGGAAAGTATGAACAGGTCCAGTTCAATCTTTGTTACGCTCGGTCACGGTGTAATCCATCTTGACCTGCGTCCTATCCAACGGCGACGGACCTCCACGGTTTGTCGCCAATGAGCTGAACAGTCGCTGCGCTCGCTGAGAGAAGGCTCCGCCCTTGGCCAGGGGCGGAGCCCAATGGAGGGGAGGGGGTTCCCAGGAACCCGGGTCCAAAATTTTTTTTAGTTATTACTAGTAAACATTTACCCTTTGTGCACCCCCTTAGTCCAATATGGTGTAACTCTAGCCCAACAAATACCCTCACTCGCCCTGTCCAGCCCATTCTCCCACCGTCCTATGCTCCCACGCGCGGCCCATTGCACCCCCCCTCCGTTTTGCTCTAGCTCCACCACTGCCCTTGGCTACAGTTGCGATTGCACCACCACCGAGGACAGCAACTTGCCATAAACTTTGCCCTTATTTGGTAGAAACAGATTAAACAAGCTTGCGCAGAAGCACATCACTTTGTCGAGTGCTCCAGAGGTGTTTGCATTGGCTGCAGCTGTTAACTTTTGGTTATGGCTGATGATTTCTGATTAAAAATAAATAGTAGTAACTGAAAGAAGTGTTTTTTAAAAGGAGGGGCGAGCGGTGGGAAGGTGTGAGAGAAATGTATGCGTGAGACGGGAGCGAGAAGAATAAGGTGCGTGATGCATTAATAACCGATGTCTTATCCCCAAAGCAAGACAGAAATAAGAGAAGTAAAGAAACCGTTTAAAAAAGCTAAGTGTTTGTATTAATTTTTATCTTCTCTAAGTAAAATTCAGTAACAAAAACCAATATAAACAGAGATTACGTCTACTTAGTACCTCTCTTTAAAGACCTTACTAGCATGTCATGGCAACCATGTAAACCAATTTCGTCGTCCGTGCTTCGTTTCGGTTGCCTCGAAACTGCAATAAGATAGGATCAGAGAGCACATATGACAGCGACGCACCGACCAATTAAGCCCAAACACATGAGGGAAACCTCGAACCATGAGCGCAAGCACGTACTGGTCCTGCTCCCTGACGAATAATCAGACCTTAAAATACGCTTTCTCTATCTGAGTCGTGATCTGCAAGACCGCATTACTTTTCGATTGGCGGTTTAATTATGTCCAACTGGGGAAGATCCTAAGCTCGGGTTAGCCCTTTTCAAACGCTTAAATAATGCACATGCATGGCTGGTGATTAGCGTTCGCGCGCACTCGGAATCTCCGGCAGATGCGAACGGAAGTCCAACCCGACAGCACGCAGGGAGTTTCCGCTGAGAAATAATGCGGTGGTTGACGGCAGTTTCCGCTGAAACATCATGCGGTGGTTGACCCCCCCCCCCCCCCCGCGGGTGTGTGCACTGTCTCTACAGTTACAGCTCCCAGATCCTCTGCGTTACCGAAGAAAATGTTCAGAAGTATAGAAGTGAATGCAGCACACAAAGGATTGATACAAGATTAGGATGACCAATGACCTGTTCAAAAGTATTTTGTCTTTTGTCTGATTGCAAGAAAGATCGAGGGATTAAGAGACATTTACATCGAGAAGTCCTTCCGTTCAAAACAACATATGCAGTGATTTATCAAACGATTTATAGAAATCTCTTTTAGAAGGTATTTTGTTCAAAAACTAACCTCTAAACACTAAAAGCTAGAAACTGTTTGAAATGAATCATAGAGGATGCAATTTTACAGAATTCACGGTCTGGTGCGGTTAGTTCGAAGTTTAGACACTAATTTCTCACACCATAGTTTTTGAGTAGCATCCGGTGTCCGAATCTTTCGTCGCCGATCAGGTGGCTCTCACTGGAAACATTGACATTTTCTTCGGTAACGCAGAGGATCATCGCTGCCGTTGCGACAAGCACCGCCAACTATTCACCACTTGTCGCACGTTCTACAGGACACACACAAGCTAGGTCGCCCTGAGGCTTTCCTTTATGCATTTTTTTCGACTATGATTTATGATTTATAAGTTATGGTTAAAAATTTTGATTTATATGAATAAATCGAATGCTAATAAATTATTTTAAAAAGACTAACTTAATAAGTTATTTTTAAAAAGATAAAGAAAACGTACCATTTGTTTATATGGAGCAAACCATAAATTAAAAGGAAAGAGATAATAAAGCGGTTACTGTGCACAGGTCTGAGGCTCAAGAGGGCAAGAGCCCAAGAAGGAGCCAAGAGCCAAGCAAGAAGCAGCAGGTACAGTCCCCCCTCGCACACACAAAAAGGAGCAAAGCAGAGCCGCAGAGGTGGTTCGGTCGCACTTGGTAATGTGATGGCGCAACCGCGGCAGCAACAACGGCGCAGCGGGCACGGCGGCGGCCTCCGCCTACTGGCGGTGCTGCTGGTGGTACTTTCCCTCTGCCTTGCTCGCCTCGACGCCGCGGCGGCGTCTTCTGCAGGTGCGTACTACGGTACTAGCCATCTGTGTTCTTGTCGATCTCCCACTTCTCTGAGTTCTTTCGGTTTGGTTCCTGTGTTATTTACAAGATCGTTGTTTGTTATGAGATGGTTGGGGTTTGGCAAGGACAATTGTTACAACTGCTTGGTCTCTGTGTTTCTTCACTCTTGTAGCGAGTCCTGAATGGAAGCAGGGAGCAGCGACTGCGCTGGAGAAGATTGTAGGACAGGTTTGCCTCTGTGTTATTGGTTTATGTGAGAACATGCACAGTACTACATATTTCTGATCAACATTGTCTGTTAGCTATGTACATCTTAATTGCGCTGTTCTTAGTCTTTTTTTTCTTTTAACTAAAGAACTAGCAAAGCTTGAAACATTCTACAGCAAGTACTTTTAAAAATCGGTTAGTTACAAACTTTCAATACTAGCCATGCAAACGCAAACATCCGGAGACAATAGCATGCTGCAGCCCAAACCAAATAATGGTGTATATATTACAGCCTTTATTCAATAAACTGATTCAACATGGATGATGTGATGTAAGGTGCCTATTTTTAGAACAAAACCAGGTTTTCAGAGAACAAGATTAGAGCAGTACCACCTCAAAATGACCATGCCATGTTATGAAAAAACCCCTGCAAATCGATGAGGAATCAACAAATTGGAAAATGACCATGCCATGTTATGAAAGAATCCCTGCAAATCGACGAGGAATCATCAAAACGGCACTGCAAATACTAATTATTCGTTCACTTGATTAGAGAGGATAGCAACAAAAAAAATCGTTCAATTTGTGCTGTTCAGGAGGCGGCCCGCGGGCTGACGGCGGCGCCGGAGGAGGAGGAGGAGGAGAAGGAAGGGCCGGCGGTGACGGAGAGGGTGGAGATGGAGGTCATCGACGACTACCCCCAGATCGGCCCCAACAACCGGCACAACCCGCACCCATGACCACCGCCGGTCCACGGCCGCATGAGATCAGTGAGCGCTCGCTGCTCGTACCGGCAGTACCAGTAGTACTTGGGTGCACGCACACACGACGTCCATCGCTTTTGCCTGCACGGCTACCTGTTGATGTGATCACCAGACCATGTAGTAGCTTTCGATGTTTCATGTTTTCCTGGTACTTCGCTTTTGCTTCATCGTGTCGGTGTGTCACCGCCCACTACTAACGTTGTGTGATATTTTGTGCACGTACGTGTGCTTGCATTGCGCTGCTGCGACTGCGAGACGTGTTGTGTTCCTAGCTTCCCTCACTCTCTTTTTGCCTGTTTATGCAATGCCAAGTTACAGGTTCGGGTTTTTTTTTCTTCGATTTATGGCTTATAGTTTTAGATTATTTGTGAAAGAGATTATGTAGTAACAAAAAATTACGTACGATTTTGATTGATATAAATATAGTTACTATGGTGTGTACTACAATTAACTTGTACAATCTGTCTAAAAAATACTCCGTTTAAAAATTAGTTACAGTAGAAAAGTTAAAAAATAATTTTTAAAAGCTATGGGCTATTGGAGACAAGAGACACCACCGAATGGTTTTGTCAAGACTGAGAAGCATCCTGCTTGTGTTGTGTCTGGCTGACACTGCTTATTTGAACTAGTTATTCAAGGTAAGAGACCGTGAGAGTCTTTTTTTTTTTTTGGAAAGATCTTTGGTTTCTCTTGGGAACACATGACTAAAAGTACATAAAGCATTCAACGAGTTACCATCGAATCCATCAGTCGGTAAACGTGTTGGACAATCATGGTAGCAAGTAGATTGCTGAAGTATCGTATGGCACAATCAAAGAGGGGATGAATGATTGTCTCTGCTTTTTACCACCTAAAATCGCAACACATGCGGAGAAACAAAAACAATGCAATCTGATTACCGAAAGTCAATAACAACTGCAGCTGCCAGTTTGTCAGTACATGGTCGTAAGCCTCTGTTGCCGACTGCTTGTTACGACCACTCGTTTACGACCGCTTTGTCCGATCGCTCGCTCCGACCGCTTACTTACGACCACTCGCTTACGAGTGTTCAGATCGATCGCTCAGTCGTTCCGATCGCTCGACAAGATCTCGAATCGACTCCCTAATCGTTCCAATCACTCGGCACGACCATGACGCACATAGTCGTGACCTTCTTCCACCCGACGTCCCCAGCCGATCGACCACTGCCTGGACAAGATGCGCTAAAGGCAAAAATAGAGCACAGAAGACAAAGAGGAAGAAGTGATGCTCTGGAAGTGGTCGGAGATGAAGGAAACTGATCTATTATTTCATCATCAAGATCTTAGCTACAAAGCACCTCACGGCACCCCTAAAAACCTTCTCCACGAAAGCCCTAAAACCCCATACACTAACCTACAGCTTCCCCTGCTTTTATAGGTTAGCGCACAAAGTCGTGTTACATCCAAACACTTCAAACCGTGTCTTGTTCCTCTTGGACACGAACTTTATCTCTTGCTCAAACCAAGGGACCCGAAACCCTTCCTAACATAAGTCATAGGTTTTAACCAACTCATACATATCATGAACTCCATTCACAACTCCATACGACACATACGACAAAACCTCCAGGATATCCTCTCCTGTATCTTTATCGTGCACCATCACCGTGTGCTCATGCGTGAGCCCGATCACCTCACGTGACCACTTGACCGCCTGGACCTTAGATTACCCCCTCCTAGTCCCGGTCTTTCTTGTCACCGACCGTAATCGTCTCCACGCCTCCACACAGCATCCACCTTTGATCTCCATGTGCTTCCAGCATGAGCTCGACCACCTCGCGTGATATCTCGACCGCCTGGACCTTAGATTACCCCTCCTAGTCCCGGTCCTCCTCGTCACCAACAAGGCCGCCTCCATGCCCACCTGCACATGCAAAGACCAAAGAAACCATCTCCCGGTACAAGTTTTTCCCAACTTAACCGTAATCATCACACATTAGCAAAACACATCCTTGTCTATCCCTAGACAAGAACAAAACTCCCTACGACCATCTTCCAGTCGTTTACGACCACACAGACCTATTGCTTACCGAAACAGATCTTCAGTCCAACCAATACAGCCGCTAACTCGTAATCCACAAGTACTTGTAAACCATACCGACTATCGAGTACCGACTACCGAGTCACAGCTGCAACACGTACTCGAAACCTACGAGTACAGACACATTCCAACACCCGACCACTTGTTGTGGTCGTGAAACCACTTCTACCGAGTACCGAGTCCTCCGACTATGATTACCTCAAGCAACGACCATCCATCAACGACCACCACTCACCGACCAGACAACCACTGGCTCAATCCGAGTACTCGACGTACTCGATCACATGTGAAGCACTCGTATCGACCATGAAGGTCTACGAGTACCGATCGAGAAGCCTACGGCAATCGATCGCTAAACCTCTGACTACTGCAAGCAGAATAGCAGACTGTAAAGTCTACGAATATTGACAAGACAGCCAAGACTACGACCATGAAGTCAGTCTGCAAAACATACGACCATGAAGGTAGTCTGCAAAACCTACGACCATGAATGTAGTATGCACAACCTACGACCATGAACGTTATCTGCATAACTTACGATCATGAACGTAGTCTGCAAAACTTACGACCATCGACCGCAAGTCCCTCGACTAACGACCAGTAAAGTCTACGACTATTGAGTACTATAGCTATGGCCATGAAAAAGTATTGTAGCTACGATTACCTGCCGTGGTTATAAAACCAAAGTCATACTGCCGTGGTCGAAAGGTCGAAGTCGTACTGCCGTGGTCATAGCATGCCGTGGTCGTAAACTGAACGTGGTTGTAGCACGCCGTTTCTTTATTTAATAAGTCAAATGTTTTCACATCTCATGTCATATACTGCTAGGTGTACGAACATTTCTTTCACTGAATCTTGAGATGTATGTTGCTACTATTTCTCGAGAAAATTTGGTAAAGACTAGGTACCAAAGAGATCATGGTACCTAGACACTATAATGTCCCAGTTAATTATACTATATATATACATATACAGACACACACACACACCATGGTTATTATAGCGATGCGGCGAGGCGCGGCGCCTCACCACCTTCACACAACAATATCGTGTATGGCGCGCGACGTGGCGACGCCATACACATAAGTAGTTATAACAATATTGGACTTCCGGAGAGTTTAAATAGAAGAAATATAAAGTAAGAAGGACTTTATTGTAATTTCAGAAAATAAGATGACTAAATTATAAAATGTCAGAAACCCTAAATATTACTGGCGTGCGGCTCCGCACGCTCAGTCTCGCCCGCCTCTCCTCTCTCCCCTCTCGCCCGCTCGGCCGCCTCCCTCCTCTCCCTCTCTCTCCTTCCCCCATCTCCGCTGCCTCCGGCGCCAGCGAGCCGACTGCCGCTCCCTCTTCCCGCCGCCACTCTCCACCGCCCCTGCGGCGCCCGCAGAGAGGCGGCGAAGACCGCCGCCCGGCGGCAGAGGCGCGCACCGCGATCCGGCTGCGGCGTGGGTGGAAGCGATGGATCCGGCTGCGGCGACGCCGGATCCGGCTACGGTGACCTCGGAGGCGGCGGATCCGGCGGCGGCGGATACGGCACACCTCCATGCCGTTCGGACGGCATGGAGCCTCCGGTCCGCCACGACGATATGGCGACGAGATATTGCCGATATCTCGACGCCATAACAACCTTGACACACACACATACAAGCTTGCTAATGAGCGCCTGCGCGTTCCGTGCACACCAGTTTCGCGCCGAAAAGTTACTACATATTAGGAGGAAAGTTATTATCGAATACATAAAGAGTTATTACTCGGTATGTACTGTGAGTGTTTGGTAGTAACCTTACTCGCTATCGATAGTAACTTCATTCAGAAATGATAGCAACTTTCCAGGACACATTTTACACCTACGCGCTGATTAGTAATTATATATGTGCACATAATGTGTGTGTGTATATGTATATAGAAGTACTATTCAGTGGTTACGCGTACAATAAGCACACGACTCTGACTGATCCTACCAATCAACACCCCACTATCCCACCCAACAAAACGGTTACTAGCTTATGTTAATTATGGTAAAATTATTATCATATGCGTATTAAATTATCATCTATAATTCATAAAGTTACTTATAGTTCTCACGCATGTTAGACCCGCACGCCCCTTTGCAAGCGATACCACGTGCCGTTTTTCCTAGGATTTAGCGGAGTTGTTAGTTATGACAAAGTTACTATCTTCTGAATATAAAGTTATCACCTATAATTCATCACGTTACTTATATTTTACAAAGTTACTATCTAATACACAAAAGGTTATCATCTATAATTCACAAAATTACAGTTCTCATGTGAAAACTTTCTGAAAACTTTCATATTACAATGCTACGAAAAGTTACTATTTCCTAAATATAAAGTTATCATCGAACAAGTCACCAAATATTCTGAAAAAATTTCTACATATACTTCTAAACTTCTCTTCCTAGGTATAAAATTTCAAATTTAAATTCATTTTACATTAATATTAACAAAGAAAGAAAATCTGACAAATTTAAAATTTATCAGATTTTCTCTTTTTATTATTATTCTACATAGAATAAATTTAAACTTAAAATTTTACACATAGGTAAAACAAACCATAAAGTACACGTAGAAATTAAGTATAGCGTTACAGTTGATTCCTACCAAGCTGAGCTGAAGGAAGCAATGCCCTGTGACGGGCCATGTTACAGATATACAGTATGGCGTTACAGTTGATTCCTTCCAAGCTGAGCTGAAGCAAGCAATGCCCTGTGACTGGCCATGTTACAGAACCAGAATTCAAGCAGACTGCATGCCAAATTTATACCACTGCGAACAGCATAGTTAACTCGTTCGAATCAATGCTCAAGTAAAATCAGCATGTCAAGGAATCATAGGTCGACAACGTAGAACTTAAATATTGACAGGTTTTCGTTCAGATGCAGGCAATAAAAACCATTAGTTTTCGTAGTTCCAAATAAAGAACCAAACTCCAAAACAATTGGCGAAGTGCACTTGGGTAATATAATAGCTCTCAGAGATAATACAGTAGATATACCTTGTGAATACTGGCAATTCACATGATACAATGCCTTGATTGTGTCATTCTTAGGGTAAAGGAGCACCACATTCCCATTTCCCCTAGTTCCAAAAACGGTTGGAGAATTGAGGATTTCTAGTAGTGGAGCATGACATAGCGGCATTCTGGTGTGACCATGCAAAGGAATATGACAATTTCCCTTGCTTATACGAGCAATGTGATGTTTAACAGACGTGGTTTGCTTTGCTAGAAATGCACTAACTGATCCCTACAAAGTCAAAGGTCATATGCCATGCGCCCATCATCAGTAGCTGTATTGTCCGGTTAAACATAAAATTTTATCAAAGTTGAGAAAATAAAATATCAAGCTCTGATCAACAGTGATCTACCACAAGTCTTGGAGATTTTTATGTTCTACAGAAATAAGGGAAAAAAACTCTTGAAAATAAAAGGACTGCTGATCAAGACTTCAGACTAACAACAGTAACAAAGCAGTTGCCTCCAAGAAAAACAAATGGAATTTCATAAGGCAGTGTGCTCCTGAAGAAACACCAACATAATTAAATAGTGTGTAAGAATTGTGAATAAACTCTGAGAAAGATACAGCAAGCAGTGTGCCCGTCATGATATATGAATCCAAAAACATAGGGGGGAAATGGTGGGCAAAGTTGCAGACAAATAAAAAATCGCTTATAAAAGTTAAAACATATTACAGATAACATCTCACAACATTACATGCATGGCGTCATACTCACTGGCAGGAGTTCTATTTATGCAGTGCCGCCAATACAGCTAAACTAAGACTAAGCAATGAAATGATGAAGTCATTTTTGGTATTGCAATAGCCTCTCTGTTACAATAATAACAGACAATATTCCTAGAACTGGTAAAGATTCTCAATAACCAACTTCATTGCACAATAATGACAATTTGAGCCAAAGAAAACAAACGATTATTTTATAAACAATGTAATATTCAACTTTCACCTAGAAACAGATCTGCATGACAGGCAAAATAGGATAGTAAATAAGATGGCATTTGTGAAAGCAGAATACAACTTAAGTTTCAACAAATATGCCAAAAATAACCATAGAAAAATTCACGTACATAAAGCATGCGAAAATAGTAATGTAGTAAAAATTATGCGGTGCTTTAAATCCACACAAAGTCTTTTACAATAGGGCCACAAGCCACCTGATGGCCTTTCGAAAAACTAAATAGTTGTACAAAGCCACTGCTTAATTTTGAAAAGATAGGATTGAGGAAATCAAAGTTCTTATGAAAACTTTGACCGCTTGAGTAATTGAGTTGCCAGAAAGAGCTTAAAACAGCAAGTTTATAAGTGTGAAGCAGGAACACGTAGAATCATCTGGCCACAGTAAAATAGTTATAAGTATCCTGTCAAATAGCAAGATGAATAAAAATAAGTCAAATGGTTCTCCAAAAAACATAATTTTAAATTGCAACAAAAAAGGCCTGTTAAATTAAAGGCACAGTTTTTAGTTTGGGGTTTGTAGTAGTAATTAACTAATTATAACAGGTAACATGAAAAGGGTTAGGGAAGCACTAATATGTTGCAACTTACAAGCTGCATGCAGGCAAACTGCATATGCATGTTAAACAATGTTAAGAGAAGAAGTAAGTGACGTGATGAAATCAATGAAAATGATAAGACTGTCATGAACAAAAAAAAAATATTTGCTTGCAAACAATTACAACCGACCAAGGAAAATGTACACCCATAGCTAGGAGTCCTGTGACTAAATCCCAAAGTAAGATATAATAAATAAAATAAAACAAACAAAACAGAATTCAAGCGCCATAGAACTATAAAGAGCCCGGATAATCAATACCTTCTCTAGCTGCAATGATCTATTCATATTTCCTCCTAATATTTGTCAGTAGTTTTATTTCTTGGATCTCTACCTCAATCAATCTTAGCTCAGCTAGCCCTAATGCGGAACGCGTAAATGTCGTAATACAATTATTGGAAAGACCTTCCCTAACACTAATAATTTCTCAGTCACGATTGAAGTATTCATTCCTCTGACATAACAGGCCTACAGTTTTAAACAGCTAAAAGAAGGAAGAAGGCATTTAACTTTTTGAACTTTTATGAGTTCAGATTGCCTTATGTGGACCATAGTAAGTTAGTAAAATACAAGAAATTAGATGAAATGGATTCAGGTATATCCTAAATTTCATTATGAACGCAAAGCATCTAAAATTTAAAACCACCAAAACATAAAGAATATCTTAGCCTATGCAAATGCAAAATGAGTTTAAAGAAGCAAAGCAAAAAAATGAGAACAATATTGCAAGACCAATATCTGTGTAAAAGCGAATTTTTTTAACGAATAAAGTAAAACCGCAAGACTAAATTCTTGACGTGAAACAGACATCAGAACTATTTGTAGCTTCCTACGGTTAGGGCACATCCACCTACCAAATCTTACCTAATGACCCATGTAATTTCTTCCCGGGCCTCCAGGCGGTGCACCGCCATACCCACCACCACCACCATAGCCACCCAAATAACCCCCTGGCATCCCAGGCACACCACTACCACCTAGTGCTCCAGAAGCCCCTTCGTTAGGCACCCCCGAACCATTGCCACCAACTCCCAGGATGTTGTTCAGACCCAAGCCTGCCCCTTGGGTGGCAAGGAAAGCTGTCAAGGCCTGCCCTAGTGCAGGATTCATCCCTGGGCCACCAGCTACGCCTCCAGGCAGTGAAGCCAAACTGGATGGCGGAGGTGTCATTACATGACCAACACCAAGACCAGCACTACCAGGCAGAGAATGACTACTAGCTCCATAACCAGCAGCCCCTTTCCTCCCACTTGAAGCGCCAGCACCATAAAAGCCTCCAAGTCCTCCTCCTTTGTTGGGCTTCGGTCCATCAATCGCCTTCTGGCAGTGCAGCACAACTCCCTCAAATTGCTTGTGTGGCTCCTCGAGTGCCTTCTTTGCACTCTCGAGGGTCTTGTAGACAAATAGCGCAAAACCCTTCGGCTTCCCAGTGACCTTGTCGAGCCCAAGTGGGCCCTCCTCAATCTCACCATACTTTGAAAAGAACTGAAGCAGTTTCTGCGGGTCGATATCCGCACCAACATTGCTGACAAAAATCTTCCGCTGTGTGTACTCCGACACTGGTGGCAGTGTCAACGTCGCTGGAGCTGGAGCTGAAGCTGGCGCAGGGTTGTTTGCTGCACCGCCAGGTGGGACAGGGCCGACAGAGGCGAGCTGGCAGGCGGTGGTGCGGTTGCCGATCTTTTTCTGGGGCTCTTGGAGCGCGGCACGGGCGCCCGAGCGGCGGCGGAAGAGGATGAAGCCGTAGCCCTTGCACTTGCCCGTGGCACGGTCGGAGACGACCTTGAGGTCCTCGATCTCGCCGTAGGGGCTGAACGCCTCCGTGAGGGTATCCGCGGTGGCGTCCCAGCCGAGGCCGTGGACGAAGATCTTCCGCTGGGCCGGGTCCGCGTCGGCCGCGCAGTGGACGGCCTCCAGCACGTCGCCGTGGCCGACGGCGGCGTCGCGGAGCAGCTCAACGAGCTGGTCCTTGGGGAACGACTCCAGCAGCGACTGGATCGAGGCGGGGTCGCTCTCGCGCTCGTCCTCCTCCTCCCCCTCCTCGTACTCCACCTCCTCCTCGTACTCCTCCACCTCCTCCTCACCCTCCTCCTGGGACTGCTTCACCGCGGCGGCGGCGGCGGCGGCGGCGCTGTTCTGTGCTAGGGTTCGGGAGGAGGGGACGGGGACCTCGGCTAGGGTTACAGGCTGAGGGGAGGGGGCCACCGGCTCGGCGGCGGAGGACTTAACGGCCGCGGGGTGCCTGGAGTCGAGCTTCCGCTTCTTGCCCATGGCGATGGCGAGGCTTGGCGGCGAGACTGTGCTAGGGTTTCGACGGCTCTGGAGTCTGGAAGGGAAGGGGATGGTGCGGACCGCGAGGACTCGCAAGTCGCGACGCCACGCGGTCGGGTAGCTATTTCACGGCGCCGGGTGGCTATTCAATTAAAGGAAAATAATTAAAGAAAAATGAAAAAATATTCTTATATTTTTACAGACAATGTAAAGAAAATAAAGAAAAAACGCATTAAAAAATAGTCAGTGTGGCGGGCGTGAAATTAGGGGGAAACGGCCCAAGAGGCCGAGAGGATTGCTAGAAAAGAGACGGCCAACTGGCCGAGAGGTCCTTAAAAAATGGAGGACAACGTGGCCAATGCTAAATTAGAGCATTAGAGAGATTTAAAAAAAATAGCCATTAGAGGGACAAGAAACTAGAAACCATTGCTAGGAGAACAAATCCTTATTCAAATACAAGATGAGCACTTGGGCATGTTCGCAATGCTTACACAAAGCTGAGACAAGATTACATGTTCCATGGTGTGACATACACCAACAACAAATTCGGAGTCTTGTTGCAACAACCGATGATATAAGTTCTTGTAACATGTCAGTTAGGTCATCTTGCTTCATTGGTCATAGTCTGCAGCGCTGAAAAGGGCGTAATCTGGATCGGCAGACGATCCTAGCAGTGGAATGTACTCTGATCCTCTCACATGAACACTGAAGCAAGCTGAAACATATACATACACCGCGTTAGATGTTTACAGACATGTAGCAATAGATTTATCTCGAACAAAGAATGCCCGCAAGATAATTGCGTGTGTCGAAAAAGGTACTGCAATACTAACCAACTGCAAACACATGCCTAAGAAGATGATGATACCGCAAATGTGAATCTAAATATTCATATTAGGTGGTTCTGAACTAAGTCAAAACGCAACAGATTACATAAAGAAGTACTGACAAGGAGAACATTAACCAATAAATTATGCAGAGTGCAATGCGTTTTAAAAATAGAAGTATGCAGAGTAACATTCAGACAATTCAAAAGTAGCAGAAAGATTGGCACAATAAGGATACAGTATTACAGTAACAATATCGAAACAGATGCATAAAGGTAATCAATGAAGTGGACAACACGTCTAAGCTATTCCCAATATTTCGGAACCTGGTGTGTTTGAAACATGGTTCCACAAAATTGAAGCACAAATTTGAACTTTTCACGAAACCAATTTCAAGAATGCCACAAACACCACTTCAAGTACGCACCACATAGCTAGTGCATAAATGTATAGAAAGCTACTAGTAGAAACCACAACACACTGGCTTATAAAAGGCTTACACCAACATGCACGTGTAGCAATTTTTGCACTAGATAGTTTGGAAAAGAAGAATAACTCCAGAAGTTCTTCGACTAGGCTCTTTTAGTCAGAGGTTCAAACTATTTTAACCTAAGTGAACTCAATAAAACTGCAGCAATTTCGCTAAGTTGTCTTTTCCTTCCTTTTCATAAAATAGTGGAACCAATTCACACAGATGTGCTGCCAGATTTGTAATATCGAGTTTACGAATTTTGTCCAAGATTTACGAATTTTGTCCAAGAGCCAAATCAACTGCATTTTCACATTAGACTCTTCTAGTTCTAGGTGTACTGCAGCTGATCACGCGCATCTGTAATATACAATTTTAATAAACACGATTGTAACACATGTGAACTTAAATAACACAAAACTAAAAACAAACCTAGTTCACATAGGGACATTCTTAAAAAAGCATTAATAATAGAACAAATATCATCAATCATGCCAATTTGATCCATGATACCTTAACATGATCATGATGGTTCTTGTTGAATAGAACAAAGCCAATTAAAATGAGATTTGCCGTGTCAGCTATACAAAAAAAACACTACGGATCTAAGATAATGGAGCACGTCATCAAACAAAAACATGTGGTTTAAGAATGACAAAATAATGCTTCAATAACTCTTAGACTGTGTTTAATGTGATAACAGCGTCCTAACAAATACGACCAACAGATAATGGCCAGTTTCACAATATAAATCAAGAATTTAGCAAACTACCAGATATCACATCTTCTGTCGAGAATAAGCTGCTTAAAAAAGCAACCATTCTAGCAAATACACAGAAAATTCCTTTCTTTTTCTTAGCTTCTCTTGGTGGTAAGTAAGCATCACCATTTAAGATCGGTCTGATAGTCTGGGAGCTAAGGACTGGTGCATGTCAAAGAAAATACTAGGCTATATAGCATGTATGTATATGTAGTTTCACTGAAGGCGAAGATAATATGATTCATCTTTTAGTCAAGGTGTGGCTGATATTTTCAAATCAAGGTTATAAATTGTCATGTGCAGTCCATTATGGGCCCATGGAAGTGGCGCACCAAAGGGGCAGCTGCTACTGCATACTGCTGGCCAGCACGCCCATAGTTGTTATCTATTTGTTTAAGAGGATCTTATCTTATCTTCAGTTATTTGGTTAGTCAAGTTGCTAGGACAGGCCCTACATAAGGCATACGGCAGATTGATTGGAAGCAATCAATGGAATAACAAAGAACTCTTCCCAAGTTTCTAAGTCCTGCTGTGCTCTTCCCTCTTTGATCGGCTATTCTAGGTCTAGTCCTCCCACAATCGGTACCCTCCTTCACCTAGCACCGTTCTATCGTAAGTTTAATACTGTTGGGCATAAAAGAAGTGATACCATTCTCAATTTTCACTACACTTTGCAGCATAGTCTCCATCTTCTTCTTCATCTCACTATTGTCATCCATTACAGGAACCAGAAGGGTCAGCTCCCTGTAAATGTCACGTACAAATGCACAGATATTTTTGGCATATTCAACTTCCCCATCAGATATACGGCCAATTGCAAGCCTCATTAGCTCTCCAGTCAAATCAGCAATCTAAGACATTGACAGCACAGAAACACCATTAACAACTTCAAGCAAAGAAAAGAAAAGGGAAAACTAGCATAAGTAAATTATAGTTGTATCAGTATACTTACCCCTAAAAGGTAGTCAAGTACATTTATCTGCAAGGGCTCAACAGATTTATCACTTAGCGCTAGCAAAGAATCATTAATTTCAGCAAGACTCAATAAAGTGCCAGTCTTGCAAAATCTACCAAAAGCTGCAGCTTCGACATATTCTTGTACCTGCAACAGTCAGGACAAACATATTGGATCTGTTGCAAACTTAGGAACAAATGTCAAAAGAACAACGTTGATACGAACACCAAAGGTATAGGCTCTTCTGAGCTTCCAGAAGTCGGTTCCTTGTAGTTCTTTTACTAACTTTCCAATGTATTGGTTAACCACAGCAGCAAGATCATTTTCTGCCTTTGAAAGAACTTCCTCCTTGTTACTTTTGCTGATTCTGAAACAAATCAATGATTAATGCATTCTTATGAAGTGTTACAGCAATAAACTGGCAAAGCAGTTTGAGGTTCACATAATTTAGCAGCCTTGCCAGCCTAGCAGGTGAATTGACAATTATAGAACGTAGGTAACTTTGGTTATGAAGTCATGATGAAAGAGCCTTTTGACATGAGTATGTATTATTCTCCAGTGTTCAGCAAGACGGACAGTTGCAACATTAAAGGGCAATTTGCACATTAATAGCTCACAATCTCACTCTTTGACAGTTGATCATTTGCAAATATAACTCTGATCAATTCCCATAACTATGTATAATTTCTGGCAGCATGCCACATGATAGACATGAATTTTTAGCTTAAATCCTATTTTTTATCACCTTTGATTTGGAGCAAACATATACTTCAAACAGCTTAATTCACGTAGAGTTCCTGATTGTCTGTACAGTAAAACCTATTGGCTTGGGATATGTTTTGTAAAGCCAGCATGATGTGTTTACAGTAAGAGAAACAAAATTTAACTGGCACATAGCCATTTCACATTTTTAATATCACTAACTCATAATAGATAAAGTTTTGAATGATCAAAGTGACTTTGAGAATCACAATCTCTGCCATGAAAACATAGATGAGCTGTTTTATGCTCCTTTTTTTTGAAAAAACAATGTGATGTGGCTAGCACAAATGTTTGATGCTTGAGTCAAGCAGGTAGGCAGGGATCTGTATGGATTACCTGTGGACCTGAAAGATAACCTTTTTGCTGTTCATTGTCACATCCCGACTTGCTTTCACAAGCCTTTCCCTTTTATCATTCTACAATGATATGGAAAAGTGATGAGATAATATCAAAGCATTGCTAATTACCTACATAAGTACGAAAGACACCACCTACTACTGCAATAACTGCTTTCAGTTTGTAAAAGGAGGAAAAATGTCCAACCGCTAAACTACTGGCAATGGCCAGGGGTGGCTGTTGGACACAATTGACCCAAGACTGAAATCTATCTTGAAGCAAAGCTAAGAGAGACTTCTAGCATATAGCTCAAGCAGCCTTGAAGAGGCATACAGTTAAAGTGGTAGATAATTTAACGCAATTAATTCACATAAAAGAAAACGGCGTGTGACAAAAGTTGCAACTTTGTCTTAAATCTTACAGACATCCACATGCGCGTGTATAATGCCATTGACAAAACCCCTCCTTAATCTGGAAACAAAGAACATTCACTCAGGGAGAAAGAAGAAAACATCTTTCACTTCAATTGGGGCAGGTCTGAGCATCGCTTGCAGCCCACACCGCAAGGCTAATCACCTTGCTTCTCGAATGTTCTCCTTATACTGCTGCTAACATGCGCTCTAATGTGAACTTATAAATGAAGTGACCTGCCTGCCTAATTGGAAATCAGCACTCAGCAGACAGCAATACAGCATTCAGCAGCCACTGTCGCACCAGTGGTCACGTAGGGCTCGTTGGAATTTCTCCGAACACCTAGCACGCATAAGATCTTGGCACCAAATCACACATACCAACCTACACTCTACACCAACTCCCCCTCTTCTAGCGCATTGCACAGAACAAAAACGAGCAGCGAAAGCATCACCGCACGTCAAGTCTAGAAGCGGTTTGGTCCAGGTAGGGAACCGGGCCAAGAAACAGGCGCCGCCCGTATACGTACCAGGGCGTTGAGGTACTCGGCGTGCTTAGCGAACTCGGCCTTCATCGCGGAGCACCCCGCCGACGCCGAAGGAGCCGCCGCCGCCGCGTCCGTGGCCATTGTCCTGGACCTCTTGGGCGCCGAGCCGGCGGGGGACGCTGGAGCGAGGGCAAGAGAGTGAGAGCGCGGAGAGGGAGGGGACGCGTGCGGGATCGAGGGGGGAGGGGATGAGATGGGGAGGGAGACGTGAAGTACGTGAAGAAGGGTTGTGGCGAAAGGTTTTGCCGGGTTGGGACGCCGCCATGGGGACGCCGCGCAGGTGGACGAGGCGGTGGCAGCCGCGCAGAGGCACCATCTGGCCCGCCCCCCGTTCGGCGATTGACTTTTGAGGCTTTTGTGGGGCTGTGGCCTCGGGAATTTTTGGTTAAAATAATCTATTTTTTATTCGAAATTACAGAAATATACCCATATGGAAATTTTTTACAAAAATAGGCTTCAATCACCCAATGGTTGAGCGACTGGAGCCTTTCGCCCAACCAGCGGACGACACAATAGTTGTCGCTCTACCCTCAGGCGACTGCATCTAGTCGCCCTCCCATTGGGCGACTTTCATGCAGTCGCTCAATGGTTTGGCGACTACACTCAGGGGCCGATAAAACCGTATGTACCGATCGTTTTATATACCGATGTAATATAAACAACTAGTCTGAAAAGATAAAATGGCAAAATTCTATATGGCTTATATATACTTATTTGAAAGGTTTCGACGAGATCTACAACTTTTCAGTTGAAGAAAAATCCAAATTCCGAAGGGAAGAATAAGAAAAAGGGCAAAAACAAAAAGAAAAAACTTGCGACGCAGGTTTAGGTCCAAAGATAGCCGATTTTCGGGGTCTTGGAGGGCGACAGGCACAAGCCGGTCATTATTTTTGGATCGGACTCGTCGTTAGCTTTCCAACGAGTACAAGAACGTCGAAAACGAACACCGTATGCAAAAGTTATGCCCGTTTTACTGAAGGTGTGTCGGAAACGGACTCGAATTCGTTTCGGCCTCAATTGAAACTGCTATAACTTTTGATCCCATGGCCGAAATTGCTCAAATTTTTTTCTGGAGGCTTTTGGATGTATGAAGAACAGCTCCACCAATTTTCACTATTTTTGGCGAAGGTTTGATGCACTTTCCAAATTTCGGCAAAATAGACTCTTTCCTCTCTTTTTTCTCTCAGGGACCTGAGTGCAGTCGCCCAACCATTGGGCGACTTTTATGCAGTCGCCCAATGGGAGAGCGACTGGATGAAAGTCGCCCAATGGGAGAGCGACTGGATGAAAGTCGCCCAACGGTAAGGCGAATGCAATTAATCGCCCAACGGTTGGGAGATTTTCCAGTTGTCGCTGCTGGGTTGGGCGAAAGGCTCCAGTCGCCCAATGGTTGGGCGACTGGAGCCTATTTTTGTAAAGAAAATTTTCGCGGGTATATTTCTGTAATTTTGAATAAAAAATGGATTATCCGTACAAAAAATTCGTGGCCTCGGAGCGTCGCGTCGGGTTCGTGTTATCGTGTAGAAGTGAATACACCGGCTGCCTATTTTCAACTGAGACCTGCGCCACTGTGTTCAACCTTAAATTAGAATGGCGAATGCCTATTTAAGCCAGAATTGACTGATTTCTACAATTTGATAAATCCAGTGATTTACCAAATTAGGATAGATTATTTTAGAGCTTATGTCTTGGCTTTCTACAGTAACTAGTTTTTAAACGGAGTGTCTTTTTTTATATGAGGCCCACAAATCGATTGTAGTAGACATTGTCTCGACTTCGTTTATTTCAGTTAAAATTGCACGCAAATATATAGCAATCCATACTCTCACGTGTGAACAGCTATGATTCAAAATTTTAAACAAAAACTATAAGCCATAGCTAAAAAATCCAATCTAAATTTCAAACTCATTGGGCTATTTAATTTAATGACATAAGTTTCGTGTATCTAACGGTGGAGTACAAAATTCATAGAAGATAGGGCGTGCATGTGATGGGACTCAGCTTAGCAAACTCATTGATAAAAAAGCATTTTAAATTTCTTATTGCATTGCAAGCGAAGATCAATGAAATGTACGGCAACGGCTCTTGGTCTTCCGAAAGCAAAAAGGTTCGAGATTAACCACTTAGCAAGGCTGAAATATTATTTTGTCAACCCTTGGGCAGTGACTCAACCATCACGAGGCTAGATTCACCTTAACACATCATGAGTGCATTTTTCTCTAGAGATTAACATTTTATGTTTAGAGTAACTCCATGTAGAAAATCTTATCGAACTAAGCACCTAACTAATGAAATCAAAATCTGTGGCATCTAAATTAAAATACATGATTTTTGATTTTACACATAAGTTCTCTTATTTTCAGCTTCTAAAAATTGCCTTTTCTTATAATAATTAACTTTTTTTTACAATAATTACTTTTTCAAATAGATTGTCTTTTTAAGACGAAGTCTGCAAATTGATTGTAGTATACACTGCAACAACTTCATTTATATCGGTTAAAATTTCACGTGAGTCTATTTCTTCATACTCTCTTGCGAATAAACAAAAATCATAAGCCGAGACCAAAATAAACAGGCCCATAAAATTCCCCATAGAATTGTAACCACTGATTGTGCAGGAGGTTTGACTTTATCAGTGAAAATCTTAGGATGATTATTTAGTACAAACAAATCGAACTATATATCTGCACACACAGTAGGTGCACTCACTTAGCGGATGGGTCTTCAGAATATTTCAAAAAATATCAAAAAAGTTTCCAAACTTCTGACATGTTATGCCAAATGGCCCTTTTCCAAAGTTCATGATCCTTTTCGTTTTACAATCATACATCGCTAGGGATCCAAACAAAATCTATATGTTAGAACGACGATGAACAAGTGTAGAGAAAGAATGAGACGGCAGAATATTGGATTAAATCAATTAAATTAAACAAGACCAATTCCCTCTAAAAAATTAAAAGAAAACAAATTTTGTTGCTCCAACTGGCAAGCTCGTAGAAGACTTAGGCTCTGCTTATTTGAGCTTTTTTGTGACTTATAGCCTGTTTTTTACTGTTTAGAGCTTGCTTATTTTGTACAACAGTTGTTGGTGTCTTTTTTTGCATTATTAAATTTAAAAATTAAAAATAAAAAGATTAGTCCACCAAGAATAATGTAAAGGAATACAGGGAAAAAACCTAAACAATAAAAAAAAGGCGAGATTAAAAAAATAGAAGTTAGAAACCGAAAGACTAATAGAGAAGTCGAAATGAGCATGCCTGTACCCAACCTCCTACCCTCCACCTGATCCCTTGGGCACAAGAAATTTTATTGTGTACAGCGACACAACACGGTTTGTGTTACGAACAAATCAGGGAAAACGTGTGGCACAATAACAATGTAATAGTACTGTAGTTTGCACGTGAATATTTTTAAAATACTGCTACAGAGGCAATTGTACGGAAAAATAATTTTTAATAGCTGCTTGCTGGTCGCAAATCATGATCATAAGTCGTCAACTGTGGTCGTAAGTCATAAGTCGTGGCCGTATACCGACTTACGATCATGGCTTATGACCAATAAGCAGCTATTAAAATTAATTTTTATTAGCTATAGTAGTATTAAAAATTAATTTTTTCTGTACAATCTATAATACTATTATAGTGTTACTATATCATATATTGCTTTTCAATTTATTCATGATATAAACTACGCTCAGTGTCACCGTTAGACAGTAAAATTTCTCCTCGGCCACGCCTACGCCTCGACCAGTCGAGTTTTAACCCGTAACTGTCGCGTCGCGGGCTCGCCCCATCCCTCCCGATCTAAACCCCACCCCCAATCCCGCTCGCTCAAACCCTAATCTCCACCGCCATGGGCGCCCCCATCCTCCCCCTCCCCGCGCCGGAGGGCGACGGCGACGGCCAGCAGCAGCAGCAGCAGCAGCAGCAGTCGCCTCCCGCAGCCGCCGGGCCCGCGAAGCCCGACCCCCCGCCGACGGTGGCGACCCACACGCGCACCATCGGCATCATCCACCCGCCGCCCGATATCCGCGTGATTATTGAGAAGACGGCCACCTTCGTCGCCAAGAACGGGCCCGAGTTCGAGCGCCGCATCATCGCCCACAACCAGGGCAACGCCAAGTTCAACTTCCTCCAGGCCTCCGACCCCTACCACGCCTACTACCAGCACCGCATCTCCGAGCTCGCCGCCCAGCCGCCCGCCGCCGACCCGTCCGCGGCCCCCGACTCCGACGACTCCGGGCCGCCGCCCCCGCCCGACTCCGCGGCGCCCGCCGATGGCGCCGAGGCGAAGCCCGACCACTCCGCGCCCTTTCGCGTGCCGCCGCCGACCAAGGTGCTTGTGCCGCCGACCAAGGAGCTGTACACGGTGCGGCTGCCTGAGGGGATCACAGGGGAGGAGCTGGACATCATCAAGCTGACCGCTCAGTTCGTGGCTCGAAACGGGAAGAGCTTCCTTACCAGTCTGGCAACGCGCGAGAACAACAACCCTCAGTTCCACTTCATTCGCCCCACGCACAGCATGTTCACGTTCTTTGCGCAGCTCACGGATGCGTACTCGAGGGTGCTTAAGCCGGACGAGGGCGTGCCGGCGCTGCTGAAGGAGCTGAAGGAGGGGTCAAAGGACCTGACTACGGTGCTGGAGCGGTGCCTGAACCGGCTGGAGTGGGACCGGTCGCAGGAGCAGGCGAGGCAGCAGGCAGAGGACGAGATTGAACAGGAGAGGGCGCAGATGGCAATGATTGATTGGCATGATTTTGTTGTTGTCGAGACAATTGAGTTTGCGGATGATGAGTACGAGGGGCTCCCTGTGCCACTTATGCTAGAAGAGTTGAAGCGTCGGAAGAGGATGGAGAACTTGGGAGAGGAGGAAGCGATGGAATTGGCTGAACCAGCTAGGGAGGTTGAGATGGAGATGGACGAGGAGGAGATGCAACTTGTTGAGGAAGGAATGCGGGCATCAAGGCTTGAGGAGAATGAAGGAGGAGCACAAGTTAAGGTGTCTGGCGATGAGGAGCCGCCTATGAGAATTGTCAAGAACTATAAGAGGCCTGAGGAGAGGATCCCTACGGAGAGGGACCCGACTAAGTTCGTTGTCTCACCGATAACTGGGGAGCTCATTCCAATCAGCGAGATGGAGGAACATATGCGCATCTCACTCATTGACCCTAAATACAAGGAACAGAAAGAAAGGATGTTGGCAAAGATTAAGGAGACAACTCTTGCTCCTGATGATGAGATCTCTCGTAACATTGTGGGTCTTGCCCGTACTAGGCCAGACATTTTTGGAACGACTGAGGAAGAGGTTTCTAATGCTGTGAAGGCAGAAATTGAGAAGAAAAAGGATGAGCAGCCAAAGCCAGTTATTTGGGATGGTCATTCTGGTAGCATTGGTCGGACTGCCACTCAGGCATTGTCAATGGGTGGTGAGGAACAGGTTGATGCTTCAAATGTTGATGGGAGAACTCTTCCTGGTCCACCTCCCCGGCCTGGCATGCCAATTCCCCGACCTCCTCAACCGCTTCCTTTGGTTAACGTTCCCCGATTCCAACCCAATACAATGCCGTATCCTGTCCCACCCCAAGGTGGTATCCATATGGCTCCACATATTCATATGCAAGGAGTTCCACATATGATTCCTACCATGCATCCACCACCACCACCAATACCAGGTCAGCCGCAGATGGTTAGGATGCCAATTCCAATGGGTCCAGTACCAACCAATATCCCTCCTCCGCCTCCCGGTCAGACTCAGTTCATGCCTGGTCCACCACACCATTTCCCTATGCCCCCACCGCCGCACATGCAGACCGTTGTCAATCCCATTGGAATCCCTCAGCCTCAACCACCTTTGCCTCCACAGCCACCTGCTGAGGAGCAGCCACCTCTACCTGATGAACCAGAACCTAAGAGGCAGAGAACAGATGATGCTTCTCTTATCCCAGCAGAGCAGTTCCTTGCTCAGCACCCAGTAATGACTCCTTTCATATATCTTCCCTTCAGCTACCTACTTCTCTTTCTTTTTAATCTTGTTCCAGACTTAGTTATATTGCAATTTAAGAAACCTGGCGTGCTAATTTATTCTCTTTCCTGCAGGGCCCTGCTCGCATTGCGGTGTCCGTACCCAACCTTGATGAAGGAAACTTGCGAGGCCAGGTTTTGGAGATACCTGTCCAATCACTCTCAGACACAGTCGGCAGTCTGAAGGAGCAGATTGCTGGAGAGTTGCAGCTCCCTGCTAATAAGCAGAAGCTGAGTGTCAGGACTAGTTTCCTCAAAGACAATCTTACTCTTGCTTACTATAATGTTGGCCCTGGAGTGGTGATCAGTCTAACACTGAGGGAGCGTGGTGGGAGAAAGAAATGAGCATTTTATATCTCAATGTGCTGGCAGGTTAATGCTTACATCCAAACTTCAGCAGCTATCATGGAGAATCCTTTTGTTGGTTCCTGCCTTTGTGTTTCTCATATTATGTTTTTTATAAGGTCAAGTACTATTATTTGCCTTATATGAACTGCAGATTTACCTATGTTTTCTTTATATGGTTACATGTTTGGGGTGTTTAGCCTTGATATTATCATTATGTTACTTGAGGGAGCTAATGGATACCTACTTAATGTTACTTCATAGTTCAGATGCCTGCTTTAGCTTTTGCTGTTTGGCATTTTGTATGCTAACCAAAGTGAACCTAGGTGTTTACTCCTATATTGGAAAATATTTTGCTTACAATGCGTAGCTTAATTTCTTTCATTATGAGATCAGTATTATTAATGTGGTTCTTTCCTGCTATTTCTTGCTTTTCTTAGTAAATCTAACACCCTTTCTACACCAATAGATTGTCCAAACGAATGCATTCTGCCACCAATTCATACCAACTTGATGTAGGAGATTATATTGGTGTGCCGCCTTGATTTATGTTTTCTTCTGTAATGTTACGTTGTGTTAATTTTCTTGGTCTTCTGCAGTATCCAATTTGAAACCATTAGGCACAGCGAAGTGGTGAACCGTGCTGCCTGTGCATATCAGCTAACACGCTGCTACGTTAGCTTCTACTTTCTTTAACCGTCCCTATTCAATCTTTTGAAGCTGCGCTCAAATTGAATCGGCTTCATAATCTAATTCTTTCTCTTTTTTGTTGTTGACTAATTTGGAAACATTGGGAAATTTACTTTATGCCTACTATTCCGTCTGGTTTTTGGTTTCTAGTCTGTGATTGGGGCACATACATGTGTCGTTTTGGATTTTAGCATGGAATCCAATATAGAACTTTGACCACTAATTCACATCACTATATGTTGATAAAAGGTTATGAAAGCATTGTTTTTACATTTATTTTCATACCGCCAATCTTGATATTTTTACTTATCAATAGTTAAGATAGAAAAGTTTGATTGCATGCTCTCTAAAACAACCACTATTTGTGGGCGGAGGGTGTAATTCTTGCTAAGTAGTTGCTTGTGGCCTACCATTGCCCCATTTGGGTAGCTTGAGCAAGAGTTTGTGCAAGACTTCTAGTTGCTTCTGTTCTTCCATTTCTTCCCAGTGCATGATCACTTTCAAAAGCTAACCCGGTGCCAAACCCTGTTCTTGATTACGTAGCGCCATTTACGTATGAGAAGCTAGATATCACCTCAACAAAATTGCGTGAACAATTCTGACGTATTTGATAGCCTTTATTATGTTTTCCTTTCGTTGTGTAAGTTGGCCCTTATCAGTTTGTATTTGGTTGATGATTTTACTATGTCTGCTAAGCTAGGAGTAACTCGGAAGCATAAGATGTTAGGTAGCAGTGTAAATGGTTGCCATGTGCGCATACTGCATAGTTTGCCTTGCAGTCTCTGCTTTGCCCACTGTCAGATCGAGATATGGACACGCTGGTGCAAAAATAGCACTGTGTTTGGTATGGGACTCGGCAGGTCTCATTGAGGTTTTGTGATACGTGTTCAAATCGAGTACTGAGGATGGTTTGCTTCCCGTGGGTAAAATTTGGGTGATCATTCCTCCCAAAACAGGGAAAATCGATTATTTGCTGGCACAAAGATTGTCACTTCCTAAAACGCCACTACAAATATCGTATTCCGTGAATTTTAGTCAAAAGAAATTTGCACATGAAAAGTCGTCCAAAAGAAATTTAAAAATGCTAAATACGAAAAGAGCAGCAGATCTTGACTATTTTCATGAATTGAGTGATATATCCCGATGGGCCCACGCTTCTTTCCCTTCCGTGCGCGCGAGCCACGTTTGCTAGATTTTGCTTTTTGAGTCTCCAGGCCGTCAAGGTCCTTCAAGGTCTCGTTTGCGACTTTGCGAGCCTCTCGGCCCTCCCCCGACGAGAGGTCCTAAGCCAGGACAGGTGGGCCCCTCCGGTAGCTTGCGGCGCTTGGCTCCTGCCGGATGGAGCCTTTGGTTTCACTTTCACAGAATCACGCCGTCCAGCACCTCCATCACCCTCTCCGCGGCGTCCATCTCCGAACCGGCCGGCCGGCGCTTGCTCCTAATTCCCTTTCTCTCCTTGAATTCCTGAGGTGGTGTTTAGTTGGGCTGAAGTTTTATGGCTTATGGCTGAATTTTTACTGTAGCTGGTTGAAATTACACTATAGAAGTTTAGACACAAGGTTTCTCTGAAAATTCTAGAGTTGTTCTTTCTAAATCTCTCTCCTTTCCAAAAGGTTCCGAAATTTCCTCTTTTTTAATCACTTTTACCATGCCCCCGCGTGATCAACAAAAATAAAACATATCTCGAATACCAAGATAATCAATGGTAAAGCGAGGTGAGAAACATTTAGAACGAGCACTAACAAGTAGGTACACAGTTCCCTCTAGCTGACCAGGAACTGCCCGAGCATGCCGTCATGTTGGGTATCCTAAGGGCTCGAAAAAGACTTAAATACATCCTACTTCTCATTTCATCCCTGTTTGCTCCCCCGTGTAGATGCTGACGTCTTCATTAGGTAGGGTATTAGTATCAAATTTCTATAGTTGTGATGTGCTACGAAGGTAGTAGTAGAATAAAGTTGGCTCTGCGGATTGTTTTTTTTTTGATCTAGTAAATCTTTTGTACAATATGTACTAATTATCCCACAAAAGTATTTGAAACTCAACTTCATTTTCACTTAGATGCTATGGATAAGCTTTCTCCCTACCCTTATTTAATCTCTCTACCCTTACATCCTACGCCTCCCAACCGCCGCCCCTAGCCCTCCTCCTCCTCCTGCGCCTCCATACCCTCCCCGCACCGTATGCCTCCATGCCATGGCTTTGCGCATGTCTTCAGCACCATGACAACTCAAGAAACCTATTAAAATAGGAAGATGTAGCATTTGGTGAAGATTCATCGGTGGTGAGACACCTTCGCCAGAGCCTCATGCCTCAAGGCGTTGGCTAGCCGAAACGACCTCTAGCTTGCTCGTGGCTCTCGCATGTTGCCAGATGTGGTAAAACCGAAACCGGCAACATAGGAATATGATAGCACATCCAATGGTAAGATATTTGATCGACAACCCTATTTTTTTCGTGCAATAGTGTAAGCCAAATATATATAAAAAACTATTGCATTAATTCATGATTGTTGGGGAGTAGCTTATCCCTAAGGTCATAAAATTATAAGATGAGGTCATTATATGACATCAGTATAAATCTCCGCAAAATCAGAGGACATGCAATTGATATCTATTTATCTTTAAAGAATTCAATACTTATGTCAACCATAATACCAAGGATAGACTATCACTCTGTTTCCTTATGCATATAAAACCACTTGCCATTTATGGAAACAAATATTGGAAATATATTTTCTTCACTCAAACATAATACTCTATCCGTTGATAAATATAAGGCCTATAGTTTAATTTTTTTGTTGAGCAATATAAGGCTTGCATGTAGATGTAATGGGACTTTTCCTTCTATGATCCTATTTATTTTCTCTACCATCTGTATCTATTCATTACCACCCACACAAAAGCATTCTCTCTTGTATTTTCAAGACAATTATAAGAGATACTAAGTCATTTTCTTTCATACCTTTCTCAATTTCATCACCTCTTTAATCCTTATACAAATTCAGAATACGTCTTATATTTCTCAACGGAAGGAGCACTACTGCATTTTATAGTTTATAAGATGGCATATATAATTTTTTTAAGACTATAGCATTTATATACTGCTTATCTTATACCGATGAAGTATGGACAAACTATTTATATGCTATCCATGGATAAACTCGTCCAAAACCTCAAAACAGCAGGTGGTGGCCCCACGCGTCAGCCACGGCGCCCGGACCCGAACCCATCCGCCCGCTCGAAACGCTCTCGAATCCGGATAAATCCGCGCAGCCTTTGAGCCCCATTGCCCCCCCCCCCTTTCTCTCTCTCACGTCACGCGCTCCACGCACGCAGAGACACACACGCCACCCTGTCGCTCTCCTGTCTCGCGCTTTCTCTCTCACCCCCAAAGCCCTAGTCGCCCCCCTTCCCTCCGCGCCCAAAACCCTAACCCGCGCCACCACCTTCCCCATCGGCGGCGGCTGCGGCCTCATGGCTGCACCAACCACCGGCAAGGCAAGGCTAGGCTAGGCTAAGCTAAGCTAAGCCCCTTTCGTCTCATCCGAAAATCGTCTCGCGTGTCTGTCTCGTGGTCTCGGCGGCGGCGGTGGCGGGGATAGGAACCCTTGACCGCGGTGGTTTCTGAGTTTTGTTTTGTGGTGGGCGTGTCGGTGTCGGCGATGGAGGAGCCGAATGTGGGCGGAGGGGCCGTGGCGGCGGCGGAGGTGGTGGCGGATCCGGCTGGCGGCGGCGGCCCCGGCCCGTCGCCGTGGAGGAGGACCACGTCGCCCCCCGCGGCGGGCGAGGCGGCGGTCATGGGGGCCGAGTCGTGGCCCGCGCTGGAGGAGGCGAGGCAGAAGGTCGCGGTGGAGTCCGCGGCGGGCAATGCTGCCGGCGGAGACCCGGCGAAGGGGCCCCCGGCGCAGCAGGCGCCCCCTCCTCCGCTTCCATCGCAGGTATAATCTGGCGCTTGTGGAGATATGTTTGCTCTGATTATAGCTTTCTGTTTTGATATAACTAGTTTTTTTAGGCAATTTTAGCACAAGTAGTAAAGGTTGCTTATTTAGGTAGATATATAACGCTTTTGCCTTTTGATGCTAACTAGTCTGGTCGGGGTATGCATTGGTTTGTTGGTGTGTAGTAAAGCTTTGCTGTTTTTAGCACCCATATAAATTGCTTCCAACTTTGTGGTGTGTGATCAACTGTTCATGTTAGGGTGTGGTTTTTGCTGATTGCACCTTTTACTTGTGTTGGAAGTAGGTTACTCTTCTCATGACAATGTAAGTTGTTTTTCTTGAGGTAAGACTCGTTTTTCTTGAGGTAAGACTCTGACCTAGCTCCGATGGTGAGGTGATTGATGAATTGTAGGGGTTCAATGACATATTCGATATCTTTCAGTATTTCCTATTGTTACATTTCTGCTTAAGTTATGCCGCAATTGGATTTTGTGTGATTTTAACTCCTGTTCCCGTAGTCATCATCTTGTTTGTAAGGATTCTTGTTTGACTGCAATCCTTCATACAGGTGCTTTCTGAACAGTTCCCTAGCTGAACCTCCTGCTTATGTAGCCACCTTGTTTGTAAGGATTCATTGTTTGACTACAATCGCACATGTGTGCTGTCTGAAAGGTTCCCTAGCTGAACCACCGAAGTAACTTCATATGGCAGAGTAGTTAGATAATAAGCTTTTGTATGATGTGCCTCTCTTTGAATCATCTCTTGGTCAAATTGGGGATCTTTGCATTTGTGGCAGTGTTGTCAGGATCATGATTTTGATTGTTGGATTGTTTGAGCAGGTGATCCTACAAAATTGCTTTGGCCCAAGGACCACTCTGTTAGGATTGTAGGTATTACCGTATTGATGTAGGTCTTGTGACTGTGCTCTGACTCTATCCTTCCTTTCCTAGGGAATATATTGATCTTATTTGTTTTTGGTTGTCTTCCCTGTAAAGCAAATAGTTAATGAAAAAACATGGTGTTTTTGCAGTTCTCAATGGTAAGTTTTTTCTTAAAAAAATGTAAAATTGTTCTCATACACGTTAAAGACAACCACTCAAATGGTTTAGAAAATGCTTTAAGTAAATAATATTTTAATTTTGATACCTCTGTGTACAGAAGTTATAGGACTTACTACTGTTCTATACAGTCAGTTTTCCTTTCTAAGATCCTGTTTGCATTCTTCCTATATTATTCTATTCTGATTTAAAGCTCCTTTTAGGTGTCTAATCTTACGCACAAGTTTGATGGCCATGGAAATCCCAACAAGAATCACCAAGCACACCATAAAAATGGGCCTAAGCGACGTACTCCTGCTGCAAATTGTGCACCATTGTACCATGCCATGATGCCGTATCACCAACATCCAGGGCAACCTATTTTCTACCCTCTTCTCCCCAGTCCAATGATGCTACATGAATATCCTTACCAGCCTTTCGCCGTTCCGGTCCCAACTCATGACCCACATGTTGGAAAATCTGGATATGAGAACTCTATGCCTCCTTTTGTTCCAGTAGATCAAATTGGTGGCAATGAAGGTAACAGGCCAATGCCTCCACAATCGAGAGGAGATCCTCGTGCTTGGCAGCCTCCTGTTGGTACTCATGGTGCTAGGTCCCATTCTGGTCTTGAAGGCCGTGGCCATTTTAACCACGCTTGGCAAAATCCTCAGATGTTTGGTACGAGAGAAAACACAAGTGCACCACAAGGTGTTGGGCCAAGAACTTTTGTCAGACCAATGGCACATCTGTCTCCTACTCTTGGGTACATCAACGGACCACCATACCCTGGTAATGCTATACTCACTTTAATGACATCCCCTTTCATGTTTGGTATATTGAAGCTTTTGATGCTCTAACATTCAAGAATGCTTTGAACCCAGGGCCTATGCCTCCCATGTATTATTACATGCCTGCTGTACCCATGGAGCCGATGAGAGGTCCACCACGTTTTGTCCAAAATCAACCTGCACCTCATCCTGTTTTATCTCCCGAAGATGCAGAGTTAAGAACTAATATAGTAACTCAAGTGGAGTACTATTTTAGGTAAATTATTATTTTCTTCTGTTGAATTCTATTGTCTGAGTTTTAAACATGTGCTAATAAAGTTCATATGTAATTTCAGTGGGTAGTGGTGCTAAGTAATTTATTTTCATTGTATGTCCGTTGGCCTTCAGGATATATGACCTACAGAAAGTTCAGTTTTCTTTGACGGTTGCAAGTTTTCTTTGACGGTTGCATTGTCATTATACAATATACATGCCAACGCCGCTATTGTGTGCTATTTAAATTTTAAGACAATCTTATATGTGTGTAATACATCATGGGTGACTGAATATCCTTGTGACATATACCATAGTCTTTTGTTTACTTATTATGTTGTTTTCAGTGATACTAATCTGGAGCGTGATGATTTCTTGAAATCTTTAATGGATGAGCATGGCTGGGTTCCGATTTCAAAAGTTGCAGACTTCAACAGAGTATGCCTCCTATGCAGATTTTAATTTGTCAGAACTTATATTTGTATTGTTTTGCCCTTGTGCTAGAAAACAACTCTGTTATTACTTGGCTCATCTGCAGCTTAAGAAAATGACCACGGATATAGATCTGATTGTAGATGCATTGGCAAGCTCAAGCCTTCTAGAAGTCCAGGTTGTTATATTTATTTCAACTGTTATTTTTTAAATCCCTTGCTTGAGTTTGACATTAGGTTTATCTGATGCCTCTTCTTGTGTACTACCAGGACGATAAGATAAGAAGGCGTTCTGACTGGTCCAAGTGGGTTTCTTTTTCTGGGACAACATCTGTTCCGAGTCCGTCATCTACCAGTATGAATAGCAGTATGGGTGAGAGCAATACTGGTGGCTTTTCAAATAAAGATGCTTATTCTGAAGATCAAAAGAAGCATCCTCATTCTCAAGATATTAGAGGCAACATAGATTGTATTAGTATGGAGGCAAAGATTGCTGATGAACAGTTAGCCCATGATGCACATAGCTGTTCATTGAACAAGGACTTATCTGCCATTAGTATCGATGAAAAGCCTAAGAGCATCTCTGCACGTGTGAATTTGTGCAAACATGAAGCTGCTTTTAGAACTGGTGATGTTAAAGTTCAGAAAGTAAACGCAAAGATAAAAGTGCCTGATTCTCAAAGGGAAAGAGGCTTCTTTAATGATTTGCCAAGTGACTCCCCTAGCTTCAGTGGTGATCAAAGCACATTCTTGCTTGATGAGGAATTGGAATTGGAATATGTGGAACTTTCACGTGATGATCTTTATTCACACAAAAGGTAAATTTTAACTGGTACATGATCCGTGATTTTATTTCACGCATTATGTTTCCTTTTCTTGGTTTTGGTATGCAACTATGTACGTGGTAGGATATAGTCCACAGTTTTCTAAGAGATTCAAATAATCTATAAGACAACTGATTATGATAACAGTAGTATATATTGTGCCTTTGTGAAGTAGATGATTTGGCATAGATGCTGCTTCTGGTTTGTAATTGATCTATCATAATAAAATATATGCTCTGATCTGTGAAAATAGATGGTAAAGCCACTAACATTGAAACTTCATCAAGCTACAGTGAATTGTAGGTTGAATGAAATAAATGTCAGAAGATGTCAATTTTCTAAAAAGGGGTAACCGGTGTTTGTTCAGTCACCCACCTAGTAGATGATTTGGCATAGATGCTGCTTCTGGTTTGTAATTGATCTATCATAATAAAATATATGTTCTGATCTGTGAAAATAGATGGTAAAGCCACTAACATTGAAACTTCATCAAGCTACAGTGAATTGTAGGTTGAATGAAATAAATGTCAGAAGATGTCAATTTTCTAAAAAGGGGTAACCGGTGTTTGTTCAGTCACCCACCTAGTAGTGATTATGCGGCCTAACCCGTTATTATGCAGTGTAATTTTGTTGCATTATAGAATTTTCCCCCAGCAGTTAATTCCATTTCCACCATAAAATTGTATATTTCTACGCTTATTTGACTTTTGGAGTACTAGGCGTTGTGTATTTTCAGAAGATCGAAGGCTATTCTGATAATTGTCATGTATCGCTCATAGCAATGTTTCATCTCTTATCTACTAACTGCAGTGACCAGAAATTGTGTATGCAAAATTGATTTTCTTTTGCAATATGTTTGTTCAAGCAGGGTCGATGATGAGGATGATGATTTTTTTGTTGATGACCAAGATGTGAATAGGCTAATAATCGTTACGCAGGTTGGGTTTCAAGATATTTTCTGCTCCTGGCTTTGTTTGGTGATATGTTGCCTTTAGTTTCCCAGCTTCTTGCCATCATAATGCATAATGCATTATGACTTAGTGTCTGTTGGTGCTATAATACGAACCATACACCAATAAGTTATGGACAAAGGTTGAATGGCTTTTGGTGATTTTGATTAAAAATTCACTAGAATGTAGACTCTCTATACATCATTCTTCTATTTGATGCACCTTTTTGATACCACTTTTATCTTGCTATATTCACGTATTACAAATTGAAACTGTGTGTACAGATAGCAGTATAATCCAGGCTTTTGGCATATTTCAATTAATAAGTGATGTATGTGTTTTGCCTGTTTTCAACTTTTTGTATGTATACCGTCCTTGGCATTTGCACTGCTATTGAGTGCCATTCGAGGAGAGCACATTCATAGTTAATTCTGGAGTAGAAAGTAGTTCTTGAAGAAACATTGATGCAGGACCAAAGAGTGTAAATTGCCTATTGAATTGCTACCGCATAATACACTAATGTTACATCTTGGATGACATCCTCCTAACAAAAGCTACTCAATCTGCTTGTTGAAGTTGTCGATGCTAATGTTCTTAATTTCTTTTACATTTACAATATTGTCTCCTTGAGGATTGACATGAACTTACGTTTGCACATTGGGTAGTGTTGTGGTGATACATCAGAAAACATTCTTTAAAGAATGATGGTACTTGATGTTGATGGTTTTGCTGATTCAGTTATATTTGCAAGTGTTGTGGTCTTGTGGACTTCCGGTGTTTTGGGGGTGAGAATTAGCTGTAGATGACAGATTGATAATTAATTTCGAAGAGACTTTTTTGCTTTATAGGAACATGTCCTCCTTTTTATTTTGATGTATTCTCTTCGAAGCTTTTGACTTGATTGAGATGCATTTCTATGCCTTACAGTATATCTCTTATTTGTACAATGGTTTAAATAGTTTTATTCTAAATAACATTTGTTAATGAGTAACCAATTGTTAGTTTCTTCTCTGGCTTGCAAATCTTGCAGTGAGCTATATTATATGTTGTTTGTTGTTTGCTGGGACCAATGATTGTTCTAGCATATTAAGCAAGTGTTATTTAGTAATACTGCACTGAGATCTTGTTTCATTTATCTGCCTCACAGGATATTACGTCAGAAAAGGATGAAAAAAGTCGCTCAAGTATACCTCAAGCATTTTCAACAGAGGAAGCATCAAGAATCAGCGATGCCTTGTATTATTATGAGGTGACGTGTTATATAACATAATTTTGTCAAACATCAATATTGCATTTTCATTTCAGAGGTTAATAAAAGGCTTTAGCCTTTAGCGCAAATGCTGTGTTGGCTTGAGAACTGCCATCAACTCCACACCTTTTGTAAAATTCCTGCTCAATTTTATACAAGTATATAAGCTCTATTTTAGGCATGCTGTTTTAGGTTATCATGAATTCATGATATCATCCTATTTTATCATGAAGAATCTATACTGATATATAAAATAGAAGCTTTGATTTTTTAAATTTATTCCACCTTTCCTGCACCTTTTACTCTGGATGGCTTGTGTCTGTTGGGTGTCTGGCATCAATCAGTCCATTTCGACAGTCAGATTCACTTTCTTACCATGTTTTATGATAAATGTGGCAATTAGCATCCCTTAATATAAGAAATCTAATAGCCACAGATTGTTGGTGGATCCACCCCTATTGTTGTTACTTCCCTAAAAAATTGCTGGATTCATTTTTAAATAATATTATTTTGGTGGGAAACATAGCCAATGCTTTTTTGGGGACAATTTAAAGCTTTTAAGAATGTATTTTTCCATCTATTTATTCTTGAGAGGTCAATACAAATTTCAAGTTTTCAGTTGTAATGTGAGAACTGCCCCAGTTAAACTTATTAAGGAAATGGTATACATACTATAGATATTTGTAAGATTTTGTGATGTTTCAATTTTGAGTTCTGAATTGCTGTTTCAAATTTTGGAATGGCTAATCAGTTGTATGATTGGTTAACATGTTTGATTATGCAAATTTGGGAATCATTTGAAACTGAACTGAGTGTTGGAATAAAGGTCTGAAGACAAGCCTTGCTGTGGAGCTATATCGAGTTTGAATCACGCCGGCTTGAGCTCAGGCTTGAGCTGAGCTGTGCTTGCTTCTTTTTTATTTTTGTTCTCAAAGCCCATTCTGACATATGATGGTCCTTATATGTACCTACCAAATTATATTATTTTGGCTTTTCTCATGCTAATATTATAATTTTACTTTTGACTTCAGAGTGTGCATGGTCGCGCGCTAATAATCAAAGAAGTTCCCAGTCTGATGCTGCAGATGTTGATTCTAAACCATCTGGCGTGCAAAAGGGAACTACGTTAGCATCGGAATCAACTGTACTGAAGAAGCTGGACAACCTATCCCACGTAGGCGGCAAAATAGAGGCAATAGAAAAGCGAACACCGCGTGTAAGCAGAGGTTCTTTGCGGGTAATTTTACAAATAATCCCAATAGCCGATCTCACTATGGTGGTGTATCAGAAAGCCCCCCAAGCAATTCAATTGGATATTTCTATGGGTCTACTCCAGAAAACCACAGGTTAGATTAATAATTGAGGCTTTATTTCGGTAAAACCTATTCTTCTCTCTTTATCTCATATCGAGGTTATTTTTAATTGACTGTTTGTTGTTGTTTAGCTATAAAAGTTCAAAGCTGAGCTCATCTCCTCACAGAATTCCTACTGGGAGCTCACCTGTTGGGTCTGTGCCCAAATCTTTCCCACCATTTCAGCATCCAAGTCATCAGCTTCTAGAGAAAAATAAATTCCAGCAGCAAAGGTAAGTGGCTAAATGAGTAGCAGTGTACTTTAAAGTTCTAATGCCCTTTAAATATTTTTTATCAATGCCATCCATTCTGATGTTTCATCCTAAATTGATATGTTGAAGTTTTTTTGTTTGTGAAGGTACAATAAGTTCAAAAGTCGATGCCTCACTGAACGCAAGAAGTTAGGGATTGGTTGCAGTGAGGTGCAGCTTCCTCATATTTTTCTTGTAGTGGCAACTTTATAACTAGACAGATATATAAAGCTGATCAAGTTCACTTTTTTATGTTCACTAAATACATTTTTCTTGGCATGGGAATTGCTCGTCTCATTAATATTTTGGTCATTGCTGATTATATTTCGCGTCAAACACTTATGTTTGGTTTGATAAATTGTACTCATGCCCTTGTTCTATTCTCAATAGCTACATCACAGTATTCTTTACGTATTGTATGCATCCAATGGCGTGCAGGAAATGAATTCGCTCTATCGTTTTTGGTCATACTATCTGAGAGATAATTTTAACGAAGATATGTACAAGCATTTTAAGAACTTTGCACTAGATGATGCAGCAGCAAACTACAAGTATGGACTTGAGTGTCTCTTCAGATTTTATAGGTACGGAACATGATAGTTCTAAATAAGCTAAGCTTCCAATTATCTTTTTACATTTTCTACAGAGCAGCATTGATTACAGCCTTTTTTTTTTTGCAGTTATGGTTTGGAGAAAAACTTCCAACGAAATGTATATGAAGATTTCGAGCGGCTGACACTCGAATTCTACCATAAGGGCAATCTTTATGGACTTGAAAAATACTGGTATTTGGTGGTTTTATTATTAGTTTGCATTCCTCTGTTGCTGCCTTCATTAATGAAACTGCAATGCCCCCCCACACTTTTTGGTGAAATTGTTGGCATGGATTTATTTTTACCTTTAGCGAAGGAACAAACAGTTGCCGCAATTCAGTGGTGTGTTGGCAAGTGGCAACATCTAATACTAGTGACATTTTTGTTGTTGGGTCATCCCATGGGTAGCTGCACGCATGCTAAAGCTGCCGCAAATACTATAGATGATAATACATGCAATTGCTACATGAGAGCGAGTGTAAACTTTATATTTCAAACCTAGTATAGCCTTGTGTTCCTCTTTTTTGTTAGTTTATTTTACAGGGTTTTGTAAGGAAGCCTGATAAGGGAAGCTATAAAATTAACTTCTGACAAATTTGGCTTGCTGAATTGCCGAACTTGCAGTTATAAGACTGAAACTTTTGTTTCTTGACAGATTCTTCCTTTTCTAATTGAACCAGGGCATTTCATCATTACCGAAATCAGGATAGCAGTCCCATAAACAAGCATCCAGAGTTGGAGAAGCTCCTAAGGGAGGAGTTCCGAAGCATCGAGGACTTCAAGGCGAAGGAGAAGGCACGGAAGGCAGCAGAGAAAGAAGCCAGCAGCAGTCGCAGCAACACTGCTGCGGCGGCGGCAAGCCATATTAAGGCTGAGGCAAAGTAGGTCCAAGCTCGGCATGAAATTTTGGTGGTCATCCCACAAAGGAGAAAGTAGCAACGTTTTTGCTTGGTGAAAACTAAGGATTTGAGCAGAGACACCTGTGCAGATTTTGCTCTCCCCTGCCGATACTTGTGGCTGTCCAGGAAATTTTCCTCTTCTTTTTTCTTCATTACCTTCCTGGCATCAGTGTGGGATTTGTACATAGAGATAGAATAATTACTTTTATTAAATGGACAAGTTATAGAGCCCGGAGTTTAAGGACATATGGTGCTGTCGTCGTTGGTTGTTTAGGATGTGAGCTGTACATCGTGTCCTTTTTGTTTTGGCAACCCACCTGATTTGCCATTGATTTTTGCCTTCTTTCCTGCTGCGAAGGCGTGCATGCTGCGTTTATCCGGTGAGCAATGTCTGCTTAGCCGGTATTGCCTTGGGCGAAGTTTTGCTGGGCACGTCTATAGATGTAGGGTATATTCTTTTCAGCTTTTAAAAAAGTTGTTTTCGATTTTTCTATAGTAATTAACTTTTAAATAGAGTATCTAAGATATGGTCTATTAGTTAACTATAGTATATATTATACCGATTTTATTTTTATCGGTAAAAATCACACGTGAGTTTTTGTTACTCAGTAATTTCTTACATGAACAGTTTAAAAGCCATAAATTGCAACTGAAAGTTATAAACTTCGGTTAAAAATAATATGCCCAAAAAGTAGTAGTGGAGGGAGCTAGCATCAAGGAGTTAGGATCATCTCATCTGCGGGCCGGAGAGAGATGGTTGGACGCGGCCAGTCACCAGCTCTGCTCAGCAGATGATTGCTTCTCTCCTGGAGCATTATGGATGGTCCATGTTCTGCTGCTGGCGTGTCTTAACTTCTCTGGTGGATCACTTCTGCCTTGCTATGTTCTCTGTAGCATGTGATTTGTCCCAAGTACCTAAATGATAAGTTTTCAGCACCGAAGATTTTAAGCGGTACAACATCTGGATTTTTCTGAGGTAGATCCAAAATTATGAGCTACGTTTCATAATTGGTCTTTTGCGATAATGACTCGTACGACCTCTACACTTGGTATATGACAAGCAATGTTGTTTTGTTATTCCCTCCGCCCCGTCACAAAAAAATGACGCCATAAAATACGTACAGTCAAAATATATTTGTTTAGATGGAATATATTGTTTAGGATGTGTGGTTTAGATATATAAAAATAGTACAAGTGAATTTGTTACAGAAAATACTTTCGTAATATTATATTTTTACAACTTATTGTAAATATATGATGGTAAATTTTAGTAGTCAAAATGGCACGTGACTTTGAAAAGTCAGAATCGTCGCTCTTGTGATTAGAGACAGTAGCATGCAGTCCATCTTATAAGATAGTGTTTTCTAGCGAACATGGCATTCGAAGACGGAAGCATTGTTTGGTGTTGTGGTGGCTTCAGAAAATATTTTATTTCGCTGGTTTTGGAGACACATACACTGGCATATAAAAACATCTACTTTAGAGGTAAAGCGAATGTGTTTTACTTGAAATGGTAAGGATCTATTAACGAGCTAGATTCCATATCACATCGCAACAAAGCACCGCAGCGACAAACTAGCCGCGAGAAAGCCTCTTAACATGGCCGGTTTGGCGTCAAATCTTAGTCACTTCATAGAAGAATCTTTACTAATTGCAGGCCCGGTTCTTTTCAGTTTTTAAAAGCTATTTTTTCAATTTTTCTATAGTAACTAACTTTTAAATAAAGTATTTTTTCAAGATAGAGTCTACTAATTAATTGTAATATATATTGTACGACTTCATTTATATTGACAAAAATCGCATGTGAGTTTTTGTTACTCCGTAATCCCTCGCACGAACAACCCAAAAGTTATAAGCTGCAACCAAAAGTCACAAGTCGTAGCTAAAAAGAACAGATCCCTAGTAGTATCACATATCTGTTTATATCGAAAACAGTAAAACAAAGTTGTAGCCTCATAAGTTGTAGTTAAAAAGAATATGCCCGTAGTAGTATCACATTTATGCTTATATCGAAAACAGTAAAACAAAGCTGTAGCTTAGAGCAAGTCTTATAATCTGACCTTCATTGGTGTATGGATACTTCTGACCCACTTATCACCTACTCATATAGTAGTTCTGTGAAGGTTGTATGATCTACCCTTTCTCTCACAAAATGTTTGTAAGCTTAGAGCAAGTTTAATAAGGTTGTGTGCTATGATCAAGATAGTCCCTTTCTCTATAACACAGAAAAGAGACATTATCCATGCATGTATCCATAGAACTAATTGTTATACCCATGCATGTATTAAATTATCAATACCCATGCATGTATTAAATGATTGAGAGCTCTTGGAGACAACTTATCACCTATTCTTTCATTCTCTGACTCCAACTCAGATTATTAAACTTGCTCTTACAGCTCACCTTTCTTTTCTCTCCTCCAACTCAGCATACAGCCAGCTTACAGCCTCTTATAATACTTGCTCTAAAAGCCATCGCAACGCGAAGTTAACCCTTGTCCTAAACGAAACCTTAACAGTGCATTAATAAGTGGTTGCAGAGTGCTAGCTTCCATCACATGCCTGCAGGCACACAAGGACTTCCAGGCTGGACTTATTCCGTACTGCAAACTTTTCCGAATTGTTCACAGTCATTGTAGGTGTAAGGTTCGTACCGAGCACGCCTACCAAACTCGCTAGTTTCAGGTCTTCACGAGGGCTAGATTTATAAATATATATATATATTTGCGAATTATTTTTTTAAAACATATGTCTACAGTAATATTTATATAAACGGCTCAACTTAACTCATATCTAGACTAGACTTGGGTTCCTTCCATCCAAATGTGTATGTACGAATCGCACATTCGTACTTTAGCTCAACGCAACGGCTCTGATTTAAGGCCCGATCAACTCGGCTTCGGCTTCTGGCTTATTTTTCACTATTCATAAGTTTCGTCTTTTTCTGAACTTTTGGCTTTTTGTTGAGCTTTTTTGCAGGTACTTTTTTTTCCCGTATTTGTTTGTATTATACGTAATGGGCTAACAAATTTTTTTATTTTTAAATTTTTTTAAATTTAATTATGATAAATAAGCCTCTGTCATTCTGATTGCTTTTTAATTAGCTCTGATGTTTTTTACCATAAGCCACGAGCTTTTAAATTAACCGATCACCATAAATGGCTTCTGTTTTTAGTTTTTCGTCTTTTTTTAGCTTTTTATTTCTTTTAGGAGAGGGGGCTTTTTTTTGCCTTTTCTCCCCTCTATTTCTCTGCATTGTTCGTGCTAATATAATTTTTTTTATTTTGAATTGCTAAAATAAGTCAGAAGCTCTGACTTACAAGCTACTTAGAGCAGCCCAAAGATGGGGCAAGTGTAGACCTTTTAGTCTCACTACTGTAGTTTGATTTCGATTTGATGGTAATAATTAAAAATGTTGTTCTTAACAAAGCAATTACTCTGGTATGTGGTTTATAGTTTATTGCTGAAACTTTTGAATTTTAAATTGTTCATGAGAGCCTGAGAGATAATACGCAGAAGAAAATAGTTGCATGCGATGTTGGCCGATATAACTGAATTTGATATAGTTTATACTACAATTTACCTGTGGACCCTGTTTTAAAAAATATATCGTTTAAAAACTAGTTACTGTGATATAAATCAAAACTCATAAATCATAAATGATGAAAGAAACCAGCCATAAACAGCAATGTATCTGAAGCCTCAACCTAATCAGCTAGGAGCAAATAGGCCTAGCGGTGTTGGTTTGACAGCCCTCAGGAAGCCACACATGCAGCAAAACATTGCAACGCAACACATGCACACAAAACATTGTTCAAACAATGAAACGCAACACTCTCTATTTTCACCAGGCTATGTTCTTTTACCTAAAAGCTAAAAGCGAAAAGGTTTCCACCACTTTGGTTGGCTTTTTTCAAAAGCCCAACCAAAGGCACCCTTAGCTTTTTCACTTTTGGTTTTTTACAAGAACTAGCTTTTGCCTTTTCAAGATGGGGTCTACTAGTTAATTATAGTACATACTGTACCGACTTCATTTATATCGGTAAAAATTATACGTGCATTTTTATTACTCTGTAATCTCTCGTACGAACAGTCCAAAGCCACAAAGCCGTTTCCAAAAAAAAAACAAGCCCTTGCTCGGCGTCGTGGTCCTGTTCCCATGGGAAAAAAACATGTTGTAAGGTTTTTGGAAGTCCAAAATCTCAGCCCATGCACGTGGATAAGCCAGGATAGCTTTTATGGGAACGAGGGAAATAGGGAATGACTAGGGATTGAGATCTCTAATTTTGTGAAGCAAAGTGAGAGAAGAACATTGACTGCAACTTTAAAAGATTCTTAACTGTTGGATAAAAAAGGATAGTCCAAATTAAAAGCTACAGTTAAGGTACTACAATGCCAGAGCTATAGTATTTTCTGCTGCAGTACCTGCCACAACGTTATTCAGATCGTCTTAGCATTTTATGTTGGTGGTGTCTAGGAAACACTCGAATGTTTTTTTGTGCCAAGTAGGAGATCCGATTATATTTTTTTAGAGAGATACATACAGAGAAAAAAAAATCTAAATGCTTCGAGTAAAAAAAACACTCAGAAGTTATTTAACACGTCCCTTTTATGTTTTGTCTGATGGATACAAAGCATTGTACTACAATGACTTTGCTTCCGCAAAGTTTCAACGACTAGACGGCTACAAGGGACCGCTCTCAGATACGACACAAGAATGAGACGTCAGTGTCCGTCAAAGATACACGACCACTTGGGATTAAACTGTTTTCGTAAAATTTATGCGTTTCAAACGGTCCTAAATACACAGTTATGGTTTCCTACTGTCCGTTTGGCCAAGCTTCCCGTTTGGCCGAGCTTCAGCTTCGGCTCCTCTAGCTTAAAAGCTTGACGAATGAGCCTGAAATCTTCGAGTAAATTGGCCATGGCTAGAGGCTAAACAGGTCATTCCTGAAATCCGATGGTGCGAACAGCCAAAGGCATTGCATGGCAGGCACCGCAGCCGGTGGCGCCGTGGCTTGACCTACTTGTGTAGTGGATGGCTGATCCGCCATGTCGTTGTCGCCGAGGCGAGGCTGGATCGCGTCCTCGCACCACTTACCCTGCGCTGCAGTGCATGCAACTTGTCACTGCCACTGCACCACCCACCCAAGCACACCGCCGCCTCTCTTATCTTGTCGCCACTATCTCAACTCCCAACGAGCTTGTCATTTCGCTCCGCGTGCTTGCCCGTCGAGCTCCCACGTACTCCCTAGCTAGTCGCGTCGAAGTCCGCGGACGGTCAAGAACGCGAATCCCGAGAGGCGATGGAGGTTGGCGGCGTGCTCGTGTCCGTCCTCGTCGCCGCCTTCTCCGTCTCCTGCCTCCTCCTCCTCATGGTGCTCGCCGAGGCCGGCCTGCGCCTCGCCGCGGTCGCGCTCCGGGGCGGCAGGAACGCGTGGCCCACGCGCTCCGACTTCCTCGGCTACCGCATCGCGCGCGCCGGCGCTGCTGGCGGGCGCCTGTCCTCCGCCTCGGCGGCGGGCGGCTTCCTGGAGGACGAGGCGCTGCTGCCGCCCGAGTGCTGCGACCGCCTCGCCTTAGCGCTGTACCGCCGAGGCAATGGCCCTGACCAGCCTGAAGCACCCGTGAACTGCGTGTTCTGCCTGTCGCGGATCGACGAGGGCGAGGAGGTGCGCGAGCTCCGCTGCCGCCACGTCTTCCACCGCGTCTGCCTCGACGCCTGGCTCGTCCGCCCGCGCGCCACCTGCCCGCTCTGCCGCGACCGCCTCCTCCCCTCCGAGCCACCGCGCCCATGTGCCCTCGACCACGACGACGTCGACGCGCACGACGACTTCTCCTCTACATCGTCGTCCTCCTACCACCACGGCGTCGCGCTCTGGCACATGTAAGCTAACGAACGATCAACGCCGACCGTTAATTCGTCAACTAGAACGTACGTACGGCCAGGGACAAACTTCTCAGCGAAATCACCGAAATTTCGCTGAAAACCGTCGGTTATGGGTGTTACCGGTGCGGTGCTGTGTGGTAAAAATTTAAACCGGATGAAAGGTCTTACATTTATCTAATTTTCATCTATATATAAATGAAATATGCAACGCTAAGTTTGGAAGAGGCAGGCGGTCTGTTCGAGTGCTAATTGCGCCAATTTTTTGAATTTCCCCTTTTACATCAAAAAATTTCAGATTTCAATTCAAAATTTCGTCCAAAGAATACGGGAAGTGTTTTCCCTGCGTACGGATCCTGCTCCGCTTGCTCCAATTTTGCTATGCTGGAGGCAGTTTTTCTTTTAACTTTTTGTTTTTTTTTGTATGAGTTCTTTTTAGCTGTGACTGATGGCTTTTAGTCATAGCGTGAGTGATTGTGTGGATGAACTGAATGTTAATAAACTAATAAGCCACTTTGAAAAGACTATATCAATAAATCACTTTAAAAACAATAAAAATATCATTTTTATTTATTTATTTGAATAAAGTCAAAACCTACCGCCGAAAAAAAGGGTGTTAGAGGTTGCGGTTGTTGTTGTCTTGCTATGTTACTGGTAAATAGTTGTGGATTGGTGTGAATTATGGATCGATAACGATGGCTCACCTGCCGTCCTCTTTTTAATTCTTTGTTTCTTCTATTATGTCCTGTCTCCTCTCCTGTGGACGTACCATTTGTTTGGGTCTTCTAGAAGGCCATTTGTAATAACAAAAGGTTATGCAATTCAATAAAGGCCAATATACAATGTACCACGATTTTTTTTCAAGGCTAACAATGTACTACATTTAGTTCAAAGCCGGAATTTTGATGTGTTTTTAACGTACTTTGCTAGGACTTAATTTGCACATGATGAAATGAACCGGCCGTGCATTTTAGTTAGTTAGTAGTACAGCTCAATCAAAATTTAACATTAAGAGTTAATATGCATAGTTGGTCGAAACATTTAGGAAAAACCCAAAAAAGTCTATCCGTGGTTACTCAACTCTTCTATTCATCTAGTTTTCATCCTTGTAGTGGAAAATCGGATAAATACAGTCCCCCCCAACTGGTAATACCATGTAACTTAAGCCTTTGTGGTTAGGAAACATGGTTTTGATCATTCGACCCACATGACTAGCTGAGTCTGATCCGACTCAACTCGAAACAGGGGAGTGGTGCCTTGCATGCACTTTGCTGAGCTCGATATCAGCGAGCGAGACCTCAGCGGACTCATCGTGTTGCGTGGGTTCAGTTTTGACCCTTGCCTGAGACCACCACCACATTCCGTCCGAACCTCCATTGCCTCCTTTATTTCTGTCGCAGCCAATAGAAAGGAGACGAAGACCCCTCTGTCTGTTTCATCCTCTCTCCCTCTCTATGACACGCAGTCTCCACTCTTTAGTCCTTGACATATGGCCCAGCTCGGATCTGACATGGACACGAGGTGGGTTAAAATCATGGTCAAATGGGTGGAGTGTATTTTAATTGGTATTGCTAGTTGGGGGACTAGTTCTTATCCGGTTTTACGCTCTAGAAACAAAAACCAGACGAACTGAGTAGCTTTGGGACTGCAGATGGACTTTTCCCAAACATTTATACATCACTACGAAGACTTTCATGCAATGAGACCCAATAGAGCACTTCTTGTCCGTGTTGCTCCTTTCTTGCCACTGGTACATCATGTTCCTAATTAATGGATAACGGAGACGACCAACCCAATGCGCAAAATGCATGTACAAACCATGATTAGACGAACATTATCGTGGCGCCAACTGATCGACAGACACCAATAAGCTAGCTGCTATATATTGGTCCAGCCTCACCTAAGCGTAACAGCTTGTGATCCGGTAGCAAAAGAGCTAAAACGTCTCTCAGGTCTGGATCGACCACCATGTACTGCACATACACTGCGAGATGCGACGCAGATCGATCGACGAGAAACAATACCACGGCTACGGTTGGAATCCGATGGGTGCATGCTACGTAAGATTCACTTGCGAGGGTTGGCTAGCGGCCCTGATCAACTCGGATTCGGCTTCGGTTTCTAGCTTCTGGCTTATTTTTTACTATTCATAAGTTTCGTCTTTTTCTGAACTTTTGGTTTTTTGTTGAGCTTTTTTGCCGGTTCTTTTTTTCCCGTATTTGTTTGTATTATACGTAATAGGGTAACATATTTTTTATATTTTTAATTTTTTTTAAATTTAATTATGCTAAATAAGCCTATGTCAGCTACAGTACTTTTTTCAGCAGCTACAGTATTTTCAGTCATAAGTTATGAGCTTTTCAGCCGAACCGATCACCACCTTTAGTTCTGTGTTCGCGACCGGAGAACGCAGCAGCAGAAGGCCATCACGCCAACGCAGGCCTCACGTACTTCACGCATTCACGCCTACGCGTTTCGGGTCCTTTATTTATTGAAATTGGATAAAAACTCGTTTTAATCCTAAACTATAAATAGAGATGAAAATAGGAGTTAATCCGAAGATTGATAGATATAATTTCTATACTAAGATATGAGGGATGTTAGGAGAGTCTTTTATAATCATAAATATAATGGTTGTGATCAAAATGGCTGAAAAGCCCGTGGCTTATGGCTGAAAACATCTGTGTTGGTGAAAAAAGATCAGAATGGACAGAGGCTTATTTACCATAATTAAATTTAAAAAAATTTAAAAATAGAAAAAACATATTAGCCCATCACGTATAATGTAAACAAATACGAGGAAAAAAAGAACCGGTAAAAAAAACTCAAAAAAAGCTAAAAGTTTAAAAAAAGACGAAATTTATGAATAGTGTAAAAATAAGCTGAAGCCAAAAGCTTAAGCCATTTTGATCACACCCAATTTCTATACGCAGAAGCAGAAGGCCATCACGCCAACGCAGGCCTCACGTACATCACGCGTTCACGCCTACGCGAGAAATTTCTTCACCTCGGTGGCGCGTGACATGATGTGGTTGCCTTGATCCACGTGCGTGGATTCTGTGAACTGCGTAAGGAAGACATCACGCAGCAGAGAGCACTCCGTGAAAGCGACGTTTCATTTTTTTTATTATTTGCTACAGTATCAGGCAGTAGTTGGTACAGTAGTTCGGACCTTTGCTACAGTATGACGCATGTTTTGCTAGTGACAGAGAAAAATATTTTTTTCTTTGCTTTTGCTTTTCCTTTTTTTTAAGAAGACACTAGATTTTTTTAAACAAAGTTCTTTTTGATCGCCATGGATGCGTAAAGACCGACGTCAATGGAGTCTGTCTCTATCGACGATTAATCAGTCGTCTGATTGTCTGTGTAGTATTAGGTGGTGATCATTTGGGCTTTTTAGTGGTTTATTGCTAAAAAGTACTGTAGCTGGTTGGAAAAACACTGTAGCTGACAGAGGCTTATTTAGCATAATTAAATTTTAAAAAATTAAATATTAAAAAATATGTTAGCCAATTACGTATAATACAAACAAATACGGGGAAAAAAAGAACCGGCAAAAAAGCTCAATAAAAAGCCAAAAGTTCAGAAAAAGATAAAATTTATAAATAGTGAAAAATAAGTCAAACTAAAAGCTGAAGCCAAAATGATCACAGTCTTAATAGGTGTCGTCCTCCCAACGTCATCGATTCAAGGGCAGCCAGCCAAAAATGGTTTTCGTTTCCTGTTCGTGGTTTCGCCGGTCTTTTGATCAGGTACGAAAGGTCAGATTCTGTCGTCTCACGTGCCCTGAAATAAGTTGATTTATAATTAAAATTATATTACAATTAATTAAAATTATACTATAATTGATGATGGTTTCTTTGGTGTAACTAAATTTAAATAGAAAAAACATGTTAGCCCATAACGGATAACACAAATGAATACAAAAAAACCAGCAAAAAAAGCTCAACAAAAAGTAAAATCCAAAAAAAGATTAAATATAGAAATAGTAAAAAATAGATTAAAAGTTTAAGCTAAAATGAACAGGAAGCTAGCTGTTCGTGAAGTTTTTTTCAGCCAAGAGTCAATTACTCTGTCTGTCTGACATCTTTGTATATTTTTCTTCTGGCATCAGTAAACATGCATTGAACACAAGGATTTGTTAGAAAAATGGTAACATGACATATCATGCGACTCCATTCAAATCTGTCGGCGACGTCGCATTTCAATTTTTTTTCCAAATTTGGAAAGTCACGTAGGATCACCTGATTTTGGGTTCAGTTCGTCCTCCGGATGAACTCCACGAACTATCTTGGATCACCCAACGATCGATACCGACGTCTCTCCAAAGCACCTCCAAATTATTCGACCTATACTCTCACACCATTCCACCGTTAATTAGTTCCACGACCTTCCAGCTATATGGGTGCTAGGATTGAAGTTTCTGTTCTCATATTATAGGAACACCAACAGGAACAGTAATATTTGCTTGTGCCAAAATCATCGAGATGCAGAGGTTGTTGGCATGACGGTTGGAGAGGAGCTTGTTGGAGAAGACGAACTGCGGCAGTGCCTTGTGCAGTTGTGCTGCTCCTCCTGCTCAGCGCCGGCCGCACGCAGGATTTCGACGAGACGCGCCGGCTTTTTCGCTGTGCGTTCGCTCCCATCCCGGTCCGGCAGCTGCCGCACGAAAGCAGCGACCGGCGGCGCACTGACAGCATCGGAATTGGAATACAGCGATAGGAGCGATGACAACGGCAGAGGAATCTGATGCAGCAGCGGGTAGAGTTGACGGAAGCGGGCGGGCCCTTCTTCCTGCCTCTGTCGGCCGGGCCGTGCGGCCAGCCGATGGCACGACTGCTGCTGTCGTGCGCCCGCGGCCGATGCTGATTCCTCTTCCTCTTGGCGGGGAAAAATTATACTGTGCCTCCGTGACACAGAGCCGTGTGTGTCACGAGCGAACCGGGAGTTGACACGTGGCAGCCAGAAATAAAAATATCATTATTTACTGTTTTGCACTGTAGCAAGCCAACAAAAGTATTATTTTTACTGTTTTGCTACAGTGAAAATATTTTTTTGTTTACTTTGCTACAGTGTAAAACAGTAAAAATAATTTTTTTGGTTTCTTGCTGCCATGTGTCAACTCCCGGTTCGCTCGTGACACAAATGACTCTGTGTAAGGGAGGCACAGTAGAATTTCTCCTTGGCGGGAGGGATCATGGTCCAGTGGTGCTATATTGTCACTATAGTATATATTTCAGCAAAAAATCAATAGTTGCAGGCAAAAGCTATCAACAACAACTATTTTGAATGAGATCATAGACACATGACATATGGGCTCCACCATATTTTTATTTGTTTGATAATTTTGCTATCTAGCTGACATGTGATCGTAAAACCAGCTCATATGTCAATAAACTATTACCACGTTATGCCACCTCAGCTAAAACAGTCTTCAATTGGTCTGTAGAGTAAAATAAATGATATTGGTAATTAGAGATTAAAATACCTAGTTTTGCACTTTTAGATTAAAAACTAAACAAACGTAAGAGTTTATGAGGTAAAATAGACCTAGTTAAGTAGGACATCCTTAGAAAATAAATGACCTACTCCAGCCGATCAAACATAGGCACAACATAGTACACAGATGGAAGATGTACGCACGACGACACAAAATGACCAACACATGGCATAACAGCATCCCGGTAACTCCAGACACAATCGACAAACAGGTCGTCCCAGACCTTGCAGGACTGAAACCGTGCTACTTCTACTCATCAGGCTGTTGTACTGGTACCATCAAACGTTGATAGAAAAAAAAAACCCGAACCTTTGGAGCTCCGACAGAGACACAAAATCGATTAATCGAGCACGCGTCGCATCAAATCAATCACCGGCTGCACGCCACCGAGCCCCGCAATCCAAGTCCGAAGAAAAACGATGACTCCCTAGTATACAATGGGTGGGTTCTATAGAGCTGCAATCTATGGTTCTTAGTTTAAAATTTAAATTCTTGTTAAAAAAATACTTTACGTATAATTTTGATTATGTAAATAACGTCAGGATAGCTTAAAAAAATACTCTATTTAAAAATTAATTATTATAAAAAACTAAACCATAAGCCAAGATATTCCGCTCATTAATATGTCAAGTTGACAAAGCAAGGTAACGCCTGGCACGTGCCTGCCTGCCTCCATATTTTCCTGGGTGCCCGCGCCCGGTACGTTGTTTTGGCCAACAAACCCCAGCGGCCGTCCGTCTGTGTGGCGTAAGCGCATGCATCCGCAGGCGGAAACCCCAGGCGATTGGATTGTATCCGGCTACCAAACAAGCCGGCGGCCATTCATGGCGGCTGGCCGTCGAAAACCACACGCGACCCACCGTTACCGGCGCGCGTACCTAAAATACAACCCCCCTCCCTCTCCCTACAGCGAATCCGTAGCTCCATAATTCCGATCGAGCTGCTTTAGTTTCCGACAACCAGTACACCACCACCACCTCTGTTCTTTCTTGTTTCTTGGTTGGGTTTGTTCCGATCGTTCGTTTCGTGGGAGATCGATCGTTGATGGCTTCGATCGTGCTGCTGCTGTCGGAGCTGCTCGGCGGCGAGGAGAGCACCAGCGTGCTGGCGGCCAACTGCTACATGAGCGGCCACAGCCTGCGGGACTTCCGGCCCGCCGCGGTTGCCAAGGGCGAACGGCCGCCGGCGGGAGCGAAGCAGGCGGCGGACGCCGAGGGGAGGCGTAGGGAGGGGGAGTCGTTCGAGGATCTCGCCGTGCCCAGGATAGCGGTGGACGTGATGTGGCCTTGAGTGACCAGCATACTTCAGACAGACTCGGCGAAGTCGATTGTTTTGTGTTTCTTGCGAAGAACAGAGATGTGATGACTCTCTTTGCCTCGAGTTCCTTTTATTGAACATGTAAATACACTACTGCAAGTGATTGTTGAATGCTCTTCATGTGTTCTATTTTTCCTCAGCTTTTCCTAAAAAATTGTTCTTCAGGGTTTCATGCATCATTTTACGTAGTATGAGCAGGTTTCTAGAGCGTAAAAACTCGACAAGCCACTACAAGTGAGACGGCAGATGATCTGATGACGATGTAGAGCACTATCGCACATATCGCATAACCATGTCGAGCACTTCTCACTTCTCAGGTGAGAAATATTCATAAAAGTACATACTTTTTATAATCAAGCGGATAATGATAACCCACCATGCTAATTAGTAGTATATGGCTCAAGTCACTGGTTTGCAATTTCCACTTAATTCTAAGTAATATGACCCATTATGTAATGCTAATTCTTGGGAGAATACTCCATATGCTTGAATAGCATCAACCAAATGTACTGCTGCAAAATGTACCGAGTATTTTTATTCCCTCCTGAGACGATATGTGAAGTTTCCGACATTGACAATAGCTCCATGGTCACAAGTTATCATTGAAAGACTGCCGCAATGGCCCAAGCAGAAGGGACCCTTAGGCAGGCACTCCAACTGATCTTTATCTCCCTCGTTTGCATTTTCATCTGTCACAGACTAACAATTCATTCTCCATAAGAAACAAACTCGCAATTCATTCTAAACTATGATTGTAGTATAACGAACTTGCACTTTCTACAATACAGTTCCGGATTGTTTTGTATTGTTCAGATAATCCAGAACAGCTCAGGAGCTTTTATTTCCATAAATTATAAGTGTTGAACCAGCCCTACAGCAGAATTGCTCACGCCGGTGGTTAACTTCATAGTACAAGCTATCAATGGTTGCCCTTCGAAGCATACATGAGCAGATAACATGCTAGCTAGGTTAGGAGTGTCCCAGTCATCACGGTAACAGCTTCTCCCTGAATTCGCACTCTCCTAGCTGCATCTTCCAACTCCAGGTATAATGTTCCACTCCATGGAGACGCCTGATGATACATGAACACATAACAGGAAAACCAATATGATGATCTGGTTGATTGAGTGCGCTTTGAAGATTATCCTTTTTTTGAAAAAAAAAAATGAATCTCCAAACAGTAATTTACTCATGGTAAAAGTTGCGAGGACATACTTAAAACGCCGTCAGTTTTTGTTTCCCCAGCTTTCCACCCCAATAGGGCGCCAAAACACAATGTGCACTTCCACAAACAGGATCCTATCAAAATATAGTTGTGAAGGATTATGAAAGACGAAGTTTGCTAAGCTACCACAAATGCAAAACCCAAAACGGAATTCTTGAACGGTCAAGACTCAAAAGACATTGTACACGCAATCGTCATTTAACTATGAAGACAGTCTTAATTATGAAGTTACACTCCAGAGGAAATATCGATAGCTAATATGCCCATTTCCACAAATTAATCTAAAATGTAGGTGGATTTTCATTGCTAGTTTTTTTTTGTAAAGAAGTCCCGCCTAATATAAGAAATTTCAATTCTTTGGTGAGATATTATCTCAGCCATCGTAGCATTGGTGGCAATCTATATTTGCAGGCAGGTTCATTGAGATGTAATATGATCGAATTATCATACATAATGACTAGCTGATAGATTATTTTATTATACACAAGAAGTATATGTTACGATATGTTTATAACTGAAGAAGAATAACCATATATTATGAATCAAGATATGTTTCTAATTGAAGAAGAATAACTCATGATGATTTAACCATTTACATTTAGGACAAGCAAGGTTGACAACATGCTGCAAGTAGAAAACCCTGCAGGATCCATGGTATACATACTGAGAGAGGTGTCGTATATGAGAGATGACTGAAATTAGGTGTTGAGAGGCAATGATGTAACATTTTTTCCTAACAATTAGCTACATATTCAACTTGAGAGAAAGATTAAGAGATCACCTCATCTATCCCAAATTTTGGACAGAAAAACGTGTGAAGAAGTCATAACCAGATCCAGCAGGTGCCGGTCCTGTAACAATAACACCTCTGCCGGCACATTTTTTTTATTTCGTCAATGTTAGGAAGGATATCGACAACCTCTTTTCCTGAGGAAAGCCATGTCAGATTCTTCCAGTGTGTGGTACCTGAACAAGTCCAGTTCCAATTCCCTCCTCTCCATCCTTTTTTAGCTCTTTAATTCTCCATCTTTACAGCCTACATTTAGTTGTAGCATGCTGATATGCAGTCATACAGACAATATTAAAAAAAATTATCGAGTAGTACATTTGTACATAATTCTGCCTAAAATCTGCAATATAGTTCACTCTACATCGAGAGAATATTTGTTATGCTGAGGAAAAAATATCATGCGAGCCCTGATTATGTTCGAATTAGAAGTAAATTGCGAGCCCCCAGCAGAAATAGGCAATTTGAAATCTAGAAAATCAAGCAAGAAAGTAAGACAAGGATGAGAGGAAGTACACTGAGGTCACCGGCGGTTGCCGATTTGTGAACGCTGACGATGTTTGCACCGTTTAGAGTCTCGGAGATGGATGGCAGCTCGGCGGAGTTGCACTCCACGAGATCAATCATGGGGAAATCCAACTCGATGAACAGCTTCCCCGGCTCCTCCTCGCGTGAGACGCCCGTGTTCTCCTGCGCGGGAACCTTCTTGGCAGTCAAGATCCCGGACTTGGTTGTGAACTCTGTTGGAACAAATCTTCTTTACGAGTCTGTGTACGAGTCTAAATTGTATACGTTTATGTGTACAAGTTCGTGACGAGTTCGTTTCCGTTTCTAAGTCTATGTATTTGAGCATAAATAAAAAGAGATAAGTTTGTAATCAGAGTGAGACGAGAGGAAGTGAGTCGAGAGGAAGCAATGATAGCAAGAAGTTGGAAACAATCAGGTGTGAACATAAAGGTGTTCGGTTGTGATCAAGTGTAATAAGAGGGAGAGAGATAAAGAAAAATGGAGTGCTTTGGCTTCTAGAAAGTATGGAGTATTCGTGAAGCGTTCAAAGTTTACAAGCGGAGGTGTTCGTGAAGCTAGAAGATGTGGTCATAATTGAGTTACGACTACTGTTATCGAGTCTACTACGTGGTCAAAGGAGCTAGAGTCTATAGTTGAAGTCTCGAATGCTCGTAAACCGGAGTGGTCGTAGCTAAGTTACGAGAATATACAGCGCAACATGAATATAGTCGTAACTCTCATCAGCATATTACGAGCTAGGATTGAGTGATCATAGCTAAACACAAGTGGTCATAAACCAACTTCATTAATTAGTCGTATCCATCACGTGAAGATTGGTGAGTGGTCGTAAATGACCACGACTCCAGAATGGTCGTTTCCATCAAACTTGGCCATGTCATGCTTAGCAAGAACGGCTGTGAGGAGGAAGTGGGCGGAGGCCGGTGTCGCGTGCCCGCAGAGCTCGATCTGAAACAACTTGATCTACTTAGCTAAAATAAGTATTATGTAATTTTAATCCAAAGACCCAGGTCATCCTAACTCAAATCATCATTCAAATTGCAAAATCCTCAACCTCCGCACAAAACCAATCCAGACAAAAAGCGATTTTTACAAACTCACTTGGCCACTCTATAAACATTACAATGGTTCATCATAACACTAATTTAGACCTTCTCATATGGTGCTTTAATACTCCATAATATGCACATATACTTGACCAAATGTACTGCTGCAAAACGTACCAAGTTTTTTCGTTCCCTTATGAGACGATGTGTGAGGGTTCTGACAAGGCAGACGTACCCACCCTTCTTTAAATAAAGCAACCCAAAATGTCCATGTCTACAATGACTATTGCTCCATGGTCAAAGGTTATCACTTATCACCGAAAGCAATGGCCCAAGCAAAAGGCAAGTACTCGCACTAAACTTTACCCTTGCTTGCCTTTTCTTCTGTCACAGACTAACAATTCATTCTGCATAAAAAAACTCACAGTTCATTATAAACAGTGATTGTAGCTGAATTTGAACTTGATACAATACAATCCCAGGTTGTTTTGTCGGACATTATTCAGATAATCCAGAAGAGCTCAGGCAAGAACTCTTATCCCCATAAACCAAAATTTAGTTTTAAACCAGCACATAGCAGCAAATAGTATTGGCCACACCGTAGTTCATACTACAAGTCCATCAATGTGGTTGTCCTTCGAAGCATACGGGAGTAGATGGCAGCATGCTAGCTAGGCTAAGAGTGTCCCAGCCATCACAGTAACAGCTTCTCCCTGAATTCGCACGCTTCTATTTGCTTCTTCCAACTCCAAGTATAATGTTCCACCCCTCGGAGACGCCTGATGATATATGGACAAACAAAGGAAAACCAATATGATGATTTGGCTGATTGAGCACACACTATAGCATTTTTCAAAAAATAAAACAGCAAATAATACTTTACTTGTCGAATAAGACAGTCAAGGACATACTTGAAATGCCGTCAGTTTTTGTTTCCCCAGCTTTCCACCCCAAAAGGGTGCCAGAACACAATATGCACTTCCAGTTACAGGATCCTGCAAAAATATGGTGATCAGGGGCTATGAGTTATGAAAGAGTAGTTTGCCAACCACAAGGACACATAACCAAAACTGAATTCTTCAATGGCCAAGGCATAGTACAGGCAACCGTCATTCAACTATTGCATGCGTTATAAGGAGGAAGACTGCGAAACTGAAATAAGCATTCAAAACCAAATCAGATCCCAGAACGTTCAGGACAGTGTAGTCACACACATGGTTGCCCTTTGACAATCTCAATTATGAAGTTCCATTTCAGGGAAAATATCAATAGACAATATATGCCAAAAATTAATCTTAAATGTATGTCGATTTTCATTTCTAGTTTTCAACAAGCCCTATGTCATATACAGAGATTCTAATTCCTTGGCGAGATTATCTCAAAATTGCATTGGTGGCAGTCTATATTTGCAGGCAGGTCTATTGAGGGAGGTAAATATTGTAAATATATAAACTACAACTGTAGAGCCGTCGAATATAGGGCCTGTTTGGCAAGTCACAAGCCGGCTGGCTTTTGGCTTTTGCTACAGTACCTAACTTTCAAACGGAGTATTTTCTCAAAACGGGGTCTATAAGTTAAACGTAGTACACGTTAAAAGCCCAACATCTGTATCAGCCAAAATCGTAAGTGAATACCGGTCTCTCCGTAATCTGTACCGTAAACAGCCAAAATTCAAAAATTTCAGCTAAAAGCCATAAGCCGCAACTAAAAAGAACAGGCCCATAAATACCTTATCATAAACAATGACTAGTCTTATCATAAATAATGACTAGTCTAATATACTATCCTATTTTGCACATTAAGTATTGCTTCTAATCATATATTATGAATCAAAATATGCTCCTTTAAATTTAGGACAAGCAAGCTTGACAACATGCAACAAGTAGAAAACCCTGCAGGATCCATCATCCATGGCATTGAGACTGAAAGATGTAACATATATGAGATATGACCGAAATTAGGTGTTAGAGAGGCAATCAAGCAACATTTTTTCCTTATAATTAGCTACATATTGTGGCTCTAAAATGGTCAATGCCATGGTAAGTTAATATTGTGGCTCTAAAATGGTCAATGCAATGGTAAGTTAAACAAGCTTCACTATTTATATATTCAACTTGGGAGAAAGATTACAGCATCACCTCATCTATCCCAATTTTTGGGTAGAAGATACGTGAAAAGAAGTCATAACCAGATCCAGTAGGTGCCGGTCCTGTAATAAGAATACCGCTGGCGTCACATTTCTTAATTTCGTCGATGTTAGGAAGGATATCGGCAACCTCTTTTCCCGAGGAAAGTTCCACCTGAAAGCCATGTTAGATTCTTTTAGTTCAGTCTTAGATGTTGGACCATGTGGTTCACTTTTTTTGTGAACCATCTCATCCCATCCCCATCCCATCCCATCCCACTTGATACCTGAACAACTCCCTCCTCTCCATCTCCTTTTCTCTCTTTTTTTTTTAAAAAATATGTTCTCTATCTTTTCTATAAGTTTATGCAGCCTACATTTATATTTAGCATCCTTATACCACGCTGACAAATAGACAGAAGATTTTATTGAGCAAAGTTTTTAAAATAGTTGTGGCCTAAGTGAGCAATGGTTCATTAGGCACCAAGAGAATAGCTGTTCAACTTAGAATGATCATAATAGTACCGACACCTTACCTCCGTTATAATTTTGGATGAGGAATGCAGTTTTGCAGGCAAAAAAAAGGTAAAATAAGGGTGAGAGACAGTACAATGAGCTCATCGGCGGCTGCCGATTTGTGAACACTGACGATGTTTGCGCCATTTAGAGTCTCGGGGATCGACGACAGCTCGGCGGAGTTGCACTCCACGAGATCAATCATTGGGAAATCCAGCTCGACGAACAGCTTCCCGTGATCCGTGTTCTCCGGTGCAGGAATCTTCTTAGCAGTCAGGATCCCGGACATGGTCGCGAACTCGACCATGTCATGCTTCGCAAGAACGGATGTGAAGAGGAAGTGGGCGGCGGCCAGTGTCGCGTGCCCGCAGAGCTCGACCTGAAACAACGACGGTGTGTGCGGATGAATGATCAAGAGCAAGAAAATTGTGCAAATTTACGGCTTCCGATCGATGCTAGCAAACAGCTGCAAGATTTGCGGAGGCGACCTCGGCGACGGGAGTGAACCAGCGGAGGTGGAACCGCGGGGTGGAGGCGTCGCCGGCGGAGGAGGAGTCGCGGACGAGGAAGGCGGTCTCGGCGAGGTTGAACTCGGCGGCGACGGACTGCATCCATCGCTCGTCCGTGGCCGCGGCGGCATCCTCCTCGAGGAGGCACACTGCGGCGGGGTTGCCCTTGAACGGCTCCGCCGCGAAGGCATCCACCTGCCACGACCACACCGCGCAGCGCGACACGGCGGCGCCGACGTCACATCCCATCCCATCCCATGGGAGTCAAGAAGAGAGAAGGGAGGAGGTGGCAAGCAGGAGTACTAACCACGGCGTATTGGATGGCTTTCTTGGCCATCTCCACGAACCAGCCCTGGCGGCGGCTGCTCCAGCCTCCAAGCTCGTGTGGGTCGGAACGGAGTGGCAGCCGAGTACGTTTTGTAGGAGTGCGTCGTTCGTACTCACTGCTTGTCTGATGATGGGACAAAAGTAGATCTGACGAGTAGATTAAGGAGTGGATTCTTTATGACCGGGGCGGATGGCTTATAATTATGTCCGATAATTTTTATGTAACGTTCTAGATTTCAAATCGGTTTAGATCTAATCATATTCTGAATAGGTCATGCACACATAGTAACCTGCTTGCGCTTTTGTCCTCACTTCGCGCAAAACGGTTAACCGGGGGTGCTACCATTAGAACTCCTAGGCTTATATGTAAGAGCAAGTATTATAAGAGAACTGGTGTATCTCTGAGGTGGAGAGAGAAGAGAGGTGGGCTGTAAGTTTACCATCTCAAACACAAGAACCAAGAAACTTTGTGAGAGGAAGGGTAGGTACTAACTACTATATAAGTAGGTGAAAAGTGAGCTATAAGTATTCATACAAGGTGGGTATTATAAGACTTGCTCTAAGGGATACTCAAGGTAAACTAGTAAGGTGGGACTAACCCAGAAATTCATGTGCACACGCACATAGGCCAACATGGGCCGGGGTGTCACATTTTATCATAACATAAGTGTTTATATGAATGAATCGAATATTAATAGGTTATTTTAAAAGAACTGTAGCAATAAACCGTTTTAAAATAGTAACAGAGAAAACATCATCTTTATTTATTCGGAAGAAGTCATATGTTGAAACTAGTAAAATGGTATTCTTACGTAATCAAAAATTAACTTAAAACAAATCACTTGACAAAAATATTCCACTCAAACGTGGCAAAGTCAAGCGCAAAAGTGGACCGGATGCCCCTTGCAAACCAAGAGCCAGGTTCATCATCCCCTGCTTTTTTTTTCTTTTTATCAGACACAGCAATAGCGCAGGCAGTAACCGGCCGGTGATCTGTGATTTTGAATCGGGCAGTAATTCCGTAGTCTAGTTAGAACTCACACCAATGCAAAAAGAAATGCTGCATACACTAACCATGGATTGATTTGTATTTTGTAACAGGAAAAACACCATCCTGGAAGTAGCACAACAGACATCATCTTTAATCGAGTTTTCATTGATTCGCTACAGCGAAGCATGTACGCTGCTGCTGCATTTGGAGCAAACAAAAGACAGCCGAAAATTTCATTGATTAGCTCAGATCTGATCTTAAAGATCACCTCGGCCCCGGAAACCTTGAATTCAGAAGGGGCTTTCTCAACGTTGAAAGCCTTGATATTACCATCGTCAACAAAGGCTGACCACCTAAAAAGATGCCAAGATTTTTAACAGAAGTCAGAAAATCTCTCCATCAGTTATCAAAACATCAGTCCATATCATAATGAACACTAGAACTGTTATAAAATTTGCGGTATAAACATATTTTCAAATTTAATTCCAGCCAATTTAAGCAAGTCATCAACATATTTCCAGCATAATATGAATGACATAAATTGCATATAAACATGAAATTCTATCTTGCCATTCATATCCATGTATATATTCAAAGAATATAAACTCAAGGCTGCTGAAAATAGCATGTAAATCAGTCCTAGCAGCAGTAAAACAATTAAATCTAGTGTATAACAAATTAATTGTTTTAACATTGCTCTCAGAACAGAGTTGCGTAAGATCATAGATCTTGGCCTTCTCATGAGAATGTTGAGACTTTTCATAAATGATCTAATATCAAAATTCAGGATTTGAGCTCTAGGCAAGCCTCTACTGACAGAACCGAGCAAAGACTAAGAGATTCAACTTAAATTTCAGTTTTAAGTGTTCACATGCAATGAAGAACAGATTAATCTCTTACTGAATTCAAGCATTTAAGCAGTAAGCAGTGACTAAACAGATCATAGAAGAACTGATTTTAATCTGAACTGAACCAACAGAGTCTACTGCACAGAAATAACCAGATCTAAACAGAACAGAACTAGCTTACTGCATACTCTATAGATTAAATTGCATGTCAACAAATCTACATAACAGAAATATTACTGGCTGCAGTACAATCAATAGAAACCACTCCTCTAGAGCTCAAATCTAATTTTGTTATCTAGATCAAACTTCAGTCTTCAATTTGTTCATCACAGAGCATGTAATCCGAGCCCATAAGCAAACATGTCATATATCAGTTCTAGATCTTAAACAGAACTTAAAGAATAGATACTACCGACAAAGTTTGCTAAGAGTCAACGATACTCACTGTGCAGACGGTACTCAAAACCATCCAGAAGCAACACAAATCAGTGAAGAACAGAAAACCAGGGCAAGGCACGCACATGGCGCTGACCCAGAAAACCTAGCACTCCCTTGTGCCACTCGCAGTAGAGGAGTGTGGTAAACGGAGATACAATGCCCACTCCAATGTCGGTTGCCGACGCCGGAGACGAAGGTCAGGAGATGCCGCACAAGATCACAAAGAATGCACCGGCCGGATGCACTCAAACAGCGAATGGGGATTGCCACTGCCTTCTCTTCCCTCAGGTTTGCTTTCACCTTCCGATTTCCCCTCAAATTCCCCCCAAATCTCTACGGTTCACCCGGGAAATCAAAGGCGAAAGCTCTAAATCGGTGTCAGCACAAGAGCACCAGCACCCGCACACCCGAAGATAAGAGAGAAAGAATACCAAAGAGGCGAATCAGGATCGGAAGAGTTGTTACCTACCGTGGAGCCGTGCGACCTTAAGAAGAGGAGACGAGAGTTGGCTTCGGGGTGGCGCGAGCGGCCGGCTCCGAGGAACCCGGGCCAGGCCACGCCTCCGCCGCCGCCCCTCCGCTCGCCATCTCCCCATGCGCAGCCGAAATCGCCGGATCTGGGCGAAGAAAACGAAACGGCCGCACGCGACGCGCTCGGGAATGCGCACGGGGAGGAGACTCCGTCCCTTATCTCTTCGCGCGGCTCACCGACGGGTGGGCCCCGCCTGCATATATACATTTTTGTCTTTTTACTCAATTGGGAAATTCCGAAAAAGCCCTCATGGATACAACAAGAAGTAGGTATATTTCATAATTGCTCGATGAGAAATGATACATGGTGCATTCTAAAAAAAAAGTAGTCATCACATCATGGAGTTGCATTTCAGCTTTTCAGGCCTAGTGAAATGAACACAATATTTTGCCAGACGGTGGACAGGTACTTCGACCTATGAAAGGGAGAGGCTGAACAGTGATATGACGCTGAAGAATGGTCACGTAGCATTCTGAGCCAACCAAAATGCACACGACATTCCACCTCATGGTGGATAAGTACTTCTCAACAAAAATTCTCCCTACGAATGAAAGGGAGCACATGGAGAGATGGAACAGCTGTATGCTGCTGAACAGCTGAAGCATGTTCTAGTTTGTCAGAACCAAACAAGTAACATATACAACTTCACCATCGTATTTTCCATATACTCAACCTGCTGACTTGCTCTATTTTTGCAATTTAATATAGCTATAGCTTGTTCTCCAAAAAAGGGCGCACTGTAGTGTCACTTAGGAAGTGGTTCACTTGAGGGAGTCTTTTAAGAGGCATTCACCACAATGCAGCCACATTTGTCAGAGTCGCAGCTCAATTCATGGGAAAACAAAGCAAGTCCTGGCTCTTGAAACATTATTTGTTTGCATGCATGCATGATTTAATCAATAGGTTTATTTATAGTCATGACAGTCGAGCAGTGGTGAACAAGAGTAGACTAACAATGCTCAATGCATCATGCTGACACAATCAATAATCAAAATAATAAAATACTAACATTTCCTATAGCTAAATAGGTGGTCACTAATGTCCTTGAGACTAACAAAAACAAGCAAAAAATCTGACGTGGTCACTAATGTCCTTGAGACTAACAAAAACAAGCAAAAATCTGACGTGGTCACTAATGTCCTTGAGACTAACAAAAACAAGCAAAAATCTGACGGTCAATGCAGACTGACTTAATGCAAGTAGGGGTACAAACGGAGTGGATAATCTCTGTCTGACCGACTGATCGAAGGCTCACAGAGTGAATACGGAAGAGGTAAATTGGTATTCGGTACTATCCGTGTTCGACTCCGAGGACAAAACATGAAATATGATATAAAATGAGTAATATCCATCCATATATATATCCGTATATCAAATGATATGAGAAAATTTGTTGTGACTTTACTTAGTAACAAGATAATATATAGATGGATTGTCACATCTAAATAGGCAAAGAATACTAAGTACTCTTACTTCGACATCTCGGCAATTGGTTTTTCCATTTTCGCTCTAATTGCACCTTACTGTCTAATGTCCTGTATAAAGAAGTAGATAATTTCTGTCCGACCGACCGTCCGAAGGCTTATAGAACAAATATGGAATGTAGAAATAGATATCCGGTATTATCCATGTCTGACTCTAACTCTGAGGAAAAAGTACAAAATAAGATACATGATAAGCGATATCCATCTGTATCCACTCCGATTGCACCTCTAAATGCAAGCTACAAAATAACAATAAATGAATTCAAATTCCTTCAGAAATAGCATAACATCCTTTCGAAGCATGCATACTTCTAAATTTAACCCCCAGAATTTCAGGAGAATGGAATTGGCGCATAACATATCAATTTTACAAACAAAGGGGCATATATACTAAATCCACACAACCTACTAACTACAAGTTTAGCGGTAAAAGAAGCAGCATTGCAGGGCACTTAAACTAAAGCATTGTAATAATTAACTGACTAAATTTGTATCATGCCCTAAGTTTAATTGTAGGTAGCAGTTTTAAGAACAGTACAACAATTGAAAAGGTAGAATCACCTGTGGGAGCGACGGCCAAGCAAAGCGGCAGAGAGATCTATTTCCAAATCCAAGCTTTTGTGGAAACTCCCGTCAAAGTCACCACAGAACTCAATCTGATAAAAGTATTCCAAATCATAACAGATGGTTAAAATATAAATATTCACATGATCTTGAGCAAGTTTAACATAAAAAACATGTAACTGCATGGACTTGAAGGCTCGAAACATTTATATGCAATAACCGTCTAAGATGGTACATAAACTTTGAACATGTTTCTGATGTTTCTTATCATAAAGTCCAGATTGAAATCATTCAGCACAAACAACATATAAAAGTTTAAGTGAACCAAAGATACATGTGAGACGAATTTGCACTGGGTAGTTTTATAGACCATGGTGAAAGAAGCTCAATACAAGTTTTAGAATGAGCACATTCATAAAGTATCTCACATTCTAAAGCCCGAGTTGGCACACCAAACAGGAGAACAGGGAGAAAAAACTTCACACACCGATTTTGTGAGCGGATATTATAGATCATTTAGAATTACTGAGGTAGGTAGGGAGTTGTGGGGGCATCCTAATTTACCAAGAATCTACCCACTCACACAACTGTCCAGTATTTCAGTTGCATGTAGATTGATAAACAATCTTTCTTACGATTACAATAACATAACAGAAGTGTTAGACCGTGTGGTGATCGTGATTAAAAGTGATGATAAATAATTGACATTTGCATTGCTTTGGAATTTGCGTTTATGAAAGTTCGGTCGATCGCAGTCAAAGGTTTTGAATTCGAGTGATCTCGTTCAGTTCTGAGTTGCTCCGAGTGGTTTTCGTTGGCTCCTAATGGTTGTGGTTGCTCCGAGTGATTTTGGCCTGCTTCGAGTGGTTTTGAGTGGTTTTTGTGTGTTGATCTCGTTCAGTTCTGAGTTGCTCCGAGTGGTTTTCGTTAGCTCCTAGTGGTTGTGGTTGCTCAGAGTGGTTTTGGCCTGCTTCGATTGGTATTGGTTGGCTTCGAGTGGTTTTTATTACTCCTAGTGGTTGTGGTTGCTCAGAGTGGTTTTGGCCTGCTTCGATTGGTATTGGTTGGCTTCGAGTGGTTTTTATCACTCCGAGTGGTTTTGGTCTGCTCCGAGTGGTTTCAGTTGGCTCCGAGTGGTTTAAGTCGGTTTTGAGTGGTTTTGATTTGCTCTAAACAATTTTGGTCTGCTTCGAGTAGTTTCGGACCAGTCCGATCAGGTCCGAGTAGCATCGGATGGTTTTCGAGTAAGTAATGAAGGATCAGACGGTGTTCGAGTGCCACCAGATGAACGGATGGTGTTCGAGTGGCCCAGGAGGATCGAACAGCGTTCGAATACCACCAGAAGGTTGGATGGCCTTTGAGTGGCATGATCAAAGATTCAGACGATGGAACGACCAAAGCTACAAGTTTTTTGTATGGACAAAGTTACAATGATCTGGTCAAAACTATACGGCCGAAAGAACAGTACTCAGAGGTGAACAGTGATTCAGCTGGTACTCAAAAAAGTATTGTAGTAGAGCTCGGCTTTATGACCACGCCCAACTTCAACCACGACCGACTTCAACCGTGTCTGAATGACCACGGCATTTCGACTATGTCTAGCTTCGACCACAACAACTCAACTACAACATTCCAACCATGATAGACTTCGACCACTGCGGCTTTCGACCACGACTACGGAAGAATGACCACGTCTGTTTTTTACTACGTCTGGCTTCGACCACGGCAACTCGACTACAACATTTCGACCACGACAGGCTTCGACCATGTCCGGCTTCGACCACGTTCGACTTCAACCACGACAGAACGACCACTGAAGGTAATTGTAGCTATAGTACTTTTCCATGGTCGTAGCTACAGTGCTTTTCCATTGTCGTAGACTTTGTACTCAATAGTTACAGACTTTGCAGTTGATAGTCGTATACTTTGTGATCCATAGTTATAGACTTTGCGGTCGATGGTCGTAGACTTCACAGTCTTGCTGTCATGTTGTAATCTTTGCAGTCTTGTCGTCATAGTCATAGACTTTATGGACTGCTGTCGTTGTCTTTGGGTTTAGTCGAAGGCTTTGCGATCGGTTGTCGTAGGCTTCACGGTCGGTACTCGTAGACTTCATTGTTGGTTTGAGTGCTTCATTCTTGTGATCTTTGAGTAGCTCGAGTACTCGTGTTGGCCCAGTGGTTAGCTGGTCGGTGCGTGGTGGTCGGTGATTGGTGGTCGTTGAGATAGTACCAGGTAGGTACTCAATGATCAGTGAACAGTGTTTGGAGGAACAGTACTCGTATGTTTCGATACTTAAAAGATAGGAGTACTTAGTAGTCATAAGGACTCAGTACTTGATGGTCATGGTTTTTGCGATCATGGTCAGCAGAGGTGTTGCAATCAGTAGTCGTAGTCGTAGCAACTGGTACTCAATAGTTGGTACTCGGTGGCTCTGTAGTCGATAGCGATGCGGATATTGTTCCTGAGCGTTTTTGGTGGAGCGGTAGTATTTCCCGAGTACTTATTGTTTTCGAGTATTCGTTGAGCTAGCGGTCGTAAGAAGTTGTCTGGAGCTGATTGCGGTAAGCTATGGAATGTGTAATCATAGACGACCTGGTTGATGGTCGTGAATAGTTTTGTTCTTGTCTATAGATGGACAAGGGTGGTGTGTGTATGCTGATGACGGTCGAGTTATGGAGAACTTGTACCAAGAGAAAATTTCTTTGGTTTTTGCATGTGCAGGTGAGCGTGGAGACGATCATGGTCGGTGACGAGGAGGACCGGGACTAAGAGGGGGTAATTTGAGATCCAAGCGGTTGAGATGTAACGCGAGGTGATCGGACTCATGCTGGAGCACATGGAGATCAAATGTGGATGATACGTGGAGGAGTGAAGATGATTACGATCGGTGACGAGAAGGACCGAGACTAAGAGGGGTTAATCTGAGGTCCAGGCAGTCGAGATGTCATGCAAGGTGATCAATCTCACGCTAGAGCACGTGATGATGTGTGGAGAAACTACAGGAGGTGCGGTCCTGGAGGCTTCGACACGAGAGTTGATGAAGTTTGCGGCAACCAACCGTAAAATTTAAGGCCACCGATCACAAAGTCTAAGACTAACAAATCGTAAAGACTATGACTAAGGATCACAAAGTCTACAACTATGACAATAGACCGCGAAGTCTATGACTATGACAACAGTCCGTAAAGTCTATGACTATCGAGTACTGACCAGGTACTGTAGCTCCGACCACCGACTAGTTCATTCTCGCTTAAGACCGATTCACTGTTGCACATGACCGGTTCACTGAAGCTCACGACCGGTTTCCTGTAGCATATGACCGATTTACTTTTCTTGGTCAAAGCCGACCGACTACCAGCCGTGGTCATTCTGCCCTGTCATTTTACCGTGGTTGATTTGTTGTGATTGAAATGTCGTAGTCGAAATACCGTGGTCGAAATGTCTTGGTCATTTGCTGTGGTCAACCTGCCTTGATCATCTGCTGTGGTCGACCTGCCTTGGTCATCTGCCGTGGTCGATCTGCCATGATCAACACCTGCCGATCAGACCTGCTAGCCTGAAAACTCCAGCAACAATAGCGCATCGATCAGAACTCTCACAAACGTAAATTACAGTGAAACCCAAATGTCAATTATTTATCATCACTCATTGCACGACCACCACATGGTGTAACAGTAAGTACTAGCAAGTACCCTAAGCCCAAAGGTTCAACTCATACTTATTCATCATCACTCATTGCACGACCACCACATGATCTAACACTAAGTACTAGCAAGTACCCTAAGCCCAAAGGTTCAACTCATACTTATTCATCATCACTCATTGCACGACCACCACATGATCTAACAATAAGTACTAGCAAGTACCCTAAGCCCAAAGGTTCAACTCATACTTATTCATCATCACTCATTGCACAACCACTACATGGTCTAACAGTAAGTACTAGCAAGTATCCTAAGCCCAAAAATTCAACTCATACGTATTAGCCAATCAAATAAGAGGAAGGAGTCATGCCTTAAAAAAGAAAGAAAAAGAGATAAAGAAGGGGCCTGAGCGGTCACTCAGCTCGCTCATGCTAGCATATTTAGCCCGTTGCAATTTTGTTGCGAATCTAGCATTTGTGTATCCAAAATTAGAAATATAGACTCCTCCATGACCACGGCAACAATAGTAAATAACATGTGTCACCTGCCACGTTGCTCTATCGCAACAGGAAGTTGCTGAGCTAGTGGAACTCGGTAAGAACCTACCGCACAATACCAGCTCGGCAGGAGTTACTGCCGAGCCCACCCAGCATAGACGGCCAGTGGGTCCCACTGCCTACCGAGTTGGGCCAAGATGTCGTAGTGCCACAACTTGCCGTGGTGAGACAGCGCTGCAGGTGGCATGTGTCACCTGTCGTTGCTGCCGCGGTCACGGAGAGGGCTAAATTTACAATTTTATATGCACAGGTGTCAGATTTGCAAAAAAGAATTGCTACAGGGCTATTTGTGCAATGAGCTTCTGCTTATCGACAGACCTGAGTACCTTTAATGTTTGAAATTAGAACATAAAAAGTCAAATCCACTCGTAATGTCCCTTAATCAGCATTAAACAAGCTATTATTTACCTTAGGGTCACTTCAGATATTTCTCAACACAGAACAACCAGCCAGTCTCACTAAACACTAGACTGCCAAATGGCAAACTCTCCAGACAGCCGCTTTTTTATGAATAGCAAGCCTCACTACGCCAGACTACTAAATGGCAAAGCCCGCTGCGGCCTAGAAATGCAGACGTAAGAGCGCTAGCTGCTGTTGTAAACGGGTTAATTCCCTTGCGCTGAACCATCTTAAATCTAGGACCGATCTTCTACCCAAACCTAGATAAACCATGTCAGATTCACGTGGTTTTGTCGACATTTCCTTTTCTTTTAAACACGCAAAGATTGCATTGTCATTTTTTGAAGGATGACATGGATCGCCTCTTAAGATAGAGAATGTAGATGAACAGCTAGCAAAACAGAGGAAATCCCTGACAATTCTAGTGTGCTGTGCAATTCAAGATGAACCCAGACAAACGGATCAAGATGATAATCAATACATATATAACTTCAGCATCCGACGATACCGACCAGATCGTACATTGCTGGAGCAAGTTTTTCACAGCACAAAAACAAGCAGCACCAGAAAACAAAAGCACGACAACCACCATATGAGATAGTATAATACGACACATTCTGATATACTGTCAAAACAAATTGCGAAAGCCTTCTCCATGTGACGCCGTGGTCCATAAATCTCCAAGCAACGTATGAAATTGCATGCGCTCTACAATTGTGCACCGGGAGGGACTGGTATGTAAGACGGCCTTCCAAGAAAAAAAATGCATCGTGGCAGTTTCAGAAATGAATGCAAGAGGTACCTTCAGGTCTGAAATACAGAAAAGTTAAAAAAAAAACGAATGGTTAGCAGGTCATGTGCCTTCTCCAGTCCATAAAAAAATTTGAGAATGAAGATTAGACTAATACGCGGTCCAGCTCTCAGGCTGGCAAACTGTGAATCCACCAAACCAAAGAACAAGTTTTTAATCCTATTTCCAAGTAAGAGATCCCTAGTACAATGCTTCAAAGACATGCGAAAAATTGACAATTCGACGACAATATAAGGAGCAGACAGCTTTCCTCGTGCAGGGTAGGAGTGTTCAAGGGCAAACATTTCTTTAGCATAAGGGCAAAACTTGTAGAATCTCATTATTTTACAGGTTTTATTTCATCTTATCACAGCAAATACCGTATACATAATTAAGGATTTCCATCAAACACGAACTGTAACATAATGAAAAATCATTCAGAAAAAAAATAATGAACAAAGACAAGAAGAGCAAAACCAACCTTTTACATTGAAGAAGGAATACTGTCTTTGCTATCCATTAAGCTTTATCCACGTCGTCGAGTTCATCAGGCTCATTTTGCTTCCGATAATGAAAATAAAGGACCTGAAGAATAATCTGTGAAAGATGGTTAAAGGATTCTTCCAGCGTGACAATTGCTCCATATCTCCCACGCAGAACAACACAGGCCCCAGATGCACAGAAAACAACATATGTATTGAATTAATTTACATAAGTATGTGTTAAAGTATATATATAGAAAAGAGATGAAAATGACAGATTCTATGGCCTCAACAGAAAAGAATACTAGATTATGATATGACATTATGGTAAATTGCTAATTTTTAGTCAAGTACCAGGAATCGGCTGTTCTACAGCAAGGGTCCGGTCATTTTCAGTTAAGTAACATATCACATCTTTCTCAAGTATTTACCATTTAGTAATATTTTTACTCGTAAATTAATATGCTTATTTGAAATGGTAGCTATTCGAGCACAAAATCAGTTCAAAATTTTGTTCAGACCTAATATTTGCGCAAAAAAACACTACTTTAGAACAAGAATATGATTAGAAAGTAGGGAGCCATGATGCTCAAAGTAGAAAAAGGTGCAAACTGCAAAGGATACAAAAGTATCAAGCAAAACACATCCTCCAGCATCTACAAGCCACGGGAGATTTGGTCCGAGTTTTGACCAGTCCAAGCTATTCACAAGTATACTGCATTGCAAAAGAAGGAACATGAGAACAGTATAACACAGCCAACAAAATTTGGGTTTCAAGATTACAAACAGAATAGGTGATTTGTTCATATTTTAGAGATTAAACTTCAAGAGGTAGTGACAACACCTGCTTGACATATAACAGGCCAGCCACCAGCACAAGTTTTTATTGCAGCGTACATAGCTCTACTAAGCAAATTAAATGCCTCAAAGAACAACTTTGATTAAATAATGCATTACTATACAATAAATGTAGATAAAGTAACTAAGTTAAGAAAATTATTCCAAATAGACACTCCACCATTTAGCTGTGAAGACAGTGAATAATATCAAACAATGAATTTGAATGATAGTGCATGGGTTACCTTCCTACATATGTCGAGTTTCCCACTAAAGCAAAGGTAAACATTAGTGGATTGAGCCCCTGAATAAAATTACAAGTCAAATAAGTTAACCAGCATAGGGGGGAAAATTCCAGCCCCTGAATAAAATTACAAGTCAAATAAGTTAACCGGCATAGGGGGGGGGGGGGGGATTCCAAACAGCCAGAGATAAATAGTGATCCATGCAGTTAATGCAACAATGCGATCCAACAAACAATTAAATAGAAGTTACATAAAGTTGACTTCTTACAGAAATAAAATACTGTTGTTTGGTGTGGTAAGGATGGCTCTCTCCTAGCTGGAAAAATAGGGTAGGCGAGCTATCTTCTGCCGAAACAATATGTGAGGTGCAACAATGGTATGCAGGGGACTTACCAAACTGATTAAAACTTAAAAGAGAAGGAATAAACACTAAACACCCGATACTAACAAAAGCTTTTCCTGCCAGGATTAAGTTGGACTTACCACTATGCATCATAACCGCAAGTTACATATGACAAATCAATAACAAAACCATTAACCAATGGTCATTTACATTTTCACTGGAAACACCCAAACTTCCATATAGCAAAAAGTTGATTAACTAAAATTGGAATGTTGGGCGGCTTAGTGCTAAATGTAAGTATGTAACCACTTCATAATAGGACTAATTTTCTTTTGGTGGTTGCTTTTCCATCTAATTGTACCCAAGTGCAGTGCATGCAAATTACTCTTATGAGCTTTTTATGGCATGTAAAGTGTTGGTACTACTTCTAGGCAAATTTCCTATCTATCCATTTTCTCAAAATAATACAAAAAGAAAGGCAAATACAAGCAACTGAACAACATCAAAAAATGAAATGTCTCCTGCAGTAAAAGCAGATTGGAGAAAATTTATGGTTGAAGATGAGAGATAAACTTGCCTCAACATTGCCTCTTTTCATCTGCAGAGCAGTAGAGAAAGGTCAGATATACCATGAAGTATTGCACTATTATTGCTGTAAAGAATTTATCAAGATTAACTTGAGTAGCCATTATTTAGTATCATAAAAACATTTCCAGTAAGCAAAAGTATAGTAGGAATAAGCGTGACTATGGCATGTTTTTTCTGTCATGCATTTCACAAACTTCTTTCGACCTTTCACAACTCATCCCACTAAAAGGTGTTTGTACAAGCCATCACCAAAATTGAGTATAAGAGAGGTATTTCTGGTAAGCAAAATGAATAATAGGAAAATAAATGTTCAATTGTTTGTAAAGTCTTACATTTAAGAAAATCTGGGGAAGTCGTCCACCCATATAGATTATTGCCATCGCCCAACCAAGGAAGGTTCCAATTCCACTTACATTGCCATGGCTGAAAGATGAATTTTCTTGATCATCCTATGATGCAAGAAAAAGTGCATCAGATCACAATTGCAACTAAAAATTTTAACATAATTTGTTCTGGTTCATGCAAATTGCTTAGTAAACCAGATGTTCTGCCAAAAGGTCTGAAACTTGAGAGCAAGTACAGCTTACCACTAAAGCTAAAAGCTTTCTTCTGACAGGTATGACAATCCCGTTGGGCACCTCCGTATGTGTGGTTCCAACCAAAATATGCAAGACACACAGACCCAAGAGAACAGACATCCATGGTACCTGAATTCAATTTATAAATGGTGTTGTAGTTGTAACCTCAGGAAACAAACTATGAAGGGGATTGCAGTTTAACGTACCACTGAGAGAGAATTTTTTGTTATAGTAGCTGGTGCCGATTGTGCTGGAGCAAACTCACCAATTAAAGAATCCCCTTGTTCATTCATTTGTGGAGAAGTCCTAGTTGTCTGACGACTATTGCCCAACCATGTACCTGCAGTCGGCACTGGGCTGCTTGATAGAGATCTTGCTGACCTGTAAAATCAACCAGCAAGTTAGATCCTTCTGAACTTCTATCTGTTTGCTACAGTGCTTTGTCGGCAAGTAAAATGGAAACTGCAACACCCAGAAGTTATGGTTAATTGCAACATCAAAGCGTAGTCCATCGGCCTATCAGTGCCGAGTAAAGCAAATCAATAATATTTCAAAACTTTTATCCAAACAGAGGAAGGATTAGGACAATAACTTGCTTGAAGGAATAAAATATGACCAAACATTAACTAGCTCAAGAACATTACACATAGTAGTAGTCTGTGCTGGGGCTGCTTGGACCATGACGTTGCCGGGCTACTTTTGTGTTCACCTGGACTGGTGAGCTTGGAATGGGAACAGTTGCACCTGATGGAACGTTGTTTCTTGATGCCTCGTCATCCTTGGGCCCCAAAAACTTTTCACGCAATGAAGCTTCCCCACGCTGATGCTTCTGAGGCTGAAAACAATAAGTGTCCCCAAAGAAAGACAGAAAAAGTAATTTAGAAAGATGGTAGGAGTAACAGGTTTCTTCACAATTTGAACTGAATCTAGCCTGTGGTTGGATCGATCTTCACACGCTATAAGATCTAATAAGACAGCTGACAGAGTATCAAGAACACTAGACTACTAAGCAAAGAAGAGAGCGATAATACTTTATCAATTCATGAATCCAGAAGTACTATTCGTATATAAAGGTTGCTGCATCACAATTGTTAACAAGGCACTGCATTATGTATTTATTTTTCTAATATTTAGCAAAAGTGAATCATGCAAAACTTGATGCAAACATGTTGATAATCTGCAAGATTTTGAAGTAATCACCTTGCTAGTTGCCCTGGCTTTCTTTGCTTTAAGACTGTGGTACATGTGGCTGTAGTATATTGTCTGTCCAGCGAGGATCACAGTTGTGATGGTATATAGCTGCATTGCAAAAGTTTTGTTTTCAGATTACAAAACCGCTGCAAGAATTGAAATAACAGGAGTCCAGAAACTGGTGTACTTACCAATGCCATGTAAAACTGTGTCGGCAGCTGCATTATAAACAGAACGAAAATATTAAATTTGGCACATTTAAAAGTAAAAGTGCTTATGTAATCTCATGAGGAAACTTCTTCATATAAATTGAACACAGAAATGTTGAATACGTAAATGCTAAAGCAATAGCATAATCATATTTGTCTGCAGTAGATGCCATATCATTATAAATTATAAAACTTATCTAACTCTATTTGGAACTCTCTTTTTGAACTAGATTTGGAGCTCTTGTCTAAAGTCCATATTCAATTATTTTGCGTCTTCAGCTAAGTGTTAGTGCATACAACATAATACACTGCTCTGGTGCTGGTTCAACTGTTCAAGGAACAGTGCAGGCAGGCAGAAATAAGTGGATTGCTTTTCATGTTTACGAACAACACCTCGTTACACTGTGCCAAGAAGATCTCAGTGAGATATTCATTAAATCAGAGAGAAAACTACTAGCTTCCTAGGATATTAACACGCCTAATTGTTGCATATGCCTCACAAAATAAAGACCAAACAAAAACTGTTGCATATGATTCAGAAACTGTTGAATATTAATGGATCTTACAGTAGCAGGTTCCAGGAAGCAGCCGACAAGGTTAAACAAATCCCTGCATAATTGCAGAAGAATAACATGGAACATCAGATAGATCATTTTCACATGATATCAATCTGAAGTACAATTATAATGATATAAATATAAGAGGGACATGGGACATGTGAAACACCATACCCAATTATCCAGGTCATTAGAAAGGCAATGGAAAGCCCTTCTGTTGACTTCTGCCTGTAATTCGTTACGATCTGTGGCACCTCGGCGACGCCCCAGCTGATGACACTAACCAGCCCGAGTGTCAGCGCAACTCCATCCTTCGTGCTGCACAGGCAATATTTCAGGTAGGTTTGGGGCCATTCCGCGCAATGCCGACCTGAGGGGCAGCTTGGAGGTGAAGCTCCACTGAAGATACCCATCTGTATTCCAGGCCTGAGGCACAAATTGCAGAGAAAATGCGTAAAAAAGCTTGTTGTCAATTTGATCCTCTTTTGAATAAGAAAGGAGATATTTTCATATATATCCAGATAGTTAGGGGCTCGATTTAGCTTTTTATTAAGAGTGTCTAGGGATCATCTGGATATTTTCTTCCTAACTATCATTCAAATTTGTAACTCTTGAATTAAGATCAAGGCGCCCTTTGTTTTTTAAGGAGGAAGATTGTTTTCAAGGAGGAGGGAGTAGAATTAAAGGAGGAGGAGAATTCATAGCCATTAAATCTCTAATCCAACAGTCCTAAAGCTAGATGATAGTTAAAAAGAAAACATCTGTATGATATTTAACAAAACCTTTTTTTGTTTCTGTTATGAAATACTACCATATTGACATCTCTGAAGAGACAATTTTTCTCCTTTTGTACTTGAGAAGCCTTAGCAAAAGTGAATTGTCGTTTGGCTTTTAACTCAAAAATGGAAAAGGTTACTGTTCCATCCCTTCAAAAAGGAAACAAAGATGACGTAAGTTAGTGACCACCGTTCATGCTGAATCAAAAGGAATAAAGAACAGAAACAGCCCAGAATGTTACCAGCTAGAGAGATAAAATAAGGGAGTACTCTGTTTTGGGCAGGGAGAGAGAACAATAAAAAGAAAGCAAAAGATTTCCAACGGAAAACGGAAGAATATAAAAGAGAAGATTCAAGAGAAAAGGAAGAAGTGGTAGGAAAAGAACGAGGATAGGAGAGAAGATTCGCTCCCCATAAATTGCAGTTTTGCTTTCTTTAAGCATGCAACAAAACTACTGTGCAAATTTATATTGATTTTTTAAAAGAGATTAAATCGAATCTTGAAAATCCTATTGATGAGGACTTATTAAGATGTAAGTGGCCTACAGGTCCTAGACTGTTCTCTTCTCCTCTGTCCACATGAACCACCCGCAAAAACAGCCAAACAACACGAACAAAATCAAAGTTATTTTGTCTTCCTCTCTTTCTCCTTTCGGCTCTCAATTCATCCCCTTCCCTCTCCACCATAGTCGCGGCCACCAAAACACGGCAATGATCCGCTGATTTCTAACAATCGCGTTTAAGAAACAGAACACTTCAAGATCACAAAACCTCGACGCATCGCCCCAGCGGCGAAGGACGGGCATCAACCAATCGAGACACGTTAAAGAAAGACACAGCTCGCGTCTCGAATTTGCACCCATTGCGTAGCACCATCTTTTCTTGACGAAACTAAAACGAAAATCGCAGGAACCGTAGCAGGCTAACGGCAACGCATCACCGAAAAAACCTTTAAAAATCGAATGCGAACGCGATGGAGGATAGAACCTAGAGGACAAGCATCCACGTACAGGCAACAGGAGAAAGAGGGTTAAATTGAGACGACGGCTACCAGGCACGCAATCAATCCCCGCCCGACCGACGGACGCGCCGCCAGGAACTCTGCAAGATCGAGCATTCACGAAGCGAAAGGGAGAGAGCACCGCGAGCTGGGGGGAAAAAGGGAGGGAGTTGAGTTCGTACCGGAGCTCCTCCTCTTTCGGAAGAACTGAGACGTGGGAGAGAAGAAGGACGAGGAGGGAGGGATGTGCGGAATCGAAACCGAGAGGCTCGGCTCGGCTCGCCCTCGCCGCCGCTTCTTATAATTGGCCCTGTCCTTTCCGACTTTTTTTTGGGAGAAATTTCGATATTTGATACTGAATACGTGCGCCTCTCAACTTTTAACCCTCAATTCGCACGCTTTTGGAAATTTAACTTTGTCACTGCGAATTCTTTTGATTTAAGGGATTCTCCTCATTTTCTCTCCTTTGCTATTTTGATATTTGTCACTGCGAAAATGAAGAGAATCCTTTGAATCAAAAGAATTCGCAGTGACATGGTTAAATTTTCAAAGGCGTGCGAATTGGGGGTTAAAAGTTGAGAGGCGCACGTATTCAGTGTCAAATATCGAAATTTCTCCTTTTTTGGCCGTTGGATTCACCTAGAGTCAAACTAAATGCGCCGACTTCTCCAAAAGGTTATTCCACTCTAAAATGCTACGAATATTCGAGACTAAGATCTCACTTTAAATAGATTTAGTTTTTATTTTTTAGCTTTTAATTTATTTAAAATAAAAACCACTTAAAAATATGTCGATTTATAATGTTAGTTTATTCTAGGTTTTTTGATTTTTTTTGCTTTTTTCTCATTGCTTTGGATTGTCCATGAGGTTTTTTCTTTTTTTAATTGAATAACTTAGAAAAATATAATAATCGTTGTAGTGTAATTTCAGTCAAAAATCAATAACCAAAAACTTAATTTCTTTAAAGCAGGCTCTAAAATCATATGTATGTTTTACACCGATGCTTTTACTATTTATTATCATATTAAAAATACAGATAAAATTTATTAGTTATAGTAAAAAAAACTATATAAAAATATGGGCAGTCTGGCTGGTTCGGGCTGGTTCTCCTTGCGAGCCAGCCTCCCTATTTTTGCCGGTTCGTCGCGTGCCGCGTGGCTCGGCTCCACCCCGCTCGGGTCGGCATCGCGCCACTGCTCGCCTAGGTAGGACCACGCCGAGACGCGTACGTGCAAGGCGCGCGACAGTCCAGCCACGGTAAAGCGGTGACCTCCGGTTCTTTTTTTTTTCGGGGGTGGGGGGAGGGTTCGAGAACACGGTAGTGTTTGGCTTCTGCCGGGATTCGTTAGCCGCTGTTCCACAGAGGCAGGGTATGGATAGGTATCGATGTGGCATTAAAAGAAAAGTTTGATCAGTCTAGCAAATTTTTACTTGTCTGTTGGTAAGGTGATTGAGTTCTTTTTAATGCATAAGTCATATTTTTATCCATTAGATCAACATCTAACCATATGATATACCCATAGCAAATCCGATTTCTCCTACAAGGAGACTCTGCCTTTGTCGAAGAGACAAATTACTGTAGTGCTCTAAATGACTTTCAGTTTAAACTTCTGGTAATGGTTTATGGTTAAAATCACACTATTGTGGTGTTAGTTTTTTCTAAAAAAATAAAAAACCGTTATATCGTCATGAACAATACAAAGAAATAAGGGTAAAGAGAAAAGGCAAAAAAAATACAAAAGTCTAAAAAGCTAAAATAAACTGAAATTAGAAGTTGACGTATTCCATGTAAATTCTGACTTAGATAAGCCGAAAGTCAAAATAAGCTAGAAGGTGAAACCATTTGGAGCGGGTCGTAGAGGGGCACAAATGCTGCAATTTTAGCAGTGTTTGCGTAGGTGGCCGCCTATGGCGCCTAGGCGCTAGGCGTAGGCCGACTGGCCGTTACGACTCAGGCAAAGTTGGCCCTTGGGCGCTCAGTCCACCTAGGCGGTCAACGTCAGTCCCAGATAGACTCAGGCGGAGCTAGGCAGGCAAGGCACGGCGGTGCTGGGCAGTCTGGATGATGGTGGGGACGCTGACGATGAGGAAGCTACGGTGGGGGGGGGGCGATAATGCTAAGGATAGAGGCGGCGACAGCGGCATCCTTGCTGAAGAAGTAGAAGTGGTAGCCGACCTCGACCATGAGTAGGATGTCGGCGTGGCGGGCCTTAAGGTCCATGACCTGTTGCTTCATCGGGGTGTAGCCTTTGACGATAGGGTTTAAACTGGGAAGAGGCGCCGGGCGGAGTGGCTCAAGGAGCCTACAGCAGATGGAGTCAGGAGGGGGAGGGGAGGGCTTGGGTTTTTGCGGGGGTTTTGGGGGAGGGAGAGGGCACACGAGCTTGGTGGGAGAGGAGGAGACGACAGTGGAGACAGGCGGGGCGACGAAGGGTTTAGGGGGAGGGAGAGGAGGAGAGTGGGGGCTTGGGGGAGAAGAAGCAGGAGAGCACTTGCTGCTTCGGCTTGCCCTTGGTGAGGGTGGTGTGGTGGTGGCGGTGGGTGCGGGAAATACAGGTGCGCTTGCTCTACACCGGCGCTGCCGAAGATTACGAAATGGGGATTGGGGAATTAGGAATTGGTCATCGCTAAGTGGTGTGAGTGGTGAGCCAAGGAGACAGGTAGCTGGGTTGTGTGGGCTGCGTTGTGGCCAAGGAGAATGGCTGAATGAATAGAGAATCCTACGAATACATGCGACTAGGAGCTAGCTAGCTGGTTGAGGTGAAGGATCCTCTCCTCTCATCAGCTGCTGAGATCTTATCTGACTGGTGGTGAGCTTGAGAACCCTCTTGAGCATTCAATTCTGTTGGGACGTCTAAACCCTGCCTAGGCACCTTAGGCACTAGACGGTTGTCCCCCGTCCGCTTAGAGCAAGTATAATAATCGGCTGTAAGCTGGCTAAATGCTGACGTGTAGGAGAGAAGGGAGGAGAGAGAGGATGAGCGGGCTGCAAGCTTACAGCCGGCTTGGACACAAGAACCAAGAAACTTTGTGAGAGAGACAGGTGGGCCATGTATTAATGATGAAGAGCTAACTACTATATGGATGGGTTAGGAAAAGGCTGCAAGAAACCTTACAGCCCGCTTGCTGGCTGTATTATTAGCCTTGCTCTTAGCGGTAGTCTGAAGCTTATTAATGCGGCCGACGTGGGATTCCCTGGCTCCGTCGACGGTGGGCGGCGTCAGTCGCCGGTGGGACGACTCGTCGAACAGCCCAGCTTTCAAATGTTTTTCGTGATTGCGATTTAGTCCCATCACCACCTCACTGGACACGCAAAGCCAACCCCCGAGATAAGCTCGAGCCAGCATGACAGCACCATGCCGCGCCGGACGTGCGCAATCAGACAATTACTCGTCTGGCGTTATCGGCGTCGTTCCGCGGCGTCCCAGCGCCGAAAAGACGTATGGGCGGAATACCATCCGTACTATTCAGAGGTTAGGTTCAGATGCGGACATCAGTAGGCCAGTTTGTTTCCACACTGGAAAGGGACAATAAATCAATAACGCTGTTAACTTTATGGTGCTTTCGGCTACAGTTTGTTTTAATAATGGATAATTTTTAGTCACAGTATTAGCGTTTATATGATTAAATTGAATGCTAATAAATCAATAAGCTGCTTCGAAAATGTTATGCCGATAAATCACTTCCAACCGGCAACGAAGAAGCCGTTTCGTTCATTTGTTCAAGGGAAACCGTAATCTATAAGTTATAAGTTGAAAAGAACAAGATCTAGTCTTCTAGCCACTGAAAATTTGTGGGCATCCACTGTTGAGCTAGCTTTAACATAAAAAACTAGCATATAATGTAGTGGTGGAGTCAGAACAAAAACCCTGTGGCATCAACTCCACTAAAATATTTGAAATTGTGGCTCTGCCACTGATATGGTGCACACATATTTTTGATTTTTTTCCTTTTTGCGCCAGATAAGTTCAAGCCAAAGGGCAAATTATTTCTGAAAAATAATAAGTTGAATTGTGTAGGATCAGTGGCGGAGATTATAGGGGGTGATTGGTGAATGATATTTTCCTCCTTTTCAACTTTAATAAAATTAACCATCTTTAGCTTCTTTACTTAATTAGCTATAAGAAACTAATAAGATTAGATTCACAATGAAAACATACACACAAAACAGAAGCCAACAAGCCAATGAAACAAAAGAAGCAATAAATGGGCAAAGGCATCAACTTGCCAGTCTAACCGCAAGCAACACACCTGTCTGACCAGGCTTGGGCGGTCTGATCGCTCAGGTCACAGCGGTCTGACCGCTTGTCATTCTAGAACAAAAAAATAACCCACACCAAAAACTCAAAATAGCATAGCTTCTAATCCACTCAACCGAATGACTTAAACTTGAAATGTAGCTTCCTCAAGGTCTTATGAACCTATTCCATTAATAGATCTATAAGTTACTTAACAAAGTTTTGACCTATGCCCAAAACAAGACAAAATACATCAAAACCGGATAAAACCGAGGTAAACACCAGGAATTTACTATAGAATTGTCTAAATGGATGAGATCTAACCTTTACGAGGTCTTCCATCATTCACACATTTTTAAGAACCAACAAGATCACGAAGGAAGAAAATCTAAATAAGAAAACTAAACAAATCAAAAGAATAAGAGGGAATCCATGGCAAAAGTGACTTCCACGAAATTTAGATTTTTATTTCACTTAAAGATGACTATTTAACACCACTCTATTCTTCAGAGGGCAGAGCCTACCCTTCGTAAAGCACACACACAAATGACAAATTCTGCAAGTTTTATGGAACAATCCTACACAGTAATTTGAAAAAAAAAAGAGAGAAAACAACTTGTAACCGGACAGAGCAGTGGTACATATCGAAACGAAGGGGCGGAAGTCGATCACACGCTTCCTTTTTGTCTACAGTGGGTTGGGGGTGGCGATCGTTGCAGACGCCGGTCGTCTGAAGCTTATCACCGGCCGACGTGGGATTCCCTGGCTCCGTCGCCGGTGGTTGAAATCTTTTTCATGCTTGCGATTTAGTCAAGCCACTGCCTCTCTGGATACGCAAAGCCAGCCCCGAGGTCGAGCCAGCATGACACCACCGTGCCCCACAGCGCAGGTGCCGTGCCCCGTGCGCGCGCAGTCAGACAGTTACTCGTCTGCGTTATCGCCACGGGCACAGCGTCGTTCCGCGGCGTCCCAGCGCCGAAAAGAGGAATGGGCGGAATACCCCACCTGTACTATTCAGAGAATAGGTTCAGATGCAGCCATCAGTAGGCCAGTTTGTCTGCACGCTGGAAGAGAACGCTGCTGTTAGCTTGAGACCTTCGTTTCATTTTATAGTTTATGGTTTTATTTAAATAAATAAATAAATAAATAGACGATTTTTCCGTCATTATATTAAAACGACTTATCAAAACAGTTATTTTTTGAAATTACTTATCGATTTATCGTCTTTAGTTCATTCGTACGAATGCTCACGTTAGGACGAAAAGTCATCACCATCAATCACAACCGAAAAAAAACACCTAGGCTTCTAGCCACTAAAAAATTGTGGCCATCCACTGTTGAGCTAGCTTTAACATAAAAAAAGAAACTAGCATATGGTGCATACATATGTATTTTTTTCTTTTTTACGCCAGATAATAGCACGCCAAAGGGCAAATTATTTTTGAAAAATATAATAAGTTGAATTGATTAGAAACACATACTTAAGAGATATGTAGATGCTAGTGGTCGATGGATCAAATCCCACCCAAAATTAGCCAGCAAACATGCTTAAAAAGCAATGGTGGGAGTTGAACCTTGGTTTTCATAGTGGGGGCAATTATATCACTATCCTTTGCCATCACATAAAGTTTTTTTTCAAGAGCTTAATTTTCATTAATCAGAAGCGGGAGGACAGTCCAAGAGCAGACAATTACACAAAAATTCGGGTGCTTGGTTAAGCCAAGTGCTCCTTTGCCTACTCCTAGAACCTTGCTTTGCGCAAAGATGAGCCGCCTCATTAACAAAACGGCTAGCAAAAACAAGATTAAAAGCAAGGAAACTTCGACTAAGACCCTGTGCATCAGAGAGGATAGAATAAGTCTCCGACCAGTGAAAGCTGCGAGTTCGCCGCAGATTAACCAAATTCTGTGAAGCACATTCAATCACCATTTTCTGAGCTTCCCATTCGAAAGCAGATTTTACCCCATCACGAACAGCATGGGCCTCAGCTATGAGAGCGTTCGCGATACAAGGATACCAGTGAGTCCTCGCCACAACGAATGCACTAGCGTCATCTCGAGCAAGCACACACGATGCATCTGTGAGATCTTCTTGACAGAACGCCCCGTCGACGTTAAACTTCAACACACCTGAAGACCACGGCTTCTGGCCTGACCCTGGCTTCTGACTAGGAGATGAGCAAGTCTGACAAAGATCAAAAGCTATATCACGAGCTAGCCCATCTCACTGAAGAAATTAGGCCAGCTGCGCTGGAGCTTCTCATAGAAAAGAATAACTGAAGCCTGGTCTGAGGTAACTAGCCTCCCATCAATGATATCCGCAGCCCAAGTATCAGGATGTAAGTTAGGAAGCCTAGCTAGTACCTGTGATACGCTGCCCAGAAAGCCTTCGCCCACGTACACATTGTACCAGGGCAAGCATTACATTTTCACTTGAATCTCCACAGGTATCACAGCAGGTGATCGTTTCACATGTCGTCGATGCGTCTCAGGTTTCGTAGGAATGAAACTATGGAGCACCCTCCACCAGAAAACTCCCTCCTTCCATGGTACGGTCATGTGCCACAGCTTCTTCCACAAAGCATTTGTCGTCCCTGTTGACGTTGAAGCTGCAGCTATCCCCTTATCTCCATCTACAAGAAGATGATACGCCGATCGGACAGTATTATAATTACCATACGTCCTCCTCCAATTGGCCTAATGGGTATACGCAGTACTGCTGGTGCATCAGGAGCAAAAGAAACTGGCCTCGACCATTATGAACCCAGGATTTACCATCATCGGATAGCAGTTCACTAACCTTCTGAACAGTGGTTGAGGTAAACGACCAAGAGGTTTATGATCCACATTTTCAGGGATCCAAGCATCTTCCCAAGTTTTGATCGATGTTCCATCACCTACTCGTTTGACGAGGCACCTCCGTCTCAAGGCTTCTCGGCCACTGAGAATTGCCCTACACGTATGCGAGGAATTCTTTTTCTGACGTGTCGACATGAAATCGCGATGAGGAAAGTATTTACCTTTCAAGACTCGTGCGCAAAGGGATGTCGGATTTGTTAGCAGTCGCCACCCTTGTTTCCCTAGCATCGCCAAGTCGAACTTTTGCAGGTCTCTGGACTCCGTTCCTCCTTTTAATTTTGGACGGCTCAGCTCAGACCAACTCTGCCAATGCATTTTCCCCCTTTTTTTTCATCATTACCACCCACCAGTAAATGGAAATACAACTGGTTATTTTCTTGCAAGTCTTCTTCGAGAGTTTAAGGCAGCTCATAGACTTGATTAGTACTTCCATTCCTGCACCCTCCTTTTAATTGCTGCCAGTTGCATACAAATGATAGTATGTGCGAATTGTAGATAGTCTAATTTTCATTTCGATGCGCATGTGGTGTCATGTTAATAGTTCTAGTAAACATCATCATGATGATTCGCATGAAAACGATAACACTAATGAGCTATTCTTTCATGTGTTGTACATTACCTTTTCTCCTGGCTTGTACCTGCAGTTTTGTCAGTAGCGGAGAAGGCTTTGCCTTTAGACACTACGATTTGACGGGGACCAAACATTTGATAACGACAATAATGAGAAGAAATCAAAAAGAAAAAGGGTGGATGAATAATTCAGAGCATATCCATTAGCATCTAGAAGGAACAGTCACAACGCTAGACAGTGCTGTTTCACTTCTTTTTTTCTGCGCAGAGGATAACATAAAAAAGCGCAGCTGATATGGATGGGTTATTTTGGGTTGTGCCTTATAATTTTTGGTTTATAGCTCTTGAATTTTGTGAGAGAAAAATAAATAAAAAATAGTCATATACGATTTTAGTCAGTATAGCTTAGTTCGGTATAGTGTCTACTACAATCAACTTGTAGATTCTATCTTAAAAGGATGCACAATTTAAAAACTAATTACTGCAGCAAAAATGATAAGCCAAAGTCAAAGCCAAGCGGAACCCACCCATGGTGTAAAGGGAAAACATACATTGGGTCGTTCTTTGAGAGCTCACTTATAACTTATAATTTAAAATTTTGAATTCTGCTTATTCGCGTGGGAGAGTACGGAGAGAGACACTCGTGTGCGATTTTAGCCGATATAATTAAAATCAGTATAGTGTCTACTATAATCGTTTTATAGATCTATCTTAAAAAATATTTCACTTAAAAACTAGTTAGTGTAGTATAAAAAATATTTCACTTAAAAACTAGTTAGTGTAGTATAAACTATAAGTCCGAAGTCAAAAATAACGGGACCAGTTCACTGAGGATTAATTAACGTGGCGGTCTTCCCAATAATGCCATGGTACACAACCAAAAGGGGTGCATGTGCGATGACATTTTCCCTTTCCGAGCTGATCTTCTTGTTTTGCCTACACCAGTAGAGAAAGTTGCTCTCTACCGTTGACGATTACAGAGTTCCAGACTGAAAAAAGACAATTCAGACTGATATAAAAACATAAACGGCTATCAAACAGGATAATGTATACCTGCGCCATGCTGCGGCGTCCCTTGAAACGAGCCTTTCTTTGGAAACGACGGAAGATAGACCGGGTGAAATCTGGAAGACCGTATTGAGGGTGAGTTATTTGGAGTTGTGCCTTATAATTTATAGCTTAAAATTTAAAATTTTAATTATTTATATGAGATAGAATTAAAGTAAAATATTATATATAATTTTAGTCGGTAGAACTGGAATCAATATACAGAGTCGAGGGGCCGTGCTGCGCGGCGCAGAAGTGGGGTTTGCGAGCGATTTGCCGGCCCACGCAGCAGAAGAATTCCGCCCTGAGGAGCCATACGTTTCGTCGGATTAGTAGCTTTCGGCCCACTCTACAGACTGCCGGCCCAGTTGCGCCCGCACCGAGCCGGCGCCGTGCGCTCGAAGAAAGAAATCTGCGGCGGCGACGGAGGAGGCCACAAAGCGAAGCCAAGCAAAGCGCAAGCGAGGGCTGCGTAGCGTCGAAGCCGTCTTCCCCAAACACACTCCCGGACCCAACCCAACCCAGCCGAAGAGACGAAGAGAGCGAGGCGAAGCGGAGAAGCCATGGAGCGGCTGCAGCGGATCTTCGGCGCCTCCGGGATGGGGCAGCCGCCGACGGACTCGCCGCTGCTCGACTCCTCCGAGCAGGTCTACATCTCCTCCCTCGCGCTCCTCAAGATGCTCAAGCACGGTCAGTCCCTCCTCGCTAACCCTAGCAGCCCCCTCTCCCCCACCAGTCTCCTCCACAAACCTAGGGTTAACTGCGCGGTTGCGTGCAGGGAGGGCCGGCGTGCCGATGGAGGTCATGGGCCTGATGCTCGGCGAGTTCGTCGACGATTACACGGTCAGGGTGGTCGACGTCTTCGCCATGCCACAGAGCGGGACCGGGGTCAGCGTCGAGGCCGTCGACCACGTCTTCCAGACCAACATGCTCGACATGCTCAAGCAGACTGGAAGGTACGGCCGCAGATCCGGGGTTGTCCTTCTCTTGGGTTCAGATTTTGCGCGATTGGTTAGCTCGGTTGCTCGCTGTACTTGATAATCTGAACAGGATCGGGCTTATCATCGCATATGATGTCTCAATACGTATCTGCTCGTTGTGATGTTGTTTTCCCTTCAGATTGGCGTGGTTAGTTTGCTTGTGTAGGTGTTAAAATTGACAAGACCAGCCTTATCGGAAAACCCGATAAGGAAGTATGAACTTGTTCAGATAGCAGTTTGGCACAGCTCTTTTATACATAGTTGAAAAATAAAAGTTCCGAGTTTCTTTAGGAATTGGATGAACATTAGTCTCAATCCTAACGACAACTAGTCTCAATCCTAATAACTGTTGCTCCATGATGCTCAGTGCTGTGCATTAACTGGAATAACTGCTCTAATCCCTTTATCTATCAAAATGATTGGCCCTTCTTTTAGAGAAAAAAAGGAAAATTTTACTTTTTAGTTGTTGCTATTTGCTGAGCTCAATCCTTTGGATGGATAATAAGCCCTCCATTGGAGGAATAAATTTGATCACTGATAGAAAGTTTGGACTTTTGACGAATATATTCGCAGAATTGATGCTGCAGACAGCTCAATATTTTTATTTACATGCTAGGCTTAATTTTCGTTCATTGCCAGCTATTCCTAGACGTGGATAGCATATAATGCATCAATAATGATGGTACCCGCAAATTGTATGGTCGGTATTATGATATGCCTAGCAAATGAGTGAGTAATATATTAGTTACCACTTATTCAAGACTGCTTGATTTCATAAATTTATCATGTAGTTGGCTTGAACCCATTTGGTAGTCTTGGAATGCACTGCTGCCTTCTGCTCTTTATTAATTAATTGAACCTTGCGATCAGTTGAATCAAATGGGTTAAGACAATGTGTCTTCACACGTTTTTTGGTAAAATAGATAGCCCTGCAGTGGATTTGTATGAAATTCAATATTTCTTGAAGTGTGCAAGTCCTTTTTAGTTACCATTTAGATTATTCATATATTGGGATATCAGACACTCTTTTATGAACAAAAAAAATCCTTATGTAAACATAGCAGATATATGTGTTTTTCCTATATTATTTGATTGCATATATGCTTTGTTGTGCACTTGTGCAGTGAATATCTTAGGCACAATTTCTGCTAAAGCATGTACCAAATGGATAATCGTTATTGGAACCAGCTTTAGGTTGTTAAACCTACTTATTTGCTATTTTTAGCAGAATATTTAGTACCCGTTCAATTCGGCTTTTTCTGATGGATTTTGGCTGAAATGGCACTGTAGCGGTTGTTAGCTTTTTCTGAAGCAGAAAATAAGGAAAAATGAAAACACCGCTATATCTTCATGGACAATGTAAAGCGTGCTAAGAAGCCAACACATTCCAAATAGCTTTTAGCTTATGGAAGCTAGAAGCCAAAAGCTGTTTGGAACGGGGCTTTAATCCTGTTCCAAACAATTTCTGGCTTTTGGCTTTTAAAAGCCGGCTTTTAAATGGAGTGGCTTCTCAGAGTGGTTTCTATAAGCCGTTTGTAGGAGTCACTGCAGGAGCCGCTTTGAACGGAGTGGCTTCTCAGTGCGAGTGTCCCTTATTCGCTCAATCTCTCTTGCAATCAGCCAAAAATTACATCACTTTTGAACAGAGCTGGACTGAAAGAGACATTTGATAAGAAATTCTCATCGATTTTCTTAATGCCTCTCTAGGTTCCATTATTCCCAAGTTCCAGAAAATTGTTTGAGTAAATATAGGCAATAGCTTTAGATCTTTTGTCTTGGATGAACACTCTTTTCTCTGATGATCTAGTACTGTTTTTACTTAGTTATTTTCTAGGCAAAAGATTATGTTGACACTTGTTACTTTTACAGGCCAGAAATGGTGGTAGGCTGGTATCACTCCCATCCTGGCTTTGGTTGCTGGCTTTCAGGTGTTGACATCAATACTCAACAGGTGCATGCATATTCCACCTCTTTATAATTGTTGTAGACTGAGCCTGTCGTCTTTTGATTGAGAAACAGAGACACTTGATGTATTTGCTGTCGTCCCACTGAACTGCATGCCAATTCATCAAGTATTTGTGGTGCTTTTAATAAAATACATCATTCAGATGGAAAGAGTGCATGGCAGCATAAGTTTGGTTTCTACTGCCTTATGTTTGCTATGCCCGCCTTTCTTGTGTTCTTGGGCTGTCTGAAAGTTGTCATTGAACCTAGTTTAGGTCAATCCTGTTGTCTGCAAGGTTATTCACTGCTCTTGAAATGGGCTGATCATGGTTCTTAACTAACTGGAGTTTCTGTTCATTAAATTGTTTGGACATATATATATTTGGTGTGATAGCTCTTTCTTTGTATATGCCTGATCTGGAGTAGGATAGTAAAATAAATCCTAGAATACTATGTGGTGCTGAGTCTGCAAAGCACCAAAGTCTAATTTGACACAAAAAGTAAAGACTATTGCCGATTACTTTTATGTAGTATGCATATGAAAAGTAATAAAACATGTCTAACATCTTGAAAACTGAACATGCAGAGTTTCGAAGCTTTAAATCCCAGGGCAGTGGCTGTTGTGATAGACCCCATCCAGAGTGTCAAGGGGAAGGTGGTCATTGATGCATTTCGTCTCATTAATCCTCAGACCATGATGCTTGGCCAGGAGCCACGACAGACAACATCGAATGTTGGGCACCTAAATAAGCCATCTATTCAGGTAAAGTACTAATTAACTTGGGAGCTAATTAACTTTTGTTATGTTCATTTCTTATATATGATTAAATCATCTCTGCACTGTCAGGCTCTTATTCACGGGCTCAACAGACACTACTACTCCATTGCAATCAATTACCGCAAAAATGAGCTTGAGGAAAAAATGTTGCTGAATTTGCACAAAAAGAAATGGACTGATGGATTAATTTTGAAGAGGTTTGACACTCATTCGAAAACAAACGAACAGACTGTTCAGGTGTGTAGTATTCAACTTTCTAGTTTCACTCAGATCCTTTTGGTCGATGATGCAAGCCTGAGTATTCTCTGCGGTTTGTTAGTTGCTTATCTGTGTTCGCACGTGCAGGAAATGCTGAACCTAGCCATCAAGTACAACAAGGCAGTGCAAGAGGAGGATGAACTGCCACCTGAGAAACTAGCGATAGCCAATGTGGGACGGCAAGATGCGAAGAAGCATTTGGAAGAGCATGTCTCAAATTTGATGTCGTCAAACATAGTTCAAACCCTAGGGACCATGCTCGATACGGTTGTCTTTTAGTCCGCCACTACTGGTGTTCCAACCCTAGTATATACAGACCCACCCAGTAGTAATCTATAATGCCATTACGCAGTGAGCTTGATGCCGGGTACATCTGGGTTCTAACGGTTTGCCTTGAATTTATTTCGCTGTAGCACTATCTTCTGCACGGTGCACTGTTAGTCTATTTGCTACTTTTGCTGCATTTTCGATCAGTGCTTCAAGCCATTGTAAGTTCTGGTTATATGCTTATGCAATCGTGGTTGCAGAACTAAGTGGGACCTCATTGTTATTTTGAGACTGTCGTAATTGGTATGTTATTGACCATGTGGCACTATCACTATGAACTTGTGGTTGGCATGTTGTGTTCTAATAAGCTATTTAGGTGGTGCTTAGTTTGATGATGGCTTATTATTTTTTCACTGTAGCTGGTTTATTTTTTACCATAGCTGTTGGTGGCTTTTGACAAATTAAATTAAAAAAATTAAAATGGAAAAAACATGTTAGCCGATGAGACTGTGCGAAGGAATAGGAAAAAAGAACAGGGAAAAAAGCTGGAAAATAAAATAAAGAAACAGTAAATTAAAAGCTAGAAGTTAAAGCTGAATCAAGCAGGGTAAACATTCAGTAGTTTCATCGTGTTTTAACCACTGCATCCCTGGAACTTGTTCTCACGATACGATGCACTGCTGTAACAAGACATCCCTTCAACTTGTTCTCACGATATGATTCACTGCTGTAACAAGACATCCCTTCAAGTTTCAACTTGTTCTCACAATATGATTCACTGCTGTAACAAGACATCCCTTCAACTTGTTCTCACAATATGATTCACTGCTGTAACAAGACAATCTTACCAGGTCTTCAAAATGATTTGGTTGATTTTGGGGCACTAGATATTGAATTATGAAGCTGATTATTAAAATCGAAGTTGCACACGGTAGTTTTGGTTCTGAACTACAGTTGGGACAGGAGCGCGTTTGGCGACCAATGGGAGAGGAAGGCAAAGGTTGAGATCGGTTTGGTGCTGTACAGAGAACTCCACATATGGTACTGTAGCATTTTTAGTGTAGCATACAATTTAGGCCCCGCTTCAATGAAAAAACTGCTACACTAAAATATACTATACAATTTATAGTATATTTTCAACTGCTACACTAAAAATAAAAAAACTTATTTATAAGTCTTTTAGAGCGCCACCTTAGGCTGTCTATTTTGCGGCCGACGGCTATATTAGAGCAAAGTCGCGGTACCGTAGCTCCCTGACTGTGCTTCGCAGTCAGATGGTCTCAATCCGAAGAGAGACACGGGTGATGACGAGCTCACCTGTAGGAAGTAGAAACCACGGTAGCGCTTTGAGATTCGCGCCGTGCCTGTCGGTGTACCGTCATGAGAGTACATTGCTGTTTCTTTTCGAAATTACATAGCTGTCCTAAGTTGCCGCAACTAATGGCATTATTTTGTTCCCCTGAGAATGGGAACAATACAGGTCTGCGAATTGCATCGTGTAAGCAGCTGGTCTTCATCAAACCAGCTGTGCGATTGGCTAACCACTAACCAGAATGGATGGTAACATAATTGCGTATGGTAAAGTCTCTCTTAAACCGTAGGTTTTGTTTACATGTTCCAACTTTCAATACGCTCCGAAGTCTTAACATGTCGCTCCACATCGGCCCTTCGATGCAACCGATGATCGTTGTTAACTTCAAGTACCTGATCTGCTCGTCACGTATGTCAACTACTCAGTGCTTATTGCTATCGCTTATGACTTCGCATGTTGTACGCTCTGGTTCCTACGTGTGAGCTCGACTCCACGTAGTGACATGTTGAAGCAATCTGAAGTGCTCCTGTTATGCTTGCAAACCAGAGCTGTTTCCTTAGTCCTTATCATATACCTTGAGGCATGAATTAATCCCAAACATGCAGAAGCCAACTAATTCCTGGATTCAAAACAGGTATAGAAAGGAAGTAATCACAGAGGATAGACGCTTCTTTTTTCCTGAACACGCGTCAGGTCTTCAACCTGACCAAGTTCAAACAACCACCAACAGTGCTGCAAGCCTGCAACTTTACTGACCAAAAAACCATTTGTCATCCATAGGTGGCACAAACTGAACACCTACCATGTCATTGGACTAGAAGATAGCAGCGAATAATAATTAGCTTTACAGAGTGTACATGACAGCATCCTAGGCTGAAACTACAAAGGGCACAAAGGGATCCCTAAGGAAAAACCCCATACAAAAGAGAAACAGAAGGATTTCACATCTCAGGACTGAGAACCTGCGATTCCTGGAGAGACTGGCTCATGGCCATGCACCCGGATGCGGTAAACGCACGTCAGCACTGAGTTTCCATGGTTTGAAGTGAAGTCCACCCGGACCATGTTGATGACGCCTACATCTGGGGCCGTGATATCAAATGTCTGGACATTGTTCTTATCTAGGTCATATGTGAACTCAGTCAAGGCAGGCAACTTTGCAGCATGACTTGAGTGGGCCTCGCTAGGTGTCTCTTGATACCATCCAGATACCCGGCAGTCCTTTGGTGCAGTTGACATGTCATATGCTACATCCTGCATATCAGACAACATAATAAGTATAGTAGTTGCGACAGAAGGGAATTTTCTCATTGAGCAAAATTAAGCATTTATCCTAGGGTAGTGTATTTAGCACATGATGTTAAGAAAGGCTCCATCAGTAGATCTGTAGAATGAAATATAAATGTTAACAATTGTAAGCAAGCGTGGTCAACACAACGTGGTTGTCTCAACGTGGTCGAAGACCCACGAACTCAGAGGATGATCCGCATATATTTCATGGTCGGTTGGTACTTGCAGCCATATGAGGCGCAACGCATTGACCATGCACCGATAGCTTGAGGACCAGCTCACGTGTCGCTTCATCATCCGGTCTTAAAGAAATTAAGTCTTGCGCACGTACACATACCACAGTTTTCTTCCCAAACATGTGTCTCTATATTCGCTTTGACTTAGTATATTTGTACAAAAACTCATCAAACAAGGTCAATCAATTCCTTTCAAGACTTAATCTTGGAAGATATCAAGACACATAACCAAAGTTAGCATTGTTGCAAATAATACCTGAATGCATAGCGAAGCAAATAGTTACATGGGTCGTCAAGAAACATTACCTTGGACACATGCTCTAGTGTGATTGCATCAGGTACTATCCCCGTCCTCAGCTTGATCTCCACGAACCCACTGCTCCCCTGCAAGGCAAAGCACTGCCCGGGCTCCCCAAAGCTTGGCTGAAGCATCTTCTGTGGGTCGCCCAAATCTCCACCCAGAAACGCAGAAATGATACCACGTTTGCCAGCGTCATATGCCTCCGAGTGGCGAACAACTCTTCCCCCAGCTGACGCCACGGCGTAGTCCACCCTGCCAATCCCATCGGCAGCATGCTTCTCAATCTCCCTCATGGCCATCTCCCTGGCCAACGCGCGAACCTGGTCCAGATCGACATCAATCCCAGAACCCGAACCCAAGCTCTCCTTGGCCTCATTCCAGAACTTCTCAAACTCGTCCTTCCTAAGTAACTCCATCCGCTTGAGCCCGCGCAGCGCGTCATTGAGCTCGTCGGACCTGGCGTCGAGCCGCCTTAGCTGGCTCTCGAGGGCCACCCTCTTCTCCTCGAGCAGCGCGGCGAGCTCGCCCCGGGCAGCCCCGACCTCACCGTCAATCTTGCGGTCGACGGCCTCGAGCTGCACCTGCAGCATCCGGAAGGCGCGGGCAAGGGAGGCCTCGATGTCCGCGACGCGGGCGGTGTAGCCGGCGAGCGCGGCCTGGTCGGGCGGCTGGGGAGGGGCAGGGTGCGCCCAGCGCCAGGCGAGGTCGCCGAGGTAGAGGAGCACGGCGAGGAGGGCGGCGTTCTTGGCGGCGACGCTGAGCACGGTCTGCCATCTGGGCCGGGCCGAGGAGGAGTGCGCCTTCTTACGCCGCGCTTGCGACAGAGGCGCCACGGCGCCGGCGCCGGCCGCGGCGTAGGAGAGGTGGTTCGGGGCGGCGGAGGAGTCGAGCGGCGGCGTCGGGGTGGCGGGGTGCGGGCGGTGATCGAGGAGGAGGGGCCGCTTGCGCAGGGCGGCGGCGGCGGGGCGGGAGGCGCTGGGGCTGGCGTCTAGGTTTAGCGGTGAGGCGGGGTTGGCCGTGGCAGCGGCGAGGGAGGGGGACGCCATGGCGGCGGGGATCTGGTTGGAGGCGGAGGGCGGAGAGAGAGAGAGAGAGAGAGAGAGAGAGAGAGGCGGTTGAGTCGAGTCGAGTCGAGTCGGGTTTGGGGGGAAATCGGTGGGGAATTAACCCAATTCGTTTACACCCTACTTGTTTGTAAGGAATGGGGAAATCGAATAGAGAGGAGAGGGAAGGAGAGGTGGGGGCACGCAGCCCAGCCACGCCACGCACACAGCGAATCCAAACGACGCTTCAAGTTCCTGCGGCCTTATAGATTTTAATAAAAACTTTTAAATTTTAGCTATTTGTGAAACGGATTATAAAAAAATATATTTACTTATAATTTTAGATGGTACATATGTTGGTCTTTTAACGTATACTGCAATTAATTTATAGACCTCATCTTAAAAAATACTTTATTTGAAAATTATATACTATAGCAAAAATCAAAAACTGATTTTAAAAGCCATATCAAATAGGCGCAGTACCATCACATATTCATATTTACATGGCTAGATCAGATCAAATTAATTTCCGAGGATTTTTCATTTGCGTGTGTGGAAATTTCCATGGATTTGTTGAGACTTAGAAACCACAGAGGAGATCACGGAATCCTGCTAAAATTTAAGGTTGGGGCCGCTCAAAATGGCTTAAGGCTTCGCATTTTGGCTATCGGTTAAAATTGCACTGTAACGATTGTTAGTTTTTTTAAAAAAAAAGAGGAAAAAGAAAAAATTGAAAAAAAGTTGCATCGTCGCGGACAATGCAAAGGAATACGAAAAGATAAAAGATAAAAAAGTTAAAATAAGCTAAAATTAAAAACCAATGTATTCCAAGTGGCTTTTGGCTTAAATAACCTAAAAGCCAAAAGGTTAGAAAGCTGAAGCCATTAGGAACGGCCTAAGCCAAAACATGCCTAGGCTATTCTTTCAGGGGATATTTCATCTTTTGCCACTACAAAGATGTGCACTCAATGATTTATAACTCCGTGGCTCACTAAAATTTAAGGTTAAGCTAAAACATGCCATGGCTATTCTTTCTAGGATAGTTCACTATTTGCCATTATAAAGATGTGCACTTTAGAATTTATTCATCTATGTCCAACTAATATGTAGGTCCTAAAGTCCCACGTTAATAAGACATTAGTGTCAAATCTTAAAATAACACGTCTTTAGCGGAGACAAATGATTCATTCCTCTTTCTCTGGGTGCTCAATCATTTAATAGTATCAAAATCGAAGCCTGGCCCAACTGAATTTGCATCGTCCCACAAAAATGGGCCCTAAATTAAACGTCCTTTAAGATCCTGATCAACTCGACTTCGGCTTCTGGCTTCTAGCTTATTTTTCACTATTCATAAGTTTCGCCTTTTTCTGAACTTTTGGCTTTTTGTTGAGCTTTTTTGCCGGTTCTTTTTTCCCGTATTTGTTTGTATTATACGTAATGGGCTAACATATTTTTTATATTTTTAAATTTTTTAAATTTAATTATGCTAAATAAGCCTCTGTCACTCTGATGCTTTTTGATCAGACTATAGTGTTTTCAGCCATAATCCACGAGCTTTTCAGCCGAACCGATCACCACCTAAATCTCACAGGGAAATTTTTAAACACCTCGATGATGCTACCATTTTTCCTCCAAAATTCCCATCGCATATGATCTTTGGTATATTTTGAAACCGAGAAATGTGGCTCCTTCCAAGGAGTTTTTGGTATTTTTGGTCTTGTGCAGCACAACAATACCAGAAATAGCCTCCGGATATATATATGTATGTGTGTGTGTATATATATATAATGACATTTCTGGCTCTCTCTCCGAACACGGACTCGTGGCCGACGATATCGCAGATCCGCGCGCCGCACGAAGCACCAAGTCATGCGGTCCGGGAGCGCATGATTTCAGCAAAACGTCTAAGGTTGTATGTGGTCAAAAAGGCTATCATAGTCGAATATGACAATGGTCGAGCAAGGCAATAGTCGAACAGGTAGTAGTCGAACATGGGTGTGGTCGAAAGCGGCGGCAGTCGAACATAGGTGTAGTCGAAAACGGTTTCGAAGGAGATGAGGGGGCACGCAGCCACGCCACGCACACAGCGAATCCAAACGACACTTCAAGTTCCTGCGGCCACTGTCAGGTGGGGACGGAGGCCAGAGTGGGGATGTAGGCCAGCTTTGTTTGACCTGACTGTAACTTATAGTTTTTAGCATAAACCTTTAAATTTTAGTTGTTTATGATAAAGATTATGAAAAGAGATACTTGTTTGTAATTTTAGATGGTACAAATGTTGGTCTTTTAACGTGTACTATAATTAACTTGCAAACCCCATCTTGAAAAAAAATTCCGTTTGAAAATTATGTACTATAGCAAAAGTCAAAAGCTGATTTTAAAAGCCATATCAAATAGGCCCAGTACCATCACATATTGATATTCACATGGCTAGATCAGATCAAATCAATTTCCGAGGATTTTTCACTTGTGTGTGTGGAAATTTCCATGGATTTGTTGAGACTTAAAAACCAGAGAGGAGATCATGGAATCCTGCTAAAATTTAAGGTTAGGGGCCGCTCAAAATGGCTTAAGGCTTCACATTTTGGCTATCGGTTAAAATTGCATTGTAACGGTTGTTAGTTTTTCTTTTAAAAAAAGGAAAAACAAAAAATAAGAAAAAATGAAAAAGTTACATCGTCACGAACAATGCAAAAAAATACGGGGAAAAAAATAAAAGCTAAAAAATCTAAAATAAGCTGAAATTAAAAACCAATGTGTTCCAAGTGGTTTCTGGCTTAAATAACCTAAAAGCTAAAAAGTCAAAAGCTGAAGCCGTTAGGAACGGGGCCTAAGTTGCCAAGCCAAAACATGCCTAGGCTATTGTTTCAAGGGATATATCATCATTTACCAATATAAAGATATGCACTGCATGATTTATCGCTCCGTGTCACCCTAAAATTTAAGGTTAAGCCAAAACATGCCATGGCTATTCTTAAAGGGATATTTCACTATTTGCCACTATAAAGATGTGTACTTTAGAATTTATCAATCTATGTCCAACTAATATGTAGGTCCTAAAGTCCCACGTTAATAAGACACTAGTACCAAATCTTAAAATAACACGTCTTTAGCGGAGACAAATGATACATTCCTCTTTCTCTGGGTGCTCAATCATTTAATAGTATCAAAATCGAAGCCTGGCCCAACTGAATTTGCATCGTCCCACAAAAAATGGGGCCCAAATTAAACGTCCTTTAAATCTCACGGGAATTTTTTTTAAACACCTCGATGATGCTACCATCCCCAATTTCCATCGCATATGATCTTTGGTATATTTTGAAACCGAGAAATACATCTCCTTCTGAGGAATTTTGGGTATTTTTGATCCTGTGCAGCACAACAATATCAGAAGTAGCCTCCGAATATATACAATGACATTTCTGGCTCTCTCTCCGAGCGCGGAACTCCGGCCGACTGATGCATACGCAGTCCCGCGCCCTGGCACCGCAACACCCAAGTCATGCGATCCGGGAGCGCATGATTCCAGCAAAAACGTCTAAGGCTGTATGTAGTAAAAAAGGATGTCGTAGTCGAATACGACAATGGTCGAGCAAGGCAATGGTCAAACAGGTAGTGGTTGAACATGGGTGTGGTCAAAAGCGGCAGTGGTCGAACATACGTGTGGTCAAAAGCGATTGCGGTTAAAAGCGGTAACGGTCGAAAGCCCAGGTGGTCGAGGGAGGCAGTGGTCGAAGTCGACTGTGATCAAACAGCCGTGGTCGGAGTAGCTGTGGTCGATACGGAGGTATCATGCGCTTCTAGACCATATGACTCGAGTGCTATGGTGCCAGGGCGCGAGACTGCGCACACGTCGATCGAGCAAAGTCTCATGTTTGGAGAGAAGGCAAGAAATAATATTATATATAATCGAGAACTATTTCTGATATTACTGTACTATACAGGGCAAAAAATGACCCAACCTCCCTTCTGAGACACCAAAAAACCTGTTTAGATTTTGTGGAATCTTGGCCCATACGATATCAATGTCCTCGAGTGAACGTTGGGGTAAGGTTGCAACTCATCGGCCGCCTCAACTTTTGCGCCGCGCACGAGATGGGCTGGCTGCTCTTGTCTCACCAATGCCATGCCGCGTAATGGGCTGCAAGATTAAGAGTAAGCTCTTAGAGCAGGTACAATAAGGCTTAGTCAGCAGGCTATAGCAAATATAATATCAACTAAATCTTACGTGGCAGAGAGAGAAAAGAAGAGAGAGAAGGAAGCTGGCTACTAAATTACAGCTAGCTATAGCAAGTAAAAATATGCATTTCACTCTCTTACACGTAGGGCCAAATAGTTATTGTAATAGCTACATTATTGTATGAACTATTTTTTTGAAAACTATAGATGAAATGGACAAGTGTTATAGTCATTAGTTAGCTATACTATTTACTTGCTCATCTCCAATGGTTCTATCTAGCAATTAACTAGAAGACTTTCACATCATTTATATAGTACACACTAAAAGCTAGCATTCTAAAGAACTAGGTACAATAAGGCTTAATTAGCAGGCTATAGCAAATATAATATCAATAAAATCTTACGTGGCAGAGAGAGAAGGAAGCTAGCTATAGCACGTAAAAATATGCATTTCACTCTCTTACACGTGGGGCCAAATAGTTATTGTAATAGCTACCTTATTGTATAAACTATTTTTTGAAGGCTATAGATGAAATGGACAGGTATTATAACTACTAGTTGGCTATACTATTGTGGATAGCTATTTGATGCTTACATGCACACATAGAAAAGGACTATCATTTATAGAGGCTACCTCGTTTTGCGTTATAGACTAGTGCTTGAGCTGGCTCGGTTTTTTTGCATACTCTCTTTCCTCCACATAGGATATATGCTGATGTGTACATACATATAGCTAGCTGACTCAGACCATTGGAGATGCCCTAATGTACCAAACTGCCTTGAACTCATCCACAAATCGTAACGCACAGGAAAAGCAATACAGGGGAGGAATGCAAAATGTAATTTTTATTGTTTTCTAAAAAACTCGACCTGCGGGGGGTAAGACAGCCCCCGGGCATTTTGCTTAAGAAAAAGATCCTCTCACGCAGATCGAGAAAACCTCCGAACTCTTGCTCCACCCTTACACAGCGGCACCATCGCCCGTGTGAGAACGACCAACGACCTGGGCGGGTCCTTAGACCTGTGCTTTGGTGTGGTAGCAGGCGAGGGGATTTTTTCCCCAGCCTAAAATTCGCTCCCATTGGGAGTCGAACCCAGGACCTGGAGGGTGCTACTAGAGCACCTTAGCCATTACGCTAGAGGCCCGTTCGTTTTTTTATTGTTTTCTAATTCAATGCAATACTTATGATTTATTTATTTCTTATTTCTTGATGCACAAAGCATTTTTGTAATTATTCAATGGTTGTAATAATTTTGATTAGTACATTGCAAGGGTCAGGTTATAACTTGAACGAGTGAAGACATGAACTATATTACGGTGAAAACATATTATAACTTGTACATACTTCCCAAAACCAATGCCACAGTATCAAAATTGGAAACATATTTGAGAACCCACAACATGATTTAACATAGGTCTTTGTTTCATCATATAATGGAAATAAATATGGAAAATAGAAAGGGAAATGTCATGCTTTCAATATCATTAGTGAGTTTACAAAGACAAATCATAGTGGGGATTTCACATATTCATAGGTATACAATAAAAGTTGCAGCGAATGTTTAACTATTCTTACTTCTCTCATTAGGAAGAACATGATATACTACAAGTTAATCAATAGGCTTGTTTTTTTGGACTGCGGCTTATGATTTTTTTTAGTTATGATTTATTAATGGGCAAATTGATCATATACCCTCTTCATAGTTCAAAATCTAGGATATACCCTCCTACACATCCAAATTTATAATATACCCTTCTCCAATCTATTTGCTTTACAAAACACCTTCTTTATACCTTTCCAGTGTATTTTTTTCATATCCTTGTGTATTCCATCACTTGAAATGATCAAAATACCCCTGATTAAAGTTTGCAATTCCCATAATAAAATTACTCCACCCATAATAGCAAGCAGCTCACCCATACATCAGAGCCATCCCAAATCGGAGCAAGTACTCCGCAGGAATCTCTGTATTCAACTTCAGAACCATTCTCTGACTGCGCACCAAATCCACCACTAATCAGGAATGGACCGGTTGTTCAGCTGCATCTCAAATCGGTCCCATGATTCAGCCCGCATCTCTGTGATCATCATATCATTCTCCGGCGCCGGATAGTAGTCCTCCCGTAACTGCATGTCCCTCAAGTTTGGCATTCCCAGGAAGAAGCTCATGAAGTGCTCGTGAGTGGTACCATGGATGAAGAGCTTCCTGAGTCCATTGCAGCGCTGGAGCAGCCCCACAAGTATATTGTACAAACTTTAATCAGGGGTAATTTGGTCATTTCAAGTGATGGAATACATAAGGATAACAAAAAATACATTGGAAAGGTATAAAGAGGGTGTTTTGTAAAGCAAATAGATTGGAGGAGGGTATATTATGAATTTGGATGTGGAGGAGGGTATATCCTAGATTTTGAACTATGAAGAGGGTATATGATCAATTTGCCCTTTATTAATCTAATGAATAGTGATTGCCGAGCGAAGCAAAAGCTGCTAAAAAGCTAAAAAGAACAGGGCCAATGTCTACGGTATGAAGAAGAATCATACTGTTCAATACACATTTGCAGCAATAGGGATACCATGGAGCCACTTTTGCACCTACATACTATGCTAACAAATACCACACCAAGCAATAACATTATAACAAAAAGAAACTAAACAGACTATGGGGGTTGTGTAGCGGGTTCACAAAAATGGGGGGATATTGGCGCACTGAAACCCAAAACCAGGGTAGGCAATACTTTTAGGGTGTGTTTGGTTGCCTGAATCTCCTTTGCCCTGACTGGGTGGATCCGTATAATCTGAGAAAGAGCTTGTTTGGTTGCCTGTATGAGTGGATGCAGCCTGCATGAGCGGATGCAAAATACGCCTCATCTGGATAGGTGGATACGCTCAAAATGAGCTTCACTGGCCATCTGGATGGGTTGATGCGATGTATCTTATGCGGTCCCACGTGTTCGCCTCTCGAGTTTGGTAGATCGCATCCGTTCATACAAGCAACCAAACAAGATCTCGGTTTTTGCATCCGCTCATGCAATCTCACCAAACATCTTCTTTTTCTGAAATACGATTCCACTCAGCCTGCATCCACTCAGTCAGGATATACGATACAACCTCCATCCACGAACCAAACACACCCTTAGGAACTAGCTGGTTCCCCACCAGGACTGGAGGTACTGTAGAAACCCGGTGAGTCTTTCACTGCTATAGTGCTATTTAACTGTATATAGATTTTTAATCTTAATTCTTAAGTATTATGCAGGGCTGAAGAAACTCAAATTGAGGATAACATGGAGAAAAAAAAGAAAATAAAGCCAACTGGAAAACCACAAACATGCCAGGTCCCTCCATTTCTTAGTTGCCAGGTCCCAACATTGCTCAGCCCAAGTCAGCATCTTTCATCTCCCCTGCCACTAGCCCACTAGCCCAACCAAGCCATAAACCTTCATTACCATTAGGTATTAGGTTCCCTAGTCATATTAAATTACAAACACCACTAGCAAATATTTATATTTATTAAAAAAATAAATTTAATATTGTCGGTGGATTAAACTTTGTACCGATTAAATTGATGTACTCCCGTTTAACTCATTTTGATGCAAATTTAAATACTTAATTAATTTATTAGTCACATGTAAATGGTAGAAATCCATTAAGAATTATTTAGGACTTTAGAAAAAATAATTGCCACTTGAAGATTTAAAATCTGTACAACGGTATGACTATTGTGAATAAAAATACTTATGCTTGTTTATATTTTATGAATGTTTTGACAAGATAAACTATTCATATATTTTCATTGATTTTGGATGTATAGTTTAAGAGGTTTTTCATGTTCCGATAAATATTCGTGACCGTATTCATTTCGATTCGTATTCGCTCCGTATCTGCATTCGATATTATTCGTATTTGTATTCGTATCCGAGGTATCCGTATTCGTATCCACATCCGAGAAAAAAAATATGAAAACAAATATGGTAGAGACATTATCCATCCGTATTCGATCTGTTTGCATCCCTCCATTTAGGGTTCCTTATTCAACGCATGTAAAGCGGTCAGCAAATCAATGTGTATTTCCGCCTCTGCCGTACTTTCAACTTTGTATGTGCTCACATGATGATATTATTAAGCCTGTAAAATGGTTAAGATGTCGCTCTTTTAGGCTGAAATAAGCTTGCTTATTAAAATTACACTGTAGTTGGCTGAAATTATAATGTAACTGATGGTGGTTTATTTAGTGTAACTAAATTTTAAAAAATTTAAAAATAGAAAAAAACATGTTAGCCCATCATGAACAATGCAAACAAATACGGGAAAAAAGAACCAGCCAAAAAAACTCATAAACGCTAAACTCATAAAGGCTAAAAGCCAAAAAAAGACGGAATTTATGAATACTGAAAAATAAGCTAGAAGTCAGAAATTCAAGCCGAAATGAGCAGTCCTAAAAAAGTATTGAGTTCTCATGTGAAGGCACAAGACACGTGTAATACCACAGCATAATATGGCTCATGGAAAAAATTTCAAAGGATCTTTTTTTTTGTGTCGGCTAGAGTTCAAATTCCACCACCAGTGTTTTACATCCCCGTTTGGAATGGGAGAAAGTTTTTAGATTCCTACAAAAATTGAATTATTTGCTGCGAAATTTCTATGTTCCAAACAGGGCTCACGTTGTTCGCTATTTTCTAGGCAGTTTTTGAACTGAATGTTTTTTCACTGCACACGTGAAAATTGAACAATAACAGAATGTTCTTTAAGCATAACATGTGTCGCGGTAGTACAGAATGAATAGTTTGTGGCGTACAGCAAATATACAGATTAGATATTACGTTTGTGGCGCACCGCAAATATACAGATTAGATATTACAACAGCTCTTGATTCTTGCCTGATTCGGACAGGCTCAGCTGTGTCAAAACAATATCTGCTCCTGAGTAGCACGGATCATAGATTCAGTGTGTTAATGCATTAATGCTTCGTGCTGCTTCTAGCAAAAAATGGTTTGAAGGTGAACACAAGGCCGATAACTGTGAACACATTCAGCATGAAAAACACCAAGTGGTCGCCTGCAAGATTCAGAACAGATATGAACAGAATTAGAGTTTTATCTTTTCATCTTAGGCATTTTTTGTACTTGCACTTTCAACACATCCCTCACATGTAAGCTTTGATGAATAAGTCTCTGTACTGTGGTCTTTGTGGGGCTGTGGTAGTTTTTGTTTTTTGACTGCTTTAGGACAGCATCTGCTTTTAGGACAGCATCTGCTTTTGCTTTAGGACAGCATCTGCTTTTAGGACAGCATCTGCTTTAGGACAGCATATTGACCGCTTTAGGACAGCATCTAGGATAGCATCGTAGCATATGCTTGGCTGGTTCTCAGCCTATAAATTTGTATCCCCAACCCTCAAAGTTGGCATGGCATTGTGTGAGAAATAAACAAGAAAATTGCCCCATCTCCTAGTGTCATCCTCTCCATGAGAGTAAGGATCTTGCTATCACCAAGAGCAAGAGTCCAACGACTAACAAGTGGTATCAGAGCCTTAGTATCCCGTAGCCCGAGCATCTCCGCTCATCTCCTTCTCGGCCTCACAGCTGACCCAGTGCGTGCAGCAGCCCCGGTGTCCCCGCTCCACTCTCTCGAGAGGCAGGCGGCTCGTCGAAGCGACCCTCTCTCCACGCAATGCCCCGATGGCGCGTCATGTCCGCAGGCGATCTCGGCCTTCGGCCGCCTCGAGCATGCGGCGTCGTGACGGCCGAGCTCGTCGCGCGAGCAGCCGCGGCGAGTGGTGGCGCAGACGCCGCGGCGGCGGGCGCCAAGGCCAAAGGCGGCGTGGCGGGCTGGCAGCGAGGCGGAGGTGGAAGCAGCGGCGGCGCAGATGCAGCGCGCGCGCGGCGGCAGCAGAGGTCAAGGCTCTGCGCGCGCAGCGTAGCTCGGCTCTGTTGATGGCAGCGCCGAGCGCGACCCTCACCGCCGGAGAGGAGGCGCAAGCGGCGAACGGCGCAATGGGCGCCGCAAGACGCCACAGCGCGGTGCGCGGCCAGACGTGCGCGGACGCGCGCGGCGGCGCTCTGGCGAGGCGCACGGCGGTGGCGCTCACGGAGGAGGCATGCACGGCGGCGGCGACGGTCGACGGAGCGCGGCCCTCACAGTAACGCGCTCTCCCGGTTCGATACCGTGGTCACCACGAGTACCGGTATCGTCGTCGGGACGTCGGCCCGGCGGCGGGTGGCCTACCCTCACCAAGACCAACTACGTCGAGTGGGCTGCGGTGATGAGGTGAAGCTCCAGTGCGGCATATGTGGGATGCGATGCAGTGCGGCGGCGTCGACTACGACCGGGATCGACGGCGCTGGATGCTCTCATCGCCGCGATCCCGCCCGAGATGCGATTCGCTTACCAACAAGCGGACGCCAAAGAGGCTTGGGACGCCATCGCTGCAAAGACGCATCGGCGGCCGCGCGCCCGCAAGTCTACTGCCGCAGCACTACGCACGGGTGGGAGAACGGCCTTCAAGCCGGTGAAGACATTGATGACTTTGCTCTCGTCTCAACACTCATTGCGAAGTTGGTGCAGTTCGGTGACGACACCTACGGCGAGGAGAGAGCTGTGGAGAAGCTCTTCCGCTGCGTCCCCGAGAAGTACAAGCAGATGGCTCGCTCGATCGGGTCTCTGCTGGACCTCTCCACGATGACCATCGAGGAGGCGTTGGGTCGCCTCAAGGTCGTCGACATCGATGAGCCACAGCGCCCCTCGGGACCCGTCACCATTGGCGGGAAGCTCCTCCTCACTCGGGAGCAGTGGGATGCCGGCCAAGGTGACAAGAAGAAGGGGGAGCCTTCTTCCACGACAGGCGGCCGCAAGAGTGGCAAGCGCGGCAAGCCGCGCAAAGGCGCCCAGGGCGGCGATGCTGGCAAGCAAAAGCCGGCACGAGATGACTCTTGCCACAACTGCGGCAAGCTTGGTCATTGGGCCAAGGAGTGTCGACAGCGACGACGCGCGGCGGCCCACGTCGCGCAAGTGGAGGAGGAGAAGCGGCCGGTCTGTTCATTGCTCATGCGAGCATCGAACTACCTCGGCGGCACCGCCGCGATGGCTCTCTCCACCTTGACGAGCAAAAGCACACGCCCTCCTCGCGGCGATTACGCAATGATAAGACCGGCGGGTGGTGCCTCGACACGGCGCCACCCACCACATGACCGGGCGGCGGGAGTTCTTCTCGAGCTCGACTCAGCGTTCGAGGCACCGTCAAGTTCGCGACGCCTCGCGCGTGGAGATCAAGGCGTCGGTGCTGTCGTCTTCGCCGCCAAGGCGGCGAGCACCGGTGCTCACGGGCGTCTACTACATCCCGATCTGCGGAACTCCATCATCGACTTGGGGCGGTGGATGAGAACGGCTCGCGTGTCGAGATCGAGCACGGTGCTGCGGATTTGGGATCTTCGACGCCGCCTCCTTGCCAAGGTAACGAGGCGCAAATCGACTCTACACTCTTCACGTGCGGTGGCACAACCCCTCGTCTCGCGGCTCGTCGGACGACGAGGCGTGGCGAGGCACGCAGCGCTTTGGGCACCTTCACCGAGGCCACGGCGGCTCGGTGCCACGGAAATGGTGCGAGGCTGCCGTGCCTTGACCATGTGGAGCGGCTCTGCGGCGTCTGCGTGTTGACGAAGCGAGGCGACTCCTTCCCCGGAGGCGGTTTCGAGGCAAGGGAGGCTCGAGCTCGTGCACGGGACTTGTGTGGCCCGGTGACACCGCCACACCGGGAGGACGACGCTACTTCCTGCCGCTCGTCGGCGACCTCTCCGCTACATGTGGGTGATGGTCCTCGGCGGCAAGGAGAGGCTGCGGGCGCCATCAGCGCACGCAGTCGCTGCGAGGCGAGCGCGGCCGCAGCTGCGCGTCTTTGCGCCTGACAATTCGCGGCGAATTCACGGCGGTGGTCGCGTCGTCATCGCGCCGATGAGGGCATTGGCGCCACTACTCCGCGCCGCACAGCCCGCAGCGAGAGCACGGCGTCGTCGGCAGCGCAACGAGACGGTTGTGGGGATGGCTCGGGCCTCCTCAGCGAGAGGGATGCGGCGTCTTACGAGAGCGGTGGTGGCTGCCGTCTACATCCTCAACCGCTCGCCTACCAAGGCGCTCGACGGCGGGACGCCGCACGAGGCGGCATGGCGCAAGCGGCGGTCTCCACTTGCGGGTCTTGGCTCCTCACGTTCGCCAGGAGCTTGGCCACATCGGCAAGCTCGGCGGCGGGAGCACTCGGGAGTGTTCATCGGCTCACGCGGAGGGCTCGAAGGCTACCGCATCCTCGACCTGTCACCGCAGCGTCGCATCTCGCGTGACGCGTGTTCGACGAAGGCGCGGCGGGCGTGGGACAAGGCGGTGGGCGATGGTTCGGCCTCGACTCGGGGACTTTGTTGTCGACTCACGCCCACGCCGAGAGCCGGGAGCTAGCGGCTCGTCTTCACCGAGCTCGTCCACCTCAACACCTTGCTCGCCACCGGCTCGGCGAGTGCTCCACCACCTTCGGCACCGCCACGCCCACCCTTCACCGGCTCACCACTCTCCCGCACCGGCGGCCACACCACCGAATCGGCCCCAACGGCCGGTCCACGATGAGGAGCGCATGGTGGAGTTCGCTACTCCATTGTCCCACGATGAGGACGCGTCGGCGCTACCACGACGGCGAGCCTCGCGCTTATCGTACCATGGACAACATCCTCGGCGAGCTGCCGTCCTCGATCGGCGCGGCGATCGCGAGGCGGAGCGCACTTGGCATGCGACGACGGCGAGCCCGCTCTTCGCCGAGCGGAGGGAGACGCGGCGTGGCGTGTCGCGATGAAGCGAGAGATGGGCCGTCGGCGAGCCGGACGTGGGAGCGGCGGATCTTCTGCCGGTCACCGCGCGATCACCCTTAAGTGGGTGTTCAGGCCGAAGCGGGATGAAGCCGCGCCATCGTCAAGCACAAGGCTCGCTTGGTGGCACGAGGCTTCGTGCGGCGGAGAGGGGTCGACCGATGGCGCCGCACCGTCGCACGGATGGAGTCCGTGCGACTCCTCCTGCGCTAGCTGCCCGGGAAGGTGGCGTGTTCATCACATGGATGTCAAGTCGGCATTTCTTAACGGCGACTTGAAGGAGGAGGTCTACGTGCATCACCGCGGGATTTGCGATCCCGGCAAGGAGGGCAGGTGCTCGCTCGCGCAAGGCCCTCATGGCTTGGCACAGCACCGAGGGCGTGGAACGCTAAGTGGACTCCACCTCAAGCAAATGGGGTTCCAGCAGAGCGCACACGCAGGTCGCATCTCGGCGGGGCAAAGGCGGCAACGCCTGGCGGTGGGTGTCTCACGTCGGCGACTTGGTGATCAGCGCACCAAGGATGCGAGGTGGCGGCATTCAAGGAAGAGATGAAGGCCACCTTCCGGATGAGTGACACGGGTCTCTCCTTCTACTTAGGGATCGAGGTGCACCGGGATGATTAGGGATCACGCCGACGCACCGCCACGCCAAGCGCGTCGTTGAGCTAGTGGGCTCACCGATCGCAACCCGCTCTCACCCAATGGAGGAGAGGTGAAGGCCGAGCCGCGACAAAGACGACGGAGGAGGTGGGCGCTACGCGATCGCGGCGTCTTGTGGGAGCCTTCGCTACCTCGCCCACACGGCCGGACTTAGCATTCTCCGTCGGCTCGTTAGTCGGTTCATGCAACGGCCGACGACGGAGCATCATCGGCGTGAAGAGGATCATCCGCTACGTTGCGGGGACCCTTGACCACGGCCTCCATTACCCGAGGTGTCTGGCGCGCACACGCCGTCGCATGCAGCGATAGTGACCACGCGGGCGACATTGACACCGGCAAGAGCACAAGCGGGATTCTCTTCTTCCTCGGCAAGTGTCTCGTTCCATGGCGATCGATCAGCGGCAGTGGTGGCCTGTCGGTGTGAGGCCGAGTACATAGCGGCTTCCACCGCCGACTCGAGCACTCGGCTCGCTCGATCGCTGGTGATCTCCTCGGCGGGGATATCAAGCGGTGGAGCTCGGGGTGGGCGACAAGTCCGCTCTAGCCACGCAAAGAACCCGTTTTCATGAGCGAACAAGCACATCCGGGTGAAGTACCATTTTATCCGAGGTCGCTTGGATGAAGGAAGCATCAAGGCAAGCTACATCAACACCACGGATCGACTTGCGGATCGCTCACCAAGCCTCTTGGAAGGATCAAGTTCCTTGAGCTCTGCTCCAAGATCGGTGGTTCAACCCTCCCACAAGACGACGCACAAGACTTAGGGAGAATGATGAATAAGTCTCTCATCGTGGTCTTTGTGGGGTGTGGTAGTTTTGTTTTTGATCGCTTTAGGACAGCATCTGCTTTGCTTTAGGACAGCATTCTTTTAGGACAGCATCTGCTTTTAGGACAAAGATCGCTTTAGGACAGCATCGCTTTTAGGACAGCATCGCTTTAGGACAGCATATTGACCGCTTTAGGACAGCATCTAGGATAGCATCGTAGCATATGCTTGGCTGGTTCTCACCTATAAATTTGTATCCCCAACCCTCGAGGTTGGCATGGCATTGTGTGAGAAATAAACAAGAAAATTGCCCCATCTCCTAGTGTCATCCTCTCCATGAGAGTAAGGATCTTGCTATCACCAAGAGCAAGAGTCCAACGACTAACAAGCTTAATCTTCTTAGAAAAGCATGGCTTAACCAAAATGAAGGTATGAATTTAACGTGATCATGAAATCTGCCCATCACTGGATCTTCTAGTATACTTACGTTGCTTGCCCTTTAAATAACGCAAATGACCCTCCTAAGAACTAGTGAGTTGAGCCATCTCGCCCTAAAAGCCTAAGCTTTTAAGAAGTAGGAACCGATCGTATTTTATAATCATAGTTTAAAAATGGAAGATATTTTCAAAAGTGCCATTACACTTTTGCCTTTGGTACCATTGATTCCACTCGACCAGTTCCTAGTTATTCTTTACACACATGTTAAACATGCGTTTCTCTATTGTAATCCTTCAATTCCGATGCTCATCCTTAAATAAAATTCAAATGCTCATAGCATTGAGAGAGATGTAAAACAAATATTTAAAACCAAATTTTTAAAAAATTCAAATGCTCATAGCATTGAGAGAGATGTAAAACAAATATTTAAAACCAAAATTTTAAAAAATTCAAATGCTCATAGCATTTAGAGAGATGTAAAAACCAATGGTAGATAACTTGGATTCTGATGAAGAGTTTATTGCACCCAAAACAGCAATAGGGATAGCAAAATTTGTGTATTCATATTCACCCATGTGTTTGAAAAAAATCAACTATGTAATACCTGGAAGAAATGAAGCTGTTTGACGCCTTTGAGCCCATGAAAATCTACAAGGAAAAATTTTAATTAACATGATAAGGTGATATTCCTCCTTAAGAAATGTAATAAGAAAAAAGCACCCTCAGGTTTGCAAATAAAGGAAGTGTTAAATTCCAAATTAGATATATGAATGAATGCTATTAAACTTTTGTAGTTAAAAAAATGAGAGTTGAACATCACAACAAATAAGCTGACATCTGTTTCATTTTCATTGTCATCAAACTGATACACAACAAAAGAATATGACTATTTGAGGAATTGAGATAGTCGCTGTTTGCCATTGAAATATTAGATGAATGTAGAGCAGCTCCAACTGCTGCGCTGGAACTAATCAAAGTGAAATCTGAAAGTTTACAGTAAACTGCTATATCTTTCCCTCGTGATTGCAATACATAGTGTGTAAAACACTGGATCATGAATACTTACATAGCTCCTGCAACAGCTGGAGCGATAGCTTTAAAGATGGACATTAGTGTTACAGCAACGCCATTGGCTGAAGCTCTTAGGTCCTGACTCTGTTGTTTGTATCCCCAGGTTAGAAAATAAAATTGAAATTACCAATATTCATAGTTATAAATGGAAGATAACTTTTGATATAATTACACATTATTAGGAATTTCACGAACTTACCACAGCATCATTCATTAAAATGTTGAACACAGTTATGGTAGTTACCTGAAAACATTTTAGAAGAGCATAAGTAAAATTTTTAGCAACTAATAATGGTTGCTTTGAGTTAAAATATATAATCATGACATGCTTAGCGATTGCTAAGATAACCAGAGCCACACTTGGAAGTATTTGTCAAAATATGAATAACTAGTAGCTTGTTCAAACTTGTTTTGTTGCTGTTTTGCACTCACCAAGAAAGTGTTTTTCCGAGAACTTGATTTGCAGTATATAAATATGACATGCTTAGCCATCACAAAGAATAAGATGCATAGAACCACACTTGAAATATTTGTGAAAATATGAACTAGTAGCTTGTCCAAACATGACTATTTGTTCTACACAACCAAAGGGGATTTTTGCACTCACCGAGAAAGCATTCTTCAAAAAAGATGCACAATTTACTATCAACTGAAGAATGAACCCTGATAATGCAGGCATGAATGGATAGCTCGAAAGAAGTGGTATAGTCAATACCTGCATATCAGAATTACCTGATGAGTTGAACCGTTACAATATAACTAAGCTGATCAAACAAACAATAATAGTCTTACCGCCACTGCACGGACTAATGTGATGGGTTCTATAGATTTTGCAACAGATGGATAAATCAAAATTTGATATATTAGAAGGAACAGACCTGAGAAAAAGTATAGTCAGTACACCAAACTTTGCATGTAACACAACAGAGCATCAACGCCTGAAATATGATTTACTGAGTTCCAAGTAAGTTCTCATGATCACATACTTCATATGAAGTTATGGTTCTAGCAGGACTTAATTCTTAAAATTAAGCATATATGACTAGTCACATCAAACTAGATAAATCTGCATTATCAGTTTCAGTGCCACCAACAAGACAAATTATCTATCCATGAATCCATCTTATATATTTTATAATTTGCATTGTCATATGCGATAGTCGTAGTGCAAGGCGCTAGAGCTTCCCTTAGGTCCCCTATATCAGTCACTATCCATGATATTCGAAACTTCAAATTGTAGGATCGAATACTACAATCGAGGGGGTGAATGATTGCCTCTGCCTTTTGGAATCTCTCAATGTTCGACGAAAATTTCGACAACTCGGGGTTTGACCACTCGCTCGACTCTTTTGTACGTAGTTGTAATCTTCCTCCGCTTGAATGCTTCAACACCGATGCTGTTGGCGACGATCGAGTGGACGACTCGGTGCGCGATCGAGGAAAGCGAAGTCGATGGAAGAACACTATGCACCACTCACTACGTACTCGTAATGAGAATGAGTCAAAGATGATACCCAAAAAATATGTCACCAATGCCGACTAACTTTTCAGGAATAGATCTAATCTTTTACTTCTGAAACATGTTCTGTGACTACAAAGTACCCTCACAACACCCCTCAAACCCTAGCACAAAATTTTTCTCTCCAAAGCCATCTAAACTCCTTGGTTAACTCTTAACCTCTCACTCCTTTTATATGCTAGAGCCCCAATCCGTGTCCTCATCAACACAGACACGTAATCCTAACCGATTCCGAAAATCAAGAGACCCGAAACCCTTCCAAACCCAGGTTTTTCAAAATATCTAGACCTTCCAAGTTATGGACACCTTCTATAACATCTTCCAGCTCATCACGTATCAAAGCCTCTAGAACCGCACCTCACGTAGTTTCTACATGTAGCATTCACCTTTGATCTCCACGTGCTCCAGCGTGAGTCTGACCACCTCGTGAGATCCTCGATCACCTAGACCTCATATTTCCCCCTCCTAGTCCTAGTCCTCGTCAACGACCATGATTGTCTCCACGCCCAACCTACATATGCAAAGATCAAAAACTTTTCCTCGGCACAAATTCTTCCTAACTTGACCGACATTAATCCACACACACAAAACACACCCTTAACCATCAATAACCACGAACCAAATCATCCACGACCTCAGTATCCACGCTTTCCAAAAATCAACCTCAGACCACCTAGTAAGACCAGTCTGACCGCCATGCACAGGCTAGTCAGACTGCTGGCCCATCAGACGAGTACTCGAGGCACTCGAAAATTACAAGAATTGAAGAAGTCGAAGACAACGTCAACCGTTCATAAAGCCTACGACAACCGATCGCAAAGTCTACAACTATTGATCGCAAAGTCTACGATAACCGATTGTAAAGCCTACGACTACCGATCACCGACCGGTTACTGTAGCAGACGAGCTTACGACTTTCGACCGGTTCACTGTTTCTTACGACCGGTTCACTGTTGCTTACAACTGTCACTGTAGCTTCGATCATCGACCCGATATGGTCGACCAACCATGGTCGTTTTGCCGTGGTCGATCCGTTGTGGTTGACCTTCCGTGGTCGTTCTACCGTAGTCGTTCTGCCGTGGTCGACCTGCCAATCGGACTGCCCAATACAAGGCTGATCGGACCACCAACTACAGACCGTGGTCGAAGCCTGCCGATCGCCAACTGTAGTCGATCGAAATTTTCACAAACGCAAATTTCAATGCAACTTAAAAGTTAATTATTCATCATCACTATATTCACGACCTCCACATGGTCTAACACAAATCTCAATGGAAAATCTATAGGCCATGACCTGTAAATCCACAACTCCAATTTTAGTGGGAATTTTCCTATTGTGCTTACTCTAAAATACCTGAGATTGCAAGGACACTACCCACATCTTGAGAAGAAAAGCTTAATCCACCATACTTCCTGTCACTGACAGCCCAAAGAGAAAATACCTGCAATTTATGTCTTTCCGGAATGAAGTCCAGTAATAGCAATGCCAATAGAGGAAAAGATACAGAAAAGGAAAAAAAATCAAATATGCCATTAATAAAAACCATGAGATGCTAGACAGCAACGGAAATATCTCAGCAAACAAATGGAAAATATTACCTCCGCATAAGCCACGTCCTGAAGAGAGAAAAGACAATATACAGTGATAGCGGACATCAATGGCCAGTTTGTGAATAAACTGAGACACCCACCACCATTTTCTTCAGCATTTGGACCAGAAAGAGATTCTTCTACAGCTTCAATTGAATTATTTAAAACTGTATCTTCAGTGTGTTTGTGCAAAGTTTCCTGCAGCATTGCAGACATGTTAAGTCTAGATCAGTTCATATGTGTAACGAAATTAAGGTCTTTGTGCAAAATTTTCTGAGGGCTACACATACAACAAAAATGAAATGCTTAAACACTACTTCTATCATTGGCTGAGTGCCTACTCAAGAGATTATGGCACTGCAATTGTATTTAGTGCTGAACAAAAACAGCAAAATATCATCTTTATCAAAATTCTCAACTAGTTTATGGATCATCATGAAAAACTATGATTCCAATGTCAAAACGGGATGCCCCTTCACTAGAGTTATCAATTGTTATTATATTTTGTCTCCAAAAATTTCTAGAAACAGAAAGAAGGGTCTACTTTTAGATCCTATAAAACTGGCTAGTTGATCATCTGTGTTTTAGGTCAAGATGCAGACAGAGTATTGGTATATAGAAGTAATGAACTGAACTACTGTTTCAGTAGATCTAGCGGAAATTTCAAATCACGTCCTTTTGACCTAATAAACAAAAGAACGTGAAATGGTTACTCTATCCAAGTTAGTTAAGTAGTTCTTACGAAGTTACAGAGACAAGACAGAGGCACCTGAGTAATTAAGGAAAATATAAAAGAGTACACAAACTATGCAGTGGCCAGAACAAGTCCTATCACTATATTATATCAATTTATCAGCATGTTTTTTAAAAGGAAATATATCAGCAAGTCCTTGCCAACTCTTCAGTCATGACACCAACAAGTGTTGTTCAGAACACAAAGATCATACTGGCAACCTGTGACTGCCACTAAGAGCTGGTACCATTTATGACCTATAGGAAGCGTGCAACTTCACTTATGGTAAACATTAAATGAGAAACAGTTGTTCTTATCCCCAAAAGATGTTTGCTTCAATACAACTGGAGCATTGTATGCATATAGGAGCAACAAACTTACCGGAAGCCAGAAGCAAGCAATTAGAGCAGTAACGGCAAGGAGTGATATACATAGGCAGGGGAGAAAATATGGAAACCTAAAACAGTGCATGTTAAAACAGAATTAGCATCACAGAAGCAACCCATATAAAAAGGATGCACAAAGAAAATGCTTACCTCCCGAATATGGAGTTCTCAGAGAATATGCCTGGATATTTATCTGCAGGCTGATATAACAGTAATCCACAAGATGAGCTTACAAGGCTTGTAATAATTTTTTTTATCAAAATGTATACCAAGTTGTCAGTATAAGAAAATTGCAACAATCAAACATATAGCTATTTTCGGTGCATGTTTACCCTTAGCGTAGCAATATAACGATGAATAGAGAATCAACTTGTATCTATTTGTAATACCTGGGCCAGAAGAGGCCTAGCCCAGCCCACGCTATGCCCCATATGAGAGAGAGAGAGAGCCGGGGAGGGGAAGAAGCAAAAGCCAATTTGCTTTCTCCCCCATGCTCACCCGGCTGCCGCCTTCTTCCCCCGCGCGCACGCCGCCGTCGACCAGCCGCTGGCGCCGCCGCTCCTCCGGCCGCACGTTGCTGTCCCCCTACTACTGACGATGCCCCGCGTGCGCCACGCGTCGCTGTCGCCCATGCACGCCGCCGTCGGTAGCCACTAGCGCCACCCCTTGCTACCACGTGTGCCACCGTTGCTTAGTGCCACTGCTCCCCAGTCGCGTCTCGTCTTCTATGTCCTCTGCTGCCACCGCTGCTCCACCCCGCGGATGCGCCTCGCCTTCCTCCGCCTCGCAGCTCACCGCCGCTCCCCTGCTCTGCCTGGCCGCTCACCACGCAAGAAGGTAAGGGGAGAGCCAGGAGCTGGCTATGAGGGGAGAGGGTCCAGCCAACCGAGGAGAGGGCAGGGAGGGGCCGGCCGGCTAAGAAGAAGAGGAGAGGAAGGGAAGGAAGAGAAGAAAAAAGAAGAGGGAGCCGACGGCGTGAAGGAAAATAAAAGAAGAAGGGAGCGCCGGGCGTAGAAGGAAAAAAGGGAGAGAGAGAGAGAAAGAGAAAAAGAGAAGAGAGGAAGGAAAAGAGGAAGAAGAGAAAAGGAAACTCGCCGCCAGATCTATCAGATCTGACTAAGGAAAGGAAGGTAGTGCCCTGATCCAGTCGTTCGGAGCCAAGGCAACACCTCGAAAACCCTTCTCCATGCTTATTCATCGAATCTTGCTTAAGTTAATATGATGATTGTTAGAATTGATTCGTATGGCCATTAAGATATCGTTTATTAATATGAATGTCTAAATGATAAAATCGGTGCTGCCACTGTTGATCTAGTTGATCCGTGGTGGGAGAGGGAAAGGGAGAAAGAATGGGTGGTAAGAGGTGTTGCTGCCAGCGAATGCTGGAATAGTAGTAGCATTTGGAAATATTAGCTAGTAGATGATAAATCGAAATGAGGTTAAATAGTGTGACTGATTAAAGAGAGATTAAGCGTGTAGAATTCGATCCGCGAGTATAAATGACGAAATTGCTAAACTTTTGGATTGGTTAAGCACCAAGACAATGGATTGGACGAGTAGATTAGGTCGGGTTGTGTGTAAAAGTGATGTCATTTGCTCATATGTGAATGTACAATATTAGTAATGAATTGAAATGATTAATACTTGTTCAGGTGGCGGTTCGAGTCTGGTGCCGTCCATGCACTGTCTGCCAGATTAACAGGCAAGTGTATAGTAGAACAGTGAAATATGGTGAATGTTTATTATTCGTGTTTCCATGCAATGATTTATAGTATTTATGAGGTGATGTTTATGATTATAGGCTAATCATACCTTGATGGGTACTACTTATGATTAGACATCCACATTCGAAGAATGTTACATCATGCAAAATGCATAAGAGCCAGGTCGGTGAGAAAGTCATACGAATAGTCCGGAATACTCTTGAATAAGACCTACAGAGGTAGGCACCTCCACGGGATGGAGAAAGAAGATGACATCGACAGGTGTACCCTTCGCTATACCGATATAGGCTACAGTTACAGATGCATTACATAGCATTGCATTACATAAAAGTGATAGAGAAAGTGATATAGCTACAGAGACTTATGAGTTTACAGTCGTATAACTGATCTATTGTTCACAGTCATGAACTGATCTACTGTTCACAGTTATGGACTGATCTACAGTTTACAATCATGAAATTGATTTACAGTTTACAATTACGGATTTGATTTACAATTTACAGTCATGGAATTGATTTACAGCTTGCAGTCATGAAATCGATTGAATTGCTAAATTAATGTTACTGTTTTATCGTGTGCTTGCTGAGTTTTCGGACTCACTCTTGTTTTGTTGGTGTTTTTAGATGATTTGATGGTGACATTCATGGAATGGGAGTAGACCTTTTTGTACTGCACTTGTGAAATAACAGCCTTGTCATACATTGAGCGTTTGTGTTAAGACTTTTATGGTTCGCCGTTTGGTTTAGTATGCATCCGAGACCATGGTGGTGAGTCTCTATGGTCATGGAATTCAAAGTTCTGCTTATGTTATGGTTATGTGCAATATGAAGTTAGTGGGCTTATTGCAATTATCGTATATTCATTTGCTAGTTGCTTCCAATTGAGATGGTAAGTGTGTGGTGGTAGCATCCTGGACCTTATGGAGGGCCGGGGTATTACACTATCCATGTTCTTTAACAAAATTTGTATAAATTGTGGAATACTTTGCCATATTTAGGTCATGATGACTAATCATTAATGTATATCAAATAGACTAGGGAACTCGGTTCTATACATAGCTGGTAAATGCATTATATAATAGGATCATTGGAAAAAGGACACTCAAGAAATACTTGGTAAGATATATACTTTGTGAAATTTGCGATTCGGATTAAAAAATTCATAATCAGAAGGCAAGGAACAATAAATATCATAACAGACTTAGATGGTAATACATGGGTCAATTTTCTCCGAAGATCAAATGAACTATTACCTGTGCAAGATAACCACCAATGGCCGGTCCAACAATAAGGCCTACGCCACGTGAGGAGGAAACCTGATGGATTATCCAGCAATAGAAAGTTAGAAACTGGTGTGCATTATATCATGGCCCAATAAAGTTGGGAGTAGCAGAAGAATTTGAAAGAGTCACTTGAGGATCTTACAATTGATAATGCCAGGTGACAGTATTCTTTCCTGCATATTTCTGTAGCATAAGCCTGAACATACAAAAAGAAAGCCACACAAGATTCAATGCAGTGAAACATTTGATTTGTATACCCTAATAAGCACCACAAACATAACTTTCAAGTTGCAAAATTTTATTTCATTTGATTGGCATGACTATGGGCAGTCTTTATACTGTTTTGAGAAATAAAATAACAGTGCACCCTTGTTATCTGTGAATGAAATCTTCAAGCAGAGGTAGAGGACATGAACCATGTGAGTACTAGCTGGTTGGCTAAAACTTATCTGGTGCAACCGTGCAAGTAAACAAAGACCTCAACCACTATAACAAAACAAATTTCAACTGTTAGGATAATCTCCAAAACACGCTAATGATCTAAACAGTAGTGCATATTACACAGCAACTGAATCTGTGAAACATTGTTCTCTCATGAAAGAACGCCAGAAAAAATAAGTCCAACGAAAAGCAACTACACGTTATTCTAGATAAACAGAAGAGTATGAATATGAGTATCTGAGCATTTAGTAAACAAAGCTACAAGAACATGATGGAAGGTTCTAGTAGCCAAGAGGAAAACTCTCTCATGTACGCTTATGTACCTTAATTGGTCCAAGCATACCACACAACAGCCCAAGCAGACCTCTTGTTGTTAATGCCATCCAATAACTTGAGCTGAGTCCAAAGAGTGTATTGAAGATAACTCTGAAATAGATGAGAAACCATGCTTAAATTCTGGGTGCATCTGCAAACACACAGCCAATGAAAAGCTCATCTCTGAGAGTACAGGGGTCTATGGTTTGATGAAAGAACATCCTTACACTGAAATAAGCGTAATTACAATAACTGGTTTCCTCCCATACTTATCAGCGACAACTCCCCATATTACAGAGGACAGTGCTCTCCCGAACATATATGAAGCGCCTACATTAATAGCAAAGGCACCATAAGTTTATCATGGCAGATAAAGCTGAGGAATATCCCTCACAGCACACGTCCTTACACAGCTATGTTCAAGTGTTTGGGCAGATTGACACAAAAAAATGGAACTATGTTTTGCCGGAAACTTACCAACAAAACCAGCATAAAATCCAATATCTTCTTCTTCTTTAGCAATGTGCAGGTCCCTTATCTGCAAACAAATATCCAATGTGGATAATCGGTGATAAATTTAGGAAAATATTCCGCATTTAGCAAAGATAAATTACCTGAAGAGAAAGATTTAAATCAAATCTTCTTTTCAAACTTAAAAAGGATCTAGCTACCTGTCCAGAGGGAAAATATACATCCTATGTTTTACCATTTACGTAATCATCACTGGATTAACCCCCTGTCTGCTCTATTCCCTAATTTGAAAATGGGAGCAGTTCACAATGAACTTCTAGACTTAATTTAAGCTGGCATGTCCCATGGTATCAATGTTGCTTTACACTCAATAGTCATGTGACCAACAAACCTATACAAAACTAGGGCACATAAATTCTTTAAAAGGAGAAGATGTTTATAACACATGATTTCTCCAAGGAATACAGCAGTCATTGTAGCGGAGATGTCAGATTGTGACTTTTTTTTTTTTGTTATGACGAGTGGAGGTGATATGTTCGTTTACAGATGTACTGTCCTCCTGTTCATAATATTTAGGTGATCCTTAGCTCAACAAATAGAACATTAAATTGCTGATGCTACTTTTAACTCTTCTTTTCATGAAACAGAAGGGCAATCACATTGCACGTTTTAAAAAGAAAGAGAAGTAAAACTGCTCACCATAAAATACAAGAAGGGAAACAAGGACTGTATCGGCAAGGCTGCAAATAGCAAATACAGGAAAAAAAATATATCAATTCCTAATTAATAATGAAGAGATAATTCGCAAGGTATAAACCAAAAAGATCTGAAACTAGTAAAATTTGAAATGTGAGCTCGAGTCTAACAAAAGGAACACTCTCAAGTAAACAAATGGAAAAACACATCAAGAATGACGAAAATCACGAAAAACAATCCACTATCGAAGCTGATCGCGGCAAACCATCGCACTGACAATTCGATTATTCTGGGCAATAAAATGTTCATACCAAGCAAAATTAAAAGAAGGGGGAAGAAGAAGAAGAAGAACAGGATTCCTGCAAACTAGTACGATATTGCCATCAAACTATTTTTGAAGAAAAAAGCAATACTCCACTAACAAAAGAAACAGCGAACATGAAGAGGAACAGAAAGGAGCGATCACGCACTGGAGCAGATGGTGACAAGCCATACGTAGAAGAGCTCCGTGAAGGGGAACCCCTCCCGCTCCGCCTTCCTCCTGTCCACCCTGCACCCGGGGCAGTCCGGGTGGTAGTACGCCCTCTCCACCAGCGGCTCGGCCGCCCCGCTGCTGCTGCCACTACCGCCCATCTCCCTCGGCCACCCCAGGTACCAGACGAGGACGGTGCGGAGAGCAGAGGAAGCCCCCGAGCAATCCTGATCGCCGCCGGGCCGAGCAAGGCGGGCAAGGCCGAGAGGGCTGGTCGTGGCCAAGTGCGGCTTGGCTTCCTTCCCCGCGGCGCGAGATGCTCCGTGCTAAAATTCCTGGTTCGTCCGTGCGCTTGTCCCGCGACGGAAACGGGGCGGTACCGTCATCATTTAATGGCGTCAGTTATGGGTCTGTTTGGTTGTCTGTACGAGCTTATGCAGTTTGTATGGCGTGGCTAGCCGAGAGAAGATTCTCATCCACGCTTCTCCTCACCGACTTGGTTGATTTTTGCATCCGCTCGTGCAGGCTCTCACCCCGATGCAGGCAACCAAACACCATCTCCCTGCATGCGCTGGTGCGAGCCACCCCGATGCAGGCAACCAAACAGCCCCTATGTGGGTCGGACGCGACGGAAGACGTGACAGTTTAGAACATCAGAAGTCTTTCCTGTACTTTTTTTAATAATTACTATTTATTATATTAATAAATTATAGATCCTCACTGATCCTTTGCTTATAGAGTTGATCGTTGTTGGTCCTCTGCTACTGCTAGCTCCTGGTGTCCCGGTGGCCGTTTGCCTGTTTAACACTTTTTTTTGTAATAACTAGCGTGACAGATGAAAATTTTGTATGTTTTTATTAGAAATTTTTAGGTGCCTGTTAGGGAGAGTTTGGATGGGCAGATGAACCAGCACCATCAACTCTATCTTTTAAGTAGTGCAGATACATTATTGAACAAATTGTAGCAATTAAATATGTCTAGACTGACATAACACTTCGTAACGAATGTGCAAATTACAAACGTCCTAGGGCAAAAATATGAAACCGTAGGATACCCACATGGCGTGGCGGTTATCTGGGCGGTGTAGACATGGCTAGTTGTCGCGGTAGTGGCATACGTGATTGCAGTTCGGGTTGGCACAACAATAATACGAGTGGTAGTCGTTGCCGAGGTATACCACCTCTCCGTTGTTCCTTTCCTTGACTCTTTGCATACGAAGTTTATCATTGTTGGTTGTGTACGACTTCCTAGTTTCGAGTGGTAGATCTAGATGGGTATTATTACGATGGGTAGGATCTAATCCGGGACCGTAGATGCTCGTAGGTAACAAACCACTTCTTGAGTAACGCCCTTGGTGCGTGTTGTCACGGCCTTGAAACCCGTCAAGCTTCGCGGATGGGATTTATCGTACGACCTCCCACGTGGCTTGAGCTTATAGCCCTGTTTGGCATGCTTTGGTTGCCGTAGTGTGATTCCCTGCAATACAAAAATATGTGTGTGTTGGTACGAAATATACACTAAAAGCTTGGCGCGGAGGAGGAGATTTGGGGATCGGGATGGGAGGCGGTGCGACACCTTGGAGGGCAGGGGAGGTGGGAGGATGGAGGGATCTGGGTGGGGCTAGGGTTTGATCGATGGAGAGAATTGTTCTGAAGGAACAAACAACGAGATGGAGTCATGCTGTCGATCAAGGCCCACCTGTCATCGCTGGGAGTCATCATAGGAAAGAGTGGGTAAAGGTGGGATGGCAAATGAACCATCAGTGGGATGAACCACCACCAACTTCTATTTTTAAGTAGTAGAAATAGCTCATTTGATTGTGCTTATGTTTCCATTTTTGACTCTTGTACAACTAGTAATGGGTTGGGCTCAATAGGATTGAAAAATGGGGTTTGATTTGACAAGCGTTGGGTGGGCTGAAACGGGGGGAAAAATGGGTTCACTTTCTGTCACTATAGGCTGGAATTTATTGGGACTGATATTTGTGTGAGAGTGAGGTCAGGAATGGGTCAAGCCCAAGTGTTTGGCCATGGAAACTGGAAAAGCTAGGGTTGCTTCTCAGCATAGAGATCCATTAGGTTGAGTTGTGGTCTGCATAAGATTAGTTGCACTGGTGGAGGTTTATCTTTTTATAATAATTTGCCAGTTGCCAGTTAGTATGGGGATGGTGTTAGATTTGTGCCTTGGCACATTTCCAGTTTTAGTTTTATTTACAAGCATGTTATAGTTGAACACTTGAACTACCACATGATATGTGCTTCTAAGTGGGAAACTGTGCATACCATAATATGATGGCAAATGCTACTTGTAACGTGAACAGTAAAGGGCTTGCTTTCCTTCCTCATACTACTATGTTTGCAGAGAGCACTTTTTGATGAAGGTTGCATCTATGTTGACCACATGAGTAGTTGATCTTAAATGTCCAGTTGGTATCAGGGAAAATTAATTCATCCTGCAAAAAAATTTCGGAGCCCAGTGAAATGAACGAAATCCCAAAATTTCATTTATTTTGGCCGAAATTTCGGATGAACTATTCAAATATCATTTGTATTTTAATAAAAATTAACCAAAATTTAAATAAATTTTACACAAATTTCAAATGGGGATAAATTCGGATAAAATTTGGCTGAATGATTTGCTTTCCGGCACCCACTGAAATGGCCGAAATTTCGGCAGCCGAAATATTTAACCCTGGTTGATACATATCTTTTGGTGTTAGGTTGAGCGTGGGAAACAAGTGCACTACTGCTTATCATATCCAAGGTTTAAAGGTTCAACGTTTAAACCCATCCAACTGCACCCATGAACTATGAAGAACATTTCTCAGCATATCAAAGTTGTTTCTTAATATATTTGTCTATAAGTTAATGCCTGTTGAGGTTATTTTGATAAGATTATCGAGAAACTATTGTGCTGACCTCTTCCAAGTTCCAATTGACAATAGTTCGCCAAGTTTTTTTTTTTTGCTTTTGATTTATCTAATAAAAGGCCCATCTGTCTAGAGACCATTCACTAGGTGACATGATATCGCTTTGCTAAAATTGAAGTCACTATTTCTTATGAGCTATGCACTGCCCAGGGGATGTCCACCTTTACTACTATGAATAGACCTATTATTTATGCTTAATTTTCCTGGAAACTTCAGATAATGCATGGACACCAAGTGCATGATATTGGTACAAATATAGTTTGTAAAATCGTATATTCTTACACAACGTACATTCTTTCCTTACATCCATAGGAATTCATATGTTTCTCTTATTTGAATTCAACTCGGGTATGCAACCAAATATTTCTTTTAAGTACTCTTTTAATTATGAGTTTCTACACTATGTTTCACTTTAACGTCAACATTTTTTTTGTTTTTCAGGTTGATTATGGAAGCAGCTGATCCAGAATGCTTCAAGTATGGTCAACGTAGAGCACCTGACATTTGAGCGCGTTTAGCAAGGCTGCCATTGTTTATGATATAGAAGATGACCTCTGCTATTATTACCCCTCCGACAGGAACCAAGCTTAGCAAACCTAGATCAATTCCTTGCCAACAATGTTTTGGTGCTAGTGTAGCAGCAAATTTAGATGGTGCTCAGTTAGACTGAATTTTTGTAGTTTATGGCTGAATTTTCGTTGTAGCTGGCTGAAATTGCACTGTGGTGATGGTGGCTAGAAATCTAAACCCAAACAAGCGGAGCCTTAGGCTAGAACGGAGAAAGGATGATATGGGGGGTTAGGGCAGCTGCCAATTTGCCACTCTACAGTGTATTATTACCTGGGTTAAGCTCCTGGCACTTCTAAGTTTTAACAAGAATGGTGGGTTCACTTTTGGCCATGCTGTAACCCTTTTTGGCTTGACGAAAAAATGGCATGGGGTGACCCCAACGCCATGGGGCAAGGGCTCAGGGCAGCTGCCAGCATTACCATTGCTATAGTGTAATACTTGATTTCCTGATACCATATGATACTAGCTGTCACTGCTTTCTAGTAATGCTCCAGCTCAACGATTCGGTCGGTAAGGCGGTAAGAGCTTCTCTTCTATGGTTTATATTTTATAGTTTATAGCTTTTAAAATAAATAAATAAATAGATAGAATAATTTCTTTGTTTTTTAAAACGATTTATTAATTTATTAATATTTAATTTATTTATATAAATATTTATGTTAGGATCAAAATATATTGGTTGCAGCCGAAAGGAACCCGGCGCAACTTCTCTGACGTTAGCTTCGTAACGTTCGTCCATCCGGCAATGAATGGTTCAGATTCATCCATCTTTTTTTGATTTTTGTATTTCTAGTTTCTAGTTTTTTATTTTTATCTTTTTCTAGTTTTTTCTTTTTTAAAAAAATAGGTTATTTTAACACAGATAATATAAAGAAATATAAGAAAAAAGAAAAAACTAGAAAAAGATAAAAAATAAAAAACTAGAAATTAGAAATACAAAAATCAAAAAAAGCTGGATGAATCTGAACCATTCATTGCCGGATGGACGAACGTTACGAAGAAAGTCACGCTTAATCTGCGGTGAAAGGAACCACCTTGTAATGTGCTCTGATCAGCTGCGTTTCCGAGCTAGTACTACTAGTCGACGGTGCTGAATCACTCTGACCACTCCATAAACTATGAACAGGTCAAAAGGAAGCGTTGACGCATGCCATCCAGACTCCAGAGTACTAGCTGATCTGGTAGGTTTCGCCATCAGGCCGAAGAGTCTTCAGCTCGTCGGTCGAAGTTCGTTGGGCCTTTTGCGTGCCCGTTCTAAGAGCCGACGGTCTTTGCTTGTTTCCTCCTTACGTTTTCCATGTGTGCGCTCGATACCAGCCGCCTTCACGCGCCTGTTGAAATGTCACTACTCCACTTGAGTCGAACGGTCGTACTCGCATCGAGGCTTCTCTGCAGCTGGGTTGAGACCAGCCTCCAGTCTCTCTGTAATTACCGAAATCACGTACCTCCGCTATTACAAAAAAAAAACTATTTTGAACGTCTTATTATAAAAAATTTTCTTAAATCATTTGTGTTATAGTTATTACAGACGGTTTTACAAACGTACTTCTGTACCGTCTATGATATTTCACATATGGTTATTAACACGAATCGTCCGTGATAATTGAGACATCACAGACGGTTTTTAATTAAAATCATATATGATAGTTCACAGACGGTCATTAATATAAACCGTCTGTAGTAGTTGTGTATCACAGACGGCTTGTGGTTGAAACCGTATGTGATATGCTTCCTTACTCCGATGTGCACCTTCGATTGTTTCGGTTTCCAGATGTGTCTCTTCGTCTCATGGGCCGGATGTATTCCTTATTGTATAAAAATGATTGTCTGCCACTGAAAATTAATCCTGTACGAGCACCTCGCTGACTGGCTATCTTCCTTGTCTCTTAAGCACAAATAATAACTCCTTATTCTTTCTTGTCGTTGGTATTGATGGCCAACCTGGATATCTTGAATGAGCACCTTGCCAGCCGTATATTGGCGGATGCTGCAAAAGGATACTATACCAACAATATCCTCCCTGATATGTCCTACGATTTGCCAAAGAAGTTGAAGGCCACCTTTCACCGTCTTGACATCCTCCTCTGCAGCGTCTTTCGGTTGGTCTCTGTTGGATCATAAAACCTTCTCATCCCAAAGGTTAACCTATGAGGTGAGAGACTCTCCTACTTTTAAGTAAGGTATCTTATCCTTCTCCAACCAATATGAGACTATTTTAACAATTTTCCCCTGCATACATTGGTGTCTCTCAGCCCTTCACCGCCCCTTCACCATACACCGACAATCCCTCAGGGTGTAAATAACAGGGGTACCATGGTGCTCAGGCTCCATGATTGAGATTTTCCATCCATGATTAAGACTTTCTATCCATGATTAAGACTTTCCATCCTGATATATTACATATCATTGCACTTGCACGCATCTAAAAGCAATCTAAAAGCAGGGGAGGCTTGGTGCCCAAACACCATGGTGCCCCATTTCGACGTCCTATATATGTAAATCTAAATTCGTTCAAAACTTTGAATTTGAGTATATTTTTTTTTCAAATTTATACATTTCATTTGAATTGTTATAGATAGGTATATACCCTAAAACTGATATTTCCAAAAAATATACCAGAGTTTAGATGGAATTGATGCATTTTAAATCATGGTGTCCGGGCACCAAGGAGCATTCATTATTTTTACTATACATACATACATACATACATACATACATACATACATACATACATACATACATACATACATACAGATATACACACATACACACACACAAATACATACATACATACATACATACATACATACATACATACATACATACATACATACATACATACATACATACATACATACATACATACATACATACATACATACATGCTAATGACTTTAACACTGCTAGCGACAGTGCGTGGAATTCGACGAAAGTACATTCGATCTTGACAAACTCATTGAAGTTTAATGACAGCTCTCTGAATTCTTGATGAAGGAGGTCATACATAACAATGGAGAGTTCCACACTGATGATGATGATTAGATGTTCAAACATTTGATACAATTGTCACTCAATTGTGCTTAATCAAACATTCATTCAATTGTACTTACTTTAGTTGTTTAATTTATTTATGAGATCTATGTAATGATTGTTGTGTGTTATATCGTGCTATATGTGTATTATGTTCGCTTATTTTTAGAGGGCATGGCTAGCATTTCTTGAGGCTAGCCAAAAAACAGGAAACAATTTAGCTATTAAAATAGCTAAAACAATTTAGCTATTACAGACGATTTATAATAACAAACTGTCTGTGATATATGATATATCACAGACGGTTTTTGGTATTAGCCGTCTGTAATATTTCAGATATCACAGATAGCTATGCTTAAGAATCGTCTGTGATATCTGTAATATCATAGACGGTGTTTAGTATTAGCCGTCTGTGATATCTGACATATCACAGACGGTTAATATCAAAAGTCGTCCGTGATATGTCATATTTCACAACTGTTTTTTGAAAAACCATCTGTGTTGTAATTGATTATAGACGGTTTGAAAACCGTCTGTGATAATCACCTGTTATCACATATACTTAAATTCAGATGGTTCAGAAACCATCTGTGATGATGGTTTTGAATCGTCTGTGATGACTTTTTTTGTAGTAGTGCTCACTGGTATTTATCCATAATATCGGCGGTGTTTTGCTACAATTGTTGTTATTTGAGAAGGTGGAGAGTATAAGGGCTTGTTTGGTTGCTTGCCACGTTTTGCCATAATTTTACGCCGAAAGTGTGGTTAGTCACAGTTTTCGTGGGGAGCAAATAGTTCGCTGCAAGTTTGGTGCTGTTTCACGGAGCCACAAGTTTAGCAAAAAAAAAAACCAAACACTAGTTTGACAAAATCAAACTTGATTAACTTAAGATGTACAAAGTTGAAGAAAAAGAATATGTACATATGAACATATGCAATCTCAAAAAACAATATATACGCACACTATTAAAATTTTAAAACCTTAATCACTAAAAAGTTTTTATATTGTTATATTTTTTCTAAAAGTTTCACTAACATATATAGTTAAAAATAATAATGTTCAAACAGATATATTGAATATTAAAAACCGTGTCCATATCTGAAACAATGTCTATTTATTTAGAAACACATTTACAAGCACAGGGAGTAAGAATCTAGACTCAATGCTAGCACTGGTTCTATCTCTATAGATTCTTCTCTATCCGACCTCATGAACCACTCTATTTGGCTGTGCATGATAGACGACATATTGTCGTACGCTCATACGCATGGCAGCTGCAGATGTTGTTCTGCTGAGAACATTGCCGTGATGGCGGGAAGATACGAGCATGGCCAGAGCCAACGAACAGGGTTAAAGAAAATAATGTTTGCACGTGATTTTACAGTAGATTTGCAGGTGCAGGGATGAACAAAGCTGCGGATGCGTCCAGATGCATGCATTCATGATGCATAATCTCAAGCTGCATGCCTATTTTGAACCAAATCCCAAGAGAATTTGCGACAAATAGACCCCATCCAAACACCCCTTTTAGGCCCCCGGTTGGGCTAAAAAGTTGTGACTTATGACTGAAATTGTATTGTAATGGTTGAAATTTTACTATAACTGAAGGTGGCTTATTTAGCATAATTAAATTTAAAAAAAAATAGAAAAAATATGTTAGCTCATTACGAACAACACGAACGAATATGGGAAAAAAAGAACCGGCAAAAAAGCTCAAAAAAGGCAAAAGTTCAGAAAAAATAAAATTTATGAATTGTGAAAAATAAGCCAGAAGCTGAAATTGAAAATAAGCGGGGCTTATAATGTGATCGTGAACAGTCTAATCGCGTGACAAGTTTTTCACTTATTCTATTTAACCATGGGCATGTATGCATATTATAGCCCACTCTCATCTCAAATTCGTAAATTTGTCCTGACCTGTGGTTGATGAGCATAGTTCAATTTACACTACTACGTGTTGAGCGAGTCATTTATGTGATTTTCAATATTTAAATCGGTGATCTATTGAGTTGTGAGCTTGAGATGACTACCATCCATATTTGTTCTCTCTAGAAAAACATGGAAGGAAAAACTGATATCTTCTTTGGACAAAGCAAACATGGGAGGGCCTCCCGTGTCGAACCCCACGACACCGGAGATGACCTGTTGGTCCAGGCATCCAGCTGAGAACCACAACTAGTGCCTTGTCCCACCTCATTGCCGCCTCCGGTGGCAACAGTTGGAGCGAGGTAGCCCTCTCTCCCTCTTTGTAGAATCCAGATCCGCTTTTTCCGGGAATCATGGTGAGCACTGATAAGCCCCGCAAGGGAGATGGCGATGGCATGGAGCAAGCCCCGGGTGGTGTTGCTACTGCTACTATCGGCCGTAGTAGCTCGAGTCAACGTCAGCGGCGATGGATTTGACGACATTGCATAGGCGCCGACGGATCCGACCATGAAATGAGCAATCAGGTCACCTCTATGCAAAGCGGCATCCCCGTTGCCAGAGGAGCAGTTGCTTTGTCCCCACCCTCTATCTACACACAGATTTGTGCTTGTCCCCCTCTCTCCATCTCCCCCTCTTTCCCTCTCAACTCCGGCGTAGGCTCCAACGGTGTGGCTCATGCCTCACTAGCAATGTGGCTCGGCGTAGGGCTATAAAAAAGATCGAGACTTGTGAGCTACTCGAGCTTGGTTCACTCTAGGCTCAATTCGAGCTCTGTTCGAGCTCCAAACGAGCTGAACTTGAGCTTAATCCCAATCTCACAAGTTTCAACGAGCAGAGCTCAAATAGCTCATGAGCTCGAGTTTTTTTTATAGTCAATAAGGGCATCGACTCTTATTTTTACAGCCCAGCTGGCAGCCCTGGCTCCATCTCTTCTATCTCTCCTTATCTCTTCCTTTCCTCGTTTCCTTCGCCAGCCGAATCACCCCACTCTCGCCTCCTTGGCCAGCCACCGACCTTCCGGCGTCGTGCCCCCCTCGCCTCCTCGGCTCGGCCACTGGCCTTCACGCTGCGCCTGCCTCGCCTCCTTGGCCCAGCCGTCGTGCCTTTCGACGCCGCTCGCTCCTCTGCAGTAGAGAGAGAGGAGTGAAGGATAGAAAGAGGCACAAATCTCATAGCGAAATCATCGGCTCACCGGTGATGCTAGTTGAGTTATACTTTTTTTTTGTAAGGAGTTGAACTACAACTTGAACGGTAGACGAGGCCCCGCTCAGTCTGACGATCGCTTATAACTAACTTATTTTTCATTGTACCTGCTGGTGGCTTATTTGGTGTAATTAAATTTAAAAATTTAAAAATTAAAAATAGATTAACCTATCACGGACACTGCGAAGAAATACGAAAAAAAGAAAAGGCAAAAAACAAAAAGTCAAAAAATAGTAAATTAAAAGTTAGAATCTAAGCTGAAACAGGCGGGCCAAATATCTAGTTACAAGTGTTTCAAAATGTTAGCTACCGCATGAGTGGCTGAATTTTGTTTGAAAAAGTTAGTTGCAATTAAGCTACAAACTTGAAACTTGTGCCAGGATCGCATCAATCGTACATCCCATATCCATCGCCACAGACGGGAAGTTATGCTAGGTTCATTGTATCTGACCACTTTGGCACGTAAAGGTGTCTTGAGGTACATAAATTCCATCAGCTCCAACCTGTTTTAGATTCAAATTTTTTTGGCTTCACAATTATTTGTTAGAAGTTATGTGGGACATGTCGAGTTATAATTTTAGTTCTCACTCCTAAGTTTCTAAGGTGTTGCTCGATTAGACTAAAATAAATTAGTTTATAAATTCCTTTATGCTTTTCAACTTATCATATCTTAAAATTATAGCTAGTTAAAATTATACTATATCACCATGATGGTGGTTTATTTGACGTAATTAAATTTAAGACAAAATTTAAAATTGCTCAAGGGCATATAGCTTTGTGAAAAATATGTTAGTTCATACAAACATCGCCACAGACGGGAAGTTATGCTAGGTTCATTGTATCTGACCACTTTGGCACGTAAAGGTGTCTTGAGGTACATAAATTCCATCAGCTCCAACCTGTTTTAGATTCAAATTTTTTTGGCTTCACAATTATTTGTTAGAAGTTATGTGGGACATGTCGAATATAGGTGTTGCTCGATTAGATTAAAACAAATTAGTTTATAGCTAAAATTATAGTTAATTGAAATTATACTATAGTTGATGGTGGTTTATTTGACGTAATTAAATTTAAAAAAATTTAAAAATAAAAATATGTTAGTTCATCACAGACAATATAAACGAATACGAAAAAAAAGTACCGACAAAAAAGCTTTAAAAAGCTAAAAAAACTAGGAAAAAAGAAATTTAGGAATAGTAAAAAATAAATTAAAAACTAGAAATTTAAACTAATATAGGCAAAACCTAAATGCAGACCCTAAGTTTGAGGTCTCACTCCTAAATTGCTCGAATGCTGCCGAGGTTTTACTTGAACATACACGGCCTAATTTGTACGAGTTGCATCTTCCCAGAATCACGGTAATGTTCATAATGGGCCCACAAGCTTTCGTAAGAAAGGTACCCAGTATGGTAGTAACGTGGAAGCAACCATATGCTTTTAAGGGTATGTTTAAACACAATTTACTCAAAAAGAAAAAAAATACAATTTAGGCAACCCTAATAAACTTCAGTCAGTCACGTCACCCCGGCTGAACGTGCGTGACCGGCTCCGTTTACATGTGGCTTTGACCATTTTCCAGAATTTCTGCGAGAAAAATTGATAGGTACACACCAAATGAAGCAACTAGCAATCTAATTCTAACAACACAATATACCATGATGGAAAGAGTTGTTGAACTATAGTAAATACATATAGTTTAAATTTAACTGAACATTTAAAATTTGGCTCTCTTTGAGGTAGGTGAGCGGAGGCATATGTTATTGTACTTGTGAATCTCTTGTTGTCTTAATAAAATTGATTGGTAGAACTTTAGGGTGATGTAGATTATGTGAAGTCATATATGAATAGTTCAGAGTGCCTTTTAGGTTCTTAAGATTCATTTTATAGAGATGTTCAGTGGAGATCATTGCTACAGGCATTATCCATGACTTCATGATTATAATATTGTTTAACAAAGGTACAATACACTAAAGTCAAAAGGAGGATGGACTTAAAAAACTTAGATCTTACTGTTCCACATATGAGTTTGTTTTTTCGTTATCCTATTTGACTAGCCTAATTTGCTCATGTTGTAGTGCCCAACCAAGTATGAGCAAATCACTGTCATTTCCTTACGTTCTAGCATTATCATTTCACCAACATGACTAACCCAAGAATTTTGAAATAAAAATCACACAAGAAATCCCTTACGGAAAATATTTCTAGAACGGCATCAAACCAACCCACTGAGCCTACATCATTTTCCGAACTGATCCGAGCCATCCAATCTAAATCAAACGGATCAAAAATGTCTAAATTGCCCATTTTTGCCTGACCATCTGGGTGAACCTAGCAGTTACTGCCGAATCATCCACGTCAGTCAAAACGAACGCGTGCTCTCCGGGCCCACCGCCCCCGCCCCGCCACCTGGCCCCACCCCCCTCATTCCAGAATCTATTTCAGCCAATCGCGGCTCAGCGCTTCCTGCCGTCCCTCCTTCCGTCGACTGATCGAACCGAGCAGAGCATTCTCCCGCCACCGCCATGCCGTCGCCGGCGCCGGCGCCGCAGACCAAGACAACCAAGAAGCACCACGCGCGCCTCAACAACCCCTTCCCGCGCGCAGTCCCTGCCGCCGCCTTCCGCCACGGCGACGCCGCGCCGCCGCTCTCGTTCGCGCCGTCCTCCAAGCTCGCACACGCCCACGACTTCCTCGTCGGCACCCACTTCCACCTCCGCTGGGACCCCTCCCTCGGCGGCGCGGTCTCTCTGTCATGCGTGTCCTCTGGTGGCAGCCGCGTGATGTGGGAGACCGTGCCAGGCGTTGCATTCGTCTCCGCGGCCTCCGCCGCCACCGAGGCCGACGAGTGCCGCGGCTCCTTCGAGCTTCGAGACGGCCGCGTGCAACTCGTCCCCGACCGCCAGAGCGTGGACAGGATCAGGGCCTTCTACCGCTGCGACGTCGAGGCGGGCTCCAACCTCCTGCGCGGCGCCGCGTTCCAAGAATCCGACCTGACGCGGTTCCCGGTGGTGGTGATCTCCGGGCTCGTGTCCGCCAAGAAGGCGGACGCGTCGTGGTCGTGCTGCTGCGGAATGCGGGCCGGCCGCCGCGCCAGGGCCGCCGGTGAGGGACGGCCGGTCCTCTCGGCGCGGTACTGGGTCCTCCTCGAGGAGAAGAGCGACACGCAGGTCGTGTTCAGCGTCAAGATCGGCGACTACCAATGGAGCTGCGACCACGCCGATCCAGCCAAGCCACCGCCGGTGGTGGCGACGACAACACGCTGGTCCCACCGGATCAGCCTGCGCATGCGCCTGGCTGCGCGCGTCCAAAGGAGCAACAGCAAGAAGAAGTTCTCCTCTGGGTTCCCGAACCGGGAGGAGCTCTCGACGCTCCTGCCGTCGCCGCCGGAGAGAGCAGCAACCTCGGAGGAGGCGCGGCGACCGGAGGAGTTCAACCGTGTGTTCCTCACTTACGCGAGCACCGGCGACGAGCGGTTCTACGGCTTCGGCGAGCAGTTCAGCCGCATGGAGTTCAAGGGGACGAGGGTTCCCGTCCTCGTGCAGGAGCAGGGCATCGGGAGGGGAGACCAGCCAATCACTTTTGCCGCCAATCTCCTCAGCTACAGGTAATCAATCATCGCCCAGTAATATGTTACTACGAGCTTATTACAATTGACTACATCAAGTTTAGGGGAAAAAAAATAAATTTTAGGCACTGTGCTTCTTAGGCCTCGATAAGAACATGTAAAATTTTCCAGGAAACCCGCAGAAATTGAGCTGTTTCCTGCAAAAATCCTGTGAAATTTATGTTCCAAACAGTCCATAAAAGTTGAGCTGCACGAACTAGAACTACGCGCCTCCCTGAAAGAAAACTGCATAGGTCCTTGGTTAGCGATAGTCCCGTGAAGATAATTCACTTAACTCGCCTTGTATCTGTAGGATATTTCTGCGTGATTTGCTCAGGTAGTTGATGTTCAGACAATCTCTTTCGTTTACCCTGTCAAAACTTTTATGTAATCAGGGTCATTTCTCCCTGCCTTTACACGGTCACGTACTCGGTTGCTTTCAGTTCTGGTGAAGCCATTGATAAGCATGAGATAGCTTTCGTTGTTGTGCGAGTGCCAAGACCAGGACCTCAAGTTTGGGCATAGATTTGACCTTACCTTGTTATCTCAGTGTCCTCACTCACAGGCATTGATGAACTTGAAACGTATAAGGATTTAATTGGAAAATGACAGTGTGTGGAATGAAATGAATTATTTGAGGAATTATAGAGCTTGCAGTCCGAGCTGTGAACTCACAGCGACAGTTGCTGTGGCGTCTACTTGCGCCACAGTTTCCTTGCGCGTTTGTGCTTGGAATTCCTGTACCATTATAGCGCATCTCCAAAAGAAAGAACAGAAAAATCATGTCAATATATCTTCTTGACATAGCCATATGCATATGTTAAACAATTATTAAGCAGAATTTATTAGTGCTGATGTGAGCATTGATCCTTGATTTTAAAGACTCCTACTTTTTGGTTTGATTTTGAGATGCTTTAAAGTGTGTTCTTCTTCTCCCTGGTGGTTTCTGTAGGTCAGGAGGAAACTGGAGTACCACATATGCTCCATCTCCCTTCTACATGACCTCAAAGATGAGATCCTTGTACCTTGAAGGATATGATTACTCCATATTTGACCTAACAAAACCCGACAGAGTACAGATTCAGGTAGCCATTTTCATCAGCCCACGCATTTCTAAGAATCGCATACACCATTACATCAATTTGTTGTGCACAAGTAAAAGAGCATCAATATTCATATGCTAGTATGTAAGTTGATCTTTCTCCAAGAACAAAGCAACAGTAGAATTTCCAGATAACCTACTTCGCAACTTAGAAAGGGTACAATTGTGCTCAGTGAGTCAGAACTGCATTCTTCATTTGCAGATTTACGGGAATTCGGTTCAGGGACGAATACTACACGGAGATTCGCCAACAGAACTGATCACAAGCTACACGGAGTCGACCGGAAGGCCGCCGGTCCTTCCCAGATGGATCACGTCCGGCGCGGTCGTCGGCATGCAGGGAGGCACGGACGCCGTCCGCAGCGTGTGGAACCAGCTGCAAGACCACGACGTCCCGGTCTCTGCATTCTGGCTGCAGGTCTGAAGAAACGGCTCTTGGCAAGCTCCTTCCTAGCTAACTCTGAATTCTGAACAAGCGCACATTGGATGCATGGTTGCTGCAGGATTGGGTTGGCCAGAGGAAGACGGCGATCGGGTCTCAGCTCTGGTGGAACTGGGAGGTTGACGATGATCGTTACAGTGGATGGAAGGATATGATACGCGATCTTCGACTCCGCGGTGTTAGGACGATGACTTACTGCAATCCTTGCCTTGTCCCAGTACGTCGATCACCGATCATTCTTGAGCTCTAAATTATTAGTGATCAGCATGCAGATGCACGATGAATTTTCCAAGTTTTGTGCAGATGGATCAGAAGCCGAACACGAGGAGGCACCTATTCGAGGAGGCCAAGAAGCTGGGGATCCTGGTCAGGGACCAGGCCGGCGAGCCGTACATGATGCCCAACACGGCTTTCGACGTCGCCATGCTGGACTTCACCAACCCTGAGGCGCGCGTCTGGTTCAAGAAGATCCTGCAGGGGATGGTTGACGACGGCGTCAGCGGCTGGATGGCCGACTTCGGCGAGGGGCTGCCGCTGGACGCGCAGCTCCACTCGAGCGAGGACCCCGTCGCCGCGCACAACAGGTACCCAGAGCTGTGGGCGCGGGTCAACCGGGAGTTCGCCGACGAGTGGAAGTCCGGAGCCAGGGTCCATCACGGCGCGGCTGCGGAGACGAAGGACGGCGGCGACTACGACGAGGAGGGGCTGGTGTTCTTCGTGCGGTCGGGGTTCAGGGAGAGCTCCCGGTGGGCGATGCTGTTCTGGGAGGGCGACCAGATGGTGAGCTGGCAGGCCAACGACGGCATCAAGAGCAGCGTCGTCGGCCTTCTCAGCGGCGGCCTCTCGGGCTTCCCGCTCAACCACAGCGACGCCGGCGGCTACTGCACCGTCGACCTCCCGCTCCTCCGCTACCGCCGCAGCGAGGAGCTCCTCATGCGCTGGATGGAGGTCAACGCGTTCACCGTCGTCTTCCGCACCCACGAGGTACGCATAGTAGAAGGCTAGAAGCACTGATCATGCATGATGACTGACTCAGATGAAACATGAGCTGATTCAGCCATGATCGATTGAATTTGCAGGGGAACAAGCCGGGATCCAACTGCCAGTTCTACTCCAACAGCAGGACGCTCGCGCATTTCGCGCGCTGCGCAAAGATCTACAAAGCCTGGGAGTTCTACCGGACTCAGCTCGTCAAGGTACAGACATGACACACCAACACATGCATGGATGATATACCATTGTGCCATCTTGGCAATGGCCAGTCGGCCATGGACGCCATTGTTCATTCTTTAGACGATAGTACTAGGCTACTAGCTACTAAATAATCCGGTGATTTCGTTCCTCGCAGGAGGCGGCAGAGAAGGGTCTCCCGGTGGCGCGTCACCTCTTCCTCCACTACCCGGAGGACCAGCGCGTGCAAAGGATGACGTACCAGCAGTTCCTGGTCGGGACGGAGATGCTGGTGGTGCCGGTCCTGGACAAGGGCAGGAGCGCGGTGACCACCTACTTCCCGGTGCCGGACGGGGGCTCGTGGAGGCACGTATGGACCGGCGACGAGTTCGGCGGGCACCGGAGTGAGCGCGGTGCGGGGGAGCGGACGGTGCACGGGTTTGAGGCCGAGGTCGAGGCGCCGGTGGGCTACCCGGCCGTGTTTGTGAGGGTTGGGTCGGCCGTTGGGGAAAGGTTTGTAAGCAATTTGAGAGATCTCAAATTATTATGAACAGGGGAGAGTTTGGGTTTAAAAGAGAAGGAAGGAAATGTGCTGTCAGAAAAAAATTGTTAGCCATTTGTTGATTTTTTTTTGGGTTTTGATAATTATCACCCGGATGTTTTTTGTTCTAAAATCACCCAAATCTTGGAGCGTTGGATCTCATCGAGATTGGTGAGCATCGAATACCCCTAATGGGTTCGTGTTGTCCGGATTCGTGCAAATAACGAGTCCAGTTCCGCTTTCTTTCTGTGTACAATATGTCAATATACATTTCTTTTTTTTATTTTTTTGTGTCATCTTTTGGTACAAACCACCAGTGTGTTGTCTCCCACACCGACAGAGAGAGGAGAGCGAGCTTCACATTGGGGTGTGGGCGTGGCTGATGGAGAAACTAGCAAGGGGCGGAGCCTAGGCGTGGCGGAGAGAAAACTAGCGCCTTTTTTTTTGCTTCCATTCATTCGCCGGCGGTTAACCGGAGGAGCACCCTCGGCGAGGGAGCTTCTCCTTGGGCGTGGGCATGGCGGACGGAGAAACCAGTGAGGGGCGGAGCCTATGCGTGGTAGAGAGAAAAACTAGCGCCCTTTTTGCTGCCATTCGTTCACAGGCAGTTAATCGGAGGAGCATCCCAGCGACGAAGGTTCAAAATCATGGATTCCTTTTTCTCTATCCCCCATGCGCATCATATCTGTGTGTATCGAGCACTTTAAGATGTAGATATGGCTTGTTCATTTGTGATTTGTTCAGGATAGCATAGTTCTAACACTTTCAGCTGGTTCGTAAATGGTACCTGTAAGCTTTTTGTCATTGTTCTCTGAAAATAGAAATCCTTTCTGAGTTGCTACTTACTAGTTTTTCATTGTTTCTGACTCTGATATAATACCTCCTATTTATATATTGTCTTGTACTGATTACTGAAGATTATGCAGTCTTTTACATGAAATCGCTGTGTGTAATGATGCAAAGTTATTAGATTTGCATGTTTTTAGCTTGCTAAATATGAGTCCACTGTATTTGTTTTTTTGGCTTGGTCATGAAACTATTGAAGTTCTTGCTCTTGCTCTTACAAGAGATTTGAACTGCTTTCAAGGACCCATCCCAGGAGAGCAAACTTTGTCAACCCCAAGCCCTTGCATCAAATGACACGAAGACTGGAAGCGACACAACATATCAACATCAGCTGGTGTGTTGACTGACAAGAATAGGAACTACGCTATTCTGGCAGGCACAGTTGCTGCCATGAGTGCCATGTGTTGGTATCTCTTGTCAATTCTTAAGAAGTTAGAAGAGGTGGTAGACTAAAGGTTGTCAGTCAGGGTAGCCCTGGTTTACTTGTGTGTAGATCTAGGATTTCTTTTTGTCTGTTGTGGTGTGATGCCTTTTTGCATATATGAGAATAAATTTATCATGAAACACAAGAGTAAATTTGTCATTAAACACAAGAGTGATGTGTTGTGATTAGAAACAAGAGCAAATTTGTCATGAAACATAACCATATTTTTAATCTTTAGTAGATCACTTGTGCAGCTTAGAATGCGCAGAAGAGTTTAGTAGATAGTTTAGTGTGGGGAGATTTCAAATTGTTTTTTTTTTGTCTATGCAATAGTTTTATGTTGAAAAGATGATTTCTCTAAGAGATTTAAGTCAACTAACTTGGGTTTGTCATTAGGTGACTGCATTTGCTTGCAGCCTGGCAAAGCATAGGAAATCATCAGTTCTGGAAGCCAAAGATGTGTTGCTGGACCTAGGTTTGTAGCTGGACCTCTCTCTCATGTGCTACAATCAATTTTCTTCTGTGCTTAGAAAATTCAATATTGATTTCTTGCAGAGAGATTGGCATTTGTCTGTCCCTGTTTCTCAAGGGAGGATAATAATCCACAAAGAAATCCTGTAAGATTAAGAAGTACTCTGTGATTACTTTGTTCTTTGTGAATTTGCCACAATATTATGGTTCTTTATCTTTAGTACATCTGCATTTGTGCTATGCACTAAGCCCACTGAACATGGCATTATCCTGACTATTGTAGTGAATTTGTTGAGTTTATCTTTGTGGGCTTTCCAACTTATACAATTGATATAAGTTGCTTATTTGTTGAGTTCCTTTATCTTAAGTTTAAACATGTTGCAGTTCAGTGCTTATACAATTGATGGCCCTGTTCAGTTAAGACAGGTTTTGTTAACTTTTAGTTTTTTAATTATTACTTAAAACTATTTTAGTAAGTAATGATTTGTGTATCTGATCAAATATAGCTCAATTGGTGAGAGACAAGCAAACTGGAAGGCCAAAGGGATTTGGTTTTGTAAAATATTCATCACAAGCAGAGGTAGAAAAAGTTATAAAGGCAATGGATGGAAGGGTACATGCTCTGATCACTCACTATCTTTGCTGTAACTTGCAGATGTTAATTGTTGATATGTTGATACAATGAGAATTTCACAAATTATGGATGTTTAACTGTCATCTTTGTCCAAGAGGAAATTGCGCTGAAATTGCACGATAGAACACAAATTTGTAGCTGTAATTTATCACTGTTGATATTCATTCATTCTGAACTGACATAGATCAAGAAGTCAAACTTCTATCTTTTCTCTTTTTGCTCTTGGATTTTCCTACTACCCTCTTCTTTTTGTCTACAGCTTGTACTTCTTCCATCATTTTTCCATGCAGAGTCATCCCGCAAGCACATAGAAGAAAATGTTGTAAATTATAGTGTTGTACATTGCAGTCTTTTTTTAAATCCACATATAGGATTGCACTCGAAATAGGTATTATTTTAAGGTCTGGTTTTTTCTTACATACCCATGTGTTTTTGGTTGAGGCTTGCTACTTGATTTATTCTTCCTTTTGGGCCTGCTGACAGGGGGGAGATGAAGCTTTTTGCAATTGTGTATGTCATGTCCTACCTCTCCATAGTGCTTGCACTCATTTCTTCTATTCCCTTCTTTGATTTGATCAACTATACTTTTGTATCTTCCCCTAGTCCTGCCTTTAGTCTTTTGCCCTTTTGTGGATCTAGCAGCGCAAGTAGTGGTTGTGGCTCTTTTGGTTAATTTTGGTTGTTCTTGATGAGATCGGGTTTTGGCTTCATGAGTTTTTTTCCGGGCAATTACTGGTCTTTTTGTTGGTGAGGTTTCTCTTTTGCGTTATCAGGTGCCTTCTTTATGGCACTTATTTTTGTTTCCATCTTCTCTACCTTATTCATAACATAGTCAAACAAGTCACACGATTTCGAAGCATCCGATGCTATCGAAACCATTTTCCTTGACAGTATGTTGAATCTAAACAAGCTATCAGCATCTCTTATTTCCGCTACCATCTGTTCTGGCTCTACTGTGCTTGACTTGCTAAACCCAAACCTCCATCTTTCTAAGAAATATTTGTCCAGTAGTTCCGTGATGTTAAGGCTTATGAGGACCTTCAGTACATGCGAGCACAGTATGCCATCCTTCAGGAACATGGCACATATACAGCTGTAGTTTTTCTCAGTTATGTCAATCAACACTACATATGTTCTTCTGTATTCTGGTCTGGGGTGGTTATCTGCCTTATACACCTCATAGGTTTTGTTTTTTCTCTCTTTCCACCATGTAGAGTGACATTGTGTCCTTGAGTTCATTATGGAACTTGATGAATGTTTTTCTATTGTACACCTTCCATGCTTGATCCTCCATCTTGTAACTGGACCAAAGTTGTGGCTTTGTCCTTGATTTGTTATCCTCTTACTCTTCTCTGTCTAGTATTCTGTCCAAAATCCTTTCAAACCCTCTGAAGAAACTCAAGATGTTGTGTTGTGGGCCAACATCATCCTTAAATATCTGTTCATGCCTTCACTCCTAGCAGTTGAGTGGATGAAGGGGTAGAACTCTTTCTTGAAAAACACCGGGACTCATCTATGCCTAGATGAAACACAAATAAATTAGAAGACCGTCTGATAAACGTCTATGTATACATGAGTTATATATGTGTGATAGCTTGATCATAAGGTTACACCTGTTTTTTCCCATTAGTGTAATTTTTTTGTCAGCACTCACCATAATGTTTTCCCTGACCATGATCAGGTTTGTTAGCACTCATTTTAGCTTAGAATTAAAGTTTTGTATGTCTCAGTAGATTTAAAGCTTATCCTATCAATGCACATAGCTAAGCTAAGAATGCTGGGAGTGATTGGTTTTTGAGTTAACCATCGTAATGTTTTGTTAGTTCGCTAATTCAAATGTTTTGTTAGTTTGCCTAATTTTTTTTGTTTGCTGAGAGTGGTAGTTTTGTATGCTACTGTTACAATTCTTTTAGAAGCTAAGGTTACTAATCTAATGCTTAACGGCTTGAAACTTTTGACTACTTTGTGATACCTTGCCTTTATTTTTGGCATCCATTAGGTAAGTTTTTAGATAGCATAGCAAATATATGATGTGAACTGTGACTGTTGTAGATGAATCCATATATTTTATATGTATTTTCATAAGAGGGGACCATGATCCATGACTTACAAACTATTTAGTTTTGTTTGTAATCAATGCCAAGATCTTTATTTTGGGACATGTTAGTTTTGTTTGTCATCTCCCAAAAATGTTTTGTTAGGTCACTGCAATAGTTCACTAATTGTTATGTTTTAGTGGTCCCATTAGAATAATAGTTTTGTGTAATTGCTTACATTGTTTGTTTTGTTAGCTCCCCAAAATATTTTATTAGCTTACATTGTTTGTTTTGTTAGCTCCCTAAAATATTTTGTGTAATTGCTTACATTGTTTGTTTTGTTAGCTCCCCAAAATATTGTTTGTTTTGTTAGCTTTATGTGCCCACTAATTCTAATGTTTTGTCAGGTAATTCTAGCCCTGCAACCCTGCGGCAGCAGAGAGAGTATGATGGTAATGCATATGTTTGTATTTAAATGCATATGTTTATAAAAAGTGCATGAAACTCAACAAGATGCAAGTGGTCGTGTGGATGTGGACATCTCCTTATCGTTTGCAAGAGTTGCTTGTATGGTTTTGTCTGACCTTGTGTCTTGTGGGGGGATGTGGTCGCTATTGGAGCTCTAGCTGAAACTTCATCCACTTGATCTTTTTCCTAGAAGTGAGGTTGCTCCTCGCTTTGCTTTTCCTTGTTCGTAGAAAAGCGGTAGGCGTTTTAGCTAATAGTTACACTGAACTGAACATGTTTATCAAGATGCTTTCTTACTTTTGCTTCATTGCATTTATGTAAGCTTTTAAGAGAATCAATGAGCCTAAAATTAGGTGCTATGTGTTTCCAGATAAACGTAATCCATGCAACACATTTGAGGTTCATTGTGAAGAATCTCTAATCTCGATCTACAATTTCGATATCGAAGAGATCTGCTTTGTTTTGTATTTCAGCATAGTGAATGTCCTATTCTTGCAAAGAAAATCTTAGAATTACATGGTAATTCTTTCAACTATAGGAGGTATTGACATATGCTACTGCACATTAGTGGTTATCTCACTGCAAAGAATTATGCACTAGATCCTAACGTATCATATTTACCGAGCTATGCTGAGCTGCTAGTGTAGAGTACCTATCCCTAATCCAGTTGTGGAGTTTCTGATATCTAAAGAGAGATTGCTGTTTTTTGTACTCTCAGCATGGTGAATGCCCTCTTCTTGCAAAGAAAATCTTTAGAATTACATGATAATTCTTTCAGCTATAGGAGGTATTAACATAGATGTTGATGTTATTGCACATTAGTGGTTATCTAAGCTCATGATGAAGCTTGTATGTGCTGTTCATTTGTAAGCAGGCACAGAGATCGATCAAATTTGCTAAAATGTATTTCTGGTTGTTTAGGAAAAGAGAACCCACGGAAGAGAAGCAAGTTCTAGATCAAATTTGGGAAGAGAGAACACAACGTTATCCCTTCTCTCTTTTTCAGCAACATTGGGGGAAGAAATCAGAAATGGAATTGGGGTATTTACCTCTAAAATCCAGCTGTTCCTCCATGATTCCTTCTTCTGCTCTTCTTTTTTCCTTTTGGTGTTTGATCTCCAGAGCTTGTTCTCTCTTTTTTGTCCCCTTATGCAAGATCAATCTCCACCCTCAGGACTCTCTTGGTGCGTGGGCCCTATAACCTAGAGCTTTTACTATTTCTCATGTGGATTGACGTGTAGATCCATACGACACCTGCTTTTTAGGCCTGACTTGTTGCTCTCAATTGCCCCAACATGTGTGGCCCATCCGGTACCTTCTTTGGGCCGGACGTAGGCTGGGTGAAAATCAACCACAGAACAAAACGGGCTGCACGTTCACTCATTTTTGTGGCGGATCCATTACCGCAAAGTTGGATGGCCCATTTTCCTGATTGGAAAACAGGAGGTGAGGTGGGTTTGATCTGAGCTATTTTTTTGATCCAACGGTGGAAAATTTGGATGTTTTTTGAACAAAAAACATCCGGGAGTTCACTAGACACACCCTTTTTTTTTTGCACAGAACCTGTCCAACGGCATGTTCTTTTTTGTTTTGTTTATGGTTTACATATAGTTGTGGTTTATGGATTTTAGGCGTTTGTGTGAGACAGTATAGAGTAATAAAAATTTACGTGTGGTTTCGACTGATATAAATGAAGTCGCTACAATGTGTATTTAAATCAACCTATAGATTTTTATCTTAAAAAGATATTCTGTTTAAAAACTAATTATTATAAAAAAATCAAAAATTAATTTTTAAAAGCTGAATAGAAGAAGCCCAAAGTTTGAACCACCTTGTTGCTCGCTAATTCCTTCCCTTTCTATGCCTGACACCTCATCGCTTTGCTGGCCACCTATTGAAATATATGGTTAGGGATCTGAGAACAAAAAAAATTCCTAATTTGACCGAAAACCTCATTGGAGCCGTCTGGGTTGCCACCATTGACAATTGGGAGTAAGAATCCCAACACGAATCAAACGAATCGAATTTTGATCGACCTTTCAGAAAATTTTAGCTGATGATTCGCTATTGCATTTTTTTTTTGAACTTTTAAGGTAAGCATGGATCACCATGGAATTTATTTTGCTATGCCAAGCTATCTCAAATCATGCAGGCACCATGCAAGCATCAAATGCTTATGCATGCAAATACAAATTAAACATCAGGGAGTTTCTTCATCTAGCAGAACATTTCTACATTTTTTCCTTAGGAAATTTAGCCTACCCCAATTATATGTAGTAGTAATCTATACACACATACATAAAGCACATTTCAAAAGAAGAACAAGGCAATTTTAAGAGAGAAGACGACGAAGAAGAAAAACTAATCAAGTCCTAATGAAGAAGATGGTGAGCTCCGGCCCGGTGGCGCAGCCCTCCGGGTTGTGCATGTAGTACGTCTCGGAGTCCTTGGATCCCACCACGCGGTCGAAGTGCGCGCGCATGTAGGTGAGCTCGCCGTCCGCCGGGTGGGCCATGTCGGCCGGCAGCACGCCGGCGCCCATGGACGTGGCGTGCAGCAGCCGCATCACCCGCTCATCGCCCTCCGTCGCCTCCCGCCGCGCCGCGTACCCGACGCTCTCGCCGTTCACCTCCGCCGCCCAGACCGGCTCGTCAAGCAGCCGCCGCGGCGCCGGCGCCTCCCCAGCGTGATGGTGCTGGTGCTGCTGCTTGTCGCACTCGAGCGTGACGCGCACCATCCCCGCGGCGCTCACGTCCTGGATGAACTTGGCTGTCGGCACGCCCAGCTCCAGAAGCAAGCCCGGCGGGCTTCCAGGGCTGTCGTGGAAGGCGATGGTGATGAGCGCGCGCCGGTGGCCGTACAGCGTCCCCGTGGTGCGCGTGGAGCCGTGGAAGTGGTTTTTGACGACGCTGGCGCTGTGGAGGCCCGGGAGGTGGTGCAGCGAGGGCAGGCCGCGGCAGGACGGCGCCGGGAGGATCGGGAACGACCGGAACGCGGAGCGCATCGATCTGATGAGGCGGGCCGGGGGCGACCGGTGGTGCTTTCCCTGCCGCTGCTGCCGCAGCGGGGGCGGGAGCGGCGGGGTCGACGGCTGCAGGAAGGGGGGGACGTCCGGGAGCGGGGTGGCCGGCGCGGGCCGCGGGCTGGGGATGGACGTGGCGCCGAGGAAGGAGGTCTCGGCGGTCGCGGTGGGTCGCCGGGGAGGCTGTGTCATGTGGCGGTCGGCGCTGCCGGGGCAGCGCGGCGGTCGGGAGTGGCAAGGGGGATGGTGCGGCGCCGGCGATGGTGGCATGTGGGAGGAAAAGGGAAGCGCGGCTGGGGAGGGACGCCACGAGCGTTGGGGTTGGGCGCCAACTGATGGCCATGCATGAAAATAGGAGGGCACAGCCTGCCTGCCTGCAAGTGAAAACAGGTTTAGCTTTCAGTTTACTTGGTCATTCCAAAGGATTGGCCACAATTCCTACCAATCTAAACAAGCCTAACGGAGCTCGTAGAAGCAAGCACTACATATGGATGAATTCTTTTAAACTATGATTTATGATTTATTTTTTTTTAAATTTTAGCTATTCATAAGAGGCAATACACAGAGAGAAATAGTCACATGTAATTTTAGCTAGTAAAATTAAATTCAGCATAATTTTTACTACAATTTTACTATTGATCCGTCTTAAAAAACAGTTTAAAAATTAATTACTATAACATAATCCATAAGTTACGTGTCATAATCCCAATTGAAGGCATCCTGTATATATATGCCCTTCAAAAAATATATCTCACATCCTAGCCATCCGATAGATAGGTTCGAGAGCACACCTATGTATGGAAGTTGATAGACCGGGGGTGGGTGGTGCGCTCGTTGGGGGAGAAGAAATCATCGCATTAATAAATGCAGTTGCTACATACTCCATTTTCTTGAAACAGGATCATCCTTATCGATCATACACCAAACGTCTCTTGATATTAGGGGCCATCGATCAGTACAAAAACTCTCGAAAAACCGGATCAACGCTGTCTTGCCATATGTACAAAGCTTCTCAGCTGGTGTCACTCCTACATGCATGCAACAGAAACTAAAATCAGCTGATCAGGTGCACAAAGATTTCTGCTTTTAGCCACAATTATGCAGAGAAGAGCATCCATTAGTTACCTGTTCTAAGTTCTAACGACCTCATCGACTTCGTTTAAATAGCCAACCTCCTCGTATCGTCTCATTTGCAACCCGTCCTGCGTTACCAAAACTGGAGACATTAATTTACAGATTACAATAATCTTATATACCTTTCTTTACATGTCACATTTACCTGGACTTCAAAATGTTAACAGTAACACATTCAAGTCACCTTAGCCAACTTCACAACATCTTCAGCTAAATCTCTCACGTAACCACCCCGGAATGGTGTCTTCAGACCACTAGCTGGTACCTGCTCAAAATCAGACGGACCATCACTCACCTCAGAAAAACTCATGCGATGCAATCATGTACTGCACAAGTACTGTGACGTCCTAAAATTTACATGAAATTTTTTCGCAAAATCCTTTTAGTTGCTCTCGATTTGTTCTTTGTGTTTTCTTCAGTTCTCGTGGTTTCGTTTGTGTTTACTCTTGTCGGAGAGCCTCTTCCCAATCAAAATCCCTAATCTAAGGCCTTGATCAACTCGGCTTCGGCTTCTGGCTTCTGGCTTATTTTTCACTATTCATAAGTTTCGTCTTTTTTCTGAACTTTTGGTTTTTTGTTGAGCTTTTTTGCCGGTTCTTTTTTTTCCGTATTTGTTTGTATTATACATAATGGGCTAACATATTTTTTATTTTTAAATTTTTTAAAATTTAATTATGCTAAATAAGCCTCTGTCAGCTACAGTGTTTTTTTCAGCCAGCTATAGTGTTTTCAGCCATAAGCCACGAGCTTTTCAGCCGAACCGATCACCACCTAAATCCCGGAAAAAATCTCTCCAACATTCCTTAAAGTCAAACATCAAGTTCTTTTAGGCATAAAGTTAACTTATGCTTGTATTTTCTACCGTAACTAGCTTTTAAACGATACATTTTTTAAGATAGGATCAATAGAAAAATTATAGTAAAAAGTGTATTGAGTTCAGCTGTGCCAGCCAAAATCACATGTGACTATTTTTCTATGCATAAGGTCTCTCTTGAATAGTTAAAATTCAAATATTTAAACTATAAATTATAAAGTCACCAGCTCAAAAAACCCACTCAAATCTTCTTTATTGGGCCGTTTCCAGCCTAGCCACGGCAGTCCTTCCTTCTTTCTTCCTCTTTGGACCACAGCCCACCCAGCTAGCCTGCTTCGCAGCCTACCTCGGCGGCTCGCCCCACTCGCGTCCTCGATACGTGCAAAGCACGCCGCTGAGTGTCACGCCCACCTCCGCACCTCACCAGCCACGTGCCACCACCACACCCTCTTGCCGTTTGTCACTTTGCATGTACTCGTCGTCACGCTGGTCATCGCTGTGTCACGCTTGTGTCATACTTTTCCCTTCGCGTGCACTCCGATCATGCTTGGCAAGGACTGTTGATCTTTTAACTCTCTTCTTGCAGATTGAAAGATTGGACGAGGGATGAAGAACTTCATGATATGTCGAATCCAATTGTTTTTCAGGGTTGGCAATCCACTTCTCATTGCAGTGGCGGCGAGGCACGGGACGCCCACGACGATGACAATCGACGGCGAGTAGGAATGTGGCCTACCTCAAGGGGAAGCACAAACTCTACGCGTGCCAACCTCAACGTGTCGCTCGATGTGGTGGGTTTGGGTTAGGTGTTGCGTAGATGAATTATTTTTTATGTTTAAAAAAGGTCTAAATCTAAATATCACCCAAACAGAAAAAATTGAATTGATCTAATTAAATTATAACATAGTATAATAAGATTTAGAATCCAATTTAAATTCTACGGAGCCTTCAAACTGGGTGTTGGGGCAATTAGCCAACTAGAGAGTTGGCACAGGACTGATGAAAAAAAACACCCCATCCAGAAGACTCCACACCGAGTCCAAAGCGCCCATCCGACGACCTCTATCGTCAACGACACAACGTGTTCCACTCCGTCTCATAAACACGCACGCCCATAGACTCGTGGGCTCCGTCTGCCTACCTGCCCTAGGAAAACTACTTGCTCGGCCACTTCTGCTGCTTCTCCTACGACTCTCCGTCTTTCGTCGCCGCCGGAAAGCAACCGAGGCAGCCCAACCTCTCAACAGGAAAACCCCGAGGAGAAGAGGCGGCTGCGGAGAGGAGCGCCCAAGCCCTGCCTGCTCGCCTCGTCGAGCGAACGCCGCTCGGCCGCCCCAATCCGGCGTTGGTTCCCATCGGAGGAAGTGACGATGCAGGGCGGCGTCTCCGGATTCCGTAAGCGTCCTGCGCCCCCCGAGATCGCCGAATTTTCGTGTCTTTCCGTTCTGTTTTGTGTTTTTTTTGGGCGCGCCTGATCGAGACGGCGCGGCCGTTTGATTGGCTGCAGAGAACGCGCCGGTGACGCGGGCCGTCGTCCTCGCCAGCGGCCTCCTCTCCATCGTCTTCAGCCCGCCGCGCCACGCCCTCGGACTTTCCTACCAGGTCAGTACTCTCAACCCCAGCCGCCGAATCTCGACTAGCTCCCGATGGCGCTATTTGGTGAAATTGGGGATTGAGTGAATAGGTTGTTAGGTCTTCCCGAGTTTGTGCTCTTGCTGTAAGTGGAGTGGCTACTGCCAGGATTTGCCTGCCGATCTGGTGATTTGTGGTGTCTAGTAGTGGGAATTGTAGGTGTTGAAGTTCCTGTGGTGCTTATTTTAATCTGCGGCATTGGGGAATTGGTTGGTACAATCTGCTGGGATGTTGTTTGGATTGATGTTAGGGTTTCAGATTCTGGTTTGTTCTGGAACTGTGAGGGGCGGCTGGTGCTTACTGCTGGCTGGTGGCTTTGGGAGGACACGGGTTATGCTGTAAGGAGTGACTGATATGTAGGATATCATGTGCGGTTTTGGAAGTAGAACAAAAGCAATATGGCCATATGGGGATAGCTCGAGTTAGGGCAAAGCAGTCCTGGATGGAGTCAAATCTGTAGACAAACAGCTTCCGCCGAAACAAAAAAAAAAAGGAGTAAAATACGTTGTGGGTCTCTAAATTTGTTAAGTTAGTTCACTTAGGTCCCCAAACTTTGAAATTGCAGATTCGCAAACCTAAACTTGTTTAAGTGGGTCAATACAGGTAGGATGATGTTAGTTTTGACAGTGGAGACTGGTTCTGAGAAGGATTTGCAGTGCTAATTGCAGCTGCTCCTTGGTTCATTATAAAGGCCCAAAAGCCAAAACAGAACTCAACAAACTAAAGCCAAAAGGGCTTAACAACTAAAGCAACAGAATCAAACCAAATCAAAACTGAAAGCAAAAGAACTTTCTATCTAAGCTGACCTGGATTGGAGCTCCATCTACCACTAACTCTAGGACATAGAACACACAGCACACAAGATTACTTCATTTCTCCCCCTAAGCCTTGTGTGCAGCCTCTGACTTGATGTGAATCAGTCCAATTTGCGTACGCAGTTCATGGAACCTCACCCTGCCGAGAGATTTGGTGAGAATATCAGCGAGCTGGTCCACGGTGTTGATGTGGCTGGCCTTCACGCTCCCTTCCAGACAATTTCTGATGAAATGGTATTTGATCCGGATGTGCTTGCTTCTCTCGTGGAAGACGGGATTCTTGGCCAGTGCTAGGGCAGACTTGTTGTCCACCCTGAGCTCGACTGCGTCGGCTCCCTTGCCAAGGAGTTCGCCCAACAGCCAAGCCAACCAAAGTGCTTGTGTCGCGGCAACGGTGGCAGCAATGTACTCAGCTTCGCAACTTGACAGTGCCACCACCCGTTGCTTGAGAGATTGCCAGCTCACGAGACTGTTGCCGAGGAAGAACAATGTGCCGCTCGTGCTCTTGCTCGTGTTGACGTCGCCGGCGAGGTCGCTGTCGCAGTAGCCGACGAGCTGTGTAGCACCGGGTTTCCTCGCGTAATGCAGACCGCAGTCGGTGGTGCCCGCCACGTAGCGTAGAATTCGCTTGATGGCCTGCTGGTGCTCCATCGTCGGCCGCTCCATAAACCGGCTCACATACCCGACGGCGAACGCCAAGTCCGGCCGGGTGTGCACCAGGTAGCGCAAGCTGCCGACAATGCGCCGGTACTGTGTCGCATCGACCTCCTCCGCCTCGCTGTAGCGGCTCAGCTTTAGCCGCTCCTCCATCGGAGTATGGGCGGGGTTGCACCCGTCCAAGCCGCCCATCTTGATGATGTGCTTGGCGTAGTGAGCTTGCCGAAGAAAGATGCCGGAGCTGTCCTGGCGCACCTCGATGCCGAGGTAGAAGCTGAGGAGGCCAAGGTCACTCATCTGGAAGGTGGTCTTCATTTGAGTCTTGAATGCCTCCACCTCTGCTTCTTCCGTGCCGGTGATCACGAGGTCGTCGACGTAGACGCCCACCAGCAAGATGGACCGATCGCTGCCTCGCCGATACATTGCCGCCTCGTGAGTACTTTGCTGGAAGCCCATCTCCTTGAGCGTGCTATCCAGCTTGGCGTTCCAAGCTCGGGGTGCTTGTCGCAGGCCGTAGAGTGCCTTCCGCAGTCGCAGCACCTTCCCCTCCTTGCCGGCAATGGCGAAACCGGGGGGTTGCCGGACGTACACCTCCTCCTTCAAGTCGCCGTTCAGGAACGCCGACTTGACGTCCATGTGATGGACGCGCCACCCCTCCTGGGCAGCCAAAGCAAGGAGGATGCGGATGGACTCAATACGAGCCACTGGCGCGAATGCATCGTCGTAATCAATCCCTTCCTGCTGGACGAAACCACGGGCGACAAGCCTTGCCTTGTGCTTGACCACCTCTCCTGCCTCATTCTTCTTGAGCTTGAACACCCACTTCAGGGTGATTGGGCGGTGGCCGGCCGGCAGATCGACGAGCTCCCAAGTTTTGTTGTGCTCGACGGAATCGAACTCCTGCTGCATTGCGGCACGCCAAGCCGCATCACCTTCGGCCTCCACAAACGAACAGGGCTCCCTGGTGTGAGTCAGATGTAGCTCGGCGTCGATGTTGCGCTGTACATATCCATTCATCAGCGCAATAGGCGGCAAACTCGGCTGCGGTGAACTCCTTTCCATTGTCAGTGCGCAGCACCCGGAGCTTGTGGCCGCACTCCTTCTCTGCAGCGGCCTGGACATGCTTGATGGCGTTCGCAGCCCCGACCTTCGTCGCAAGAAGGACGGTCCACATGAACCGTGACGCGTCGTCCACCAGAAGCAGGAAGTAGCGCCGGCCTCCCGGAGTCGCCATGAACGAGCTCGAGCTGCTTCTGTGCGCGGTACACAGCCTAACGAGGGAAGGGACGCCGCTTCTGCTTGGTCACCACGCAGGTGTCGCATAGCTGCTCGACGTGGTCGATCTGAGGCATCCCGCGCACCATCTCTTCACGCCCCAGCTTCCGCAGAGCCTCAAAGTGGAGGTGTTCGAACCGCTCGTGCCATCGCCAGGCCTCATCATCACGACGGGCGGCGACGAGGCGGGCCACCAAGTGCACGGCAAAGACATACTGGAGTGCGCGCGCGCCGACCTTGGCAAGGAGACGCCCGCGTCGATCCCAGATCCGGAGCATCCCTCGGTCGATCTCCACCCGTGAGCCGCCCTCGTCGAGCTAGCCGAGGCTGATGATGGAGTTGCGGAGCGCCGGGATGTAGTAGACGCCATGGAGCAGCTTGTGCTCTCCGGTCTTGGCCACGAAGACGACGGATCCGACACCGCGGATCTCTACCGCATATGCATCGCCGAACTTGACGGTGCCTCGGATGCTTGGGTCCAGGTCGGCGAAGTGCTCCACACGCCCGGTCATGTGATGCGTGGCGCCGCTGTCGAGGTACCATCCTTCGAGCTTGTCATCGCCGGAGCCGTCGCCGAGGAAGGCGCACGCCTGCGGCTGGTCGATGTGGAGGAAGGTGGACACGATCTGAGGGGAAACATTGGGCGTCGGCGCTGAGTGTGGGCGAGGAGACATTAGGGTTATACCTCCCATCGTCTCGATGGACCCGTGGTCGGGCTCGCATGGGCCGAAACAAAGCGGGCTCCTCCTCGGCTTGGGCCATGTGGGCCATTCCACGCGCTGGGTATGCTGCACACCGGGCCCAATGACCACGGCGCCGCAGATTCGGCAGACGTCGTCGCGGGCCACCTTGTGTTATCCGCCACCTTCTTCTTTTCCACCGCAGCGCGCGCGGTCTTTTCCTTTCGCGCGGTCGCCGACGGCGATCCTGGACGAGGTCGAGCCTTCTCCTTTTTCTCTCCTTCCGGCGGGCGAGCCATTGCTCCTCGGTGAAAGCGACTTCCCCAAGACGATCGGCTCGGTCGAAGGCTCCTCACCGCGGCCGTCGACGGCCTTGAGCCCGCCGTCACTTCCTCGATGGGCGGTGGAGAGATCCGAAGGGTCTCAATCGAGAGGCGATCTGGGTGTACTTCTTGGGACGATGCGCAAGAACTTCACCGCTTACGCTCATCGATGTCGCCGTCGCCGTGCCGGATCAGCTGCTGCACCAGGCCGGCGAGACGGAGCGCAAAGTCGTCTACGTCCTCGCCAGGCCGGAAAGCAAGCCGGTCCCAGTCTTGCCGCAGCTTCTGCAGCGTGGACTTGCGGACACGATCGGCTCTGATTCGTGCCGCCGCGATGGAGTCCCAAGCTTCCTTCACGGTCGGCTTGTCCGCGAGCGACGGCAGCATCTCCGGCGGGACGGAGGCGAGAAGAGCGTCAAGCGCCAGCCGGTCATCATGAAACTCGGCATCGCCGTATTCGACGGCATCCCAGAGCCGCCGGGCCTGCAACTTCACCTTCATCAACAGGCTCCACTCATTGTAGTTCGTCTTGGTGAGCATCGGCCATGGGGTGCCTCCGCCGGACTCCTTGATCACGCGCTGGATTACGGGCGAAACCGGTCTCCCGGAGCGACCTCGACGTCGGTGCGGAGATGGCGAGGCTCGACGGTCGTGGTCCCTGTGGGGGGTCCGCGACAGAGGGCGACGCTCTCGGTCTTCCTCGTCGATGCGGAGAGGAGCAGCGGCAGCAGCAGCCGCGCCGCCATGGCCATGGCGCCGCCGCTCGCTGCGCGCGCTCTTGCCTCGGCGGCGGTGATGCGCCTCGCGCGCCTCCTCTTTGGCGATCGCGCCGAGCTGGCTGCGACCACAGCAGCGACCCTCCGGCCGATGAGGAAGACATCTCCAGAAGAGGTAACGAGTGCTCTGATAGATGATTCGCTAGGCTTGACCGCTGACGTGTAGCCTTGACTGATGTTAGCGTGGAGCTGATGTACGTCTCACATGACCAGTCAAGTGGGCGCTAACATTTGCAATAAACCCATTGGATTTCGTATCCCTACACGTTCAATCACCTTCCATTCACACCACTACACATTCCACGAGCTCCTAAGGTGATCGACGAGTTGGAGGCAATCGATCCTAGGTTGCACGCGCCAACTGTAGGTGAAGGAGGATGGAGGTGCGAGTCGAATCCAGGCGAGGCGAGTTGAATCAAAAGAAAACAAACAATCAGAATGAAAGAATCGTGCACACCAAATCCAAACACCAACTCACTTGGTGATTTGGGCACTTGAAAAAAATTACGGTCCGAATTGTCTTTGGGCTTGTAGGTCAACTACAAGACCTCCCTCTACCCGCAGCTTGGGCACTAGATCAATGGTAGTGCGTGTTTCCCCCTCCGACGGCTGGTCATAGAGGAGCTCAACGCCGTGGCCATGGAGATAGAACGCATCGGGCGACAGGTGATAGGGGAATGGGGAATCAGGGATTTTAGGGAGTTTGGTCTTAGAGCCACAGTAGATTGAAATGGGAATTTAGGTCTTAGGGTTTTAATCCTCACCAACTCAATTCAATGTCTTATGATTACCTAAGAATGAAAAAAAAATACCATACAAATGGCGCCCAAAATCTTGCCATTTCACCCCAGGCTACATTGGCATCGATCAAGGCTGCACATCAGCAGTCAACCCTAGCGAATCTTCCTTGGGACCTGGACTGATCTACTTAAACAAGTTTAGGTATATGAATCTGCAGTTTCAAAGTTTGGGGACCTAAGTACGTGACAAGTTTAGTGACCTACAATGTATTTTACTCCTAATATATTAAAGACGTGGGGCTAGAAAAGATAGTTTGTACTAATTCACGAGTTCCTTTGTTTTTCCTTTTCCAATGCCTGTTTCTTAGTGCTGCTGGTCGTCAGGGGAAAACGACATCCTGTTGTAATTCAAAAGATGGATATATGATTTTGTAGAAATGGAAGAAAGGTGTCGCATATCTGTTTACAGGATGCAAAGTGCTATAGAATTGTCAATAAAAACATTGTAAAATGAGTGACAACCACTGCAGTTGAAGATCCATGTGCAGTCACTGCTTTGAACCACCTAGCCCATAATGCTAGAGACGTCCCATCTCACATGTAACACCTGCTAAGAGTTTTATGGAAGTGCACTAATTGAAGTGTTGAACTGCGTAGGGAAGATTATCGACCCAGTTGTATCAACTGAATACCATGACCAAGGTGGAACTTTTGTTTTTCTGGACATATGTGCTCTAAATTTGGATAGGAGCACTTCAAGTTCAAAATTTACATAGCATATGAGCTAATATGTGAACTAATGTTATTATAATGGTTAGGACTTGAGTTTATGTTGACAAGTTGGCCAATATGACATTTGGGGTGCACCATGCCACTTTTGTATGTTTCACCATATGCGTGCACCTTACAGTTTTAGTGATATTAAATGTTTTAGGAAATGTTAACATTCGATAGTAAGTGCTTAAGTGGCAACATGTATTTGTTGTGTTCACACCCAAACCCATTGCTGTGAGCACTGTTAAATTACGCTTCTGGTTATTTGTCCTTTGAGCTCCAGCTACTTCAACGCAAAGCATGTGGTCGGCTGCATCTGTTCTGTCACTTGATATTCATTAACTGCTCTGTTGGATCTTTTGTATGCATTAAGTTTGAACAATTATTTCTATTATTATTGCAGGACATTGTCAAAAACTTCCGCCTATGGAGGGTATTTGCATCTGTATTTGCGTTTCAGTCAACACCGGAGTTAATGTTTGGACTGTACCTTCTGTATTACTTCCGTGTATTTGAGAGGCAGATAGGCTCTAACAAATTCTCGGTAGGTACTTCACTCGTTGCAATTCTCTCTAGTGTTAAATGAAGATGGATAAACAACACCAATAATAAGGTGGAAGCAGGAGCAAATTGCACCATAAGTCTGTTAAACTTGCATGGCTGAACTTGAGAACTTAACATCCAGGTCCGTGAACTTTTAAAGTGGTTCAATTCTATTTTTATAAGGTACTTCAAATTTGCACCTAGTGGACCTAGGTGAAACACTTGCAAGTGTAAGGACTTAAATGTTAAGTTCTCAAGTTCATGAGCCTAAGTGTACAACCCACGCAAATTTAGGGCTATACATTGCAATTTATGCGAGAAGCCGCCTCAGTTTTTAATAAGTTCCATTGAAATAAGATGAAATAGTTGTTTAGACTTACCAATAAGAGGATTATGATATGATTGCTTATTTTTTAATCTACTGTGCAGGTTTTTAGTTTGTTCACTATCACTGTGTCATTACTTCTTGAGATCCTATCTTTGGTTCTCCTGAAAGGTATGCTAATGAGATAAATTGCTGAGTAGCATCATCTGGTGACCATTCAGAAAAGTTTTTTTTATTTAAAAAAGGAGAGAGCATAGTTGATTGTTACGAGCTCTGCTTACTTCCTAGTTCCTGACATAGCTTCCATTCTCCTTCTACCTGCAATTGCTATAATTAGGATATTCTACAAATGGCTGGTTGTAGTCGCTTAGAAAAGGAAATATCAAAACATAGACCTATTGTAATGCAATTTAGTTGAGAGCCCAGCTGAGTACTTGATAGGCTAACTTTTGAAAGACATCGGTAGATAGATTAGCGGTGCAAAGCATCATTTGGTACAAATTGCAACCAAGTACATGCATCTTGGAGAGACGTTATTTCCCATAAAAGGGGTGATATTTTTGTTACATCTGAGATTTAGGCTTTGTTTGGCTGCACTGTGCTGTGCTGCGGTATGCTGTGAATTCAAGTTAGTTACAGTGAACCTTTATCTAGAGATATCGGTTGTGTGTCATCATGCAGTAAGAATCTATTCATTTGTTCCAAAACATTATTTCTGGCCTTCTGCTATAGGGCAGAACTCTTGATTTATTGTTCTTCACCATTTTAGAGTGGTAACATTTCACATTGTTCTGAACATTAAGATCGACAGTAATGCTCATTTAATCCTGCTTTCTGCTATTTGTGACATTGTTTATCTTGAGGTTTTAAATAATTATCTTATATGCCAATTAGTTGTGTAATTTTGAGTATTGCTTTGTTCTTGAGGTTTTGAAAATTTATCTTATATGTCAATTACTGGCATAATTTCTGCGTACTTATTGAATTTTCTATTTTCCCTTTTTGAGCTTCTTTTGATATTCCTTTTTTTCTTTTCTTTGCAGATACAAACTACATCAGTGTTCTTGCATCTGGACCTTATGGCCTTATATTTGCCTCATTTATACCATTCTTTCTTGACATTCCTGTCACATCACGATTTCGTATTTTTGGCCTTAATTTCAGCGACAAATCATTCATATACCTAGCTGGTCTGCAGGTTAGTTGCTTGTCAGAACTGAACCCTTTCTCTGTCATTTATGTACATTTATATATTATACACTATCACATCTTTCCTATTTCTCTTGGCAGCTTCTATTATGCTCTTGGAAGCGTTCCCTTATTCCTGGTATTTTTGGTCTGATTGCTGGCTCTCTCTATCGTCTCAATGTGCTCAGCATCCGCACGATGAAGGTTATAAGAGCTCGATTTTCCTTGTCGTACTTAAATATTGTCTTGTCCATCTTTTCTTTGTGTGATGGACTACTGTTGACATGTATTTTGCCTGTTGTCATTTTTATCTGATTGGTTTTGCTGTTAAATAGTCTGGCTTGCCTGGAATCATGTGTCATATCAATGTGTACTACAGTAGTCCTAACACATGAGTCATGGCATCTACAAGTTTTTCATCTAAACAATTAGTGCCCCTTTGATGACACCATTGGTTGTCCATGCAATATAGCTTTTCCAATTATTAGATACGGAATCAACCGACCCAAGTAATATTAGGTTGGTGACTTGGTCATTACCTGTGGAATACACTGGTGTTATCAAGCAAATACCAGATAACCTGCATGCTGACAAGTGATTGCAGGCAGAATTAAGTTAAGTACATCTACTTAGATCTCGTTGTGCAGTTGCATTTTGTTCTTTCTCTCTGTTTTTGCTTGATCTATTAGAGGTTCACTAATTTGCATGTGATTGCTTGTCTGCATCTTCGATGCAACCGCCATTTAACCCCGGGTGTAAGGACTGCATGCTCCATGAAATTTGGCATTATCAAACATGCAACAGATTGCTATTTTTTTTGGCTTGTAGTAAATGACTAAATATGCCCTACATGTCTTCTGTTAGCATGAAAACGATGTGTGTTGAGCAGAAAGCAGCTTGTCAATGTTTGGATTGAAAGTAATTTAGGTAAATGACAGCCATTTATGTTTGTAACTGCAGGAGCTTCCTACATGGAGGCTGTGTAGAGTAGTATGATCAGGTGTACCACTGTTCTTTCAAGTTTTGGGGGTTGGGATATGGGCTTTTAGTTGTTTATTTCTTTGTCTTTGGAGTCTAATCAGGGGCTCAAATTTATTATTATCATTTGTGCTTCTTGCTATTATAGTATTATTTTCTTTGTAAGCTCCCTGTAGATGGAATAATATTCCTGTTTGGTCTCCTTATTAAGCTCCTGCCCCCTTATACAGCTGCCGCGTATTATTGCATCATTTTTCGCAAGATTTTTTGCACCTTCTTCGGGAAGTTCATCTCGGTCCTCCAGGAGTATTGTTGGAAACATGTCTTCTCATACAAATCGTGCTGTTCAGGTTAGTTTCTGAAAAGCTAATTCTGAAATTTGATTTCTGCGTGCATTGACCCTTGGATCAGGATATCTTTGTCATTCTAGATTCTGACCTGCCAGTGATGGTTCCTATTTTTGACATAGCTGTCTGTTTACAAGTACAGCTGCCCACTTGGGCACGTTTTAACCAACAACTGTCAATGATAGATCAATAGTTTTTGTGGTGTACTGGTGTTGCTCTGTCATATGTAGTGACTGTTATGAATAGCGCATGTATTCATTATGAGGCCAATATGCCAATATATATACACGTACAGGTGTGGCAAATATGCACAAAACCCCTTATACAATGGGATAAATACACATGTATGAAATACACATCTAACACCCCCCTCAAACTTATGGTGGATCAACAACATGAAGTTTGGAGAGATGAAAACTGTGCTGAGCCCTGGTTTGTGCCTTTGTGAAGAAATCGCCAACCAAGCTCTAAGGCACATACTGAAGAGCAACAATCTGATCCTGCACCTGTGTCCGCATGTAGGAAGCATCAACACTAATATGCTTTGTAAGCTCATGCTTCACCGGATCTTTGGCAATGCTAATAGCACCTGTACTGTCAGACAAAAGAGGAGTCGGTGCAGAAACAGAAACACCAAAATCCTCAAGTAACCACCGTAGCCAAGTAATCTTCGCAGTCAACAAAGCCATAGCCCGCAACTCAGCCTCAGCACTCGAACGAGAAACTGCTGTCTGCTTCTTAGTCTTCCAAGCAATGAGAGACCCACCAAGAAAAACGCAATAAGCAGAGAGAGACCGGCGATCAGAGGGATCACTAGCCCAGGTGGCATCAGAATATGCCTGGAGTTGTAAAGAACTGGAGCGAGGGAAAAAGAGACGACGAGAGATAGTTCCACGAAGATATCGTAGAACACGAAGAAGATGACTATAGTGGAGCTAAGTGGGAGCGGAAACAAACTGACTCAAAATATGCACAGGATACGAAATGTCAGGACGAGTGACACCAAGATAAACAAGGCTCCCAACAAGATGACGATAGCGAGTAGGATCAGCAAGAGGCTCACCATCCATGGGACGAAGATGAACACTAAGCTCCATGGGAGTCTCAGCTGTCCGCTGATCAGTAAGAGAGGCACGATCAAGAAGATCCTGAATATACTTTTCTTGGGACAGATAGAAACCCTCAGAAGTAGAAATAACCTCAATCCCAAGAAAGTAGCGAAGAGAGCCTAGATCAGACATAAGCGCTCATGAAGCCGCTCCTTGACAAAAGTGATATATCGAGGATCATCTCCAGTAATGATCATATCATCAACATACAAAAGGAGAAGCGTCCGACCACGAGATGAAGTGTGGATAAAAAGAGCAGGATCATGAGCACTCGCCAAAAAACCAGCTGCAGTGACAACAGAGGAGAAACGATCAAACCAGGCACGAGGAGCTTGCTTAAGGCCATATAGAGATCGGCGAAGACGACAAACCATACCCCCAGGAACAGAATACCCAGGGGGTGGCTGCATGTAGACCTCACGCAACTCGCCATTAAGAAAGACATTCTTGACGTCCAACTGAGAGATGGACCACTGTCGAACAGAGGCCACAGCAAGAAGAGTGCGAACGGTGGTCATGTGAGCGACAGGAGCAAAAGTCTCATCATAGTCACGGCCATGCTCCTGCTGAAAACCACGCGCTACAAGACGAGCCTTGTAACGCTCAAGAGAACCATCAGAGCGAGTCTTAACCTAGACCCACTTGCACGTGATAGGAGTAACACGCGCAGGAAGAGGAACAAGATCCCACGTGCCAGTACGCTCGAGGGCAGCGATCTCCTCCGCCATCGCATGCTGCCACTCCTGATGAACAACAGCATCACGATAAGAAGTCGGTTCGGCAAGAGCTGCGGCAGCAAAACCAAAACGCTCAGGAGGCCGAATAGACTGGCGATCGCGAAGACTATAACGAGGAGTAGCCGAAGGAGAGGGCATATCAGAAGGAACCTCAACTCGCGGGCGACGAGTATAGTAGAGAGGATAAGAAGGAACAAGATCAGGAGCAGCCTCTGGAGAGGATGCCGGTGGTGAGGAGGTCTTGGCGAGAGAAGGAGTACCGGAGAGACCAAAGGCGTGGTGGAGTGGTGACTATAGGATGGAAGGAAAAGTCGAAATGAAAGCGGCTCAACGACAGATGCTGAAGTGGAGGAAGGAGACGGACGAGGAAAGAAAGGACGAGACTCATCAAAAGTAACATCCCGAGAAATCCGCATCCGTCGGCCAACAGGATCCCAACAACGATATCCCTTGTGCTCAGCACTGTAGCCCAGAAAAACACACTCAACTGACTGAGCGGTCAGTTTGGTGCGCTCACGAGGTGCAAGAAGAACATAGCACACACACCCAAAGAGGCGAAGTCTGGAATAATCAGGAGTCTGACCACAGAGACGCTCAACTGGAATCCCACCCTGCAGAGCAGAGGAGGTGAATGTTGATCAAGAAAGTGGCGAGAAACGACCTCACCAAAAATGTGGTGGAACAATGAAGCAATCATGAGAGCACGAGTGTCTCAAGAAGATGACGATGCTTGCGCCACCACACCATTCGAGCATGAGCACTGGACAAGAAAAGCGAGAGAGAGTGCCCGCCAAGAAAAACCACGAAGGACTCGACAAGTACTCTCCAGTGAATCGCGAAAACCCGAATAGGAGAGTCAAAGCGAGTGCGAATCATGGTGGCAAAAGTCTTGTAGATAGACAAAACCTCACTACGAGATGACATAAAGTATATCCATGTATGTCGAGAAAATCATCAATAAAAATGATATAATAGCGATGACCTCCTTTCAAACAAAAGGAGTGGTCCCATACATCGAATGAACAAGATCAAAAGGAATTGAGATCTTGACTCACTAGAAGGATAAGGGAGTTGAAGCCGTTTGCCAAGCTTACAACCCTGACAATTTAGAGAAGCATCACCAGACACGGACCCTAAAAGACCTCGACGAAGTAATGAAGACATACGGGAACCACAAAGATATCCTAAGCGATGATGCCACTGAGCAAACGATGCGGTGGAGGCTGCAGCAATGCGAGGGCGATGGTGGAAGCGAGAAGACCGATCGGGCGGCGGAAGGAAGATGAAGCCATCAAGCTCCCAGAGCCGTTGGGAGTCACGGCGCGGGCGGTACCAACAGAGCTCCGTGCGGCGATCCCGAACACAACAAGAATCGAATCGAAAATAACACGACAACCATGATCGGTGGTGACCGTGCAGATATGAGCCGCATGGTTAGTTTGGGAACATGAGAAACAAAGCAGGAACATGAAAAGAGGAATTTGAAAGAGTGCCTCGTCTGTGATGAAAGAGAGGTACCATCTGCTTTGTGTGGGCGGTGATAGGAGCGACTAAAGAACTAATGGAAGTAAGACAGGTGGAATCAGATGTCATATGAAAAGAAGCACCAGAATCAAGAATCCAAGGTGATGTACCTGAGGAAGGAGAAGTAGAAGGTGGTCTCTCACCGGAAGACTGAGCAGCAGAACCAGCAGAACCAGACGACGATGCAGAAGCAACCATGCGGCCTAGCAATGTAAGAAGCTGCTGAGTGTCAGGGGTACCAGAATTCTGCTGTGAGGAGGAACCTCCAGTGCCTCTCGGAGGACGAGCACCACGATGAAGATCCTTCTTCTTCTTGTAGCAAAACTGTTCCACATGTCCATCCTTGTTGCAATATGTACAGTGAAGACCCTTACCAACAGCAGTTGTCACTGGTGGAGGCACCACTGGGGAAGAAGTAACCAAAGGCATAGTGGGTGTAGAAGCCGGAGAAGCCACCAAAACCGAAGGAAGTGATGATGATGATAGGAGACCCGCTCCACGAAGTCGAATCTCCTTAGTACGAACAGCTGTAAGGGCCTCCAGCAAAGTCACACGAGGATGACGAGCCAAGAATCGAGCACGAGTCTGCTCAAACTCGGGCGGAGACGTGTCAAAAAATCGTAGATGCGGCGAAGCTCCATGTGAGACTGCTGACGCTGACAACACCGACAGGTGCGGCAAACATCTGGCCCCAAAGAGTCGATCTGACGCCATATCGCAGACAACTGAGCATAGAACTCATCCACAGTGGAATCTCCCTGCTGCAACGACTGCTCCTGTCGCACAACAGCAAGGTATAAGGAATCACCAGATGGCTCGTAGCGGCTACGTAGATGCGTCCACATCGCATGTGCGGAAGCCAGTCCAACAATATCACCAGTGAGATGCACCTCCATGCTAGCAACCAAAATAGCAGAGGCACGAGCATCTTCATCAATCCATGTCTTGTAAGCAGCATATTGAGTCTGAAAAGTCTCCATGGCATCCTCAAAAGCCTTAGAAGCCTTTGTACGAGCGTCTTCAGAAGCATCCTTCGGGAGTACAGGCTCAGCAGGTGGAGTAGGACGAGACGGGCAAGGCAACTCGCCCGTAAGCAACTCCCAAATGCGCTGACCACGCATGTGGATGCGCATGTCTTTGAAACCGATCCGATAATTGAGGCCATCGAAGATCACAGGCGCGAGAGCGAAGCGGTGCACGCAAAGAAGACATTTTTTTTCTTTTTTTCCTTTTTTTTTTTGGTTCGGTCGGTTTACAAAACCGACTCCTTCCCCACAAATAGATCGGCGGCGGCGCGCGCGGCGGCAACGGCGGAAGCGACGACGACGGCGAGGGAGCGGCGGCGAAGCTGCATGCGGAGCGGCGGCAGCGGCGCAGCTGGGAGGGAGCCGTGGCGGCGGCGGGAAGCCGACGACGACAACGAGGAGGCGGCGGGGCGTGGCGAGCTGGCGGCGGCGGCGGCAGAGCGGCGGCAATGGCGGCTGCGGCGGACGGCCGAGACGGAGGGCGGAGTGGCCCCGGGCGGAGAAACAGAGAGGCGGCCCCGAGACAGCGAACCCATCTAAGGATGAAGTCGACAGGAGACGGAAGCAGAACAAGCACGCAAGCCAGGCAAAACCTAGGTATAACAAAACCCTAGGAATTTGGCTCTGATACCATGTTATGAATAGCGCATGTATTCATTATGAGGCCAATAGGCCAATATATATACACGTACAGGTGTGGCAAATATGCACAAAACACCTTATACAATGGGATAAATACACAGGTATGAAATACACATCTAACAGTGACGATCCATAGCCACTGAAGTGCCTCCGTATGATTAACATTATGCTGTTATCACACTATTTTTAGTTCATATCTAATGGGTTACTAGGTCTCATTTTGATGATTTTGTAATTCAATTGTTCTACTACAACCACTCATTGATCTTATGGGTTACAAGGCATGAAAACTCTTATCAATTTCTAGGCACTTCACTAAAGAACCATTGACTCGATGTTGTTTTAGTTGGGTAATCTGTTGTGTATTAAATAATCTTTTTAAAAAAGAAATATATTATTTGATCTTCTTGTTCTTTCAAACAGAACCAGTCTTCTACTGGACTTGCTCCTGTTGTGGAGCCCCCAGAGTCCTCCATTGCTATGCTTGTTTCGATGGGCTTCGATGGCAGTGCTGCAAGGCAGGCGCTCATGCGAGCCAGAAATGACATTAATGTAGCCACGAACATCCTACTTGAAGCGCAGTCTCGTTGAGCTAACTTATAGCAACTTTACTGGAAAACATTGCGGGCAGAACTGGTTATATCCCAACTCCCAAGATGAACAACACTTCGCCGTGCATTCGACAACATATCGGTGGACTGGACTGATAGTGCGCTGTTAATTTATTCACTTGCTGCTACCATGATTTGGAAGTTCAACATGTTTCTTCCTAGTTGACAGCTTAGTCAGCAAACATTTGCCGCAGTTAGTGTGATCATGCCAATACTTGGATTTCTCCCACCTCACAGAATGTACTATTCCAAATGCAGCTTGTAGGATAGATGATATATAAGCATTGCAATCATAGTGTAAAATTCTTTACCAATTTGCAACTTGGGATCCGTTCCAGCATGGGCACATGAATCAGGTTGAGTTAATGCTAGTTCGTCGTATTTTTCACTAAATTTTTATATGTTGCTCTCCATGTTGTCCAAAGAAAAGGGGGTGGATGTGGTACAAACTGCATTTAGCTACAAAAAGTTTCTCGACCTTTCAAAAGGAGAAAAATCCCTTCCTTCTGTCTCGCACAAAAACGTACATATTCTCCCACTTCAGATTAGCAGTGGATGGTGGGAAAAAATTATATGCGAAAGGAAATTTGTTTTGCTTTAGCCACTAAACTAGACCCTGTTCTTTATTTTGTCATTGGAATTTTGCTTTTTTGGGTTTTTTTATTTGCCACTATTCGGGAATTAAAATGTTTCTAAAGTCCCGCGTTCCAAACGGCGTATAATATGTGATCAATGTAAGAATTTTAATGTTTGTAAACAAAAGTCTAATTTTAATAAAATAAAAGAAACTCAGCAAATGGGAAAAAGAACACACAGAAAATTTGGCGAGCAGCAACGAAGCTCGTCTCCTCCTGTCCGTCGTTACGCCTTATCCCCAGAACAACCAAAACCCCCTCCCCCTCCGTTTTTCGAATTATGGCAGCTGCCGCTGCCTCCGCCGCAGCTGCATCGGCCGCCGCCGCCCGCCGCGCCGACCGCCAGGACCGTATGAACGCCCTCCGCTCCACCACCCTCCGCCGCTCCACCCTGCGCTGGGACGCCGCCGCCGCCTTCTTCGCCCCGCCCTTCCGCTCCCGCCACTGCCGCCGCCGCGTGCCCTCTCCAGCCGCGGCGCTTCCCGTGAAGTCCCACGCCCGCGCCAGGGCACGGGCGAAGCTCCTGGCGGATGCCGAGCCCAGGGACCCCTGGCTGGCGTCCCTCTCGCTGCTCCCGGCCGACGACAGCGCCGCCACAGCCGTCCCCACCGGGTGGGCGATTGGGATCGACCCCGACACGGCCGGCGCCATCTCCGTCCTCTCGCCCGACGGGTCCTCTCAGGTACGGCCGGACACTTTGCTCGCATTTCCTATTTACAGGTGTCCTTGAACGAGGGATTCACATCCTGTAGGTGTTCGATAACCCGTGCGTGCACATAGTGGTCTCGGAGGTCATCCGGAAGCGACTGGACACCAAGTCCATCATCCAGCTGCTCCGTGGCCTCGACGCGCCTCCTGGTACGGGCAGATGCATCTAATTGTACTACTGGCTGCACGCTCTTCCGAGTTGGTGCGGGTTTGAAGCTTTGTTTCATGTGCGCTAAGCACAAGCCCACTATGGTCACTCGTAGTATTCACATTCATGACATTGTTTTGTTGTTTGTTATCTTACAGGAACTCTGGCGTACATTGAGAAGTCAAGTCCATTTCCAACTGATGGAAAGCTGGTCTGTGTTCTTGGCTTCTTGCTTTCCCCCAAATAGCTCTTGCATCATTATTATTATAAACCAATGTTCTCTCTGCATCAATTCTTGGAGAAGTTATGTCATTGGATACTTCCTGTACGAGTAGTTGAGGATTACACTGCTCTCGTGCATCTTATTACTGTCCCGGTGTATATATGCAATAGACTGCTAGTAATAGAACTAACTTTCTGATGGACATTTCGAGATCTCATGTTTATGAGTATGTTTTGCACACAAGTTGAAGCTAGTGTTATACACTAGACAATGAGCTCTAGTTCAAACTTAGTTCGTAATACAAATATGAGTAAAATGGAATCTAGTTCACGCTGTGTGAATATTTAAATTTCATGGGGTATAACGTAAGTTTTGTCAATAGATCTTTGTTTTGTTAGTGATTTTTCTTGGTTTTCTGATATATAGGGATGGTGGAGTACAGGTTTTTCGTATGGCTTGTGGATTGCTGCTCTAGTGGCATCTGAGTTTTCTGTTGTTCCAGTTGCATCGCAGACATGGAAGGCTTACTTCGGGCTAACTCGAAGTGGATCACCTAAGGTTTTTTACTTTGTTATATGGAACATACAGTTGCTCTATGCCTCTCATTTACAAACTCTAGTTGAAAGTTTAGTTGTTTGTTAATAAGAACTTAGGATTAATGCTGGCATTTCAACAAGATACCCTTCTGTTGCTATTTGATTGATGCCATAAAAGTTGCATAGTAAAATGTCTAGTTAAAATGTAGATGGTAAGTATGACTGTATGAGCAAGTATGAGTAAGCCTGGTTATGGTATAACTAACCCCTGAGAGAATCTGGGTTGCAAATGAACTGGTTTAATTGATTGTGAATGGTTTAGGGTGGAAAATTTTGGGTTGGAATAGGTTTTGGAAGTAATTGTATTAGGTTGGGCTGTTGGGATGTGCTAAGATCCAAGCTGAAGGCAGTAATGAATCAAATTTGAGTTCACCCATTGGTTGCTGCAGTGGTAATACATAGATGACAAATACTACAAAAAGAATTTCGAATTTCATTTCATCTGAAAATATTTCCCTCTCCAGATCTCAATTAGATATTCATTGCTAGCTTTCGATCTTATGTTGTTCTACTAGTTCCTTATCTAACATGACTTTAATGTCAGTACGTGTTAGTGTTCAAGTCTAAGCTCAAATTAGTATCGTATAGTAGTTCTCTAATGTTCACTCTATATAATTTGACAGGATGATAGCAGACAAGCTGCTACAATCTTGTTTCCGGATAAGGCTCTGTCTCTGAATAAGAAGAAACATCATGGTATGCATCTTACTACTGTGCAACAGAGCTGCCTATAGTCGAGTAGTTTTGTCTCTTGAGCACACTTCCTAATATAAATGAATTATTTCAGAGTAAGTTGCAAAAATATGTCTCAGATCATTATCTAGTTTCTTTTCTGCTTCTTTCTAGTTCTAGCTGATCAGTTGAAGGCACAGACATATGCGCATGAGTAAACAGGCAGTGTCCTTTTTTGTGTATTGCCTGTCTTGTAAGGTGCACTGGCAAAGCAAAACCAAATCACACCTGTTCTGCTTTGCATCGTGCGCAACTGCGCGCTAGCTTGTAGTATGCAGCAAATTAGGAGGTTGTGTACTGTGTGAATTCACGCTCCCACACGAGTTAAATAGGTTTTTGGTTAGCATAGTTAACTTGATCCATTTAACTCAATGCTTCACTCAGAGTAGGCGACTATACATGTTTCTTGTATAGTTCAACGAGGTTTTGACACTCATGCAGGGCGAGCAGAGGCTCTTTTGTTAGCGGCCTATGGAAAAGGCCTCGTGCTACCATCAGGGACGTTCAGCAAAACGTGAATCCAACTTGAAGTCGATAGGGAGGCTCGATTGACTTGTCAATTTTTTGTATTGACAAGTGCTGCAAATAATTTGGTTATTCCTCTGGCGCTCCATCAACTACATAACTCAATTGAAGTAAACCTTGAGGCTGAGTGCACTGCAAATCGGTAATAGAGATCATAACTAGTCCACTCAACTTTCCGGAATGCATTAGCGATGTACCATTGTGTTTTGAGAGTAAGTGTAACAAGCTAGTGTAAATGGGACATCAATACTTTTAACTTGCATATTCGAAATTGACAAGGAATTGATGCTTCGTTTTTGTTGGCTGAGATCACTGTATTCGTTCTAGTGATATGATCAATTTTGCCCATTTTGTAAAGTCGTATTTTGCAGTAGTTCAAGTGCAATGTCGCACGAGTTTTATAAATATGTTCTAGAATAAAATTACGTGCATCCGAATACTTTTTTCATAATAATTGCAACATGTGTTTAAATTGTAGTTAGTGTACAGCAGCAATTTTTACAGCTGAATTACACACCTACGATGAGAATGGATGGTGTAACAGAAGAACGCCATAAAACAAGAGCGACTCGAAAGAAAGAGGAAAAAAGAATCACATCCAGAGCAGAACTTCCGTTATTTGTGCCAAGGTCCCGAGCCTTATGTTGATACCGTGGGACGTCGGGAGTGTTAGATAAGTTATTATCAACTATCCGAAGCTCCTCCAATGTCAGAATAACATTTGTGTTCTTTTGTTCATCCATTTTTTTGTTGTTGTCTTGGTGTTGTTTTGTACAGGTGTCTTCTGCAATAGGGGATCACGATACACAAGGCAAGAGGATGTATATGACAAGCATGGAATTAAGGATGCTACGGAGTAACAGCAATAAGCGCAGCCTCAGAGTTTTGAGGCGTTCGCGGTGACCTTGCTCAGAGCGGTCGCCGCCTTGGACCCAGACTGGCGCCCCAGATGCCTGCAGATGAACTCGCCGGCCGCCATTATCTTGCCCAGGTCGACGTTCGTCTTGATTCCCAATCCGTTCAGCATATACACAACATCCTCCGTTGCCACGTTCCCCGACGCGCCCTTGGCGTACGGACAGCCACCGAGGCCAGAAACGGAGGAGTCCACGACGCTGACTCCCATCTGATTGAACACAGAACGTGATTGATCACATATGACTGCAGCGTCATTTCAGTGTTGTGTAATTATTTACTCAGTATTTTCGTGCATTTTTACCTGAAGAGAGATGAGGATATTTGAAAGCGATTGGCCGTAGGTATCATGGAAATGGACAGCAAGCTTCTCCACAGGAACGACGGACATGACAGCCTCAAGCATTGGAACAACTGTGCCTGGATAGATGGAAGAAGCTAAAACCGTTTAAAACCTTCAATAAGCTAGTGTGGGTTATCTAGCTGGAAAAAGAGTAGTAAAGCTAAATAACTAAACATGATCTCACATAAAAGAGAAGCTCGGCGTTTACATGAACTCGATGGTTTACCATGGTGTCCCTTCAAGCGATGCTGGTGTAGACTTGGATTCATCTTTAAAATTAGATATGGGTCATTTTTTACATTTAGTTATTTAAGGATTTGTTGAAACAGAGTAGTGTCGTGTGGAAAGAAAATTCATTGTTTGTTTGAAGACGCTATGGAAAAATAATTATGTTAATAAGTATCTCCAAACTTTTGAAGGATAATTGAGCTGAAGCATTTTGCCAAACTGCCCCCGGCACCAGATTATACTTTCATTTAACAAATGAAAAAAAAACTACGGCATAATCTAGCTATTGCGGAATAGGCTGTCAATATGGAATACTTCAAAACCACAAAATAAGGGCAGAAAATAAGTTAAGCGTAACGTCACCTGGGGTACCAACTCCAATTGTATCACCAAGTGAAACCTCATAGCAGCCCATGTCATAAAGCTCTTTGGCCACATAAGCTACGTTTGAAGGTGGAACTGGTCCTTCTACTGGGCATCCAACCACACAAGAAACATACCTACATTCTTGTCAAATAGAACAACAATATATAAACATGTTGCACTGAAAAACTGTTCATGCCAAGCAATTACTAGCAATTTCAACGACCCGGTAATTATGTGAATACTGTGAGTTAAAGAAATCCCTTCTCCCCTAAATCACATTGACTAATGTGCTCCAACATCACAATACAACATAAAATGTAGAACATCAAAACATACAACCATAAAGCCCATGATTCCTCTTAAAAAATATATGCAGACATCACAGTATATCAAAACATTCTCATTATTACATTAAGAAAGAACATCGGATGAGCTCCTCACAAGGCTAGGAAGATGAGCACACAGTAAGTAACTGATGAGCATTACTGAAGGCGGGTACAGAGTATAAGGTGGGTTTAATTATTGGAACCTAAAGTTACTTTAGCTAGCAGGATTGAAGGTGCACTAGGGATAAAATAGCATGGTTCAACCAGGATGGCTAAAATAGCATGGTTCAACTAGAACGGCTGACAATAAGCATGGGTGTTCCTGGCCTGCCAACTAACCATTAATGCTCACATGTCTTATCAGCAAATAATAGTTCTAGGCAAATGATAGTTCTATCAATCAGCTTCTCCTATGCCATTATGCCGCACCAAGTATGCAAAGATTTTCCCCTGTTTATCTTCGAGAAGATTGCCATCTGGTTAGCTACTACTGGTTGACGTAACGAGGTAGTGGTTAATATGCAGTATGTGTACTAAGCTATTTATCAGGCATTTACTGGTACCAAAATCTGGTAAACTGAATTACTACTTAGAAAACAATAAATCCTACACAAGAAGAGCTAGTGAGTCAATACCACAAGCAAATAATATGTTGATTGCCAATTCAGCAGCATAAACTACACTTTGAAAAAGTTCAGTTACAAACACAACGGGATTTCATGATGTGGATGTTAAACTTAATAATATAATATCAAGCTACAAAGTAAAATGAATGGGCAGATCTGCTGTCGTGCCTTTGTTCTAAAAAAACTGTAAAGCAAAAGAACTCACCCTCGTACAGGAATTTCATGCTTCTTTGCTGCAAGAGCAACATCATTATAGCGGGCAAGGCTCTCTTTGATGGTGCAATTTATGTTTGACTTGGAAAATGCTTCTGATGCTGATGCAAACACTGCAACTTCTTTTGCACCTGCTGCAACAGCTGCCTCAAATCCCTGATGAAAAATGAACATGACAAGATATTAAATGAGGTAAATGTACAAATGTAAAAGGCCATCTGAATAAACATAATTTACCTTAAGGTTTGGAGCCAACACAGGAAAACGTACACTGTCAATATCCCGAACTGCTTGCATAACATCCTTCGCGTCAGCTAGCTACAATTACAAACAGCATATCATTAAGCAACTGTATGGCAAAGGCATGACAGGCAGATAAACTCATGGACAAGCAAAAGACAAAATTAGATTTTGATGAAATAAGGGCCAGGTAGCAGAATTTAATAAGCAAGCAAGCAAATACATCAAAGACTACAACATTGGGAAATAAGAAGAATGGCTAATCGGGTCTAGCAGAATGTATCACAAACTGTCATGCATGAAACTTAATTGTGAGCATTGTTTCAAGGAAGGTGCTTCTATGCTTTCTCAACAGAAGCGACCAAATTGGAGAATCTATTTATCAAAAACCTTTGCGGCAAAATTATACTACATCCAAAATGGTTACAATATTTTGTTGTGAAGGTACAAAGAGGCCATCCAGATTCCAGAGGCTCTGTGGATTCACTACACTCATGGCACATCCCACATTCCTCTCCAACTTTTAGACCATGTCACATCCCCAACTGAGGTTCCACATGTACCCAGACTAAACACCAGATTGCAGGGATACTTCTGGTTCCATGGAAAAGAACTCATTTTTTTATGACCAACAAACTTCCATGGTGGTGGCGCAATCTTGTAAGGTTTGGTTCCCACTTTCATTGACCTTGTCAGAATGATATCCATAGGAATGTTCTGAACGTGCATAATTTCACCGATTTCATTTTCTTTTAATAAAAACTGACGATACTTTTACCACTTTGGAATAGATATGATATTGGTTATTCTAATGCTACAAGCAAACGTTTTATAACATCTTGGCGTAAGAAAATCATGTTAATGATCAACAGGCATATAAAACATTTGTTGTCCCAGGATTCTGCAAAACTTTACAACATAGCTAGCAACATATTTATTTTAAAAATGAATAAATAGCAGATTCCTTCCAAAGGCATGGAAATCAATTAGACGTTGAAAAAAAACAAATGGAGAATTGGAGATGTAAGAATATCAATTCATATCAGAGATGCATATGAAGCAAATGGCTAATCTGTGCTAATTGCCAACGCCAAATTTTATTATGAACAATTTTACCTGTGGTACCCATTTTGGAGAGACAAAACTTGTCGCCTCAACAACGGATAATCCAGAGGTTGCCAATCTCTGTATGAGCTCAATCTTTACAGCTGTTGGCACTGTGATTTTTTCATTTTGTAGTCCATCTCGTGGCCCAACTTCCACAATTTTTACATGCCTTGGCATATCATGCAAAATCTGGAAACACGGTGTTAACTACAGTTAATATACATGGAAATTTCGGTTTTTTTTAACGATGATCATTAAAATTCATAGGCTGAAGAAGCCAAGTTGTTTCATAGAAGCATCTTAATATGCATGGAAATGATCTTGGGAGTTTACAAGAATGGTAAGCAAACCACTATGGATATAGATACTTGTACACACCTTGTTTCCAATCCCTATCCTCTCTTGATCAGAAGATGAAAAATATCTGTAACTCTGTTGATTCTGAGGAAGACGACTTGCATAAAAACCATGACGGTTCGCTCCACCAGACAACTTGCTCCGATGCGGCTGTCTTTGACATGTTAATCTACTCAACGGATATTCTTCCCTATCATAAACAAAATATAAAATTTTATCTTAACGAAATAATTATGGAAAAAAGGGGGCAATTTTGATTCTAAGAAATTGCGGAGTATCTCATTTGCGCACGATTTGAGTTAGAAGTTCAACAATCAATGGGAGAAAAAAAATCTTGGTGTGTATTAATCTATTCAGTCAGATAAGGTGTTAAAAACTAGATCATAGTAGAATGCCATATGTCCGGGTAGTTACATGAGGTCCCTGGTCATGACTCATGAGATCAATGACATGACATTAGCCAATTTTTAGCTTGCGGTTCTGAATTCCGATGCCCACATGAATATATCTGAGCTCCAAACAGCGTAACAAAAAAAAAAGCAGCTAGAAGCGAACTACATGCTGGCGATTTCTATGCGAACACCGAGATGCACTCACCTGAAATCGCCTGAACAAGTGCGCGGCGGCGGCACACCGGCTGCGCGACTCCCCGTCACGGCAAGCCCGGCGCTGGGCCGCGCGTCAGCACCACTAGGAGGATCCAGGAACCCCTCCAGGGCCGGCATCCCGGAGCTCAGCAGGAGGGACCTCGCCGCCGCCGCCGCAGAAGACAAGGCGTGCGGAGAAGCGGGCGAAGACGGCGACGCGAGCCTAGACCAGACCTTGGACGCTAGCATGGTACCACTGAGCAGTGCGGATCAGCACGCCATCTCGATCAGTATGTACGCCCGCCTGAATCGAGGGATAGAGCCGAGAGGTTTCTAGAATCTTCCGCAGATGAGCCAAGGAGGAGGAGATTGGGGAGAAATTTCGATATTTGACACTAAATACGTGCGCCTCTCAACTTTTAACCCCCAATTCGCACGCCTTTGGAAATTTAACTCTGTCACCGTGAATTCTTTTGATTCAAGGGATTCTCCTCATTTTCTCTCCTTTTATATTTTGACACTTGTCACTGCGAAAATGAAGATAATCCTCGAATCAAAAAAATCGCGATGACAGCTTAAATTTCTAAAGCGCGAATAGGGTTAAAAGTTGAGAGGCGCATGTATTCAGTGTCAAATATCGAAATTTCTCGGAGATTGGGAGAGGCAAACTGTTGAGAGTTGCGTCTGGACACTGCACGCTTCTCCCTCGCGTCGCCCGAGCAGCAGGTGGAAATTTTGCGCAGAAATGGGAAGTACGGACTGTTCCGACGTGGAATCCAGCCAGTCCGGGTAATCACTGCCAATATTACTCCGTCCTCCCTTTTTTTTCTCAAATTCGTATCATCAAATTTAATTTTTTAAAATTTAACCATCAATTGATTTAAAATTATCTAGATTAACTATATAAAAATTATATTATTATATTTATCGTTTAAAATATTTTCATAATATTAGAATTTTATTAGCATATTTCAGTGTAAAGCTATAAAAAAAGACTGAAAAATAATTAAAAAAAACGTTGAGTAAAAAAAAAGAACGGAATGAGCATATTTCTATCCGGCTAATTAATATACCAATTCTTATTTTATAGGTAATATCCACCAATTCTAGTAAAATATTTCTGGGTTTGATGTTCCTAAATCGCCTGAAATTTATCCATAAGTTACTCTCTATGTAACCATTGGATGCGATATCTTCGATTTGGGTTCGGGTTCACCGAGACCCGGCTATAGAGTGCAGGTGGGGAAGGCAGCGGATCCAGCAACAGTGAGGCGCAAGAGTTGGGGAAGAAGGCGGATTCAAGTAATGCCCATGCGGGTGCACTGGACAACGGGCACAACTTCGTTTCTCCTTGTTATAGCAAACAGACAAATCAACAAAACTTAAGAATCGTGCAACAGGACCAGCTGTGCAGCTGAAGATTGTACAGGCCAAAATTCTTCTATCTGACAACACCCCTGAAAAAGTTTCATCTGAAAACGGACAACGATTTAAGCAGCGCATCAAATGGAATGTGCGGTATGACACAACAAGTGCTGCAAGAATTCATACAACCATGGTTCAGTAATCGCACTCAAAACTCATGTGGTATGATGTATCCAAATATCAGATGCCAAGCAGCCAAAAGGGCAACTGCATTGTTCGCCTAAAAAATGTTCCCCGGTAACACGATACGGAAAGCCGCCTGGTAAAGTGAAATCTGGCACAACGAGATTCAACAAGCCGAAGGGCTCCCCTTGCTGCGTGTTTTCTAATTATGACTTCGGGGAACACCGTGACATGGAAGATGTTTCTTCTTGTATCTTCTGTGAGAACTTTGCCTAGCAAAATGCAAAACCCTGTCAAAAATAACAAGAACCTACTCAGGACATCATTATGTGGTTCCAACTTCCAACAGAGATATCGTATCACTGTAAACTATGCAGCCTGTTTCTGTTTACCTAGAGTTTTTCTGAAAGGATCTGCCTTCATGAGCTGCCAAAAACCCAATTACCAATGAGCTACTATCAAATTTTTGACACATGAACTTCACAAGAAAATCCATGTCACTTCATTCACATCATCATCATCATCCTCGTCATTATTTAAGTGCCATATGGGATTTCAGAATCTAGAAAACACAACTGGGAGGCTCAAGGCAGGAATTAGCAGTCCTAGTTACTGGAATGACCTATTACTAGTAAGCACATACATGAAATCAATGTTGCCAAAGGAAAAAATAAATAAAATTCAAATTCTCAAAAGCAAGATGAACATGGATGTCATTTGCCAACAACCAAAAGTCCTTGCCTCAAAGATCTAATAAAGTTTTATTTTAAGAATATATGCATATATTTACTTCTTAAATAAAAGCAAAGCAAGCTTTCTTATTTCAAATTGGTTATGTAATTGTTATCAAGAAAATCCAAAGCCAGCAAACGAAAATATGAAGTATTCAAGGCTATGTTGGTATCGCAGTGCTTTTCAATAATGGTTATTTGGCAAATATCCTAAATACCTTTAAAAGGAAGAATGGCTAATATTTAAGTAGATATGTCAACAGCAAACAGGTATGTATCCCTTGGTATTTTATTCAAATCATTTTCCATAGCATAGCTTCTCTGGTATTTCTTCTGTCCACCATTTGTTTCTGTTCATCAGTTAACAGGTGTTTGGCAAGGAGAAATTTGTTCTAAAATTTTGATGAAACAAACTCACAGTTGATTACATTTTCATATGTTATAACATAAATATGAGCAAACAGCACAAAATTCCACATGCAAAAGTGTCGATATTTTCATATGCAATGGAGTAACTATGAGCACACAGTGCAACTCCATGTCCAAAGACAAAGAGTTTGATATTTTGAGTTAAATATGAGAATACAGTGCAAGTTCCATGTGCAAAGATTCTTCTTACCGCTGCAAAGATTGTTTTACTCTGCAGAATCAGAGTCGTCATCGGCATATTTAGGAGCTGAGTTTCTAGGCAAGAATTCTTCGTTAGGACACATATCTGTGAATAACTGCAAGAAAAGAACCATGAAATAAATTCATCGGGTGGACAGCAGATGCTTGTTATATGCCATGTGTTTTACCATCTAACATGTTATGCTAGCCAGGGCTAGTGACATAAATAAAGGGTCAATCTCCAAAGCTAACTCACACAGTGTAGCTTACAAGAGCAAAAAGAATATGCACCAAAACTACATAGACATACATGTTACTCTTTTCTTCAATGCAAATCATGGTAATAAATCATCTGATGTTGGCAGGAAGACTTCTATAACTTATTCAACTTCCACGATTAACCTAAATTTCTGACCTGCTTACATTGAAAAGAAAATGTGACATCACAGAATGCAATACCTTTTTTGTTGATTCCACTATATTCCTGTAGTCCAGATTTTCATCAGGCATAGGGCATGACAGTACAGTACCAGATGTTCCCTGATAGTGGAAGACACAACGGCAAATGTTTTTAATAGAAACATAAATATCGATATATCATGCACATCTGAACAGAGAAGTTTTTACCAGCATTGAAACTACCATGAGTGCAGTGCATAATGATAATTAAAGAAATGCACCTGTGTGATCTCTTGAACATACACACAGCTCCAGATTAGTGTTGGCTTCACATCCTCCATATTATTTTCGCTGGTTGTTTCCGAATGGCCTTCTGAACCATCTGAAGCCTGAGTATTGAAAAGAACATCTCTTGCTTTGTTTATGCATTGCTTTCCAGTAAAGGCATCAACACAGGGAGTAGACAGATATGCCATAAACCTGCGAGCGAGATTGGCTTGTAAGGGAAGTTGTTCGCCTACATTATATGGTAATAATTTTAAATGCAATGATTCCTGGGGTAGATGCAGCAAGTATACACTAACATTGCATATGTTAATGATAGTATAAATAACTTACAATCCAGGAGGGCATACTGCTAAATTGCTGCTCAACTGAACCACCCGGACAGGTGCAACCTGCTGCTCTTCTAGTGCTAAGATGAAGGAAACAAACGGTGTCAATGAAGAGAAGCAAAGCATCCGGCTAAATCAAGAACTCCGAGCATAAACACAGGGGGAAATTGTTGTTCTTACATTTTGGAGGGAAAACAACCAGAACATTTGATGAATCCTGTTTCACAGACCTGCTGATTATGCATATTCCCCTAGCAACTTTTCTTAGCGAGTTTGAGTCTGAAGCATCACATGGCATATCCAAGGAAGGAATTTTGTATGATGGATCAAGTACCAACTGCTGGCACAAAATATCCTGACCAGATGCCAGTCTGGTGCCTACATAACGCTTCTTTTCCTGATCAAGAGAATGCTGATTATTGGATGCTACCCATGAAAAAATGATCATAAAAATTGTAGTACAATTCCACAAGCAAAGCATGCAACATCTCCCGTGGGTAAATAAACAAAGAAAATGATTAATGATCGGCTGATGCCAGTTAATTGGTGATTGATCGAACATATACAAACCTAAGTACCTAACTGATATGTTAACACACATTTGAGCTAGCAATGAATACATATATAAAATAAGCAAGAAATCATAAAGGATCTATTGTACGATTGGCTAGATCAGACAAATAATGGCAAGAATATGTCTGGCATAGAGCTTAAATTGCCATACCTCATCCATAAGAAGGGCTGTGACTGGCATCCGCAACACCTGAATGACAAAAAAAAAAAGATATTGCCAGAGGCTAAGTATCAGAAGGGCCATAAAGGGCAGTAGTTTACAGGATAGCTGGCCAAACATTTTTTTAAAAAAAGTGCAAGCCATTCCAGTAGAGAGGTGTCAAACCCTTGGCCTAGCACATCATCATTATCAAATGATTGAGTTGCAATCAAATTGCAACTCAACCATACAAATAATAGGAATAAGAGATGCTGCAACCACATTATTATCAGAAAATATAAGTAAAAGCTTCAGGGTAAAATTATTGCCGGATATACTTTGAGAATATCATCTTACATATAGGGCACCCTTAACAGCTGCACAGCGGCAGAAAGCTTGGGGCAGCTCACCATGCCCATACATAGGATAGATGAAAGCACCTTCTGCATTAGCAAACCTGTTACAGTAAAAAAAGGCAGATTTAGAATTTTAAAGCCACAGCAAGGCACTTATTTAAAAACCGACATGTTGTATTACATATCTGTAAAACTAAACGAAAATTAGTTGATTACTTAACAAAGTATTTACATGATGGAAGATAAGTATTTTCATAGTGGATAAAAAAAGTTCAAGAAAGCTAAATGACCTCCCAATGGACGAGGAGTAAAGAGCAATGGTCGCGATTCCCTCTCTTGTTGTTAGCAACTTCCCACAGGAGTCTGCACCATCTTGATCATAATCTGCCATGGCAATTGCATACAAAACAACCCTGCAAATAAGGTGCAGAAGCCAGTCTTAAGTCACATTGCTAAAAATAGAGTATACTGAACCAGTTCAGGATGCCCTTACGCTCTCATCTTGGGTGAAAGGCTCTGTTTCTTGAGGAATTCGATGAAGGGGAGGTCCAGGTCCTCCTCGGATATCTTACCAGAAGCATCGCCCTCCCCTGCTTCATTGCCAGAAGACAAGGCAGCGATGTGCGACTGGACAAGCTTGAAGAACCTGAACAGGAGGTTCTTCTCCTTAAGCTTGAGGGTGGTGTCCTTAAAGATGGCCTGTCTCGAGTCCGGCACCGGGTAGAGACCACCCTCCCAGTAGAGGAGGCTACCCCCCTCAACGCTCTTGAACTCCACATGGTGGCTCCCCCCTGATCTCAGGAGGAGATCCACGGCCTCGTCGGCGCAGTACAGCACCCTGGGACCCACCAGGTCGACCGTGAAGCGCCTGGACGGCTCCGGCACCGTCCCAGAGATCTCAATCTCTGAGTACAAGCTGCGGCACTGGAGATCGACGGCGGTGTATGAATCGGAGGAGGAGGAGGAGGTTGCGGCGGCGGAGGACAACGAGGGGCTGGATGAGTCAGTGGAGAGGAAGGAGGGGAGGGAAGGGAGCGGGAGGGAGGAGAAGAGGGAGCCGTAGAAGGGGTTGGGGTCGACGTGGAGGACGGTCTTCCCGGCGGCCGCGCAGGCGGCGGCGAGGACGGACTCCGGGAGGCCGGTGCCGCAGAGGACCACGTCGAAAGAGGTGGGGTCGATGGTGGGGTAGTCATGCGCGGCGGCAGAGGCGGCGGGCGCGTCCGCCATGGTCACCGGCAAATCTTGGGATTAGACGGCAACCACCACCTCCTGAAGAGCGGAAAACTCACAAGATTTAGTGCATCGAAGCGAGCAAGCGCATCCACTTGCGCATTAAAGCGAACACGTTCGAGCGCGCGCGCGCGACACGGGCTCAGAGAGTGGAAGCTCACCGTGCGTGCCAACCACGCGCGCCTTAGCTAGCCGAAGACCGCCGCCTCCTCCCGGCGAAGCACCCTGCTGCCGGACGCGCTGCCAACTTAGTCCGTGGCGGCGGCGGCGATGGCGTCGCGAGAGCGAGGCCGTGCAGCGGCTCTTGGTTGGGTCGCCGGCGCAGCGCTGCTCGCCGCGAGTTCGATTTGGGAGGAGCTCTGTATTAGTTAGTCTTTTAGCAAGTCAGAAAGCGCACGCCCGCCCGCCTTGAAGCTAGTTGGCTGATCTGAAACGTCCGTTATCAATGGATGGACGGGCTGGATTGTTTTTCCCCCATCATGTCTCAAAACCCAATTTTGTTTAGGCCCCGCACGAATTTTACATAAAACCAGTAGTGATTATACAGTATAATCGGTTTATTATGCGGTATAACTAGTTCAATTGTGCAGATACCAGCTATCAGGTAGGGACATCTATTATTTGTATACGACCGAGTATACGGCCTAGTAAACCTATTTTTAGAGCTCTGTATAAAATAATTTAATTTCCTAGAAACCATGAGAAATTCCAACGTTCCAAATATGATTTTGTTTGGATTGATATCCGCGCTTTAGCAAGCTAAGGACATTCACATCCCAACACAGTTTTATTCACACTTGTCGAATGGTTGAGAATTGAGATTGCAAATTTGCATTCTCCTATTTTAAGGGAATTTCCAACTTGATACACTCCAAGCCAATAATAGATTTATATAAATTTTCTTTGGAGGGAACATTCAATTCTGTTGTTCCTACTTTTACAGACAAACCAAAGATTGTCGGGTCTTTTGCCAAAGCTCTGCATTGCATGATAACACTTTCACTTCTATGCTTGTATGCAGGGACCCTTGTTTCAAAACCTGGTAAAAGTTGCTCTAAAAAAATGCAAACCTGAATAAGAGAACCAACTTATGAGCTACAATTGTCAAATCAGCCAAGGACCTGAGAACCTAGTGCAAAACTGAACCACAATGGGGCTTTTGCGGAGCCTACGGTGTGATTGAGTTTTACTGCAAACCAAACTTTCTGTGCCTCCGACTCCGCCGCCACAGTCGAGCCACAGATTCGCACTTCTGGCCGCCGGCGCAGCCTCGATCGGCCTCTCGCCGCTGTTCGCCAGAGAAAGGGGTCGGGGGGAGAGGAAGAGAGAATGGGGAAGAAGGGGGAGTGCGAAGGGAGTGCGTTCGGGGGAAGAAAAAGGAGAGGAGTAAGAGAAGGGAATGCTGCATTGATGTTGAGGAACGCTGAGGATGATGGTTCTTCTGTCTTTTGAGTCAGTCTTTGAGTCTTTTGTTTTTTTTTTAGTGTTTTCTGTTTCGTCGATCTAAGTCCGTTGTCATCTCTCTATCAGTTCGTCAATGCTGTGTGAGTCCATAAATTTCTTGTTAGTCAGCTGACTGCTTTGCTAGCCACGATTCATCTTCTCAGATGAGTGTGATCCTCTCCTTTCTTTCGCATAGCCGCAGTCGCCGTTTTTCTCTGAGCCGCTGCAAATAGTAGAAACCTTTATGATGCCGCCACTTCTCTTTGAGCAGTTGTCCCGATTTTCTAAGGTCGTCGCGCTTCTTCTGCATCGCACCTTCGTTGCGCTTCTTGTGCACTGCGCTGTCGTTGTCGCTGTCTCGTGCTACGACATCTTTGAGACATGGACTTTGGATTTTCCCTATTTTAGTGTAAATACTTCCAAATACAATGATATTGCATATGTCTTGCATTTGAGGAAGATGTAAAAGGTATAAGCGTCATTTTCTAGTTTCTAGATTTGGTCTCATACACACTATATATTGCCCTTTGGGTTATACAATACATTCAACCAGTATTTTATTCTTTTATCCTACACTTGTAACAGCAGCAAACGTGGATCGTCATTGTAGGGTCACTTAAAAAGATTTTATCTACAATCTGCACGAAGACTATTGTAGCTGCATAAATGGAGAGAACAAAGCTAAGCAATCCATATGCCATAGCTGCGCCAGAAGAAGAGCAACGCTAATCAAGGGGACAACTAAACATAATTGATAGATCAGGTACACCCATATCACAGCTGTCTGGAGGTAAGGACATCTTTAATAGTGACAACTTAGCTGTCAAAATTTTATATGAAAAAAAAGAAGATGAGAAGAGATAATATGCTATCTCTGACATAAGCTCGTAAACCAATGTAAATAATGAGAAAGTGAGGTAAGCAGTTATGATAAAAAAAATAGTATAATAGTTAGATAAATAATTTACTATTAGAGAAGTTGTCTCTAATGATGTCTTTAAATAAGAGAGAAGACTTAAAAGAGACAATTTTAAGAGACACACAATTCTCCACACCTAAAGAAACAGCAACACCAAGGCTGCCCTGTTGATTCCTTCTTGGTTCAAAAAGATTTGACTCGTCTCGCACGTTTATGCAACCAATGGCAACAACAAAACAAACAACAAACAACGGGTCGAGCAGATAAACTCAGCTTAACTTGCATACAACGCTTCTGAGTAACCAAAGACCTGTAACTTCTGACATTTCAATATAGGATTTCACATTACCAAGGTATGCCATTGCCCACGGTTCCCTTGAGAAGTTACAAGATCAGTAGCATATTCCAACATTAGCAGCAAGTAAAACAAGTTCCAATTAGATAGGTACAGAGCTCCAGTCCTTCTGCATTCAACAGCCAAGCCGGTGTGGAATGCATGATATCCAGATAGAAACATGTATACCGTTTATTATTGAACACAAACTACGTAACTACAGCTTAGCATGTCAAGTTCACTGGCTGCTAGATTCATCATGCTCTGGCTGCATCTGGTTCAGCACAAAAGCTCCCTCGAGGTTCTTGTGGACCTCAGCTTTGATTTTCTCCTCCTTGGTTCCTCTCTTCAGTTTCATGAGAATGTCAAATTTTGCAAAGTCTTCAACAACCTAGTCATCAAAGTAGTAGCAAAGAAAACTTTTGAGCTAAATGTTGTTACATTATCGAAAATACAAAATAATTTAAGTAGAAGACCAATTTGCAACAACCAACCTCTGCCTTTGCACGAATGATCTCAAGAAGTTCATATGGGAACAGGGAGTTCGACCTCTCTTGGATTGATTTCACAGCATGGCTTGCAGCATCTTTGACTACAGGATCATGTACAGGCACATCACGCCATCCAGGCTCATGTCCCCCTGAAATATCATTAAGTTACCAGATGTATGAGTTACCAAGAATTAAAACCATACAAGGTCTCACATGTAGCACAAGTTCGTGTCAACTCTTAACGTCCATGTCAAATGCAACATTGTGATGCTTGATAGATGAGCCAGTTATCCTTATTAAAAAAACAAATCAATTACTTCTACTTTAACCATTGTGCATCAGTTGTGTTTCACCTTGTTCCCTGCTACAAGTTTCAGCCAGAAAAAGGAAACAGATCCAGATGGCGTAGAAGAGAATGAGCTGGCATGCCCATTCGATCCCAGCTCAGAAAGATTATGCAGAGTAAGTTCTTACAAAAACATGCCAGTGCAATTAGAATATGTCTTCACCACATGCAGATGCTAGATAACACTTCTTCACCCCCAGCCCTCCTCGGCTGTACACACATGGTTAGTAGACGTCACAACACTGCAACATACATTTCTAATTGTTCAAGAACCATATAGGGAATCAGAAAATAAAGAGAACCTAACAAACAATTGGAACAATTTGAAACAGATGCCAAAATAATGTAAATTGATGTAGCAACAGTTAGCATAATTTATGTAATCGGGTGATACTTCGAAAAGCACTCTGTGTGTTGTGTTAGATGAACATCATGCCTTCACTGTCTGAAACTTAATTAGGAGTTAGGACTGTTCTTTCAATGCTGAAGTAAAATTATGAACTTGTATTAACACTTCTAAGCTTTGGCAAACATTTAGAACTATGTGAGAATCCCTGAGCATTATTTCTTGCTATAGCATGCTAATAACTAGGGTTTAAATTGGTGCCAAGATGTGTTGATGTCAATGGAATGCCATTGTAACCAGATCAGAAACACTGCAGCTTACCCAAATTTTTGTATTTGCTACCCTATGATAGCACTAAACCTGTGAGGTTAAACTAGGCAAGTGGCGTGGTGGGGGTTGTGGAGCAGCAATTGAATGAGCAGAGGCAGCGCTAGCGTGACAGAGCAACAATTTAATGGGAATGTGTGGTGATAGGCCAAGCACAATAGCAGTTGGGTCGTGCTGCAGCCAGGTGAGGCATCAGTTCGGTAGCAGCAGCAGTATATCAGAGCAAAGAAATCAAGCAGTGGCACTGTGTGTCAAAGTTTAGGACACATTTGAGCTTCCCCAGTAAGTGTATACCCGCCAGCCGCCACAACATGCAAAAATATCTCCCATATTATTTAACCACAAAACTTATCAAGGAAAAACAGTTAAAGGTTAACAAATCTATTTACATTCGAAGTTCCGCTATCCAAATGCAATTATGAAACCAATGTAACTCAATTTAACTTTTGTAAGTTCAAGGAGTTAGACACATTATAAGCAACTAAGAAAAATGGAAAAATGGTCATTCACAAATCACAACATGTGCCGCTGTATATGCAATCAATATGCCTTGATCATGACAACTTATGTTTATTTTTGATAAACTCAATGGAGTCAATAGCAGTCTGTCAACCATGCTGCAGCCATCAAAATTCAGGAATATGCGCAGATATAGCCATCTAACTAAAAGAGTTCGCAATCCCATGTTCCAAGCTATCACTAATGTTCCAGAAATTGATAATATAGCAAGCTAATGTGATCTATGTTGCAATAAGATATTGCACATGAGGCCCAAACAATGGATCAGCCCAGGAATGCCACAAACTAAAGCAAAAGGTTGGCAATTCATTGTGTTAGAAATCAAGTCAAAACCGTCATCTCCCCCCATTGATGGTCTAGAACATTGTTTTTTCAACCAAATAATCTAAACGAATACAGAGGATCCTGATGCCACCTAGTTATACGCAAGTCTTGTTTCGAAGGAGGTTATATCCAATACTAGGCAATACGCATTTCTACAAACACGTTCTGCTCACTTAACCACCACCCGTTGTTGCAATCAAATACGAGCAAGCACGCTACACACCGCAGCGCAAATAAGCACACCAGGCAACAGACGAATCGTATCGATCTCATCAGCGGGGGAGCACCTTTCTTGGCGCCGAGGTCGGCGTTGGTGAAGGAGGCGGCGTCCCCGGCGTGGCGGAACTCCTGGAGCTCCTTGAAGTCGAGCCACGGCTTGACCCAGACCTTGGCCTCGTAGACCTTCTTCCGACCCGCCTCGATGGCCTCGAGCGTGAGGTGGTGCAACGTGCCGGCCACCACCTGCTCCCTGGCCTCCACCACCCGCACGAACTCCAGCAGCGCGTTCTGCGGCACCAAAACCCTCACAAATGAGAGCCCCATCGCACCAGTTCACAATAGCAAACCGCAGAACACTCGGAGAGGGAAATCCAGAAGGAGAAATTGGGGAAGAGAGCCGCGTCACCTCGCGCTTGTTGTGCTCGTCGACGGCGAAGCGGGCGAGCGCATCGGTCTCGGCGCTGTTGGCGGCGGCGGGGCTGTCGCGCGCGCCGCCGAGGACGTGGCCGGCCATGGCTCCGATCGCGAGGGACGCGGAGCCGAGGAGGAGGGTTAGGACGATGGGGAGGAGGCGGCCGGAAGAGGAGGCGGCGGGCCGCGTCGCAGCAACGCGCATGCTCTGCTAAAGCACGAACAAACTGGAGAGGGAGGGAAGGAGACGAGTCCTCGCGGTTTTCTTCGCTGGGTGCGTGCCTGCGTGGGTGGGGTTTGCCGTTCTGCGGAAGAAAAGAAGAAGAAAAGCCAGGAACGGACGGGACGGGGACTCGTTGTCAGTACGGCCGGACGGGCGTAGGCGCGTTGCTTAGGATGTAAGCGACGGATTTCAGTACGGCCGGGGAGGGAATTCCCTAAATTTTTCGAAAATTACGTACAGGTCCTTTTTCCTTGCAAAGAGGTCTTTTTTCCTCGCGAAAAGATCCCTGCAAGTTTTTTTTACGCTTTTTTCCCTGAAAACACCCCTCCAATTTATAGGATAGCACCCCGCGGTTTTCTAAATTACATGCAGGTCCTCATTTAGTTACGTACAGGCCCTTGAATTTTTGCGAAAAAGCACTTTAGCTTTTTCGAAAATGCACATGTGTCCTAGATTTTTTTAAAAAACTCCTCACGAATTATCGCCCCTTTTACTTCAGTACACACGGTGGCTGGCACGGCGTGTCGCCGCGCCTACGAGGCTAGTCAATACAAACAGTTGGACGTCTTCGGAGCCGAGTCCGGCTCCCGTGCAGGGTGACCTCCTGCATAGAGTACATTGCATGGCCAATTAATTATTGACACGTGTCTCTGGCAAAAGCTTGTAAGTTAAGGTTCGGCTCAAGGGCTTAGGATATTTTTTATCTATATTTTTCGAGATGGTAAAAAATAGTAAAAATACTAATATAGATAGTATATATAATTTTAGACTCGAAAAGTCGTTTGGTTAATCTATTTCAAGAAACCTCCATTTATTTTGATTTTAGAATAAGGTGGTGCTCATTTGGGCTTTTTTGGGTGGCTTATGGCTGAAAAGTACTGTAGCTGCCTGAAAAAACACTGTAACTAACAGAGGCTTATTTAGCATAATTAAAATTAAAAATATAAAAAATATGTTAACCCATTACGTATAATACAAACAAATACGGGAAAAAAGAACCGGCAAAAAAGCTCAACAAAAAACCAAAAGTTCAGAAAAAGACGAAATTTATGAATAGTGAAAAATAAGTCAGAAGCCAGAAGCTGAAGCCCAAATGAGCACAGCCTAAACTAAAAGTCAAAAGACAAAAAGAACAAGACATAAGGCCACCTGCAAAGTGTGTTTAAGCAGATTCAAAGGGACACACATTAAATAAATTAAGCACATTGCAGCTATTAATTCCAACAACAATTTTTCTCAAACTGGATCCTCTTATTGAATCGAACCCAAGAAATAAAAAGATCCACCCAGCCCCACACACCTAAGGGCATCTCCAATGGTTATAGCTAGTAACTAACTATAAGACTTCCACATCATCTATATAGTACACACTAAAGTTAGCATTCTAAAGAACTATCTATAAGGATAGCTATTTGATGCTTACATGCACACACAGAATTTATGGAGGCTGCCTCGTTTCGCGCTATAGACTATCTCTAGAGCTGTAGAGAGCTGCGTTCTCTTTCTTCATTTAATATCTTCCACGTAGGACAGTTGATGACATGGACTCTCTTGTAGATAGCTGCTATAGACCCATTGGAGATGCCCTAAGGCTGTTGTTGCCGTGCAAGCGATGTCATCAAGGCCAAAGCATCGGGCTTTTCGCTAGCGCCGCCCTGCTACCCTCACCACTGGAGCCGCTCAACCTCACAGCTATAGACTACGCCTCGAAAAATGATGGTCATGTTCTTTTTAGCTTACCACTTATGGCTTCTCTTGAACAAACAAATGATATGGACTTATAGTATTTAACGTTGACCAGACCTGACATTGCTTATTCAGTAAACAGGTATGCCAATTTCTTCAGAAACCAATCGATCTTCATTGGACAACGGTCAAGTGAATATTGCGATATCTCAAACACACTTTCTTAGTTGGTCTACATGTTCGCAAGTCGACTTCTACTTTAATTAGTGCTTTCTCTAATGCCAATTGGGTAGGATGTTTAGATGACAAAAGATCCAAAGGTGATTTTGCTGCGGTTTTTGTATCAGAGAGTGCTTAGAAACAACCGACTGTCTCACGTTCTAGCACAAAAGGTGAGTATAAAGCTCTAGCTAATGCAATAGTAGAGATTGTTTGGAATATATCAATCAAGAACGACGTGTTTGTGGTGTGACGATCTAGGTGCTACATATCTGTCAACCAATATAGTGTCTCATACAAGAACAAAACACATTGAAATAGATTTCCACTTCGTTAAGAAGCATGTAGCACGAAAGGTTCTTGACATCATATTCATACCGTCACAAGATCAAGTTGCAGACAGATTTATGAAGCCACTGCCTACTCGAGATCATGAAGAGTTCAAGCACAATCTTAACCTAGATGAGATATTACTGTAGAACGTAATCGCCAAGTATGGAATAAATAATAAAAGCAACAATAGAATCACAAAGAAATTAAAACTTGAATATTATTTTATTAGAGAACCAGCGGAAGCTGAAATAAATATTTGAAACATGGGACCGGTCCACTTCTAACCAAATAAGAGTAAATAAGAAAACATAAATAGTGGCAAGCCACAGTGCTGAAAACTTGAGTGCTCCCACTCATGCATGTTGCTATCATGCTACTGGACTTTTACCTAAAAATGAAAATAGCAAGTGTGAGATTTGAAAATCTCAGTAAGTACCTAACAACGATCGCAAGTAAGGTGTGTAAAGGACATGCAATGCAAGCAAGCAATTAACACAGGTTAAGTGCAATGGAACTAGGTTACCAGAAACACTGATAAGGATCAAATATAGAGGTAATAGGAATGGTGGAATCAAAGATAATTATCATTTAGCAAGTTATGGTAATGACACTAGTGATTACTTCCCACATACCCGATTATACGAGAGTAGTCAGGCACAACACTGTCCTCGACTGTATAACCGCAGATGAGGTGTAATATCCTGAGTAATGAAAATGTACAACCCCCGTACGTTATCAGGTGGGTGAAAATCTCCTCTATATATGGGTAACCCCAGGCCAGGTAACTGTTATAATGTTAAACGGTTATGTGGTGTGAAATTGCTAAGATAAGGTTATGATAGGAAGAAGGATTTGCTAATATTGGAAATGAAGAAGCATGATTTTCGATATGAAGGCGATGTGAAATGATAATATGGTGGTAATGATCTAAAAATTATTCTACGTGAGGTATTATAACATAGCTCACACAAGGGTTGACATCAATCCAAGTTTTATTTGTGGTGAGTGATTATTAGTCAAATTAACAGACATTGTACAAATATCTTTCATGACTTACATATGAAATCATATAACTAAAGGATCATGATATCAGGAAAACTAAACATAGCAGCCCTAATTTTAAAAGATTGCTAGTAGTTTAAACCTATATTTGAAACATGTTCATATGCTACCCCCCTTAATGATTTAAGCATGAATTCTAAAACACTAATTAAAACATGAATTCTAGAACATTATTAATTGAGTATTCTAGTACCTAAAAGCATGTGAAATAAGATAACCTAGAACAGCATGATATGAATACAATATTAGAGTCCATAACCAGGCAAATATTGGTAGTATGATAATGACCAACCATGCATTAGTAATATGATAATAACTAGGCAAGCATTAATAATATGATAACAACCAGGTAAGTTTGGGTGATATGATAATGACCAGGTAAGTTTTAGTGATATGATAATAATCAGGTGTGCTTTAGTGATATGATAATAACTAGGTAAGTTTTAGTGATATGATAATGATCAGATAAGTTTTAGTGATATGATAATAATCAGGTAAGCATTACAATTTGTTAGTTGTACTCAAAGGTATAGGCGAAAGTTAATTATGGAATAGGTGATATATGGAACAGAGAAATTATGGTCGCGGGGTACTTGCCTTGAGCATATTTGATGGACTTGTTGCACAAGGGATCAGAGGTGCACAAACTGCCTGAACGCCCCCTCAAACCGCACAAAGAATTGTCCAGCGAGAGCACATCGTGGCCTAGAGTAAACCCCGTTAGGTAGGGTAATTCCGAGTTATAACTGTCTCCTGTTGGATCTACACTCTGTGAAGGCGTAGGCTAACTCGTATGGAGCCCACCCACTCTCGTTATAGGTTTCACCGGAGAGTTACAGTCACCAGTTGGTGATGAATTCCTGGAATGACATATTCCAAGGCTCGTTGAAATAGCTCGAGCGATCTCTGGAGGACTCGAACACTTGGGGGCAGACCCATTGTCATGTTGTGAGTCCTGTTCATGGTCGGATTTACCCTTGCCTTTTAGAAAAATTGGTTTCTCCATTGGGCGCACTGCCATGGGGGATATAGACCTCGCCTTAGCCTTTCCCGTGGTATGGTCTCCGAGATCTCGGGATGGATCTCCAGAGATAGCCTCACTGTTGGAAGCAAGCATTGTCTGCTCGTAATCGTAGTAGGTATCCATGTCAATATCTGTGTAGTCAGCCAGGTCGAACCAGTTCTCCTCATTCCACTCTCCTGCCATGAGGACATGAGAAGGAGAAGGACATGCTGACAACGAAATTATCGGAGTCTTGGAAGAATCTATCTCCATGAACGGCACCAACTGTTGGTGTTTTAATACCGATTTTATGTATGATTTGTTTGGATTTGAGGAAAGCTCTTGAAGACTCAGATTATGATCATGCAGAGTAGAGACACCAGATTTTTTATACAGGTTCGGGGCTTTTCCTAGGAAAATAATAACTCTACTTCATGTGTGGCTATTACTCAGAGGATTGATTACAACTGAGAAAATAATGTGAATTGCCTTGCACTAAGTCTAACTTGGACTTGCCTCCCCCTCCCTTCTCCAACCTCAACCTTTATATAGTTGACGAAGCGACGACCGTTGTCTCGCGTTAAAAGACGCCTCAACGCTTTGAGAGATATCTGTCCGACGGAAGTTATCTATCAGGGAGATATGATGGCCCGTTCATCGTGCGATGGTTATTGTCAAAGAGAGATCATGTGTGGTTATTAGAAATAAGCACACATTCTAACCGCTTTGCCAGACGGACCTACGATGCAGTAGGTCATCGTAAACTAGCCAGTCAGAGATAGACTGGTCACAGGAAGGTCTACGACCATGAGGTGGTTGCAAAACAACTTACGACTGTGTGGTCGTAGAAAGACTTACGACTAAGAAGTGGTCGTATAATGACTTACGATCATATGGTCGTAGAAGAACTTATGAACATGTTGTCGTAGAAGGACTTACAACTACCCTGTGAAACTTCTCATTTATCCACAAGGGGTATACTCGAAGAATATAATAACGTAATGATTAGAGGATTATTATATCCTCGTCACCTTCCAAGATATATTTGCATTCTACATGCAAGACTAGAACCCACGCTTGTATTCCTATGCCTACTTGTTGTTCTATCTATACGTGTACTAGGATGAGGCCACCGGCATATCAATTTCAATTCACAAGATGGCACACAACATTAAGTTTAAATCTATTAAATTGATTAGGTGCTATATAGTCGATTTATTTGGGTCCTTTGTAAAACCAGTGGTTTCTCATATAAACCAGTGTGGTTCTTTTCTTGTTTCATACTTGTGTTGCTCTAAGTAAATCAGGGAGTTTAGGCCCTGATCGGTTTGGCTTGAGCTTCTGGCTTATTTTCACTATTCATAAATTTCGTCTTTTTCTGAACTTTTGGCTTTTTGTTGAGCTTTTTTGCCGGTTCTTTTTTCCCGTATTCGTTTGTATTATACATATTGTGCTAACATATTTTTTATATTTTTATATTTTTAAATTTAATTATGCTAAATAAGCTTCATCATTCATGATATTTTTCACCTAACACAAGTGTTTTGACCATGAGCTTTTAAGCCCAACTGATCACCACCTAGGTGCTAGTAGCCCAACTAAGGTGTTGACTTGTGTACGTGTGGGCCTTTATCATGTGAGGGCAGAGTTTAGATTATACTGCTCTGCTCCAGTTTTTCTAGCTCTGCTCCACCAACTCCACTATGGAGCAGCTCCACTGTGGAGTTTCTACAGCAGGTGGTCCTGTTTGGCACGCAGCCTAACTCCAGCTCCAGGAATGTGAGGTTTCTCTAAGAAAGGTCCAATGTGCCCCTGAATGATGTTTGGTGTATGTCAATTATTATATTTTAATTTTAACCTGATTTGCCAAACAAAATCTATATTTTTCGCGATTGCTTTGGAAACAAACATAACACATCAACTGCAAACTGGCACCTAGTAACTACAGTTAATATTCTATATAAACAACACTGAATCTGCATGCGTCAAGTTCTTGACTTCTAATAGCTCAAACTTTATACGAGTAATTAATAATTTGTTTGAAGTCTGCTATATACAACTGGTGCATATTCTGCAGAACTCTAGGCGATTAATTCTTCGATAACGATACCATGCATATGCGAATGATATCAACCTTCAAACGCATTGGATTACTTTGTTTCAAAGCAATAGATCGCAGCAACAATAACCGGAACTGGAAAGATATCCGCTCTAATTACCTCCTCCGCAAGAGAACGCGTGTGTAGAAAGAAAAAAAAAAGAACGAAGGGGTATGTTTGTGTAATCAATGGTATAGGTGGGTAATTTTCCCTCAACTCCATGAGGAGGTATGAATCTCTAGTTTCTGGAGTACCCCTTGAGGAGCTCCACAAAAAACGTGGAGTTGGCCCTCAACTCCACCTTTTTCTTGGAGCAGAGTTCTTGGAGCTGGATCTGTTTGGCTAGACAAACTGGGAGCAGAGCTGGAAAATCTGGAGCAGAGCAGTTCCAAACAGGCCCTAAAGACAACATATGTATTGGCCCTTGGCCGTTAGGGTATATCTATGTACCGTGAGCATGTCCTTGAGAAGTTCATGGAGGGTTCTTCTTTGGGTTTGTGGGATTCGGTCCCGGTCCCCGGCGCCAATTCTGCTCGCCATTGGCCACGAAAAAAAAGGCAAAGCGCAGCAGCCACAAGCTTTGCTTTCTTCCGTGCTTAAAGACAGGCGTCCATGATTAAGCAACGGGAGAAGAGAGGAAGGAGAGCCGAGAAAGAGCAGGAGGCCACGGTTCTACCCCGGAACAAAAATACCGGACGCGTGCCCGCCCCCGGCGGGGGGAACGAGCGGAATACGCGACGACACCCCTCGTTCGCATGATCCACTTCCAACCGTGGGATGATGGGATCGGAGCGCTCGCGGCCGCCGCTGCGGGCGCGCGTACGCCTAAAACGAAACGAAAAAGAAACGGTGGCGCAGACAGGCGCATCGGGGTCTACGTAACTTCGGCCACGCGGCGTCAGCGCGTAGGCATGTCGGTCGTGGTAAATGGCTAAGAAAATCGCCTCCCCTCGTGGAGATTTCGCGCCGCCCACCCAACTAGGGAAAAAGGCAGCCAGCCGACGGCGGGGTGCATTTCTTTTTCGTTTGTCGCTTATAGTTTATTATTTTATAAATAAATAAATATGATAATTTTTTTATCGTCTTTTGAAAAGTTTTGTTGAGATAGTTTTTATGAATGATATATCAACATTTACTCCATTCACATAATCGTTCATATTAGAATAAAAAACTAATAGCCTCGGTGAAGGGCGCGTGGCTCGTGGTAGTCTGCGCGCGGTAAGAGCACAGAATATACAATATGCAAGAACACGCTTATGCGCACACCGCTCGACTCGATCGCTATTCTAGGCCCAGCCTATTTCGATTTGAGCTTCTAGCTTCTAATTTATTTTTTACTATTCGTAAATTTCATCTTGTTTTGGTTTTTCAGCTTTTTTGAGCTTTTTGTCGGTTCTTTTTTTCTGTATTCGTTTTACATTACACGTGATGGGCTAACCTATTTTTTTCTATTTTTAGTTTTTTTTAATTTAATTATGTCAAATAAGTTATTATCAACTATAATGTAATTTCATCTAATTATAGTGTAATTTCAATCATAAATTATCAAATTTCAGCCTAAATGATTGGGCTGCTAATCTGAAGTAAACATTTGGGACGTGCACAGCGATGAGCATGGAAAAGGGCACCTAATCCGCCCCCTTTGAGAGAGAGAGAGAGAGAGCACATGCGCCCTACCCCACATGTGGCACCTCCATGTGTAACTTCTCTACGACTCTCTACTGCTGCTTCCCTCAGAGCTCATGCACACGCATCCTCTTCCCCACAATGATCGCTCATACAGGAGCCGTCGACGTGTGTGTGCAGACTCATCGTCGTCGTTCGACTCAGATCGCTGCGCGCGCCTGTACGTTCGGAGACATGCACGAGCGGACGGTCCGAGACTCGTACGCCGTGCAGCGGTCACGTACAGGTGCAAGCAATCGAACTCGGTTTTTCTATTTCTCCTCTTTATTCCTATCGTATTTTTATCGATGTGACGAATATCCAGAGTAGATAAATATAAAAAGGTCTAAATTTTTACCACTCAACGAAAATACGGAAAGCTGCGTTCCAAGCAATCCGGGTCCTGTGCGGAGGCGTGGGGCTGCTGCGCCCTTGTGCGGTCGTGCCTAGCTTCCAAGTTCCAACCGAAACCATAAACAAACGGGGCAACTTGGAGGGGCACACCACACGCACGACACAGGGCACAGCTCGCGAGATCACCGTCCTAAGCGTCCTTGGCTGGCTAGCCGTGCCTGTGCGCGCAAGCGCGTGCGAGAGCCTTCCTGCCTGTGAGTCTGTGACTGTGAACCGGTAGTAGTGACATCCGACGGCGACCTCACTGTTGCTTCCGCCCAACGCTGGCTGCTGAGCCTATAAAAGGCGGCACCGAGCCACCCCCCTTAATGATACTGTCATCACCAAACACAAACACAAACCGTTCTCCCTCCCTCGCTCTCTCTCAAGATCGGTGTTGTCAGTTAGAGAGAGAGAGAGAGAGAGAGAGAGAGAGAGATGGGGAGGCAATCAGTAGGAGGAGCAGGGCGGTGGTGGTGGCGAGAAGGGGGAGGGGCAGAGGCAGTGGCGTGGTGGGGGGTGGTGATCCTGGGCCATTTAGTGAGCTGCGGCAGGGCGGGGCTCCTGGAGCGCAACCCGGGCTTGGCCTACAACTTCTACCAGAAGAGCTGCCCCAACGTGGACTCCATCGTCCGGAGGGTGACCTGGCAGATGGTCGCCGCCAACCCCGCCCTCCCCGCCAGGCTCCTCCGCCTCCACTTCCACGACTGCTTCGTCAAGGTCCGTTCTGCTCTGCTCAGCTGCTACCTACGCCTCCTCATCTCTAGCTAGCTCCATCACTTTGTGACTTCAATTGCTATCGCTAGTTCTTCGCTTAATCTCTTCGGTTGGTGCTAGAATACTACTTCTAGCTAGGAGCCTAGGAGAACGATTTAATGCTGAGATGGTCTTTGCGTTCACTTTGTCGGCACGGTGTTTAGCCGGCCGATGGACGGAGCCATGGTTTCTTCTTTCTGCAATATATCAACTGCGGCTTCCATTTCTGGCTAGCTACATACATTGATCCTACGTTTATCCATAGCGTCCATTGGAAATATTTCCAACCGCGAAAGCTCAGATCGAGAAGTCTAGCCAGGCAGAACGCATGCAAGAGCTAGCCTTTCTGCTCCTGCCCAAGTGAATTGAAGCAGATTTCACCGCGGGGGATCGGCAGTGAATTTGAAGTTCGCAGTGGCACCAAGCAAGTCTGTCCGTCCCCCGGTAGCGTTAGGCGGTACGTAGCGACACGCCGAAGCGAAGCAAAAACAAACGCGAAAACACGGGGCTGGTACAAGGGGAGCAAAGCGAATCTTGTCGTTTTTCTCTGTGCGCCCACTGCGCGGCCGCCCGAGCCCATCCCATCCGCGATGCCGCGCCGGTACGGTGGGCGGCCACCATTGGCCTCTTGCGCCGGCGGGATTTCAAACGCAACGAACGCACGCGACCGACTGACCGGCCGGTCCGGACTGCATTGCAGGGGTGCGACGCGTCGATCCTGCTGGATAACGCGCAGAGCGAGAAGACGGCGGGGCCGAACCTCTCCGTGGGGGGATACGAGGTGATCGACGCCATCAAGGCGCAGCTGGAGAAGGCGTGCCCGGGGGTCGTCTCCTGCGCCGACATCGTCGCGCTCGCCGCGCGCGACGCCGTGTCCTACCAGTTCAAGGCGTCGCTCTGGCAGGTGGAGACCGGCCGGCGGGACGGCACCGTGTCGCTGGCTAGAAACACCGGCGCGCTGCCGTCGCCCTTCGCCGGCTTCAACGGCCTGCTGCAGAGCTTCGCCGCCAAGGGGCTCAACCTGACCGACCTCGTCGCGCTGTCCGGCGCGCACACCGTCGGCAAGGCCAGCTGCTCCAGCGTCACGCCCAGGCTGTACCAGGGCAACGCCACCAACGTCGACCCGCAGCTGGACTCGGCCTACGCCAAGAGGCTCATGTCGTCCTGCCCGAACCCGTCGCCGTCGGCGAAGACCGTGGACCTGGACGGCGGCACGCCGCTCAAGTTCGACGGCAACTACTACACCAACCTGCAGAAGAAGCAGGGCGTGCTCGCCTCCGACGCCGCGCTAACGCAGAACGCCGCGGCGGCGCGGATGGTCGCCGACCTCGCCAACCCGATCAAGTTCTACGCCGCCTTCTCCATGTCAATGAAGAAGATGGGCCGCGTCGACGTGCTCACCGGCACCAACGGGCAGATCAGGAAGCAGTGCCGCGCCGTCAACACCTCCTGATCGATCGCCCGAGCAGCCCGACAGATTTTTCTTTGATTTTTTGTACTTCCTTTTTCTCTTCTCGTTTCATCGGCGCGGATCAAGTATATTGTGCGCCGCGATTAAGGTCCCCAGATCTATATTGGTTTATTAAGTGTTCGATCCTATCGATCGTTCATGGTGTAAGATTTGTTCATCTTGGCGAGCACCATCACGCGCATTGCCATTCTAATGAGAGAATGTGGTTGGTTAATCCCTCTGCTTCAAAGCAAAATGCAGGATGGAGTAGGGGGCGTTCTTAGGGGAATACTATGGAACGGTATACCGTCCCTCCAAAATCTAACGGGATAGGATCTTATCGTTTGATTAGCCCCGCATCGCACTAATCCTAAAGCATCATTTATCTCCATCACACCAGTCGTTCAAACCAATTTCTACATGCTGATGAACACCACATCACTCACCACCAGCCCTTTCCACCAGACCACGACGGCAACCTCGCCGCCCACCATGGTGTCGAAGAGGGACCGGACGCTGACCTCGTTGAAGACATAGGCCTTGACTGCCACAGCGCGTGGGAGCTCTGCGGCCAGCGCGTTGGCTTGCTTGGAGCTAGAGGTGTAGCCAAGGACGACAGTTGTTCCCCACGTTCGTCTCCTACTAACAACAACCAATGATCTGGCATCCTCTCTCTCTGACAATAACCATCTCCCCGATCGGTCGCGCTGGTTCCTAAAGACATATTGAATAATTGGCACCCCTTCAATACTATTTAAGAAGTGACGAGAGAAGACAGAAGCACGACACAACAACAACAAAAAACACCCAGATCAAGGCAAATTCAAGTAGATTCAAGTCATTGCAATTCGACAATTCAGAGACAAGTAGATTAAGCGAGTCATATTGTACCGCCGTGAAGAACATAGATGCTAGGCCTAGCTTTTAGGACTTTGTAAAGGCATTCTGTAACCAATTCATAGTAATAAAAAAATATCACCATTCTCTCATAAGGATTTCAGCCATCTTTTTCATATTATTTTGTAAGATCAACAAGTCGATCATCAATATATATCGGAGTCCAAAAGTTTCAGCTTTAAAGAGCAGAATTGCTGCACTCATAAATAAAACTTTTCTGACAGGTTCGATGAGCATTCATCGCAAGTTATTTGGCAGTAGTAGTAGAATTAAAAAAACCACTATGTCGTGAAATTTGGGTCAATTAGCTCAAGGAGAGTAAAAGCTACATTATCACAAGCTTTTTGCATGAAACTATCTTATTTATTTATTTAAAAAATATATAAAATATAAGTTATAAGCTTCGTAAGGGAGCCATACTTGGCCTGCTCGGTTAGGCTAAAAAACTGTGGCTTATGGCTAAAAATGCACTGTAACTGGTTGAAATTTCACTGTAGCTGAAGGTGGCTTATTTGACGTAATTAAATTTTAAAAAATATAAAAATAGAAAAAAAATATGTTAGCTCATCTCGGACAACACAAACGAATACAGGAAAAAGAACCAGCAAAAAAACTAAAAAAATAAAAAATCATAAAAAGATAAAATTTATAAATAGTAAAAAATAAACTAAAAATCAGAAATTGAAGCTGAAACCTGTCGAAGCATAAACCTTATGCTAGCCCGCTGCTGCGATATTCCCTGTCGAAGAAAAGAAAATGGGCATGGTACTCCTAGCGCTCAACTTTCTTGTCTTTTGCACGCAGATACATGCAACGCAGGAGGGATTCCTCCTCGTATCCTCAATTTCTCTGGTTACGAGTAATTGGCCGGCAGCTCGACATGATTTTGCTGCATGATCCACAGCCCACCCCAGTTTTGTACGCCAAGTTCTTTTCAGTTTTTTTTTCTTCTCCTCTGTGCACGCCAAGTAGGGCCCATTCGCCGCGTCGGATCAAACAAACAGCCTCTGTCGATCCAGTGAACATGTTGTTTGATTCTGATGGGCAGCAGCAATCGCCCGTGACTCGAGAACATGAACATCCTGCTTGGCTAATAGGCGGCTAGCAAGTGGCCAATGCGCGCATCTAGGGGTGAAAACGGAACGGAAATATCCCGTACCGAACCGCATCGTTTTCTATATTTAATCCGATCGAATTCGTATTTTCGGACAAATTCGAATTCGGTTCGAAATACGGAATACCAAATTCGAAAACGGAGCGGAAACGGTTTAGACGTTTTCCGACCGTTTTCTACTTTTCTACATTTTATTCGGAATAAACCGTATTATAAATACGGTTTAAACCGTATTTAGCCCACTAGAAATCCACTCTCCGACGTCTCCGTCTCACAGCCCAGAGCCCAGCGGCCAGCGCCCAGCCCAATTCTAACCCTAATCCCCCGCACCCCGCACGCGGCTGCGCTGGCTCCTGGCTTACCTGGCTATCTCCTCGTCCTCCTTCCCGGCTGGCGCGGCACAGACCTGACCAAGACGCGACTCAGCAGCGCCGCGCCCCGGCCGCCGCAGGCCATCCGGCCGCTCACTCGGCAGCTCCGCGCGCCCGCGCCGCGTGCCATCCGGCCCTCGCCCGGCAGCTCCGCCGCGCCGGCCGCCGCGTGCCATCCGGCCGCCACACCCGTAGCTCCGCCGCTTCATGCCGCCTCACCGGCAGCTCCGCGCCCGCCCGCCTCCGCTGAACCCTCCGCATCACTGCGGCTTGTCATCCTCCTCGCCGCGCGGCATCACGCGCTCGTGCTCTACCTCGTTTACCGCCCCACCCGCCTCGCCATGGTCACCTCCGTTGCCGCTACTCCTCTACAACGCCAAGCAGCAGACCTCGCGTCGTGCTTCACCACCACCGCCCGCTACCGGCCGCGCCTGGGCATGGCCAAGCCGCCGACGCCATCGATGGCGCCCCCCACTGGAGAAGGTGGATCTGGTCCTGCAGCAATGAGGAAGGGCAAGACCAAGACAAAAGCCGTGCGCCACCTTCTAGCGCCGCCGGAAGCATCGGCAGCGGCAGCAACGGCTCCAGCAGCAGGTAACTTCAACGAGATGTATTTTCTTGCATTGTTTACAGCAATAATTGGAGTAGGGTTGGGAGAAAGCAGAGGCAATAACAGCTACCAACATTTGTAGAATTCGTAGGGAGAAGGATTGTGTACGCCGATGTTACAGCACACAACAGCTACCAACATTGTTTACGCCGATGATGAAGGGAAGAAGGATTCGTAGGGAGATGTTTGTGAATGCCCCGTGTGCTGTATTGTGTGTGTTGCATGTCGATTAACTTACTGATATGGATAGAGTTTACTGTTTTAAGCGCATTTGTGACATTTATTATTACGATATTGTCATGTTTCTGTTGTTTGATTGAAGTATTGATTTCTGTACATCCTTAATGTTCAAGTACACTTGGAGGTTGTTGACCAGTGCCTCTTACCATTTCAAGTCATATCAACATCTCTTTGCAATTACCACTTCTTGTGTGATCTTGTATTCTTAGTGACTTGTATTTATTAGAAACCCATTTACTCTTTATGTTACATAGTTTAGCATTTTTAGCTGGTGAATTTTTAGACAAGCAACAAGATATGGAGTTTTGTTGTGTGGAGGTCTGCTGAACTGTAGTTAACGGTATTTAGTTTGATAATAGAATTCATTTATCATGGTCTAAAGTTGTCAACTTATCATCTTATCATTATTGCTTAAACTTTTAACTGGTTGAACATTCGTTATGTGCTGTCGTATTCACTGTAAGAAGATTATAAGACTTGCACAATGAAACTAAGAGAGCCTAATTAGCCGAGAAAGGAGTCATGCAAGAAACAATATATATATATATATATATATATATATATATATATATATATATATATATATATATATATATATATATATATATATATATATATATATATATATATATATATTAGTACTGTGTATCTTGTTGAAAGGAAGATTAAAGATTTATCAAGTTCAACAGAAACTAGAGAAGTAAGATATTCCAAAAGAAAATGGAGGCATCAATAACAATACTCACAAGATTAAAGATTAAAGATTTTGGCAAGTGATGATTGATGAAGCTTGGCTATTTGCACTGATTTAGCAATGTTTCACTTGGCTCTTGGCAGGATCAAGGAGTAAAAGGCCTTCATCTCAAAGTGTTAGCTCTAATGCAACTTGTGAAAGTCCAACTACAGCAAAGATCGTGATGGCTTCTTCATTTGCAAGTCAAGCTCCAAATGTTGACACAGTGGCGGTGGAGATGGCGCACCAAAGAACAACCACAAGATCACCCTCAGATTAATATCGAAGATGATGACCAAGAGGATGACGAGGATGAAGAGCAGGCTCACCTTTCTGGCAAGAGGTTTAAGAAATGCACATCGATTGTCTGGAATTATTTCACCAAGAAATTGGAGATTTTAGAGGTGAATGGAAAGCAATTTGAGCAGCTGTGGGGATATTGCAATTTCCCCAATTGCAAGCAGAGGTACAGAGTCGAGGGCGCTTGTGGGACAACCGCATTCAAGAACCATTTGAAGTCAAAGCACGGTGTTGTGGAGGGACAACAATGACTTAATATTGGTAAGAACCCTGCACTGAAATTGCTCATGTTCAGCCTTACAAATATGACCAAGAAGCTAGCTTGAAGAAATTGAATTTGGCAATAACCATGCATGAATATCCTTTCAATATAGTTGAGCATGAGTATCTTGTTGATTTCATAAAATCTCTCCGTCCTAGCTTTCCGATAAAGTCCCGTGTCACCTGTAGGAAAGAAATAATGGACAAATATCTTGAAGAAAAGGAAACTTTGTATGCACACTTGAAAACTTTCCAGTGCCGCTTTAGTGCAACAATGGATATGTGGACCTCATGCCAAAATAAAGGATACATGTGTGTTACTATTCATTGGATAGATGATAATTGGCGTATGCAAAAGAGAATTATTGGTTTTTTCAATGTAAAAGGAAGGCATACTGGTGCAAAGTTGTCTGAGACATTCACTGAAGTTATGGTTAAATGGTACATTGAAAATAGACTGTTTGCTTTGACTTTGGATAATGCTAGTTCAAATGAAGTGGCTGTCAATGATATAATTTCAGATCTGAAAGAGAATGGTAACGGTTCCCTAGTTTGTGATGGGATGTTTTTCATGTTAGATGTGCTGCCATATTCTCAATTTGGTTGCTAGAGATGGGTTGAAAGTCATTTCAGAACAATCAGCAAGGTCAAATCACTTGTACTAGCTGTGAAAGGGTCTCCATTGCAGTGGGAAGAGCTTATGAAGTGTGCCACAAGTGGGTTGGATACAAAGAGGGTATCTCGATGGATGTTTCAACCGGTGGAATTCTACCTACTTAATGTCGAGAGATGCCTTGTACTACAAGGATGCATTTATTAGGTCAAGTCTTCAAATCGTAAAAGGTATGCCAAGATTTCTCCATCTTCACTGAATGGGACAATGCATTGACAATTTATGGCTGCTTGAAGAAATTTTATGATCTCACCGAAATTCTCTCGGCACTTCATATCCTCTGCAAACTTATTTTATAGAGGTTTCGTGATATAAAGCTCTTGCTTGATGATTGGTGCATTAGTGGAGATGGTACAATTAGAGATATGGCAATTGCTATGAATGAGAAATTTGAGAAATATTGGCAAGATTCCAACATTGCTCTAGTGTAGCCTGTTTTCTTGATCCTAGGTATAAGAAAAGGCTGCTAGAGTACTATATGAAGAAGTTCTATGGTGATCATTATCAATTTGAACTTGATGAGTTTGTTAGTGTGGTAAAGAAACTGCACAACTTTTATGTTAGTTCCGCTCTGCATCATCAAAGAAAAATAGTCAAGGGCTGCACTGGACCTAGTAACACAGCTGATATATTAATGGGAAATGTAGACCATGACCTAGAAGAATTCTTATATGATGCAAGTGAACTTGCTATGGTTGAGTCAAATGAGTTGGAGAGGTATATTGCAGAACCACTTCTAAAAATTGTTGGTGAGTTTGATATCTTAGCATGGTGGAAAACAAGAGAGAAGACTATCCTATCCTTTCGCAAATTGTTCGGGATGTAATGGCCATACAGGTATCAACAGAGCATCCGAATCGCTTTTAGTGCTGCTGGTCGTGTTGTTGATCCCTATCGTAGTCGTCTTGATCCGAGATGGTACAGGCATTAATTTGCACAAAGGATTGGGTTGCTGCAGCAAGAAAAGGTGCTCATTTTTATCTTTTTTCAGTTAGACACTTATAATTGCAGCAGAATAATGCATTGATTATTTTCCTTTCTTTCTCATTTTTTGTTCAGATTCTAAAATGGTTGGATCAATTGTGAGTGATCTTGAGGTTGAGGCTTTGGCTAATGTTGTGGCTAAACTGAAAATTGAGGTATGTGTATGTTTATTTAACTTCCATGAATGTGTATAAGAAGTTCACATCTCAGTTGACTGCATGCAGTTTGAAGTGTATGTGAGTATGTGACTAAGTAGTAGAAATAGCATCTTAGTCAATCTCAGCTGGATGTAGTACTAAGCATAGTCTCAAATCTCAATGGTCACTCCTATCTCTACGATTTAAAACAGAGTTAAAAAGCTAAAATATGGTAGCTCTTAGACTTTACTAAATCTCAATGGTCAGAACAGGGGATGACGTTTCAAGCAAAATGTCAAGTGCTACTTGCCACACTCATTCTTTTTACCTCTCCGGTGTTCATCTTTACAGAAAAAAAGGTCAGGCTTATATCAAAAGGTCTATAGTCTAACTACTGTTAGGCCATTAGTTTAAACTTCCTATTGGAGATATACATTTGAGCCCTCCTAGATTAACTTCGGCATTATAAATGGTTTTGTTTAAAAAACACAAAGGTAATTTCAGGCCTACTACTGTTATATCACTTGCTTATCATGCTAGAATTGGTATCTGCAACATGCTAGTTTCTAATGCTCCCTTGGCAAAGAATCCTTCTATGGAAACAGCAGAGCCATATGGAAAATAAACTGTGCAGCATTTTGTAAATATAATGGTTCTTGCTGATTGAATTATAGCATATAGCTGTATCTTAATTGATCCAGTACTTCATGATATTTATTCAAGGAGGGATTAGGTGATATATAAATGATTGTTTTTTGTGATTAGGTGATATATCAATGATTGTTTTTTGTGCATACTATTTCTCTGCATTTCATGCTTCTGCTGAGACCATATCCAATCTATTGGTGTGAAGTTGTAAGTATAGAATCTGCAAACGTGTTTCTGCAATTTTTTTGTATGCAAAAATTTGTATGCTAGTGTAAAGAGGAGTAGAGGACATGCTTATGTATTGTATACAGTACAGTACAGATTGTGGTGTGTTGTAGTATGTATAGGGGTGAAAAGTGAAATATGCTATTGCTACATCTAATTTTAATTCACTTTGCAAACTTGTAGGAAAAGGACAAGGAGGGGGATGAGGACTCTGAGGAGGATGAGGAAGCAAAAGATATGGAAAGCGATCCTGACCTCATGGATGATGCTGATGAACTGTAGATGTTCTGCTAGCTGTTAATTGCTTGTTCTAGACTTGTATTGTATTTGTATTTGTGTCGGCTATTGTGTTAATACTTAAGAGTTAAGACCAAGGGTCATGCACTTGTTAATTATTATATGCACTTGAACTTAATCATGCACTTGATAATTGTTATGTACTTGGTCACTTGTTAATTGTTATGCACTTGGTCCTACAGGTCGGTATTCCGTATTGAATTTTCGTATACCGACCGTGTTCGACATAATTCCGCTCGAATTGGTTCGTTTTCGAAATTCTCGATATTCCGTAAGTTCGCGTTCGTTTTCGTGTTCGGCTTTACCGCTTTCGATTTCGTTTTCGTATTCAAATGTAGAAGTAGAAAACGGTTGAGGAGTTTTCCGACCGTTTCCGACCGTTTTCATCCCTACGCGCATCCCATGTTCCCTTGTTGGATTTCCTGCTCAAATCACTGCATGTGAGATAAGATAAGATCATAATCCATTCGAGTCGCGGCCGTTCTTTCAATTAGGCCATTAGACTTATCTGTTAACGGTTGTCGCAGGCTCACAGCGGCGGAGCCAGAAATAAATGTCAGGAGGCCAAGCTTATACACAATGTATAGGAGGAGCAGTCGTGAGGCTTGTCTTTCAACTATTTAGTTCAGGTGGGATTTTCATAATGGGAGTGTCTAGGTATCACCTAGATATTTTCTTCCTAATTATTATTCAAATTTATGATCTTTAAATTAGAGATTAAAGGGTCATTTGTTTTTAAAGGGGGAGATTTTTTTCAAGGAGGGAGGTAAAATTCAAGAGGAGGGGGAAAATTCATGGCCATTGGATATCTAATTCAATGGTCTTAAATCTGGATGATAGCTAGGAAGAAAATATCCGGATGATGTTTAACAAAACCCTTTCATAATTCTTGTGAAAATTAAAAGTGTTTGCTGTAAAATTCTCGTAAAATACATGTGACATTTCTATGTTCCAAACGAAACCTTGTAGTTAGAACAAATGATCATGGTCTAGACGGTTACGGAGGCCACCCTGCAGGCCTAGTGCCGCCATTGGGTGGTCTTATCCTTACAGTGTGATCGGTCCGTCTCCGTCAACACTTTGTCAGAATTCATCAAATTCTCGCGTCTGCGCCCTACTGTCATTTGTATGGGCTGTTTTAGAGCTATCTCCTTTTTTTGTCGCGAATATTTGCGAGCTATCAGATTTTGCCGCCGCTCTTTTGGTGTCCCCGTCAGGCACAACCGAGCTTCCATGCTAGCTAGGGACTAGGGAGTTAGGCCGTTGAACCGACCATCCCCAAGGCACAAGCTAATGTCGCCATTCTGCGCTGCACCACGGCCACGGGGGCGTCGCTTTCGCCAGGTTGGAACCCATTTCTCCCGCGACCATCAGCTGGAGCGTGAGCGTGCATGCGTGGGCTGTGCTCGTGTTCGCGCGCCGCCCATCGCGCTCGGCGGAAATACGAAGGAAGGCACATGGCCGGCCGCGTCGCGATTCGCCGGGGGGCGTCCGCTGTGCGTGTCACCGTTGCAAATCGATCGGTCGGGCTCGGAACCGGCCGGCCGGTTTTTGTTGCAGCTGATGGATGAATCGACGGATCTTTGACGGGTACCCGTGTATTGTGTGGGCAGATAGGACATATGCACGATGCTGTGAGGTGACGAGGCGAGCGAGTGGAGATATACGGACAGAGGATATGGGTGGAGGAAGCAGTAATAGTCAGACAACGTAGGGTGGAAACGGCCAGGCAATCTCGTTTCAATGGTGGAGCCGCATGCGGTTGTGCCAGGTTGGGAGCCGCAGTCTAAAAGAACATGCCCTAAAGATTGTGATGGTTATCGCCCAACTAAAAAGAACATGCGTGTGTGAGATCTTAGACATTCGCCCCATGTCTCCTATAAATTTCTGGCTTCGGCAATTAAGACTTGTTTGTGGTGTGGTTTTTCTTCTTTTATATAGATTTTTATGGAAATTGAATTGATTCATGTAAAATTTATGTAAAACTTCTAAATTCCAAACATGCATCGAATGTTTGCGCAATTAAATGAAGTCTGCCTCGTTATATCTTCCAAATCGGTAGGGAGGAAGACGTTCCTGTCATTGGATGTTTCAATACAGTTTCGGAAACTTAGGAGAGCTTATAAAGTCCAATACATAGAGTAGTTTGTGTCGAAATTGACGTTAAACCCACAAATGAATCCCTCAACATTTGTAGAATACAAATTCATACAATCTCACCATTTCTACCGTAAGACATCGCTATCAAGTGAACTGAAGGAGAAACACACCTAACGAAGAAAAGGAGTACGCGGTACAGCTAAGAAATTCTTAGATGGATAAACACTTAAAGTATATAAATTATAAATGCATTTTTTAAAGACTACGATTTATAGTTTTTGACTATAATTTATTAATCTAATAAATAATAATAGCTAAAAAAATCGGCTGAAAGCCGAAAACAACGAGTCCTAGTCCAAACAGTGGGCCAGGCTAAAAGCAAGCACATGAACGTTGCCCGTACTAGGTTGCAAAACCCAATTGACTGGGCCCTAGCCCAATCTTAGCTGCTCGATCTGCCTGTTTAAGCATAGGGCCAATGATGGTCATTCGAATGTTCAGATGGACTTCTCGTGCTTGCCACAGCCAGCATCCGTTCCAAACGCAGGAATGAATTCTGCGAGAATTTCTTTTTGAAAAGAAAATTTTGTAAAAATTTCATATGGAATAGTTCAATTTTCACACAAATCATAAAAAATATGATGCATCCCAAACGGTGCATCAATTGCGTTGAATGCTTGTGTCATCTCAAGGTTCATAGGCGGAAACACCCGGCTATCTGGGCACACTGGCGAACAACTCCGTTGAGCTCTGTTGAACTTACGCTGGTCTCCCATCACACGGTGATTGGCTTTGCCTGAACTCCCGTATGGCGACCGGCTCTGTCCAGGCTCCGGTCGTTGGCCGGCTCCGCCACTGTCAAAGTTGATCTAGTTTCCGCAACCATTACCAATCCCAACATTCTTCACTCAAACCATTCTGGTTAACACAGTCTCTTCATAAACGGATAGAGCTAACTATACTCCCATAGGAATCGGGCTGTAACAGGCTTCCCACCGCGTGTGGCATCCCTCCATCTGCACGAAGAAGGCAACCAATGGCTTTGGCTCATACGCGGGCACGCATGCAGATAGAGGCGCAAGACAAGAGACCCAAATTTAGCCCGCCAAATGCGAGATTTATGGGGCTGTTTATATTGGCTTCTGTTTTTAGGAGTAGAAGCCAACACGAACGTCCCAATTTCTATAAATCGCTTATATCAGCCATTACTTTTCGTTTTTATGTATTGTAACATACTTTGTATTTCATTATATCATAATTTCGTAAGTTGCATTGCGGTTCAAATATTAAATGTATTTCGTTGCACCATCTTTCTTACATAATGAACTACTATTCATTAGCCACTTCTATCAGTCACTACTATTCATCAGCCGCAGCACAAAACTATCAGCAAAAGTCAATACAAATATGCCCTATATCTATCGCCATGGCCTCTTTGGGGCACAAAAAATAGACAGTTGTTGCAACTTCTCTTCTTTCTTCACCTTCCTTTCCTTCCAGCCGCACGAAGGGAAGGGGAAGATTAGAAGGACGCCCGAGGAAGAAGAACAAGCTACTAACATCCTAGTTTAGCAATCAAAGAGGGGTTGGTCAGAGGCGATTGAGGAAGAGGGCGGCGGTAAGCGATGGTAGGGTGGTGGCCAGTGTGGAAAGCACACGCCCTTCTCCCTGCCTAGCTTGATCATTTGCTCGATTATATCCCCACATTGGATTTTGGAGGCAGTAATCTTTTGAGGTTTCTGCACTGCCATGCCTTCACGTGCCCCTGCCCTCACCGCCGAGTTGTCGTCATCACGGTTGTCCCTTCCCGACTGTGATGACTGCTACTGACTCTGGATATAGCTAGCTATCTCTCGATTAATATATTGCAACAAGCTAAAAACATAAACGAATGTATGCGTGTCCAATTGCCATTGTTGTTGTTGTTCTTCTTCTTCTTGCTATGTGCAGTGATATAAGTGGCATGAATGAATGCGTGGAAATCTTTAAGTAGTCGGCCCTTGCCACCAGCCACCAATGACGTCGGTGATAGTAGCAGCTTATTAGCCAGGATGGACATCGTGGTTGACCATTGCCATGACCTCAAGCCCCCCGCCGTCCACGGCTGGCATTGCCCCATCCGCTCCGTCGCCCAGCTCGACCGGCCGGATCACCAAGAGCGCAATGACGCCTCCGGCGGCGGCCACAACGACCTTTCTCCACGACCGTTGCTCCCACCGCCGACCACACAGAGCCCGCTTCCCATAAGATGCCACGCATGATGGTTGTTGGAGGTAGACACGCTTGTGGTGTGCATTGTTGGTCAATCCTCTCTATTGAAAACCACTCACTGGTCTCTCTTGTTTCTCGAGATAAACACATACAGAGAGACAAATACACATAGAGAAGAAACTCCTGGGGATTGAATAACTCAATCTCTATAGCCCCATCTCAAAACTTAATAGGAAATACTCGGCTTAAATAAGCCTCATGCATATAAAGTCACACGACCTGTACTCAATGCACCCATTAACTCTACTAGCTAACAATTAGGACCTATTCTCATGCCATTGTCCGGGATTTTCTCCACAATCCACAAGACTCGGTCAGCTTATTTACTCCGACTACTTCTGTGGGTGCTCCAACTGCTACTTGGACACTCCGACTGCTAAAGTACTCTTACGAGTACATTGCTGATATGTTGGGATGCACTTTTGAAATGGATCAAAATTGATTTTTCAGATCCCATTGTTCAGTATTTCAACTGCACATATCTGATTTGTTTTCATGCTCAAGTCTGTACTCTGATCTTGTTGTCATGCACAAATCAATTGATCTGCTTGGTCAATGTTTCTTTCAGCATTTAGTATACTCTTGCCAATTGTCAATAATAACATACAAATCACTTACCCCCCATTATTGGGCACTTGTACTAGGCTCGGTAGAGGTTACGCTCGCTGTAGGAACTGTCGCTGACCACCTGTAGCCCACATTGCCGACGTAGTACAAGAGGGATATCTCCAAATCTTGCCTCGGTTGCCCCAGTCGATGACTCCACACATGCCATGGGGCTGCTCCTTACTAGGGTTTAAGTTTTGGCTGGGGTTATAGAAGAGAAATGAGAAGGGGATGAGGGTTTAAGTTTTGGCTGGGGTTATAGAAGAGAAATGAGAAGGGGATGAGGGAGAGAGGTAAAGAAGTTACACTTGGAAGATAACAGTGTGGCGGAAGTGTTATTTCATGGAATGGAGTGGATAGAGGGTTGTATTAAATTAAACCTAAAGAATGCAATAGTATTTTCCTAGATTGCAGCTTTTTTTTATCGTTTCAACCCAAGTTTTCCTAATCGAAAAGTTAGTGGGCTAGGTCTAGGCAGGCCCATCAAAATTAACAACACGACTTCAGTCCACTGTTGAAACCCCACGCACACCCTTCTCCCTATTCCCCTTCCACCGGGTGATCTCCGGCGCCGCCCGCCGTCCCTTGAGGCCTAACACTCGTACACAGCGTCCGCTGCCTTTCAGAAGATCGCCATGCCCGCCCCGGCGCCTCCTCCCGCCGAGCCGCCGTCGGCTTCTACCGTCCCCACGGTTCGTCACCTGACTCCTGCTGCTCGTGACTCCGAACCGCGTCTGTTCATTTTTGTTTTCATCTGTCGTGTTTGGGTGGGGATGGTCCAGGAGGAGGCGGCGGCGGATGCGGGCGGCAGGCCGTCGAGGGCTGCGGTGGTGGGGACGGTGAACTGGGGAACCGCCACCCTCGTTGGGGTCTTCGCCGGACTGCTCTACGGCGGGAGCAAGGAGGCCAGCTCGTCCGTCGTATGTTGTCACACTACTCTAATTCTAGCCCCGTCCTTTCTGTTATTGCTTTGTGTGTTACTTCCGTGAAATTAAAAATGGAGTTGATACCTGAATGAAATTGTACATGTGAGAGACACGCTTGCATCGATCGTTGACTCATCCGACTGGTGAAAAGATAAAGGGAGATGCATCTTTGCTGTTCTCTGATGTCCATTTTGCATCTTATTCGTCAATTGGCAGTGAAGTTTACTAGTAGACCACAGCATATAATCATCTGTTTCATTTCTCGACTTAATTCGACCTGCAATTGTGGAACTATAGTTTCCGTTGCAGGTTGGTGTGAATTACAAAGTACAGAATGGCTTCCGCAGCAGTATTGAATCAACTACAAATATAGGATCGAATGGAAATTAAGCGTTTCCAAATTTGGTGCTGGGTTTCCAGAATTTTGATTAGGATCCGAGGAGAATATGTCTCTCCTTTTTTTAATCCCTGAAAGTAAGCATGATTACACTAATAAAAATGCTTTCTATGACAACAATATTTGCATGATACAGAGCAAGGATGCAGAAGTGATGTTGAAGATGGGAAGCACCACAGACAAGCGCGAACAGTATAGATTGATGAGAGACGCAATGGAGAAAAGGTTCATCCGGGTTGCCAAAGGCTCACTAGTTGGCGGTGTTCGCCTTGGGATGTTTACTGCAACTTTCTTTGGCACACAAAACCTTCTTATTGAGAACCGTGGGGTACATGATGTGTTTAATATTGCTGGAGCTGGCTCAGCTACCGCGGCTGCTTTTGGGCTTATATGTACGTATCTCACCATATTAAATCTTGGATTTAAATTAAACTTGGTTAAACAATTGAGAATCTTGGTCACAGAAAGACATTTTAACTATTCTTCAGATATATTATCATATCGTATAACTTGGAGTAAGCTTATGAAATATGTTCACTGTACTATGAATTACATCCAGAGAAGTGATTAAAATATAATAAACAATAGCACTGCATTCATATTTAAAAACATTGGGCCTATGATGATCTGAATATCTGATACATGGAATGATGGAATAGATTTGCCAAGAGCCCAAGATTGTCTACTTGGATTTCTGCGCCATTCAGGATACTTGAATTTTTTTTGTGTCAATACCTTGAAGATGTAGTTTGTTGGGACAGTTCATAAAACAATGTTTGCCTGAATATCTTGATGGTTTTTGATACCTGTCATAATGGTTTTCCTTGATTATTTTCACCTTTTATCTTCAGAAACTGTAAATATCTTTAGGTGTTTTTTGCAGTCTCTTTTTGCTGCATAATATCATGGGATAAATCATTATTTTATCTTATTGTTTGTATTTACTTCTGATTCTACTATGCAAATAGTCGGTTTTAACTTAATTAACACTAGGCTAGTGCTCAAGTATGCTGAGTTCACCTCAACTGATGTCTATATATCTTCAGTGCCAGGTTCACCAATGTGGCGTGCAAGAAATGTGTTGGTTGGATCTGCTCTTGGTGCTGGAATCTGCTTTCCCCTTGGTATTGTTTATCACAACTTGCTTGTGAACTTCCATTCATTAGTGCACTTTCTCTGCAGTTTGCTCTAAAAATTTTGAGGTCTTTCTAGCTCACTTGAATGTATGCATCATTTGCTTTGTTATGGGCCTGATGAATGCTTTATCATCCTCGGTAACCACCTTGCTCCCATACATTTAATTCTATCCCTCTTGAACTTAATTGCATATTGATATGCAAGCTTAAAGCTTGTCTCATGACGGGTAGCCTTTAATTTATATTTTTCAGTTCTTCGTACTAATGTGGAAGTTGGATACTACCTTCGCACCCTGTACTTATTTGTGCCCATCTCCCAATGTCCTTGTTCATCTAGTACAAAACAGCATTCTCTATTGTAAAATTGCGCAACAATAATAGATTGAGGTAAAATTGGTACTTGGGAGGCAGTGCTATTATAGGAAGTGCATGCCCAGGAGCCATTTGCAGAAAAGCTATCTTGCCATAAGCATGCGTATTACTAACATACTATGCCATTAATTGCTGAGTCAACAACTTCATCTCATGTTTACCTCACCTCATAGATTATACGTTGTGTCAAACTCAGCAAAGTCTCCCGATTACTTCTTCTTGTTATTTGCTCAATAAGCTGACCTTGGGAATTCTTCTACAGGTTGGATACAGTTGAAGCTAGCAGAAAAGGCAAAACTTGAGATTGCAGATTCGAAATCATCCTCGGATTTGGCAGAGGATCAAGGGAATCAAAGTCGTGTGGGTGCCGCTATAGAACGACTTGAGGGCAGCCTGAAGAAGTAACATTGTATCCTTCAAGGATCTTCTCTCATACTTTGGTTCTTGAAAAATGTAGCAGGAAGCTGCGCTTCATTGTGTCAACACTTACAATTACTTCACTTTTGTTCTTTATGCTGTGAGCTTTGAAGTACCAATCGCAAGGCCCACTGTGCCTCATTTGTGATGTGCAAATTTGATATAAAATCTGACTTGTTGGATCCGGATCGTTGTGCATCAGTTTCGCATACCCATTTGCGTGTTGTTAGTGCCATTACGGCTAGTGTGTGGTGCTGACTGCTGACATCTATTTTGCACATGTGTAACTGTACATTCATGATATCTCGCCAATCTTGTAATCGCTTTGATGGATGCAGCAGATATAAAATGACGCTTGCTATTTCTTTGAAATTCCACTTCATACTTCCTAGGAACTTGAGCGAGTGTGATATGCGATGGATACATTTCTTTTTCTGATGGGATTGGATGGATACACTTGGAACAACAATAACATGTCTTCTGGTGCGATGGATACAACAGCTGAGCGGATCGACGGTCGTTTTGCCCTGCTGAATTGGGCTTCAGCTACTAGTTTTTTAATTTCTTCTTTTTTTTCTCATTTTTTAGATTTTTGGCCTTTTGCCTTTCCTTTTTCCCATGTTTCTTTGTATTGTCCGTGATAAAAGAACATATTTCTTTTTATTTTTTTAAAATTTAATTACGCCGAAAAAACTTAGAGCAGCTACAGTGAAAAAAAAACTCAAACAGTGCAAAAAAAAAAAAAGAGAGCCAAAAACTAAAAGCTTAAGCTAAAATGAACATACATATCAATTGTAGGTTTAAAGTCCAAGAACAGCTTATAGATAAATTCAATCGATGGAAGGAGAGCAAGAAATCTGTCTCAATAGTTGTACTACAAACACTATCTTTAGGGATATTAAGTACTTTCAGACAGACTTTGAGTAAGAAAACTGGCAACATGAAAACTATAGTTGGTAACTATGGTAATATTGCTGGTTCTAGAAGAGCTACAATGTTGTTACCGATGAGAACCTGAATAATAATAGATGATGCGCTATTGCTCCCAGAATCAACACGTAATCTCGTAAGTTTCAAGGATATCCACAATAATAATTTTCATATGGAAACAGAGGAAGAGAATTGACCTAAATACCTTCTAACTAAGAGAGTGGGATATCAAAAGGAAACTAAAGAGAGTCTTCCCAATTTTTCTTCCAAATCGTACTACATGTTCATCAAACGTGATGGACAATATGTTGCGATGAATACACATAACTCGGGGATCTAGACTTGTTCAAGACGTGGCACAAACGTCTAGGTCATCCTGGAGAATATGATACGCTAGATCATCAAACATTCTACTAGTCATCAGTTAAAGTTAAGTGACATTTTTAAAACACACCAGTTTGTGTGTGAAGCCTGTGCTCAACGCAAGTTGATTACGGGATTCTTGTATCATGAGATTAAGGGAGAATTGCCTGATTTCCTTAAAAGTATTCAGGGGGACATTTGTGCATCTATTGAGCCTATATTGGGGCCTTTCAGGTATTTCATAGTGTTAATAGATGCATCCACATGGTGGACGCATGTGCACCTATTATCTATTAGGAATCATGCATTCACCAATCTAATTTCAAAGATTATAGCGTTAAGAGCCAAATTTTTGGATCAGAGGATCCAATCCATACGCATGCATAATGCTAGCAAGTTTAGCTCTAAAAGTTTAATGATTATTGTATGGCCTTAAGCATAAAAGTGGAACATTGTGTCCTACATGTTCATACACATAATAGACTTGTAAAATCATTGATTATGAGGATCAAGCTGATTGTTGGACCCTTACTAATAAAGCGTGAACTCCCCACTACGTGTTGAGGACATGTTATATTACATGCCATAGCATTAATACAACTCCAGTTATCTGCATCCCATGAGTATTCACCTTTCTAGTTAGTGAGAAAAAACCAAGTATTTTCCCTTTGCATTAGTTCAGCTGTGTCATCTACGTACTGATCTCACCACCACAGCGCATGCCAATGGCCCCCTGGTGTAAATTCGGAATTTACATGGGATTTGATTCTCCATCTATAATCAAATATCTAGAGCCTATGACGGGGGACCTCTTAAAAGCAAGATACGTTGACCGTGTATCTAATGAAGAACTATTCCGAGCATTAGGGGGGAAAGACCATAAATTGGAATGCCAAGAACTATTATGGTATGATAGTAGTCTTCATATCATAGATCCATATACTAAAGAATCTAAACAACAAATTTAGAGAATAATTGAGTTGCAACATCTTGCAAACAAGCTGTCAGATTCATCCACGGATCACAAAGGAGTGATGATGTCGCATATACCAGCTGTAGTGAATGCACTGTCAGAGTTAAACCATCCCCGGCTTGGGTTCCACTCAAGAACCTCCTTCCTTGCACAACAAGGGGAGACCTTCTAGTTCAAAAGATCTTAAACCGTGGAGACGTATATAAAAGAGACATATCAAACAGGGGGAGACACATTGTGAACCGAACACAAATGAGGAATGTTCGATGGACATCACGTCCCACATGAGAGCTCAATGGGACATGCCCCGTGTAGAAGCGAGGAAAGGCACCTAGTGCAGAGGAAAGCAAACCTGCTGACACTATGTCAATGGTACATTGGACTCTTCCATACTGGGAATAATGGAGAGCTGACTGACCTAAATAGAATGCCAATCGAATTGGATAAGGAGTTCGCCACAAATTATGTGGACACAGGAGAAATATACTTGAGACAAGTATATGCCGATAGCAACTACTTCGCTTCTAGGGTTGCTTTCCATGTGGAGAATTCGGATCCATAATGTTGCTGAATGCAAATGTCACCTCGCTTAGGATAAATGGAAGGATGCAATTGAAGCTAAACTAAACTCACTAAATAAGAGGGTATTCAAGGCACCTATGGTCAAGACACCTCAAGACGTCATTCCTCTTGGACACAAGTGGATGTTCATGAGAAAGCGAAATGAATGTAATGAAGTTGTGAGATATAAAATGAAATTAGTAGCACAAGGATTTACGTAGAGACCCGGTATAAATTACGATGAAACATACTCTCTGTAATAGACGGCGTTACATTCCGTTACTTGATATCAATGGTAGCATGCATGAATCTAAACATGAAACTCATAGATGTTGTGACTATATATTTGTATAAGTCACTTGATTCTAAAATCTTCATGAAGATTCCAGAGAGACAAGGTCCCACGTATGAGCATGAATGAGAACCGCAACATGTATATTGTGAAATTGCAAAGGTCACTATACATGTTGAAATAATCAGGTTGTATATGGTACAATTGACTGAGTTGAGTTTCTTCTATAGAAGGGTATACTAACATTGAGTTATGTCCATGTGCCCATCAAGAAATCCACTCATGGATTCTATATTATATATGTATATATTGATGATTTGAATCCTCAAAGTAAGCTCATACTTACGTATGGAATTAGAGATGAAAGATTTGTGCGAAACCAAATATTATCTCGGTTTGCAGATAGACATCTACTGAGTGGCATATTCTTGCACCAAACCACCTACACCAAGAAAGTCCTGGAGATATTTTATTTGGATAGATCTCATCCACTAGGTACTCCAATGATCGTTAGATCACTTGAAGAAGATAGATCCATATGGACTTAAGCGTGAGAATGAAGAAGTATTAGGACCTGAAATTCCATACTTGAGTGTGATTGGAGCACTATTATATCTTGCAAATTTTACCAATCCTGACATTGCATTCGCAATGAATCGTTTGGTAAGATACAGTTTTCAACCTACTAAGAGGCATTGGAATGAGATTAAAGGCATTCTCAGTTATCTACAAGGTACTAGTGATCTTGGACTCGTTTATCCCAAGAACCAAGACACTCAAATTGTTGGATATTCGGATGTTGGCTATCTTTTTTATCTCCATAATGCCAGATCACAGGTTGGATATGCCTTTCTAAGTGGAAATATAGCTATTTCTTGGAAGTCTGTTAAACGATAAATAGTTATTATGTTAACTAATCATTCAGAGATAATTACACTATTTGAAACCACTCATGAGTGCATATGGCTTAAAAGATTGATTCAAATATCCAAGAGTTATGTGGTATAGAGGTGGATAAAACCCCCACAGTCCTCTATGAGGATAATACTGCTTACATTACTCAAATGAAGAAAAGCTATGTAAGACTCTGACGGCAAAGCATATACTCCTTAAGCATTTCTATTCTCATGAGTAGTAGGGAAAAGGGTATATAGAAATACGAAAAATACAAACAAATGAAAATCATGCAAATTTATTCACTAAGGCCTTGACAACTTTTACCTTTGCAAAGCATGTTCATGGCATTGGCATAAGAAGGCTCAAAGAGTTGTTGCTTTCAGAGGGAGATTGAAATCTTCATACAAATTGAGATGAAGTGTTGTACTCTTTTCTCTTAATTATGTTTTGTCCCAATAGATTTTCTTAATTAAAGGTTTTAATGAGGCAACACATACAATAACAAGGACACGAGTTGTGTACTTTTTTATTACCTATTTTTTCCATTGAGTTTTTCGAAAGGGGTTTTTAACGAGGTACAAGCATGACATTGGCGAAGTATTCAAGGAGGAGTGTTGTAATATCGGCCCACTAGGTCTGATCATGCAAACGCTATACCTAAATAAGTTCCATTAGTGGTTAAGACCTATGAGACATCTCTGTCTGGTTATTGAGAGGGCAGCGCCCTCCCTCTATATAAGAAGGGGCATGAGCTGCTCGTTGTACACTCCTGCGGATATCGTATTAACCCATCAATAAAGAGGGGCTGTCACGACTACTTCTTGTGCCTTCTAATTTTTGTGTGATTGTCTGTCGGTAACACAACCACAACTCTAACAAACTGTATGCTTTGTGCTGACTGCTCAACATTTTTCTCTCTTGGAAGGCTCAAAGAACTACAGGAAAAGAAAAGGGGCTGTCTTCTCCAAAGAGAGAAAAAAGAGAGGACAGGTGACAAAATCCCATTTTTTCCCTTCCCAACTACTCTACATAAGAAACCTTAAATGAAGTCTTTCAAACAAACGCAACAAGATTTGACATGTCTGAAATTGGACTCATTCATCTTCTGCTTCTTCCATGTAGTGTGCAATTTACTGAAGTGTACAAGCATCACCTACTGGCCTCAGCTTCATTTTCATTTCGTTTTTTCTTGGTTTATGCTACACCTTTTACATTCTGGAGTCAATTTTGAATAAAGGATTGGAGCGGACAACCAATCAAACTAGCAACTCTAATGTTTTCACTCAGTGTTACTCATGATAAAGGGCATTTGTCAAAGAGATAAGAAAAAAAGTAAATTATAATGTATCTGTCACACAAAATTGAAAAGTACAGACACAATTTCGTAACAAAGCAATGCAAATCATTCATGCAATTTACTCTAAAATCTAGCAAATCATTCATGCAATTTACTCTGAAATCTAATGCAATACTATGTTGTGTCAACAGGAAGGAAGACAGAATCATATATAACAGCTATAAGCCTATAACAAAGACAAACTGAAGAGACAAAAACAGGTCCCCGAAAGACAATATATGATAGAAGTTGATGAGGCAGGACCTGTAGGATAATTTAGGAACTGCAATTGGTTACCTTCAGTAACTGATATAGCAACCACCTATATCATAGCATACTTGATAAACTATGGTTGAAAATGAGTTGCTTCATGATTTAAATGTAAACTATATAGAGAAAGATAAGGGATCTATCAGTCCATTATGTGAATGATCTAAATGTATGTCCTGAATCATATTCAAACAGAAAGCTAGTACAGATTCAACCAGCAACAAATAGGTCCCAACTGGAAACAAGTTACCAACCATAACAGAAGAACACTACCATTCCATTAAGATCTTGCAAGGGGAGTAATTAAAATACAGCCCCATTGAATTTGAATTTCCAGTGTACCATCACAATATTCACATCGTATGTCAATCAATCCAAAATCATCTTCATCTTCATTGGCGCCATAGAAATCCCCTTCGACACCAAAGAGGCAAAACTGTGGTAGTTTCTTAGAGGCTTTCAAACCACTCAGTTTAGGGCTGCATAGGTTCTTCCTACTCATCAACATCCCAACTCAACTCCTCATCATCTTCCACAGAATTCAGCCGCTTTCGGAGATCCTCCACTTTGCTGGGAGGGCTTGACCGTGGACTTGCTCCTTTCTTTTCATCTTGGCCGCCAACATCCTCAATCTCCTCCCAGCTAAGATCTTCCTCCTGCACTGATGGCCGAGACACCACCGAGAAATCACTCTCCTTAGATGAGTCACCAGCTTCAGTCTTCTCTTCCTGTCCCGTGCCATCGCTAGACTTTGGTGTCAATGCTTCACCACTGGATCCAACATTATCATCCTTCGTTGCTGTCAGAGCCGTCTCCTTACCTTCTGCCGCATCTTTTTCATCCACTGCTTCTTGTTTCCCATCACCCTGTGTTTCATGGCTAACAGGCTCATGAATTTGCTCCTCTTTCTTATCTACCATGGTGTTAGTACCTTCTTTGCGATCACCATTATTATCGTCCTCATCGTCATCGACCTCCCAGCTGAGCTCTTCCTCATCCTCCTTCGACAAGGCCCTGCTCACTAGTTTGGTGCGGACATCCTCTGCCTGCCTGAGCTTATCGACGACAAAGAAATACCTGCACCAGAACGTTTCATAGTCTACCACTGAGGGCACAAGCCTCTCCACGAAGCTCTCAAGCCCAGGGCTCTCCCGGAGCACCCCCTTGATTTCCTCTTTCCTCTCATCGACTCTGAACGTGTCCCGCCACCTGGCAAACCCCTCGACGTCCTCGGGCTCCTCAGTGAACGTGGCCGGATCGGCGCGCAGTGCCAGGACCTGCGCTTCGAACCGGGTGTACTTCTTGGACGGCAGGGACGCACGCCAGGAGGCGCCGGAGGCAGTGTCAGATGGATGGGAGGAGTCGTCGCCGTCTTCGCCGTCGGCGTCGACGGATCGGAGGGCCTCGTTGGCGTGGGAGAGAAGGACGGCGGCGGCGGCGCCAAGGTCGTCGACGGCCTGCCCGACGGACTCGAGCCTGTCGGAGGCTGCGCACGCGCCCGCCTCGAGTGCACCGGGGAGCGCCGCGGCGGCCCGCGCTGCGGCAGCGCGGAGGGCGGTGGTCTCGAGGCGGAGGCCGGAGCCGAGGTCCTGGAGGTCGCGGCGGTAGCCCCCGAGCACCGACTCCGACCGCGACGCGAACGTCTTCATCAGCCCCCCGAAGCTCCAGCCGCCGCCGGAACCATCCCCCTCCTCTTCCTTCTCCTCCGCCGCCGCCGCATCGGCTTCCTGCTCGTCCTCCGCCGACACCGCCTCCGCTTCCTGCTCGCCCTCCTCCGCCGGGGCCTCCTGCTCGTCCTGCTGCCCTTCCATCTCCTCCGCAAGCGTCTTGATCAGCCCACCGAAGCTCCACCCGCCGCCGGAATCACTCTCCTCCTCACCAACCGCCGCCGCCGCCGCGGCCTCCTGCTCTGCCCGCTGCGCCTCTATCTCCTCGGCGAGCGTCTTGATCAGCCCACCGAAGATCCACACACCGCCGGAATCACCCTCCCCCTCTGCCGCCGCCGGTCCTTGCTCGCCCTCCCGCTCTCCCCGCTGCTCCCCCTCGTCATCCTCCTCCTCGCGCTCAGCGACGGGAGCGGAGAAGACGGAGCTGAAGAAATCCATTGACGCGCGTGCGGAATAGGGTTCGGATTTGGATCTGGGTGCTCTCGAGAATGGAGGTGGCGGCGTCGGGGGCTAAATCGCCTTGCCGTCGGCGAGAGTTTTTTCCCCCTTCTCTTTTCTCTCTGTCATGTGCTTTCACACAGCTTTGTCTCTGAGCATGACGGCTGGGCCCAAGTATGTCGGGGGCCACATTCAGTGTGTGGGTAGGGTTTTCATGAGCGATGGTTAGTGTAGAGACTGTTCGATTGGGTGCGATCTGGGCCAGGTGAACTCCAGTGTGTGTGGTGTCCTGTGGAGCCTTGCCTACCTAGCGGGTCAGGATCCACTAGAGTTTGGGAACAAAGCAACACAGCTATCACATCCATACTTGTACCGTTTCAGAGGTAACATCGCCATATAAAAGCTATTTTTTTACTTTTATTTAGTAACTAGCTTTCAAACGAAACATCTCTTCAAAATAATTATAGTATATACTAAAACGACTTCATTTATATCGATCAAAACCGCGCATAAGTTTCTGTTATTTCATACTCTATCTCACGAACAGCTAAAAGCTTTAAGTCACAGCCTAAAAGATCATGTCTATCAACTTGGCTCTTGGAACATATATTTTGGTACCGGTCTACACCAACTTATTGTTCTGGAGTTTAATGTAATAATATATATCTATAAGTATGTATGATTAGTTAGATGCACAACAAAATTCACTTGTAATATTACTATAAATACATATTGTAGTATAATTAAATGTAACATAAATTTAAATAGGTTCAATAAACAGTATTATCAATTTTGTCGGTATGTTCGTTATCATAGCGGTATGGTTGGTATTGACCGATACTAAGACCAGTATGGAATGCAGGGCTATACTCTGTCTTGTTTATGTGGCAAAATGGTACATACCGGCGGTATCGAAATGACATTGATAAGTTTAACATAAGTTAGGTGCAAATTGCAACGATATTACTTCCATTTGTGCACCAAATTGCTATGGAATAGTTTGCAAAAGGTTGTAAAGGATTTTTGTGGTCCTTAATTTAGCATACATTATTTTAAAAGGGGAATAAGTTATTAATAAACTATAAGTCAAAAGAACTAGATTAAGGGTGTGTTTGGTCGAGCTCCAAATTCAATTTTTAGCTCTGTAGCCTGGCTTTTAGAGAAGCTAACTCTGGGAGAAGTTGGAGTCCAAGAATTTGGAGTGTTCGGCCTGAATTGCAGCTTCTGAACTCTAGCTCTATTCACAGCTTGTGAAATGCCCATGTTGCCCCTACTCTAGTAATTATCAGCTTGTGAATTGCAGCTTCTGGGGAATTCGGTTTTCGATAATATAAAGGTGTATATATTACTTCAATATAATGTACACCAGTGTCGCTCATACACATTGGCCCGCTCATACGTACTCCACCACAGCTCACAAATAAAATTGCTATTTGGTACAAGAATTGCAATATACGATATTTGAAAAGTTACTAACCTTGGTTTTATCAAGTACAGCAAGGTGAATGCAAATGCTAGGAAGAAGCAAGAGTCCACCAACAGTGAGATATGCAAGACCAAGAAAATCATTCTTTCCACCAAGTTAGGCTGAGGTAGAAAGCACCAACTTCTTTTTGGCACCAAAGCTATATGTGTTGTAGTTGTTCTCCAATGCAACTGTAATGGTGTCATTTTCCTTGAGGTCAACATATGTCCTACTATACAGCTTTCTGAATGTAGGGAGTGCTGCAGTTCGCATCCAAACAATAAGGTCCTCTTGCTCACTCAACTACGTAGAAGGTAACTGAAATCAGTAACTTCAGGGGCACAAATGTTATTCTGACAACGGAAAGAACTTTTCTTGATCTACCTCAATGAAAATTCACTAGAAGTCAGTAGTCTTTAAATTAGATGACCACGATATACTAAAAGCATAATTGCCCACCCATTACATATGCGATAATCTAATGGCACAGATGAAATCCATAAACTTACCGGTATATTTGGATCAAGTGCCCCCACAAGGGACGATTGGCTTTCCACCTGCGTTGGTCGCAGGATCACAACAGGAGGTGTCATTTGCCTTACTAGCATCTCTTAACTGTGCATCATTTCGGCTCTTGACATATCTGAATGTGAAACTTACATGTCCATTCTGTTTACACTGTCAATTCTTGTGCACAAACAACTCAACGTATGGACAATGCCCTTTTCCCATATGAGACTACAACTAGGGTTGAATATCGAGCTAACTCCTCATCTTATCGAGCTTTTCTTAAAATTGACATAGTTTGATTTAATATCATTTTACGTATAATTTAAAAGTATTTTTAGAAACGAGCTAACGAGCCGAGCCGAGCTAGAGCAAAATTCAAATTCATTTGGAATCAACTCATTTTAATGTTTAACCAATTAACAAGTATAATTGAAGCACTTTTGAACCGAGCCAACGACCCCCCGACGAGCTTTTTTCCACCCCTAACTACAACAAGCAGGAAAGAGTGATTAGCTTACCCACATCGCAAATTGAATTATGCATCAAAATATACACCAGAAGCTTTTAGAAAATGAGATAAGCTAGCTGTGAGTGTCTTCACAATCACCTGCACGTGCAAAGCACTTCAATTGGACATCTAATTGAAAAGTCAGGTACATAATACAGCCACAGCCGGTGTCGGGGATGGGAGGGCCTGCAGGTCGGCCGTGCCTGGGCAGGGGCGTCGCCGCCGGAGAGGGCGATGCGCAGGGGCGGCGCCGCCTCCGAGAAGATGTAGCGGCGTCGGTGAGGGGCCGCGCGGAATGGAGCGCTGGCTTGGGTTGAGCGCTCACAAGGGGATCGGACTAGGACACAAACCGGTGGCAAACTTTGGTAATTACGTGCAAAAGCTGAGCCCATTTATGTACGCCAACACGCAGGAGCCAGAGGAGCCTCGCATGTGCCGCTTCGCACGCGACGGCCGAAACGAGCTCTGCTCCAGCGTCGATTCCTCGGAGCCCGCTGCGGAGCCCAAGCGTTTGGCCCGAGCACCGGCTTCAAAGCCGAAAAAGTGGCTTCAGAGCTCGGCCAAACGACACGGGCACGTCACACCATGTTCAGCCGAGAAATGTTACTATGTAACGATTGTAGGATTAGTCTGTGTCACGAGCCAATAGGAGGATGACATGTGGCATGAATATTATAGCAAAACGCACTAGCACAATTTTTGGGAAAAGATTTGGACGTGTTTTTTCTTTACTACAGTGTTAACTACAGTATTTTATCGTGTGTTGCTACAGTACTCACTACCACATATCGGATGAATTCTTTTTCATTTATAGCTTGTGATTTATAGTTTATGCTATAGTAACTAATTTTTAAATAGTGTGTTTTTTCAAGACGATGTTAATAAGAAGATTGTAGTAAAAAGTGTATTGAGCTCAATTGTACCGGTTAAAATTATATATAACTATTTTTATATACTGCCTCTTATAAATAACTAGAATTCAAAATTTTAAACCGTAAAATATAAGTTACAGTAAAAAAACTATCCATTGATGCCCTATTAGCTCGACACAAATCAGCGGAACGAAGAAGCTACAGTACTCGGGGTCTCGGGGAGCCCGGTGCGGCTGGTCCGGTTTCAAAATTGAACGGAGCTTGTCTGTTCGTCCTCGCCCTCGCCGCTCACCCCGCCCTCGCAATCGACGCCGTACCCTCGTCCTCGCCTCCCCCCGCCCTCGCAATAGACGCGCCGCCGTTGCCCCTTGCCCCCAAGCCCTCCACCCCCGCCGATCCTCCCATCCCTACCCTCGCCGCCTCCCCCGCCCTCGCAATCGACGCGCCGCCGTTGCCCCTTGCCCCCGCCCCGCCCCGCCTCGCAATCGGCAGCTACTCGTCGCTGATCCTTCTCCTCCCGCTCTAGAAGCTTCTAGACCCCTCGCCCGCGCGGATGGAGCAGCTCAACGCCAAGCTCTACGACAAGTACACCTCCCTCAAGGTACCATCCATCCATCGCCTAATCCCTCCCCCTTCTCTACCCTACCCGTGGTTCTGGATTTCTCCCTTTCTGTTTTGGCTCAATTTTTTTTTTTGCCCCGCCGCTTCGTTGCGCGCAGAAGCGGAAGTTGCTCGACGAGGGGCTGGAGCAGAAGAGGGAGGCCGACATCAAGGAGCTCTACGAAGGTAAAGCCCAGTGGTCTTCTTTGGATGGGAGGGGGGCTAGGATTTTGCAGATATGAGCCGATTTTTTTTTTAATTTTTGTGATTTGGATGATGCAGCCATGAAGGATTGGGTCAGCGAGCTCCAGAACGAGAACGAGCAGCTCTTCGCCAAGCTGTAAGATTATTTACATGCTTGCGCTGGTGTTAGGGTTTCGCGCGTGCGTGCTGACATGGGTTTCGCTACTATTTGGGGGCAAATGATGCCTGATCCGTTGCTTCCGCTCCTTGTTTTTTGTTGTTATTTCCTTCATGCCAGGACCGAGAAGGAGCAGCAGCTTGCGGAGACCCGGACGCTTTTGCTTGACGAGACTCGGAAGAGTAAGATTCCTTCTCCCTTTTTCAGTTGGACATGTTAATGCTTAGAATTTTAGGTAATAGACATTGTTGGTGTGTAAGTGCAACTCACGCATCTATGGGACCGATATGTGTCTTTGGGGATGGAGAGCGATAATGTGTGACTGATTGAAAGTTTTTCCTAATTCACACATTTACGCACATGTTGGTGCGCTTCAGTAAGAACTTTGTGGGTCGTGGATATATCCCCGTCCTCTGTATTTCTAGGGGGTGTTCGTATTAGCTTCTATTTCTGGCTTCTGCTTGGAGAAGCCAAAAGCTAGTATGAATATCTAGTTTTTCGAAACGGTTTCTTCACTCTTCGCGCTCCCGTCTCGCTCCGGGGATAAGACCGGGGGTCACGGGCGCACCCTATTCCTCTCGTTCCCGTCTCGCGCACGCATCTCTCTCTTTCTTCTCACCGCTCACCTCTTTTTCGAAAAATCATTTTTTCAGCCACAACTATTTATTTTCAATCAAAAGCCATCAGCCGCAACCAATACAAACACCCCTCTAGGCATGTGCTAAGGGGTGCACTTGCGTGTGTGCGTGTGGTGTGCATGCATGGCGCGTGTGCGTCTACCTTATAACCGTGAAAAAGAAAGATCAACACTTGTATTGGTTATGATCAGCATTAGAGACAACTCATATATCTAACTAATTGAAATGGGTTGTGTAAGTAAGTAATGCTCCAGAATGCAGCTTTTCTAATAGTTAACTAAATATGCCTTTTCTATGCTTTGATCAGCCTTAATTATTTGAGTAATTTTATCTAAATCTTACTTAGCTGGTTGCCATACTTCTTTTTTGATGTTTAGTTTTTTTTTGTAGAAACTAGAAAGTAGCCACCAAAATCATTGATCCTTCTGAGTTGATTCCCCTTTATATGCTATATTTATGCTCAAAGTAGAGGGTGGGAAGATTTGTAAGTAAACAGGACGCATCATTTGATGTTAATTAACTAGTTGAACAAATAGTGTGATATTTCTTAATAACTAATAGGAATCTGTTCTAATTGGGCTATTGCTCTATCAAATTGCCACACAGGTATGTGGGTCTAACAGTTCAGATCAAAACATAGTACCTTGAGGACACATAGCAGCACATCTAAGCAAGATGTTTGTCAACTTTTACTGCTTCGTGACACTGGCTGTACCTTATTTACATCAAATGAGTTAACAATCTTTTATGTCATGTGAGTACATTGGAGTTGTATTGTTACAGTGTTGCCTGCCGTATGGTCAACTTGAATCAGTTACTTAATTTTGTGTTAATTACATTTTTAATATCGAGGATTTCTAATGAAATGGTTATTATATGCAAGTGGCAAATTGACAACAAAACCAGCATTATGTTTTTTCTCTAGTTCTATCATGTGGTCTTTGGAGGGCTGATGGTGTTGAAATATTACCTCTATATTCTGCATCTCTCTCTCCTATGGTCCAAACTATGCTTCACATTTTGTTTAGTTTTGCTGATCATTAAGTGCTTGCCCAACAATGTTACATTTCCAATGCTTTAATATTATCCTGCAAACATAGAAAAGCCCTAACATGGTAATGCAATTCACGATTTGTTTAGACCTGGTTAATAATCATGCATACCAGAGTATAATACCACCCAAGTTATGAGGCAGAGCAGTCCTCATAAAATCACTTATACTTTGTAGATTGCCAAAATAACTATTTCATCTTTCATATCTATTTGGTGTTAACCAAATTGATGTAGCCACAATTTTATTTACTTCTGTTCCATTTTTTTTTATTTCATGCAGCAAAGGAGCTTGAAAGTGAAAATTCGAGGCTTCAGTGTCTCCTGGCTGAGAGGAATGAAAAAAATAATTATACAGCTCTAGTATCTCCTGACACAATACCTGAAGTGATCGTACAGAATCAAACTCCAATTTCACCTGCAAAAAAGACACCAAAGTCGAAAAGCAAGGCGAACAAAGTACGGTCCAGTGAAAATGATATTGTTCCTCATAGTAGCCTTCAGGATGAAGCTAGAGAGGTAAGTTGTTTGTAACAGTCCAACTACTTGCTGGTAATATACAAGTATGCAAGTGAATGAGTGAGTACGTTGAGCTTTATTTGTTAAACCTTTCCTTATGGCTTGCACTGGTTCTGTAGCTGGATTGCTGTAGAAGACATATGGGCATCTCAGGTTAGTGATAATGTACAAGCATATCAGGTTCTGTAGCTGGATTGCAGTTACTCCCTCCATCCAAAAATATATAGTGTATTTTTGTCTTGCACATAGACCAAAGAGACATTGAAAATGACAAGACTACCTCTAATTATCATCTCTAAGTATTATATTCAATGTATGCACATAAGGCATACAAAGTAAAGCTGGATATTTATTAGGGGTATAGATGGAACAACACACTTTTACATTGGAATATGAAATACACCATATATTTGTAGACATGACCATTCAAAAAATACATCCTGCATTTTTGGATGAAGGGAGTACTACTTTGTCTCATGCCTGTTGCTTGTTGCTTGCAGGGAATGGGACAGACAAAAGTTCTGGTGCTTGTGTGTATCATATGCTGACTGAATCTTTAGTTGGCATGAAATTTTCAATAAAGAATGAGATGGAAGGATTTTCACTTTTGGTCTCCCATGAAGCTAGTGGTACTTGCAAACACCAATTCTCATGTTATTATTTTGCTACAGCGCAGTACCAATTCTTTTACATTCATTTATTTGATTCTGTATCATTTATGTGATTTTGTATGTAACCTTTGCATGTTGCCAGTCCAATTCAAAGAGTAATATGTCTAGAACAGGTGCTGCATCTTCAACCTGAAAATTAGTTCTTTAAACTACAAAAGGTGGCACCTAAATACACATTCTAACATCATATTGTCTTTTAGCAAGAATAGTACGCATTTCCTTGGAGCTCTGCCGTTTGATCTGGCCTTGTATATTGAATAGTTTCATACTGAAGTGGACTCTATTGGGTGTAGGGCCATGCACAATATTGTCATGATGACGATAACAGTGATGTTAGAGCATGGAATTGTCAGGGCACATTTCCTATTTGTAGCTGTCAGGATCTGAAACTTCTTGGTACAATGATATATTGATATATTTTTCAATGGCCAGAATAAAATATATACAGTAAAAACATCCATGGCATGATGATTATGGGTTAAACCTTTAGTACTTCTATACTTGTTCATGTGTCTAGGTTATGATCCTGTCATTTAATGCACACTGACAGTGATATCTAAGAATGTAGAACCATCGTTATACCTCTGTAATCTGTTGCATGTGGCCTCACTTTCTGTGACCAACATTTGCTATTTCTGTTTTCACATCTTATGTTCTGGCAGTAAAAATGTTGATCCCACCGAGCCTTTGTTTGTTAACAGAGAATTATCTTCATATGATTCCACTTCAGGATGTTTAATTTTGAGCTGGTTATCGTACTGTTGGAATATTGAGCTTGGAAACAGCACATCATATATAAAGGAACTGAACACACTCCTTACAGAGTTCTTCAAATTGTTGTAGGTTACAATTTCATCCTGACATGGGTAGACCAACCAGATGGGGGTGAATGGTCGTATCAGCACTCTTCATTGGGCACCTTGGAGAGGATAGCGGTGGGTTGGATGAAACAAGACATCAGATTCAGCATGACCATGTGCCCCGTATTCTTTAAGCGGGTATCGCGCATCATCAGACAAGGTTAACGGTCTTGACTTGTGTTCCACTAGCTAGCTTAGATTCTATATTGAACTGTAAGAAGCTTCCCTTTCTTAGGGGAGGGAGGCTCTAGATGTAACATGACTGGAACTGACCGACTGCTGGCAGAAACCGCTGTTAAGCTTTGTGTTTTCCTGTTTGTCGTTCAGTGTTTCTGTTTTCATCTTGCCATTGATTCTTTGGTGTCAATTGTTGTATGGCCCCCTACATTGAATAGACTTCTCCTGATAAATCAACTTTCAGCTCATGAAGTGTTGCCCCATGTATCATACTTTCAAGCCTTGCTAAATTTGTGCTTCAAAGCTTGCCATCTTCCCCTCACTCGCGGCGTTTTCTTGCGATTGTTTCTTTTATTTTGTCTTTTTTTTTGGGTAAGATTGGACTCGTTTTGAACAGGGCATCGTCTGGTACGAAATCATTTCACTTTCACCAAGTTTTTGTTTTGTAGATGTGCGGGTTAAGAGGAGGGAAGGTTGTAAATAATGCTTAGTACTTCCCATTTTCTCTTGTTGATTTAAACTAAAGCATTTAAATAGAAGAAATGAAAGGTATACTTTTTTTTAATCATTTTCAGATTTAGTTGTTTGCTCCTCAATTCCGGTAAAGTATGTCCATCTCAGTGATGGCAAACACTATGACAGGTCGAAACAACAGCATGCGAAAACGAGAAACGAATCATTGAACAATGAAAACTCAAAAGCAATTACAGTTCGAACAGTTTCCACTCTGGCTCACCACGTACGAGTCGAACAGATCACATCCTAAACCGAAGAATCCACCTCATCTTGATTCAAGTGAAATGGCACCACCACAACGAAACCAAATGGCTCGCGAAGCCGCAACAGCATCTCCGCCGAGCCGATCGATCCGCCTTCCTCTACGACGTGGGCTTGTAGTTCTTCTCCACCATCTTCCTGAACTCTGAACAGGCAATAACAAGAAGGATTTATTCATCATATACTCTCCTCATAGATGGAAATTCAGGATTTATCATCCTGACTCACGTGTCAATGACTTATGATGACCCTATATGTCATTGAGGTGGGAGGGTAAATCCTGAAATCCCCAATTCAAGGGAGGGTATATGATGAAGATCCCCTAACAAGAATGGAGCAAACAATTCGGAACCAAGAACTGGCTAATCGATTAATCAATCTTCCTGATTTGCCCGTAGTGCCGCCGCCTGCGTGTTGAGCGGAAAGTTATTGTTCGTGTTAAAATTTTGATCAAGAAGAAAATACACATATCATAAATAAACTGATAGAAGAATTTCTGAATTTCTCTATTATTTTATTTGCTCCCCTCTTTTCTTGCTTTTTTTTTACAAAACTGGCTACAAGCCCTCCCAATACATATGCTAATAATCTTCTACTAGCATACGTATTCGGACTATAAGTTGGACACAATTTCAACTTGAGTTATACATGGAGACGGACTATACTATGTCTTGAACTCTAAGTCAAGATTATTTCTAACAATCTCCCCCCTTAATCTTGACATGACATACTCTAGTTTTAGTCTCAATGCATTATGAACTACCGGTCACGTCTCCACATGAAGCATTCTACATACAAGCTACATATAGGAACTTAATTTAACTGGCACATGTTCATCCAGATGCAAAGATTTTAAAATATTTAGGCAGTCGGTCTTAACGACGACTTACTAAACTCATACTTGACACAGAACGGTGACACATCTCCTCTTGCTGTGTCTTGTCTCTTTTCTTTCCTGTCACAAAGGAAGAAAAACTTCTCTCTCCTCTGCCTTACTGCGTTGTTTTGTTTCTCTCGGCGCTGACTTTTGCTGCTCCAGCCGCACGACATGCGTGCAGAGGCCTCAGGAGCGCCGCTCGAGATGAGCACGAAACGGAATCGCCGAGACGATTTTTTAGCGACTCGGTTCTCGCATAGGCTCTGATACCACTTGTTAAAACTTTGATCCAGGAAAAATGCACACATTACAAATAAACTGAGAGAACATATGAGAATTTCTGAATTTCTCTATTCTCTTATTTGCTCTCCTCTTTTCTTACTTTTTTTATAAAACTGGCTACAAGCCTTCTCAATATATAGGATAATAATCTCCTACTAGCATACATATTTGGACTTCAAGTTGGACACAACTTCAACTTGAGTTACACATGAAGACGGACTCTACTACGTATGACCATGACCCAACAGCACTCGATTCTAGATTAGATAGACATATTTATATTTGTTACACTAAAATTTCTCATGAATTCCTACCCTTACACGGGAGCAATCTAAATCAAACTCATACATCAAGTTTTTTAATTAATTATACATCAAGATTTAATTACACGCATGCCAATTCTCTTAAAAAGTTGAAAGTTCCTAGTAAAACATGTTAGGGAAAGCACCTAAAGCCGGTCGCGACGCCACCGTTTTAACTCCGACCGTAGCAGCCTGGTACGCATCCGCGAGACGCGCCCACCCCACAGTCCACCCAGCACAGCAGCCGCCCGACGGGCAGCCGCCTCCGCTTCTAGGGTTTCTTCTTCTCCCCACACGCGACTCAAAGCAGGTGGGTGGCGCGCCCGATCCCTTCCCTCGCTCGCAAGAATCGCTCCCGATTTCTCCCCTAATCCCCTGATCTGATCGGCTGCGTCGCAGGTGTAGCAGCAGCGCTGATGGCGGCGGCAGCGGACACGAAGGCGGAGTCGGCCAAGATGGACCTCCTCGAGGACGACGACGAGTTCGAGGAGTTCGAGATCGACCAAGGTATGCGTATGCGCACCCGCTACTCCCTCTCATCGCCTCGCCGCTATCCTGTGGCGATATTAGGGCGAATGAGGCCGATTCGCCGTAGCTTGCTTACTCGGGGCTGTCGATTTGGGCGATTAGGTTTGTTCGAAACTCGTGTGATTCATCAGTCATCTCATGCCTCCCTTGCGACTGGTTATCGGATAGATTTGTGTGAAATTTAAGGGGAAAGTAGTAGGCACTTAATTGTTCCCGATGTGGATTTTACCAATGGTGAGGTAGGTCAGGACGTTAGGCAGTATATCTTGTGCTCTCAAGGACATGGGACAAACATAAAGGCTGTTAGTTTGTGATACGGCACAAATTAGCGAACCCTAATTTTACTCGAGTTGGCTCCATCTTTCACGGTACAAGTTCTAGTAGCAGTAAACTTCTCTCGGATTGCACAAGAATTCAGCACAGATAAGTAAAGCTAGCGAAATTGCCCAATGATCAATCCCTAGTTCAGGAACAGCACGTGCAATCAATTCTAGCATATGCAAACTTGTGCAATCAATAAAATATTGATTCCTCTGTCCAAGCAAACAGCAGCCAAGCTTCTCTTTCTCGATTAACAATCAGTAGCAATAAAACTGACACCAAAAGACTTGGTTTACACTAATCAATGAATGATAGATGCAAACCAGGATAGAGTGCTCACGACCAAACTCTGGAGAGAGAAAGTAACGTAAGGAAGGAATTACAAGGATCCGGCAAAATAATTGGAGAACAGATTGTCTCCTATCTCAAGTGCAGCACCAAAAACTCTAGTTTGGTTTTTATCTCACAAACTGAAAACTCACAATATAACTCGACCAGCCATCATGGCATTCTCTGGAAATCATGAAATAAAAGCTCTGAGTACATGGGGTTTCACCACGGCCCTTTATATGGGCCATGCACACACACGTACACAAGACCCAAGCACTATTAACTGACTCAGCTAAAATAATTAGCACATGCAGGTGCCCCCACGGACTCACTAAAAACAAATGCTCCAATAAAAATGACTATTCTTATTGTTCCTACTCTGATAGAATAAAACAAAACCGACTCAACTAGATATTTGGATCAGAATTAACCCAATCTATATCGTATAAGAAGTTGGAAACACATCCCCTTCTGTTTCTGGCTTCAGGTGTTGGTCCATGTGTTCCTGGTTCATACGCATAGGTGTCCACACATGCTGATTATGTTCACATGTTTTAGCCTGCACACAAGCACAAGACACTCCATGCACAACAAGTGCTTCCGCACGCACAGCAGCTCCCTCCTTTATTCCCATGTGTGTGGCACTGGTCATGGTTTCCAGTCAACCTGTGCACACGTGCAGCAGCCAATGCTGTCTCCCCTCACATGCTATCCAATGCTGTCTTCCCTCACACGCTATCAAGTCGCACAATTAGTCGCGACTAATGGATGATTAATTGTAAAGTCGGCCTGGGAGCACGACTAGAGGACCTCTATTCGATTAGTTTCCTAGTTGGGTGTTTGCTTTGTGGTTGCACATGTTCTGCTGCATAACGGTCCTTTTTACCTCTGATTTGCAATGTATTTGTTTCTTCTTTTTTTTCGTAATGCTCTGCAAGTAATTTAGTAACGCATATATGTGTTGAACCTTAGTGTCCTAGGGGTGAAGCTGTGGATCTGGTGAACCACATTTGCCGTTGTACACATTGTGAAAGCTTGGACTGACACTTGGCTTCCTGCTTTCTTGTATTTTGCAGAATGGGATGACAAGGAAGATGGCAATGAGGCCGTCCAGCAATGGGAGGACGATTGGGATGACGACGACGTTAACGATGATTTCTCGCTTCAGCTGAGGAAAGAGCTGGAGGAAGGGACCTCCCAGAAGAGTTGAACTCACTAATGTCAAGCTGTAGTGCACCTACCGTTGTTCAAGCCTGTAGTACCTTGTGTCGCCGTTGCTTTCTGAACTGCGATGTGCTTCCTACCATACATGTGGTTATGCGGCTGTGAGCAACCTATTTGCGGAACAGCGTTACGTCAGTGTTTGTGGCAATATGGCATTTTCCATGTGTTGGTATGTTCCGAGCTCAACAAAAGGCCAACTTCACACCCGTATCCGTTTCATTTTCTGGCGAGATGAATAATCCTTCTTGGTGTACACCAATTAAAACTGATTTACCGCTTGATATTATAGTAGTTGCCGCTAGGTACTCCGAACAACTTCCTACACTACTTTTGGCACTCGTCAACTTTGGCACTCGTCGAGTTAGCTGCTATGCATTATATCAAGCCGGAGGCACTTCTTAATGGTATGCTCCTGGCTACAAAAATCGGCTGCAATAGATTGGTTGTGGAATCGGACTAAACAATGGCGATAGAGGCTATTTGCAATCCTGGTAGTCGGATCTCCAGGAGCAGTTTTCATCGAGGAATCGCGAGCTATTGCCACCACTTTCGCGAAGGCGAAATTTGTCCATCGTCCACGCAGGCTAAGTGGGCTGCTCATGTTCATGCCCATCAGGCTGTGGTTTCGAAAGCCAATGCAGTATGGCACGACGAACCACCAGATTCGGCCTTGCTCCGACGAGTTACAGCTTAAGTTTTTGGCTGAAATTGTATTGTAGTAGCTGTTAGTTTTTTAAAATAAGGAAAAAAGAAAAAAAGTTACATCGTTATGGACATGCAAAGAAATATGTAAAAAAATACAAAAAGCTTACAAAGTAAAAAAAAAATCAAATAAACTAAAATTAGAAACCGACGTATTTTAAATGCTTTCTAATTTAAGTAAGTCGAAAACCAAAATAAGTCAGAAGTTGAAACCGTTTGAAGCAAGGTCTTTATTGTACTAATCGTAACCTTGCTCCGCTATTAATAAGTGTTAGCTTAATTTTTCAAAAAAAAAGTGGATCCATTTTTCTCTTGAAGAATAAAGGAAGGAAACAAAGTACCTTAGGACCCGTTTGGAGAGCTTTGCAAAAAACAATTCAACTTTCGCTTGAATCTAAATCTGTTCGAAGAACCTTTCACGAAACTTGGGTAAGAATTAAAAATAATACCCGCTTCTCAATCGGAAGGAGAAATTTTATTAGGTAATGATTGCAGCGATAGATAGACGTAACAAGCTAATGGGGGTGAGAATTAAAAATAATACCCGCTTCTCAATCGGAAGGAGAAATTTTATTGGGTAATAGTTGTAGCTAGGGGTGCAAACGGGTCGGATTCGGACAGATATTGTTGTTACCATATCCTAACCCATATTTTTTCTCCGGATTCGATACCAATCGGATTCGGTGCCGGATCGGTCAGGATTAACCCGTTTGTAAGAAATGCATGCAATACAGCAAATGGAGTAGGAAGACGTATTGTCAAGAACTTGATGTTACTACTTAATAGTTGATGTGGAAAATTTTATTTTACCATTGCAAAAGAAAATGAAATGTCAAATAGTAGCACTAACCTGAAATCAAACTTGAAGACGTATCGGATTCGGACGGATATTGCTGTTACCATATCCTAACCCATATTTTTTTTCTCCGGATTCGGTACCAATCGGATTCGATGTCGGATCGGTCGGGATTAACCCGACCCGTTTGCACCCCTAGTTGTAGCGATGGATAGATGGATAATGGTTGTAGCGACAGATAGACGTAACAAGCTAATGGGGCATTGACACGTGGGATACGAGTACTATAGCAAGCACTGAAGAACACTGTAGCGCAAACGAAAACCACGCCAAAATCGCTTCCCCCCAAAAAAAAAAAAAAAACTACAGTACTCAAGTGTCACTCCCCCGTTAGCTCGTAACACAAACCTATCCATACAACCGTTACACGCCCCACTCACGATCGCTTGTGTGTTGTGCCCCACGCTACGGAAGGCGGCGAGATATCTTGTTGGCTTAGGCGCCGCGCTCTCGTGTCACCCCTACCTAGCCTTACGCTCGCCGCCTCCCCGGTGACGCCAACTCCCGATCCAGCGAATCCAATTGCCTCGGCGCCGGCGGCCGGGCAGGCTCCCATGAGCTACTTGGCGGTGTGGGCTCCCCCCTCCGCTATCGGCCCCGCGTCCGGAGGCAAGCTGCGGCTGCGGCGGGGGACAGCCTCGTCCTCCTTCCGTGCCTGCGCCAGCGCGGATGACGGGGGCGGCGGCGGGCTCCCGCGGATGGTGCTGCACGACTCGCTCGACGCCGCGGGGGTATCAACCGAGCACGCCAGGTCAGCGCGGGAGGGGTTCGCGAGGCAGGTCGGGAGGATCACGCGGGTCAACGCGGAGACCAGCATCGCCATCAGCCGCGGTGCCGACCTCGCGCGCGCCGCGCTCTGCGTCGCGGCCGAGGACGACTCGCTCGTCTCGCACTCCTCCGTCCCACTCCCCGTCGACGCTTTCATCGAGCGCCTCGACGACCTCTCCACCGGCTTCCTCTCCGCAGGGTACCTCCCGCCCTCCGGCGCGCCGCCTGAGGTCTTCCTCGACCACCTCGACCGCTACCTCTACGTCCACAAGGTAAATTCTACACTGAAATTCATGTGACCTTGTAACATTTTTGGGTAAATAGGAACAATTGCATGAGCACATTTTTAGTATGGTTTGCTCTGAGACTGCATATTTAATTTCAAGTCCTTGATTAAATTCTGGCGAATTTCTGTTCTACCCTCTAATTGTACAATGGATTTGTGTGCTAATATGTAACGAACTTCCATTTCAGGAGTTTCGAAGAGCAAATGGAGTGTCCGATGGGCGCGCATTATATCTTCACTTGGTATGCCTGAATCCGCATTCTCTGCTTTGTATACATGCTCATGTTATTGCCTTATGTGTGGTTCATACATTCTAATGTTGTTTTTGTTGTGTACAATGGTCAGGTTTTGACATGCCGATCAGGATCAGCTGCAATGCTTTCCTTGATATATTCAGAGATATTGAAGACGCTGAGGCTATACGGCTTACTGGACTTCGATGTGGAGATCTTCTTTCCACATGATCTCAATAGCCTCCCTAGGGGCTATGACAAACACAAAAGCAAGTTGTCCGATGAACCACACATTATGACGTCAAAGTCACTTCTGGTTGAGGTGAGTTTATTTCGATCTTCAGTCCCCATGTTTCATTTTTAACTGTCATTATGTGTTTTATCTGCTAAATAGCTGCGCAAGTACCAAGCAAGAATAGTTTTTGAACATTTGCAAGGCATTTTACTGCCAATTCATATGACAACACCATAGTGAAAATTTTGGGAAAATATCCTACAATAGAGAATTTCTACCTTGCTCTGGTTTGCTGAAGGGAAGTCTTTTCATCGAGCTTCTTTACTAGCAGAAAGATTGATAGTGTTTTGGTTGCATACTTAGGAATGAGACTTGAATTGGATTCCTGCTTGGCAGTTTCTATATGCACATTCTAGCACTGTTGTGGACATTCATTCGAACATCACTCGTGGACATGCATACACTGAATTTTCGGTTCTATTCCATAGTTGTCTGTACAAGTATCTCATTCAGAAAATAAACAAGGCAGTTTTGTAGGCTAATCTGCATGCTTAAGGCTTATGGTTTGGCTGAAATTTTGAATTTTGGCTGGCTGCGAAGAGACAGATACTCACTTGCGATTTTGGCTGGTACAGATGTTGGGCTTTAATGTCTAGATCGTTTAACTTGTAGGTCTTAAGCATCTTGTGAGGTAAAGAACAGGCCCTTAGCTTCATTCATTGGACACAGTGCAGCTGTCAATAACTTTTTGTCCTCAGGGGCTCTTGTTTCTCCCCTCCATGCTTGAGTCATTATAAGTATTCCAGAGTACAGGTGCACGTTCAATAGTTTGGAAATGACAGTTTTGGAAGTTCAACCTGATCCATGATAACCAGGATTCAATCAGGATATAACATTTTGCATATCAACTCTTAATTGGAATTTGATCTGGAAATGTATGTAAACAGCTTGGGTTTGGAATTCCAATTCACTTGTTTGGTTTGAGGAATGGAATGGATTAGTCCATCACCACCTCATCCCTCATAAGCATAAGCCTAGTACGAAATGAGGGATGGTGTCATCCCACCAAATTTATGGGATGATCCCATGATGGACCAATTCCATTCTAGGATGGAGTGATCCCTCAATCCAAACACCCCATTAGTTATCATGCTTGTTCTTTCTTCTGTTAAAGGTTGTATTGGAGACCCTGACAGTAACATGGTTGTTGAATTCAGTAACATTTGGGCTTACTTCAATTAATCCTTTTTTCAGATTTTAAAAACTCTGAAGGATACGTTTTGGCCATTCCAGTCTAATCAGTCTGGTAGGTTATTTTTGAATGCGGTTGCTGCAATTGACCAGGGCCCTGGTAATGTAGGTGACAATCAAGCAAGGTCACATGGCAATATATGGTTTGTTCTATATATAACTTGGACAGCGTAAAATTTCTATTGTTGTCAGGCATTATTTGCATTTATGACACTCGAGTGATGTGAAATTCGTTGACAGTGCCATAGAGATGTCTGCTGCTAAAGCTGCTCAACATAGGCTGATGCGTGGAGTATGGACTAATGTCCGCTTTGGTGATATGCGGCGTGCTTTAGCAGGTACACCATTTTTGTCTGTTTTAAATACTAATTACTTTTTTTCGTGCAATGCATAGTACTGTTAACTGTTAATTAAAATTTGTGGACGGCTATGGTACATATAACATTTGGTTGCAAAAAAAAAACTTTCTTCTCCCCTAACACTTTTTTTCACTTGCTACCACTCTCACATGTAGGTTGGTTAATGGATGGTGGAAATAAGTTTATCTAAAGTGCCTAAATTACATGCACGTGTATCACAATCACTCTCCTCTTAGCTTCTATTTTTGAACTGATTGCATTAAGCCACCTCATTGATTAATTCACACTGGCGTAATTGATCTTACTGTTTATTTTCCGTGATGCTCCCAAACTACCCATATGTATACATTCCTTTTCCTTCTCCAATAAGTTGGATATATCATGGGTCATTTGTGTTTTTTTACTGTACAGTAATTAGTGCTTTTCTCCTATTCATGCGTGTTGCTTTTGGGAATTTCAAATAGTCCCTAACCAGCTTGCATCTTTATGGCAGCATGTGAGAGACTCATCCTATTGAATCCCCATCCTCGTGAGCTGAGGGATTATGCGGCCCTTCTATACCATTGTGGGTACTACAAAGATTGCCTGCAGTACATAACAGCATACCAAACTGCCATGGTAATTCATCTTCTTCAAATGCAGTGTTCCATCATTGTAGAAATTACATCACCTCTAAACGTCCCTCTGCATCGTTTCCTTCCAGGCTGGGCCTCCTCCGAGCAATCCATTGGAGGCCTTGGAGGACGACGCAGTGAATACTCTTAGGGCGCGAGTAAGCCTAATTTTGGCAGAGGATGGTTGGAACAGCCGCAGACTTGCTGCAAGTTATTGGACCAAAAACTCGGAGCCATGGTAGATTGGAGACTCATTCTTGACATCTTTGTGTCTTGAAGCAAAGCAACGGACGGTGTATATAGTATATTGAAACATTACAACTTGCACATATAATTAACCATAGCCATTTTGCAATCCTTATGGGATCAACTGAATTCATATGCTATCCTCCCTCGCATGGTTGAGATGGCAGATCGCATCCTCCTGATATGATACATCCTATCTGTACTACACAACTAGAGATTGTATAGTTTGTCACTTTGTCTATGACAAATGTAAAACGGACAGCTTCACTTCACAAAGGTGTGGAATGTTCTTGCCAGGTATTGACACAATGGTGCTTCACTTCATGGGCAATACTTCCTCCGTTGCATTTTATAAGGCATATAAATTTTTTGAACTTGTTGAAAGATATAAAACATTCATGTAGTAATTCTAACGTAGTTTTCTCTCTTTTCTCCAACTGTATACTGCAGTGTTGAGGACATGGACGAGTCGTTCGTCGCCAGAATGAAAAATAACAAATTTAGACAGTTTCCGAAATATGGTCACAGGCATCGACGAACACAATACAATAATTCGCATTACATATGATTGGGCTATAACACTAATCAAATGCCTGACACAATAATGATCTAATAAAGTACTAGCACTTCATGACTCGTTAATTAGCAGAGAAATTAAACGATAATAACAAGACCAGGCCTACACATCAACTAGGCGAGTTGGCATGCAGGCATTGTGATCAGCGATCACTGAAGCATCAACACGAGGCTAGAAAGAACAGCCATCGCCGCCGCGAGGGCGACGCCGGCAGCAACGGTGGCGGCGCAGGACGATGTTCCGGGCCACCCGGACGGCCTGGGGCGCCCACCAGAACCCGATCCCGAGCCAGACCCGCCTCCGCCGCCATGGCCCGGCTGCGACGCCGGCGGGGCGTAGGCCGGTCCGGGCGCGGCCGCGTGCTCCGCCGGGTGCACCATGACGCGCACGATGAGCCTCTGGCCCTCCTCGCAGTGCCCCGGGTCGACGCTGATGAAGCAGAAGAAGCCCGGCCTGTCGAGCCGCACCGCGGTGCTGCCATCGGCGAACCTCTCCAGGGGGGCTCCGTCGCGTTGCAGGCGACGAACACCTCCCGGTCGACGAGGAGCACCGAGTCGTTCTCGTATTTGAAGTCTGCATGCAGATTATATTCACATGAGCATGCGAGGAGATCAAACGCGCGCCATTATTGCCGTTTAAGGTTCCATCAACAAGCATGCGTGCATGTGAATGGATAACTCATCGAGCTCGTGGCCGACGTGGAAGCGGTTGCTCATGGCCCACCAGCCGTAGCTGGTGTTGGCGTCGGGAAGGCGCTATCCGCGCGGACCGCCGACGTGGAACACCAACCCCGGCTCCGCCGGAAGCGCCGCCGCCGCGAGGGAGAGGAGAACGAAGGCCAGTGCAGCGGGGAGAAGCAGAAGCTTGCTGTCGGGACCCTTCATCGCCGTCGCCGCCATTGATCCTGAAGCTGATGCAGGAGAACAAACCAGTTGGCCGGAAGGACACGGCCTGGCAGGTCACTCTTTGAATTCATACGCTGGCCCATGGGGACGTGGGGATCGAGGTGGGAGGACGCGGGAAACGAGGTGGTTCTGCTGCGTTGCATCGCTTAGCCTAACCATTGGATGGAGCCGTTGTTTCTTTCGTTATCCAACGAAAAAAATAATTCGAGTAAATTATCTCGTTTTAATTTAAATTATATAAAAATCCCTCAAATAGGTGGACTAACCCTTGTAGCACAATGTCCAGCCTCTTCACTTGTTCTCACGAGATCTTCGGTTCGATTCGAAATCTAAGGTCCTACCAACTTTGTAGCTTTTTCTTTATCTTACGTGTGGATCCCATCAATTACATCGGCAAGAATCAAACCGAGGACCTTCGGCTTAAAGGGAAGACACATCCCACTAGACTAGCGCACCTTGTGTGTGAAGGAGGCACTCTCTATTTTCTTGTCCTTAGGTTTAAGATTTTAAAGTCAAATGTAATTCAAATTGTTTGATCGAAATTTCGCTCTTTCACCCATTTCATTACCCACCAAAATAAATTATAAAACGAAAAAGTTTCCCCTACTAGGAAGTCGGGAAAATGTATTACGACGGTTGAGTATCGAGTATCTCCTTGGGGTACGTAACGTAGGTAGCAGTGGCGGCTCACCGTCCGTCTGGCCTTTCGGAAAACGTATTACGGCGGCTGTGATCAGTTTCGATTCACTGCCTGTTTAGATGGCAGGGACTATATCCGGTCTCTTTGTATGAGCAAGGATTTTAGTTCAATAAACTGTTCGTTCGAACGGATTAGGCCTAATTCATCCAAACAAGTTCCGGATAGGTTTAGTTAACCAAATATACAAGTTTAGGGCCTGTTTGGATCCCATGAGCTAACAACTAGTTGCTAATTTTTAGTTCTTGTGGATCCAAACAGGAGGGCTAATGAGTGGGCTAAAGTTTAGCCAAAGTCCCAACTAGTTGTTAGCCAACTAGTTGGTCAAACCACTAATGAGGGCTAAAAGACCAGTGGATGGAAAAAGACGCCGATACCCACGCCAACCCTCCCAGCGCTAGAGGCTCAGGGGTATAACAGACTTTGTAGTGAGATAGTAGTACTTATTAGTCCTTGGATCCAAACAGGACTGAGCTAATCTTTAGCCAGCTAACTACTAGTCAGCTAACAACTAGTCCTAATCCATCCAAACAGGCCCTTATAGACCTAGATGAACCACCACTTGAGGGAATTAGCATTATGTGGTCGTGCCTTCACTTGGGGTAATGACCATGCAGATCCTACTTATGAAAATCTAGACAGAGTCCTTGTCAGAAATGATTGGGAGTCTCATGCCCCTCTTTTAATTGATACTAGTTCAACTGTCTGTGATAAAGCTCCTCTCTTTAAATTTGAATTGAGTTGGTTCTTGAGAGAAGACCTTAGTAGTACTGTTGAAAAGGTTTGAAATTGTCCTTTGGACCACTTGTCTAATTTGGACAGGTGGCAGCAGAAGATGAGGCTAGTTAGGAAAAACCTTAAGGGCTGGAACATGAATGTAGAGGGCTGGTATAAACTGAAATAATTTCTCAAATTGTGGCTCTAGACTGGAAATGTGAGCAGTTTGGCATGAGTGCTCAAGATAGAGAAGAAAAGAAGAACTCCTGGATGCTCAATTAGCTAGACTATTGAGGCAGGAGGAATTAAAATAGTTACAGAGATCAAAGGAAAAATAATTGAAAGATGGAGATAATAATACCAAATACTACCATGCTAAAGCCAATGGCAGGAAGAGGAAGAACACTACAAAAATGCTAAATCAAGTGGAGGGAGTCATAGAAGGAGAAAAAAACCTCACGGAATATAACACTAGTTTTTATAAGTCTCTGTTTGGTCATCCTGATGACTCTGACAACTTGGAGTAAATCAAATAAATAAGCAGGACAGAAGTGCCCTGACTCAAGAATTTACCTTGGATGAATAAAACTGCTGTTTTTGAAATGGAATCTAATAAGGCTCCAGGGCCAGATGTGTTCCCTGTGGAGTTCTATCAAAAAATTTGGGATTTGATTAAATCTGACTTGACAAATCTACTAGATGACTTTCATCAAGGGGTGCCGGATATTGCTAGACTTTAACTATGACCCTATGGGGTGATTACCTTAATTCGAAAATGTCAATATGCCTAACACATACAAAAATTCAGACCCATTTGTTTGCTTAATGTAAGTTAAGATTTTAACCAAGGTGTTAATGAACAGATTAGCTAAAGTAGCTGAGCAGGTCATTTCCAATACTCAGACTGCTTTCATAAAAACAGACACATCATGGAAGGTGCTCTTATGTTACATAAAACTTTAAATTCTGTAACAAAAGGGAAGAAATCATGTGTCCTTTTTAAAGTTGATTTTGAAAAAGCTTATAACAAAATAAAATAGCCTTTATTTTACCAAGTTATGAAATTAAAAGGCTTTTCTGACAAGTGGTGTGATTGGATCCTGAAAATAGTTAGTAGGGGGAAGGTTGGTGTAAAGGTCAATGATTGTATGGGTCCCTATTTTAGAACTTATAAAGCCTTGAGACAGGAAGATCCAATGTCCGCTCTCCTGTTTGATAGTGATGATGCTTATTGAGTTAAATGTACCAGCCAGTTCACCTAAAAGCATAAGCTGACGAGGAAACATATGCAATTCATTTATACTTCAACACTCACTCTCATATGCAGACTCTCTCAAGTCTAAGACGTAGAATAGAAGTGAGCTATAATTATTTTTTTAATTGCACCAACCAAATCTTGAACTCAAAATCTCTTAGCTTTGATACCATATTGAGTTGCATACACTAGCCAGTTCATCAAAAAAGTTAAGTTGATGAGGAAAGGTGTGCAATTCACTTATACTTCAACACTATTCCTCATATGCACTCTCTCGGACCTAAGACGTGGAATAGAAGTGGGCTACAATTATTATTTTTAATTGTGCCAACCGGGTGTACAATACAACCAGTTCATCAAAAAGCTTAAGTTGATGAGGAAAGATATGCAGTTCACTTATACTTCAACATTCTCCCTCATGTGCACTCTCTCGGATCTAAAACGTGGAATAGAAGTGTGCTACAATTATTATTTTTTTAATTGCGCCAACCGGGTGTTGAACTCAAGACCTCTTGGTTCTGATATCATATTAAGTTGCATATACTAATCAGTTCACCAAAAATATTAAGCTGATGAGGAAAGATGTGTAATTCACTTATACTTCAATACGAGAAACACTGAAAACAAGATGGAAGGCAAAATTGAACTATTGGCAGGGTAAGTTACGTTGATCTCAATAGGTGGGAGGCTTATTCTCATCAATTCTTGTTTAAGTAGTGTGTACCCCTCTATATGAAGTCTTTCTATACGCTTCCTGTGGTAGTGAGAAAGAGAATGGGCTACTTTAGAACAAGATTTCTCTTGCAAGAGGTCTAGGGGATTAGAAAATAGAGTATCATTCAGTGAAATGGTCTAATGTGTGTCTACCTAAAGAGCAGGGTGGTCTGGGGATTATGGGCCTTGACACCATGAATGGTTATGGAGACTAGAGACTGAGGAAGGTAGTTGGCAGGAAACTATGTGGGCTCCAAGCCTCCAAGTCTCTGGCACAAATGGGATTCGCATTTTTGGATGGGTTTAATGAGAATCCAGAACCTTCTCTACACCTACTGTAAAAGAGTAGTTGGCAATGGGAGAAAATCTAGATTTTAGGTAGACAAATGGTTAGGTGATAAGGGTCTGTTTGGGAGAGCTCCATCAGCTCCAGATCCACGAAAAACAGCTTCACTCCACGAAATTTTACCCAAACGCTCCAGCTCCGCGAAATCTGGATGTGGATCTGAGGGCTAGATACATGGATTTCATGGAGCTCCTCAAGGGGTGCTCTACCGTGGAGTTGGGTAGTAATTACCCACCAATGCCACTGGTTACACACCACATCCCACCAAAAGTGGCAATTCCCACCAAAACCTCAATTTCGTGGATCTGAAGTTGCTGTACAAGCCAAATACTCCATAGTGGGATCCCAGATCCACGGTGGAGCTGCTGCTCCAGATCCACATTTTCAGTGGTGGAGTTCTCCCAAATAGGCCCGAAATCTCTAGCTGAGTTATATCCTAGGTTGCATAATTTATCCTTCAGTAAGAACGTCACTGTTGAAAGTGTTATAGTTGGAGGCTGCGAAAGGTCCTTCAGCCTAGCGGTAAAGGCACCGAGTAGCACCCCGCCGCCGGTTCGACTCCCCTCGGGTGAGAGAATTATGTGGTTGCCGCGGGGTAAAAATCCTCGCCCGCCCCACAAGCCAAAGCACGGATAAAGACCCGCCCGTTCTCACGCGGGATCGGGTCTCCGTGTCGTGGTGGGGCAGGGGTTCGGGATTTTCTCGATCCGCGTGAGAAGATCTTCTTCTACACGAAATGCCCGGGGGTGGCTCCCCCCCGCGCAGGTCGAGTTATAGTTGGAGGCTGGGATAAACTTCAATTCAGGACTTTGTATGGGGAAACAATGGTAATGTGGGAAAGCATTAACTGTGCTGGGGTAAAGCTGAGTGAAACCGAGGATGGCATTACTCGAATGCTAAACTCCAATGGGAAATTTTCTGTTAAGTCCTTTTACTTAGCCTTGAGTGTTCATGAAATAGGTTTCCCTCATAATTTTCTGTGGCAAGTTAAAATTCCTCTGAAGATTAAAATTTTCCTTTGGTTGGTTCTTAAGAAAAGAATCTTAACCAAAGACAACTTGAAAAAAGATGATGGAAAGGTTCCTACAAGTGCCAGTTATGCGGTATGGATAATAATATTGATCACTTATTTTTCTTGTGCCCGATATCTAGATTCATCTGGAATGTGGTGAAGTGTGCTTTCGGTTTCAGGAACTTACCAAACATTGATCACTTATTTTTCTTGTGCCCGATATCTAGATTCATCTGGAGTGTGATGAAGTGTGCTTTCGGTTTCAGGAATTTACTTAACAGTGTAGATCAACTTTTCTCTGTTTGGCTACCTCGCTTTGGGAAAAAAATGAAACTGCTGGCCTCAGTAGGAGTCGCAGCAGTTTTTTGGGCCATATGCAGGACTATAAACAATGCATGTTTCAGAAATAAGCTGCCTACCGATCCAATTTCATTCGTTTATCTCATTAGCAATTGGATGAATTTCTGGGCGTTATTGCAGAAAAGGAGGAAAATACAGAGGCCATTCAACAGGGGGCAAGAGTACTGGAGCGAGTAGCAGATGGAGACCTGGTGTGCAGAGGATTGCAATGGTCTGAGGGGAGAAAAAGAAAGGCTCAATGAGCCGGGATGTTGTGCTCTTTGTTTCCAAAAAATCGGGTCTCGGCCCATTGTTTCAAAAAAAAAAGATGAACCACCACAACAGTGTTAGGTTTGGAGGATTTCAAAAACAATGTTAATTTCGGAGTGTCTTTTACTGGTACCGTATCCCTGTTCTTTAGGCATTTGTTTACCCTTCTGTCAATCTCTGTCTACTGCAGTTGGTTAATTCATAATTATCGGGCAAGCGGACGCTTCCAAACTCGCAAGTACACGACATGGAGTTTACACGGGAAAAAAGGTACACTACATTTTTGCCGGTGAGTGCCAATTACAAGATACCTTTCAATTGAAAATTTTGGGCTGTCATCTCTCTCTTTCTCTGTAAGTATAGAGGAAAAACTATCTGTTTCTGTCACTTATGGTGTATTATCCTATAAGAGGCCTATCAGAATGGAAACTCGGCAATATTTGACGTCACCATAGCTTATCTTCCATCATCCCACCCAGGAAGGTTTGCGCTAGCTTCGTTGACCTTTTTTACAAGTGTAACCTGCGTTAAGAAAAGATTAGGTCAGGGCTGAAAGCAAAACTTCGAACTTTGAAGTCTGTCAGAGGTTATGCAGCCTTTATACACGGAAAGATATTGGTCAAACATCATAAACAAAACAGTAATCCTTATTAATTTAACATTATGCCAGTTATGGGAATCAGCATTTGTGAATCCAAGAACATTGACTCAAATCTGATTCAGAAACCCGTCTTGACCACAGAATGCAGACATGACCGACCAGTGCCACTACACAATTCGAAAGAACAAAAACATAACATGCTTCATAACTTTGTTCTACTACATATCTCACGTTACTTCACAACACTAATACCATTTCTTCATCCAGTTTGAATAAGGTGGTTTTCAGAAATGATCAAATGAAGCTGCACCAGTAGCAAAATTTTTGTAGGCCTTGTTATATATTCATTAGATATACACAGAATTCGACATGAATGGGCTAAACCAAGATTTGGGGTAGCTACTTTTGAGTTTTCTTTTATTGGATGCCCAACTTTGCCATTTCTGCTTTTGCTCATTCAAATTAATGTGTTAAAGCTTGACCTCAGTTGACTCTGGTAGGTAATTAACTTCCCTACCATGCTTTATTCTTCTACATCCTAGGAAACATTCTTCTGGTAACTCAAAGGACCGGTCTCTTAGTGATTTCTCATTATATGCTTATATCATTATTCAGGATTGGCACAAATAAAACGACACTAATTAACAACAATTGGTTGAGCAGAAGTGTCCAAGCCACTTGAGATACGTCGATAAACCAGACCCCACTATATGTGTAATGAATGGCCCACAACCACACAATTGATATGTAAATAGAGCACTCATGAGCCATGACATGCATCTGTTGGTCGCATTGCCCATGTAACAAATTAACAGTTTCATGAACAAAGGCAGGTAATGATTAATGCATGATCATGTTGTAAAGGAAGGGAGAACAGTAGGAGATTTTGATATATGTATCACACAGCTCAGTAGATGATAGTGTTGCTATAAGCAATTTCATTATGGATTCTAAGTGTTAGCGACATCAATAGAGTTCAATAATGAGGTACTTCGTTCTAAAAAATGTCACTTAAATAGAAAAGATAGCAAAGCGACAACTGAGCTCAAGCACAGTTGATGTCTTCCTAAACCACCATGCTAGTAATCATATTCATCCCAGTCAATCAAAATTATGCCAGGTTCAGTGGTGACATAGGAAGTCCCAATATCTTACAAACAACTGAAATTTGGTGTAGAAAGGAAATTCTAAAAGCCCACACACAGCTACCATTTGGTATTGGGCTAATCATCATATCATTTAATAAAACAGTACCAACAAAGAAACTTGTTAACTGTGTTAACTTGGCATCTGAATCAATTCAAATGAGGGGAAAACTATGTTTTTGTCTAGTTAAAATGAAATGAAAGGTGAATGTAGTAACAACCAACTATACTGAAGAAACTATAATGCAAATGTTGAATACCTAATCATCACCTCAATATCCTAATTATCATAATAAATTTGGTGCATCATACTGTAATAAAGTTGTTGCATACTTTTTTGCAATTTATTTGCTAGTAAACATACCACACTTTCTGGCACTCCTGGAGGGGGCAATGTAAGATTTCTTGGTGGTGGACTATCTTGGTACGACCTTTTATCAAATCGCCATTCACCAATTTTTCCATAGGTCAGTACACCCTGAAATTTTTTGCCAAGTTATTGTCAATACCTTATGTCGGTAAAATAGTGGCATTTTTTACTTTATCCCCTCAAAACATATTCATTTCATATGAAAAGTTGACATATTTGGGATTTCAGTACCTTTAGTGTATAGTCACATCCATAGGTGAAGTGGATAATAAATGTATTCCCGAGCTTTGTATCAAATGGTGGCTGCAAATATTTTTTGTGCCATCAATAATAACTCTCATCGTGTTACTAAAGCACAAATAGTTTGAAGTGAGACAAGCATATTATCGATAAAAACATACTAAACAAGTAGAGCACCTGGATCATGAAATCTTTACGAAGGATATGTTGAACCCCATGCAGTGCACTAGCAACAGCATATGCATACCTAGAAGTCAAAGAAAAACAATCAAAAAGTTGGAATAATAACAAAGTAACAAGTGAGCAGATGCATTTATCGAATTTGCATACAAGAAAAGGTAATTCTCACATTTCCAATACCCATCCAAAAGCTTTATCGGTCTCCTGATCCTCTTTCATTTGTATTGATACATTCATCCATGTTGGGGCAATCTTCTCAAGTAGTGTCTAAACGTTTCCACAGATGACAAGGGATTGAGTTAGGTATACTAAAATTACTAATCCAAAACTGTAAACAGTAACTAAAATACAACTCATGCAAATTAAATGCATGGAATGGAGGTTCACCTCATCCATGACATTGCAAGGTAAAGGAGTGTCAAGTCTACAACAAGAAATTACCTTCTTAATGATGACAGGAGAATTCCCGATAGGTTCAATATCTGTGATGGGACCTCTTTCTTCAGGATAGTATTTCCTGACAATTTTTTCATGTTCTGACGGTGTGATGTAAAAGAAGGGGAATGCTGCCGGATCATTGTCTCGTGCCAAATTTGGTAAAGGTTTCACAAATATATGATCTGGTTCTGCCATTAGTATGTACCTGACATATTTCAGCAAAAACAGAGCAGTTAATAGACACATTTGAACATCCCTGTTATTTAAGCATGAAGGAAGTAAAAACTATCCCATGCCAACCATATTTTTCTCCATATTAAAACCCACCACCAAGAAAATGACGAACTTTTCGCTTATTGTTGTTAAATCATGCAAATGTCTGGATGGTAAACTATACGGTTTGACGAATTTGCAATCTTAGAGGAAGGTCAAAGCTTAAAACCACACAAAAAGTAACAAAAACAAAATGTCAGATCAGTCTTGAGTCTTAACTCACTCTTCTTCAATCTTTGCTTTCTGAAGCCACTGTACAAATGCCCATGGCCTATTTAGGACGACATAGCCCTGCAAACAACATCAAAATCAAACCTTGGAAGCATTTCAAAAATAATGATGTTTTCCCCAGTAATTGAGTGTACACGGAATCGAACACATACAAACATTACACACCTAACATTAACATCGAATCGAAGAAATTCAAAATGACCGTGCAAAGAGCAGCAGTACAGCCTGGCCCCTCATGGAAGGCAAGAAATTGAGGGTAAAGGTCGGACAAATGGGTCAGTTAGTTGAATAGTAGTACTAGTAGGTCCTATCATGACATCAATGGATTGTCAGGTGCATCATGGAATTATTCTTGACACCACACGCACGTCTCCGGAGTCCGGACAAAAATCATAAACTTTAACAAGGCCAAGCTATTCCCATACCATCGACCTGTCAGAAACTAGAGTAAAATTAACGATTTTAGTTTGCCACTGCAGGTTGAACCAAAGCAGCAATTTTTCACCTCGTGAACGTTGCTTTCGTCCTAAATTCCCAAACACACAACTCTTCTGTACCCATAGCCCCACATTGCCCCACGTTGCTCAAGAAACAAACAAACAAACCGACTGAAACGAGAGAGACAAAAAAAAATGCGTTGATTGTTGCGTACGTGGTCCTTGCCGTGGGGTAAAGGGTCGACGACGAAGGTGGGGATCTCGTCCATGAGGCCGTCGGGCTTCCCCGAGTGCAGCACGCGGGTGAAGCCCCCCATGTCGGCGCCCTCCGGCCGCGCCTGCATCCGCCTGTACCAGTAGTACATCACCCGGCACTGCCACCTGCTGTACACGGAGTCCGTCGCCGTGAGCGCCACGTGGAACGGCCGCCTCCCTCCCCCCGCGCCGCCCGCCGCCCGCATCCACTGCGGCATCGCCACCACCGGGTCCCTCCCCACCCCGGCGCTGCCGTCGCCGCCTCCGCCCTCGCCGCCGCGGAGCACCATGGCAACGAAGTTGTACGAGATCAGGAACGCCCCCGCCGCCACCAGCACCAGCACCACCGCCAGCCCGCGCCCCCCTCCCCCCGCGCCCTTCCGCGCCGCCGCGTTCATCCTCTCTCTCTCTCTAGGATTCTCTCTCTGCGCTGTTGTGTGTTTGGGAATTGGGGGGTTTTGGTTTTCGGGATCGAGAGGTGCTTGGGATGGAGGGAAGCGAGGGAGGCGGAGGCGACTTATGGTTTTCTCCGAACAAGTTGCACAAACGCTTGGAGCAAAAAACCAATAGCTGTAGCCACGGCGGCAGTCAAAAAAAAAAACAGCGGTAATAATTAATGTTGTGGATATGCTTCAAATGAAATAAAAAAACGCTTGGATTAATGTTGTGGATATGCTTCAAATGAAATAAAAAAAGAAAAGTTCTCTATATACTATGGAGATTTGGCTCGATCCTAGATTTGCCACTAAAAATTGTTCGTTTCCTCGTATGCTATTGAGATTTACTTTGTGTCGCTCTGTGCCACATTGCCACTTACGTCAGCCAAGTATGAGTACACTATTAAATGGACAATGAAAAGACTCTTTTTACCCTTCTTTATCTCTTCTTCAACCTCCTCTTCCTCTATGTTCTTTCTAATAGTTACTATCGGCCCACTACCTGTCACCAGCCACCTCCCCTCCTCCCACCACCCTTTTCCCTACCTCCCGCTGCCTCCCTCCTCCCCACCTCCCTCCCGTCGCTGGATTTGATGGTAGGAGCATGAATTGGATCTGGCCAGCTATTCGCCTATCCTCTCACGTCACATCATGTGTCCCAAGTAGCTTGAACCTTTCCCGTCAATCAATTTTACCTTTCTCATAGTGCATCATTGGAATCAAGTCATCTTCCCTATCTCCAGTCAACTCACTGATGTCATCGATTACATTTGCCTCAGTGAGCTTGCACAAAACCTCTTGCACTAGTAATGCCACCATCATCTCTCCTACCTTCTCCGCTTGCCAATTTGGCTGTCGTTTCACTGTTGAGCACCACCACCAGTGCCACCATCTTTCTAGCGTCGTCACCCTGCCACCTCCGCCAGCGCCAACCACACCAAAGGACTCCCCTTGCCCGTCATCGTGCTCGTGCATGCATGACTTCTCGAGGATGCCGTCGAAGCACCGTCGTTGGTATCCGCCATGGCTGCCACCCTGACACCACTGTCGCCATCCGCTAGTGCCACTGCCATGCTCACCTACCTGTGACACCGTTTTGCACCGCTGTCCTTGGCGCCGCTGCCACTACCCCCTTGGCGTCACTGCCGCTAATGTTCCCATGGCGTCGCCATCATGCTACTGCTACAACCTCTCCGGAGGACTTGGAGGAGGCATACGGGATTTTGGGGGGAGTGAACTCTTGCATGACTTTTAGGGAAGAGAGGATGGTGAGGGGGAGAGAGGAGATAAGAAAGGAGGAGGGGTGATAAAGTCACTTCAGAAAATTCTGATAAGTTTGATGCCACTAACGATGATGGGCACTAACGAAGGTAACGACAGTGACATAGAAAGGAACAGAGCAAAAACTCAGTGGCATACTAGGAACTGAACTTTTTCAGTGACAAATCGAGGATCAAGTTAATACTCAATGGCATACAGGGAATTATCCCAAATAAAAAAGGAAGTGAGGAGGTGAAGCGGGTGCTTCCAGGAAAGCGATGGCGGCGACAGTGACGCCCACTTCCAATGGCCCCACCATGTCAACTTGTGCATGGGGTCGGGTTGCCAATGACACTGAGGAGTTAGTACTAGGTGGGGTTTTGGTGAACATATGTGAGGTGCTCTCGAGTAAACGGCAATTTTTTTCTTATTTTGTTGTGGTATGGTATGGATATGGTTGAGTTGTGAGTTCAACGCAGCAGTGTGTGTGCTCGCACCGTGCGATGGTTGAACCGAACTGAGGTGTCAGTTGGGCTGAAATAAACTGATTTATAGCTAAAATTGTATTATAGCTTGTTGAAATTACATTGTAGCTGATAATGGTTTGTTTGACATAACTAAATTTAAAAAAATTAAAATAGAAAAAACAGATTAGCCAATCACGGACAATCTAAATGAATATGGAAAAAGAACCAGCATAAAAAGCTCAAAAAAGCTAAAAAGCCAGGAAAAGACGAAATTTAGGAATAAGTAAAACATAAGCCAGAAGCTCAAGTCGAAATAAGCGGAGCCTAATTATTGTACTCATCGCTCCACGCGCCCATTTGTACCTTCTATAGTTCCATTTAGGCTTCCTAAGGAGTTTCACGACAAACAATTTACTGCTTTAGAGCTTTGATCACTTGATGCGGGAATATCGCTCGTAGCAGTTGTATGGTATGGGTCCTAAGGGCATGTACAAAGGCAATTAAGAGCTGGCCCATAGGAGTGCCAACTAGGCAACCTTGCTGATGTGGATGAGAGAGGAATGGAGGAGAGAGAAACAACGTCTCATCGTGAGACATCGACTCTTGCAGCAGGAACGAGGCGGAAGAGCTCCTGAGAATGGATCCTAGCACAAAAAAGTCACATGCATTAAGTGTTTAGGAGCTTGTGTCGGGCTCAACCCTTGTACTTAGTATGCATTAAGTGTTGTCTCTTGATGATGTGGAGTGCTTAGGAGCTTGTGTCGGGCTCAACCCTTGTACTTGCCCTAAGGCTCCATGGGGAACATTGAAATCTGAAGGAATTACATGGGGAATCGAATTGGTTCATACAAAATTCATATGAAATTTCTGCAGTAGAAACTTGGCTATATTACCTGTACTAGCGCTTCTATGCAGATAGAAGTGCCCCGACAGCGTTGGTCCAAAAACACCGTCGATGAGCCCCGACCCGAAACGGCATTGTTGCACTTGCCCCTTTGTGTCAGTTTGATTGACACCGAGTGTCCGCGGTGGCCCAAATGGGCACGCAAGATGACAAAGGCATGTAAGCAGCGCTAGGAGGTGGATTTCACCCTGGCTTAAATAATAAGCCAGTAGCCTAGGTTGACATAATCAACACACAAATCACCTCCGTGAAGGTCGAAAACGTGCTCGTAGCCTTCGAGCCAACACCGGCTTCTCAATGCTGCCGTGGAGATAGAAATGCCTCAACGAGCGTTGGCCCAAAAAACTTACTCGGCGAACCCCTAATCCTAGACAACAATGGTGTGCTTGCCTCTTCGTACAGGTTCAATAGGCATCGAGTGTCCACAGTGCTCCCTAGGTGCCTGGAATGGCCACTCACGATGCTAAACGCACGTACCCGGAGTTACGGAGGTGGATTTCACCCTGACTTAAGAAATAAGCCTACGACCTCAATCGGTATAATCACCACCTGAATCACCTCCAATGAAGGTCGAAATCGCGTGCATGGTCCCTCAGACCGACACCAACTTGGCCGGATGCTATTAAAATACAAATAGACCAATGCAAATATCCCAGATAGCCAGATATTGTATTTTAATAGAAATGGTGTCCACCAGCAAAAGGCTACAACTATTTAGTGTGATTCGACAAAGGCACAAAGAACCAGTGTCTTGTGGTAAATACCACAAAATTTGATGTCCTGTAGTCAATTTTGTCTTATACTAAGTTCGCCAACAAATATCGAATTTCAAAAATAAGAAAGGAATTTAATAACAAATACTCCTAACAAGTGGCAATGCAGAACCGGGCATGTCAAGTGTCGACGTCCTGTTGCTTCTAAGCAAAAAAGTGTTCATTCGCTTCAAATGGTAAGGCATGGAGTGCAGGTACAACAAACGCATGAGGTGCAAGTGCATGTGAAGCTCAACAAATCAACCATGCTTCCAATCTTTCCAAAGTCCTTGCTATATAATGCCGCAGTGCTCTGATTAGTCCGCGACTCTAGAACCGACTTGTTCTGAGAGCAATATATTTCAATGGATCATTCATTACCCACCACAAACTTCAACACCCAAAATGAGATCTCACAGGACAAAACTTTGGTTTTCGCAGAACTACATGTTACACCATAGTTTAGCGCTAAGTAAACATGCTCTTCCACCCATCAATATGGAATTTGATTTCTTCAGGATAAACAGCATATATGGATGGATTCTTTTAGGCTGATAGCTTATGACTTATGGTTTAAATATTTAAATTCTGATTGTTTATGAAAAGTGATACATATAGTAAAATAATCGCATACGATTTTAGCTGGTACAGCTGAACTCAATACACTTTTTAATACAATATTTTTATTGATCCTGTTTTTTTAAAAACGTATCATTTAAAAACTAATTGTTATAGATAGGATGAGTATAAACCAGCTTTTAAGCTGGAAAGGACCTAGCCATGGATCATTCTTCACTCATCTTGTATTGCACGTCACCGTCAGCAGCATTAGCTTCCAGCTTCCTACTACTTTGAACTTGAAGGTTCCGTGTCCGGCTTCACTTATTAAGGTCGCCGCCTTCTTTGCTAGCAAGATTCGCAGCTTGCGGATCATTCTTCACTCATCTCGTTGCATTGGTAAAATTTTTTAGGCTAGAATTTTATTACTGGTGCCTCGGCACATCTGAAACAAACCGCATGATACCTTCTCTGTTTACTGTTCAGCAAACACAAAGCTGCTCCCAGGTTCTAAACACCAAAAATACATAACTAGCCCATCTGTTCTACGTAGCTGTGTTACTGTTACTTTTTCGGGGCTTATTTGGGAAACCCAAAATCCGTGGATAGGCCGGAATTTTGGACCTCCCAAACAAGGCTACCAAAAACGATCATGCTTCTGCCTCGCACTGGCAAGTGTTTCAACTTGCACATTAAAGTCTGGAACAGGCCCTGCATCTTCTGAAACCACCAGCTGGTAAGTAGTGTTGTAATAGATGTGGTATAAGCTGATATTCAAATTTAATTCCAATAATAATTGCTAAAATAAAGGATATACCCAGCAGACCATCAATGACAAAATTAACATGCAATCAAGTTAATCCTTCATGTCATTTATGCTAAAGCATATAATTAAAGCATGAAACAAGATAACCGTTGAGATGAGCATATAAAACAGTTTCACGAACAAGGAAACAACTAAAACAACATAAAGCTCAGTTTTAATTGAGATTATTGCTCTCAGTTACAGAGTTGCTCAAGAAAAGATTTTGGCCTTCTCAATACTTGTCTATACTCTTCACAAATTGATATGACAAGTCAAATCTAGACTTTGAGCTCTAAATCATGCTAGACTGCCTTTACACATCAATTTATTCTCAAAGGAGTCCATTTACTGTTGGCTACAGAACATTAACAACAATGAATGATCTAGAAGCAGTGCTCCTACCAGCTCAAAGGACTTGACAAACATATGAAGGATATGATCACAAAAACTTAAGAACAGCAAGAACTTTTATGATAAGTCAAAACAAGCTATAGAGTATTGAATTTTAATAGAGATCACTGAACAGAAATGAACCAGCATAGCCGACAGTAAGAGATCAAAATGCTAAACATCAAAGACAGCAATAAGCATCTCTCTTAGAGATCAATTCTAAATTATATTATCAGATCAACCTCAATATTAGACAAATATCCTCATTGAGCGATAATTGAGCCCACAAGCATTATTAGCATATACTTCCAGTGCTAGAACAATTTCAGAAAGTAATTGACAAGCATTGCATACAATTCTGGAAATGCTAATAAACAAAACCAAGATACTCACAAAGCGATGGCACTCAAAGCCATCAGGAAGAAAACTAGGCAAGGCACGCCAACAAGGCGTTGTCCCAGAAAACCAATCGCCCCAATGTGCCGCGATGAGATGACGTAGTCATCGGAGATACAATGCCAACATTTACTGTTCGGGACACACTAAACAACCAAGCCGAGGAACAAGAGATTGCCGCACAAGACCACCAAGGATGCATCGGCCAAGTGCACCCATGAACATCAAGTATCAAAGCTAACTAAGCCTTCTTCTCCCTACGGTCAAGCCAAAGCCAACCATCACAAGACATCGACTGCACAGAGCTTCATTTCCCCAGAAACCAAGACATCCACGGGTGATGTGCTGCAGGGGAAGCCGAAGTAATGTGCACCTAAGGGAATCAAGAGTTCTCCAGCAAGAATTGCAGCCTTCAAACTCCAAATCCTCTTCAAATCGAAGCCAAAATCAATGAGTAAGAAGAACAATCAAAAAAAGGAAAAAATCAGATCTTTGCTACTCTCGAAGGAAGAAGGGGAGGCCACCCTAAATAGGAGGAGAACGGCACCACGCGACGCGGTGGCCACGAATGACCGGCCCCAAAGGACCCGGGCCAGCTCACACCTCGGGCACCGCCTCGCCACCCGCCGAAACAGCCGGAAGCTGACTGCTTCCACCCGCGTGCGTGATAAGAGAGGCCAATGGTTAACCCTTCGCCTCCTCTCACTGACAGATAAGCCCCACCATTTCTTTTCCTTTTTCATTTTATTCTTGTCTCTAATTGAGAAATTACCAAAATACCCTCATATAGTCCAACAAATAGCATGACCGGGACACAAGCCATCTGCACATACATTACTCATTTTTTCCAAATTCATTCAAGTTGACCGATAAGTTTGTATCAAGTGCAAATTATGGCTCCGTTTCATCTGCTTCAAAAATACACTTGTCTCTCTCAAGAACATGGGGTTAATGATCGTTTTCCCTGGAAGACATAGGCAGCCGCAGGGCGATGATATCACAAGCTCTCCGTCGTATCCATTTTCGAAGCTTCTTCGACGCCCTTGAAAGCAACACGCAGCTTCCTCAGTGATGACACTTTCTTCCCATTGTTCTCCGCCATACCAGTAGCATGCACAGTCGCATAAGGTACTCCTTTGAGGAGCTCGAACATGGGGATGCTCAGATTTTGTCGCGTCATCTGCTCGAGTACTTCTGGTGACTGCATGTACAGGTTGTTGCCTCCATGCGTCACACTAGCTTTTGACAGCAACAGTTTCGGATGCTCTTCAAGCATCCTGATGAACTGTCCATGAGTGGAAAAGATTTAGAAATCTACAAACATGCAGACTATGTATGCAGTATGCTCATGAAACGGTATATTGACTATTCAGTGACATTTTAGAATCACATGCATAAATGTAACTAAGCACATGAAATCTGGGTATGAAACTGTCTTTAGTCTTGTCTCAGTGAGAAAGTGTTTTTTTCAGCTTTCTCTTCCTTCAGAAACAGAAAAAAAAAACCCCACCATTTAGAAGTGCCGTTGTGCTGAAACAAACATGGCACACTGTTCAAACTTTGCAAATAATGTAGCAAACTATGATGATTTTTTTGGAGACTCAATTATGTGATTGTTATATGATGATTGTATTCATTTGTGTCACGTGTAAGCTAGATAGAACTTCTCTTTTTGCATACTTAAGAATTTAGAACAGTTAATATCTTAGCCCCTGTCATAATTTGAGTACGTCTATAATATGTAAGGTGAGTACAGTTAATATCTTAGCCCCTGTCATAATTTGAGTACATCTATAATACGTAAGGTGACTAGGTGAGTACGCTTCAGCCCCTTAAAAGTCAATCTACCTCCATTACATGAAGGGATGTAAGGTGAGTATATTGACAGAAGAATTATTCAATGTTCATGCAATATAAACTTCCCTCCTTGACATGGGCTTGCAAGGTTTTGAGTGTGTTACTAACCTCCGAAAGGGTAGCTGATGTGTCCAATTCAATAAAGGTACCAGGTCCACATATAAGGCAATCTTTGTCTCTAACAAACTCGGTTACTTTAATATGAGTTCCTTCAAGACCATTGTACCTGCAAAATGACAAACAATCATTAGACCCTTCAAATTGGCAACGTGTTGTGTTTTTGCAACCGACCAAGAAATGAATTTGCTTCGGATATGATTGATGGAAAAGTTAACAGCAGCAGCACCATGTGGGTGTATTAGAGATAAATAACAAATTTAAATGTTTTGAGGGGTATGGTGACAGATGACACCAACCAAATTTGGCCAAATCATTTCAAGCAATCAAGAACATAAAATGCCAGCACGAAATAAAAAAAAAGGAACTCGTGCCAATCAAACCAATTTGTATTAGTGACCTGTATGCTATGCTTCAGGATTTCAGCTCCAGCAGTGAAATTTTTGGGGCCTGTCCCGGGGTTAGGACTGTGACAATTGCAAGCGATCTGCAATCATGCATAAATCGTCAAGCAGCACGGCGATAAGTGATAATGTAACGTGCATGGTCCTGTAGCACGGCACTGTTCATCCGATGGCGGTAGTGTAGCGCGGCACTGTTCATCTGATGGTAACTGTAGCGCTCCACTGTTCATCTGTCGGTTACTGTAGCACCGCTAGCAATCTATTTTTTCTCGAACGACGCAGGAGAGCTGCGTTGTCATTTCATTAAGGAAGAACAAAAGTACAAAGGGCTGAGAAAAAGAAACCCAGCCTAAGAACAAACTCACACCATCACACCCCAGAACCTAAATTGCTAGAGTTAACGACCAAGTGAGAAAAAAACTCTAAGCTTAGATGCTCCTGCCATGCACCAGAGATTGCACTCATCCTTAATGGTCTGTAGCAACCTGTGGACATTAAGTAGAGAACCGTCAAACACACAAGAATTCCAATGCTTCCAAACCTCCCAGGCCACCAGGATGATAAGGGAATTTAGTCCCTTATGCAAGTCCTTAGGCACTCCCTTGATGGTCTTGATCCACCAGCTAGAGAAACGAGAGGATGTCGTTGGAGGCGCTGCAGCAGTCAGATGAAGATGTTGGAAAATCAACATCCAAAGTTGCGCGTGAAGACACGAGCAAGAAGAACGTGCTGGATGGTCTCCTCCACCGATCACAAAAGGGACAAGCGGTAGGGTGAGGCGGACCACGTTTTGCAAGGCGGTCCGCCGTCGACCGATTGTTGATAGCTAGCCAAATGAAAAATTTGCAACGCAGCGGGGCCCACGACTTCCAAAGCCGCCTCCGTGGAGCAAATTTGATAGTCCCACAAAGAATGCCGCATAACCCGATTATCGCTATAATCTCCTCAAGTCGGCTTCAATGTCTTGGTCCGAACATCTTCTTTGAAGAATCATACCATCCACTAGGTCCCAAAGAAAAGATATTCCACCAACACCGAGCAAAGAAGAGCCCCCTTGATGTCAAACACCCGGCTACGGTTATGTATAGCTTGAGCAACCGTTCGGCTTTTGACAATCGCTTTGGAACCTTTTTGAGCAGGTTCGGGCAATCTCGGCGATGGTCTTACCATTCACCATTGGTCGGACCAAAAGCAAGTGGATTCCCATCTCCAACAATAGTTTCCACGCCATATTAAAGAAAGCTTGAGCATTTGGAGGCACTTGAATTGGAAGACCAGCCCAAGGTCTAGCAGGTCGATTTTTGAGCCCATAACCACCGAATCCTTAGTGCCCACCCAAGCTTTTCCAGATTGTGAATTCTCGGACCTCCATATTCAAAGGTCTGCACCCGCTCCCAAGAAACGAGACAATTACCCCCATTCGCTGTTCTTGACCTCTCCAAAGGAAACCTGGCGTTTCTTATCAATGGTTGTAATTACCCATTTCGGAGATCGAGGTGATCATACTATAGATGGGAGTAGCGGTCATGACCACTTTGACCATCACTGACGACCACCCTATTCATAAGTGATGCCTTCCAACCCTTTGGCGGTGATCGGCAATCTTGTCAATTAGGCGTAAGTTCAGCCTTACTAGGTTTACTGATTGTGGCGGAAGCCCAAGATAAGTGCACGGAAGTCCTTGATTGCACAAGACAGAGATTCGAAGTACGCCGCAGTCTTCATCATTACAATGGATAGGATGCGTGCACTCTTAGCAAGATTAGTTTTGAGGCCCAAGCATGCCCAAACAAGTCAAGGAGGAGCTTATGTGTCCAAGATCAAAGCAAGAAGGTCTCAAGAAAATCACCGCATCATCAAGATAGAAGGATACCCGATGGCAAACATTCTCGAACAAGAAGAGGTTGAAGAAGATGTTCGCTAACCGCAAACTTGATCAAAGAATTCAGAACATCCATTACCAAGATAAACAACATTGGCGAGAGCGGGTCACCTCGACGGAGGCCTCGGTGATGCACAATAGTGTCACTGGGGATCCCATTCAAGAAACCCGGGTAGAAGAGGTGGACAGATTAGGCATAAGAGGTTACACCACCGATGTCCAAAACCAGTGTGAAGAACTTCCAATAAAAAGGCCAAGAGACCGAGTCAAAAGCTTTAGAGATATCCAATTTAAGCGAGAATGTGGGCCTCCTTCTTTCGTGCAAAGCCTTCACCAATTGTTGCACGAAAAGAAAATTATCATGGATGTTTCTTCCACGAATAAAGGCGCTTTGATTAGCGGGACCAAACTGGGCAACGATGGAGCAAGTCGGTTAGCCAAGATTTTTGTCACTAGCCGAAGCTATGGATTAGGCTAATAGGCCTAAAATCTTTGACCATCGGTGCATCCAATTTCTTGGGGAGAAGAGAGATGAATGCTGTATTTAGAAGTTTGAATTTAAAAACATGACCCCGATGAACAGCAGAGAGTGCCAGCAGCACATCTTCCTTTATAATATTCCAACAAGACTTATAGAAACGGCCAGTGAAACCATCTGGGCCTGGGGCCTTATCAAGAGGCAGATCTTTAACGGTTGCCCACACTTCCTCCTCAGAGAAAGGGTCATCAAGGGAGGAAGTGTTTGGTATTATCTATTAGTTAGACAAATTATTATTAAATTGAATTGTTATAGATAAATTTTCTTATAGATTATTTCTTAAACATTAAATTGAATCGTCCCTATAAAAGGGATAGCATGTATCTATTATAACTCAAGCAATGAATAATAAAGAAGTATTCCCAAGTCCCTGATTCCTAGCTCTGGTCTCCCCCTTAGACCGGTTACTCTAGATCTATTCCTCCCCCAATCGGCGCCCTCCTTCGTCTAGCGCCGTTCTATCTTAAGTTGTTGCCTTCCGACATCCCTCCGACAGATGTTTATCCCGTTATGAACTAAGATTCATAACAAATAAGATCTAATGATTTTTAGCATTGGAGGTGAAACTATGCACTTTTGCAACTACATTTTCATTTCTTTTTCTCATACTTCAATTTCTTTTAGAATTTGGTTCCATTTTGGTGCGCAGATTGGTGTTTACAATTGAATGTGTGCAATCAAATCATTAAAGTATAAAGAGTGATGATTTGTCAGATAGTACATTTATTTAGTTTAGGATTGTTGCTTTTCTAGAAATTTCTGTCAAGAAGTTGGATTTTGTCCCTAGTACTCCGAAATTTTGCATGTCAATTATTGTCTACTGTCAGTGGATGTGATTAATATTGAAGGTTACGTGTTTGTTTACCATCAATTGAAGGTTTAGCGTTTAGGATTTCTTTGTGGTTTATTACATGAAATAATTAGTCTGCTCGGGAGCTGTTAGATAGGTTGTCATACTTGTGTACCTTTGAGTTATAATGTTGTTTTATCCAGTTCATATAACTGAGATAAACTCGGGTGCATGAAATGAACCATTACCACTAAAACATGTGAATCAACCTATCAATTTTTGAAAGTTAAGTGCTATGCCTCTCTGATCAACTAATCCCTGTGTTCCACTTAGGGACCAGACCACTCTGAAGTATCTTTTTTGCTTTCAGATGGTAATAGATTTGGGCGCTGTTTGGCATAATAGATGGTAATAAAGTTAGGCAAATTTGACTTTTGATGACCATCGTTTGGTTCATAGCCACAGTTTCTTAGCACCATGGCCCACTCATCATAGACACTTTACCAACCAAACTTTGCCTTACTCACCAGTCACCACAAAAAACGTGTGGCTTGCCACGCTTGGCCACAACTAGGTGTGGCAAAGTGTGATAGCCATACAAACATGCCCTTGGTTAAAAGATAAGAACCAAAAAATCAAAATAATTCTTTGAAAAACTCCCTTTGTTCCTACTATTTGGGGAAATCAACTTTTAGAGTAAAAATGGACATGAAGCAATGAAACTCACGTGAGATAATTTGCCACACTTTTGCTGCAGCCAGAAACAAGCTTCAAAGCTTCCAATGCACAAGCAGAAGAAATAATTGCATTCGTTGAAGCAATGGCTGGGATGATATTCTTGACAACACCCTGTAATTCATTAAAAAAAGGCAGTAATACACATGTCACTGTCCTATTAAATTAACATCAACCTTCCAAGATTTATACAGCATGATAAATAATAAAGTTTTAATTAGTCGTCCAATTAATCGAGAAGCCATAGTTGGCACTAACAAATATAGAAGAAAACTTGCAGATTAGAGTATTAGACCACCACCATAATAAATATCAAGACTCATATACTACCGAATATGAAAAGGTTCATTCTGAAATGCACAATATCAAAAGGACTATATATCAAAGTTTTTTTTTTTTGCAATTCCTATTAAGTAGTATTTTTGTATTTGGCATACATGGAGAATTATTTACTGACAATACTAACTAAATGGCACAAAAACATCTATGACAGAAAAAAGAGAACACTATTCAATAGTATGGAAATTAAAAGACCAAGTACCAATAATGACAACCATGCTAACGCTGCTTAAGCACTAGGTAAATCATGTAATAATATGGTTAATTAGATGATGAATTTGTGTGCACAAAGCAACAAAGCAGCACAGGTCTAATAACACCAAAAATCAAAGATAAAGAGATTATTGAGAGAAGAAATATTCATTCAAAATTAATGTAGCGCATATGCAGTCAGCCAGTTACCATATTATATGGCTACTGAAATTTAAAGAAACCCAACAATTATACAAAAATAAGTTATAGCCCTCATTTAGGAATTTTAGACTTATGACCATTCTTATCCTTAGCTTTTTAAATATCACTCAGTTCACCATTGAGGGGGACAATGAGCTATTCATACCCAGTACCAGCTTGCCCCATGGGGCACACAACCACAGTTCAAACCTGCACTGCACATATGCTAATCCAACTATACAAATGCTCATACCACCAAATCTAGTAGCAAAATCACCTAGTATGAGGGTACATCAGAGTGCTAGAGAAGAGAAAGAATCTTGACATGGCTATAAATCTAGATGGCTGGATCTTGACATGGCTATAAATCTAGATGGCTGGTATTGCATTGAGCTGCATCCACACTCACTTCCAAAACTTCCACCAACCCAGCAGTGGAATTTTCACCTGTCCAGAACCATATAGCTGGCCCCTTTGAACATGAATTTAACATAACAAGGTTGGATTGTTTAATATCTCTACATGACAATAGATATTATAGGCAGCATGCGGCGACCTCTTCCATCACATCGATGACCTGCTCAACGTCCCCAAGGAGGACTCCGCCGCCGACATGCTCCTCCTCGATGCGCCCAGCTCGGATCCGGCCACCTCCTACCATGCCACCGCCGCGGGCTCACGAGCCCCCACGTCGGATCCCGCTGCCGGACCGGGCTTCCTCGTGGCCGCTTGCTCAGATCTAGGCTTTCTGTCACCGGCGTCATCGCCTCTCCTCCACCGTCGGCGCCTCCTGCTGCTTGGGCAGCCGGAGCCCGCAGCTGCCGACACGCGTCTCCCCGAGGCTCTCCTCCTTCACCGCCGAACCAGCCCAACCTCTCTGGGCTGAATCCGGCACTCTCCGTCGCGCCCCAATTCGGATTCGGCCACCTCCTGCCGCGCCACCAATCCAGCGCCAGGAAGCTTCTTAGTCGTCCGCTGCCACCGCGCGCTCGTGAGCCCCTACGCCAGATCCGCTGGATCGGAGCTCCCCCGTGGCCACTTGCTTGGATCTGGGCTTTCCGTCGCCGGATCCGTCGGATCGGAGCTCCCCCGTGGCTATCAGCAACAATCAATTAGGATCCGCCAGATCGGTGCGCCCAAGGGATGGGCAAAGGAGGAAGAAAAAGGATAACTGATTCTTTTCTTAATTCTAAATAGCGTAACTCCTCTCTTTATATGGATGAGGTTAACACCTAACAATATGGAAACTAATTTGATAAGGTAAGTATTAAATGATAGAGATAACTTAACAAACTAAGCAAATTCTAATTGATTGCTGCTGATAGCCTTCCTTGCGTGCAGCACCTCTAATGGGTCATGGCTATCCATGGGTCCGTGCCCATGACACAAGAATGTTAAAATTTGTTTGACTATAGTGCATCATTGCCCGGTGCAAGATAAGTGCATGTCACAATAGAGGAAAATAATAAAATTCTGATATACAATAGGAGTTAAGGGCTAAAATCACAGCCAAGCCTGGTGAATGAACACAGAACAGACCTGAGTCAAAGAATACGTAACCCCGGAAATATCAAAAAGTTCTGCTCTCTTTAAAGCCTGTATAAGTATACATGGCAAAAGATTAGAAAAAATAGCACTAAAATAAATCACACGTCATTGGAGTAAAGCAAACCTCTGAATAAACCCACTGCATATGTTCTGCATCATCAGCATCAAAAGGTTTTCCAGGATGAACCTACAAAAATGAATTTAATTGTTAGAAAAAAACCTCGAAGAGCAGTTACACAGAGACAAGAATACTAGAATAGTACCTCATCCCATTTGATCAAATGAGCATACTCGATGCAATGAGCTGCAGTTCTCGGAGTCTCAGCGAGGGTACATAAGGGAAACTTGACCTGGGGAGGGAAAAGCCATATGTTGCATTCAAAGCAAGGTGTTGTTCCTGGTATAATAACTCTAGCATGACCTTTGAAACCTTCCGTTCCACCATCTACCATAGGTTTAACTGTCTCCGGAATTGGTTTGTCATCTGAGTCATACTCTGCAATTCCAATGATATATTGGCATCATTGCAGCGTTGATGAAAATTTTGAGTTTGATGGTGTAAATGACAATGTAGTAAGCTCTGATCAATTGAGAAGCAGAAACACAATCAAACTACATTACAAATGTCCAAACCGACAATAATGGCAAAATATTATATCACTAAATTAGAGAACCTTGATTTTATGCGCAAAGCATCATATGCATTATCACTTGGCAAAGAAATATTAAAAGAACAAGATTGATTCTCATTCATCTCTAGCACATTTTTTGGTCAAACTTCATTAATCCACAATCTCTGAGTACGACGAATGTGAAGGCTAACAGTTCACTTGCAAGTTTCGAGTTGGAAGTATTATACTAGAAGAGGACAGATGAACATGTTGTAGACCCAAGACATCTTCTAGTTTGAAGCCTTCTTCCAAGTTGTAGAGTAGAGCTACATAAAAACGGATATGGAAATATAAAAGGATATGGAAATATATACCTAAGAAACCACAAGCCACGGAATTGATATAGCTTCGAGCCTCAATTGAATCCAAACCAAGGACAATTATTTGGAACTGACTATAGAACTCTATCTCTTTATCTTCAATCCTACAAAAATGGGCCACAATGTTCACTCCACTAACTCGTTCCATAACCCTCTTCGCGGCTACTTCAGCCTTGGACTTCCCAACATCTTGAATCCTATACAAGAGTATATGCAATGCTCATTGAAATGATAAATGATAGGAAAACATTCAAAAATGTAAAACCAAAACAGTAAATGGTTGCTGTTGCAATAACGTGAGGCTTCGGCTTGACTCGAAGAGTAACCAAGCAAAATTTGAGCCTCCTTTATAATTTAAAGTGAGAATGGTAATACTTTTTCCCAATTTACTCAAGATGAGAATGGTAATACTTTTTCCCAATTTACTCAAGACTGGTTGGGAAACTCAAGTTAGACTTCTTGTAGTTATCTATCCTTACCCTCTCATGCCCATATAATGTTTTTTGTGAGGGAAATATGCCTATATATTGTTGCCATCGCATAGAGTAAAAGTATCTTTTAACCTAAAACCCTTTCTATTTTTTCCTCTCTTTTGGTAAGTCAGAATTTGTAAACAATTGAACTTGCAAGACAAGACCAGTCCAATTGCATTTTACTGGACCTAACAGTGACACCCGTCTTCTATTTAGCCATTCTCCAAAGCATACATTTGTGCGCTCACCGTGCAAGTGTAAGAGATCGTTCTGTGGACCGAACAAGCTTATGGCTAGCGCTTAGGGATGGCAAAATTATCCGTGGAGCCGGGTATCCGCGGGTATCCAACCCGAAAACAGTGGGTTTGGATGTCATTTTCTATCCATGGATAGTTCGAGGCGGGTACCCGATAAGAGTTCGGGTTGGATTTGGAGGGCAAATCCTACCCATGGATATCCATGGATACCCGAAGTGTGTATGACATGTGGACCCTTCACCTAGTATATAAGTAAAAATGAGGATGAGTGAAACCCTAACCCACCCAATCCCACCCACTGACCCACCCCAGCCGCCACAACCCACCCAATCCTCATCCTCGGCGGATCGGCCGATCGCCCCTGCGGCTTGCGCCGCGCGCCACCTGTGCCCTCGCGCCACCGCGCCACGCTGCCCCTCGCATCGCCGCCGCCCACGCTGCCCCTGCGCGCCGCCACGCCGCCCTCCTGCGCGCGCGCGCCCACGCCATCCCTCGCGCGCCGCCGCCGCCGGCCGCCCTCGCCGCCCATCCACGCGCCACCCGCCGGCCTGCCCCATCGCCGGCCACTGCTCGGCCACGGATATCGCCGCCGGCGTGGAGGACGCGGATGCGTTCCTCTGCGCGGTGCTGAGTCGGGGGACGCCGCCACGCGAGCTCAAGGCGTCTTTGGTCGCCTCCACGACCGCCACGCTGGCGCGCGCGGTGTTCTCGGCGCCCTCGGTGGCGATTCGCTCCCGCCGAGGAGGATGGGTGCTTCCGGCGGTACAACTTCCGCATCCACGACCTACTCCTCCACGACGGACTCCCCACCACCACCTTCCTCTCTGTCTCAGGTAATTAACTAACTCATCATCTCCGTCACTCATCGAACAAATTAAAGCTAGCTAGGAATTCTCTCGTGGATAGAGAGGTGCTTGATAAGTTGAATTTTGTCCTGTTTTAATATCCATTGGATATCAGGTATCCGCGGGTTTCGGGTTCGGGGCTCCTATTCGCCCCGAAAGTTATTTCGGGTTCGGGTTTGGATAGTACTTTCGGGTTTTGGATTCGGGGGGAAAGAGCAGAACCCGGAGATATCCAACCCGTTGCCATTCCTACTAGCGCTTGGTATTTGAACAAAGCAGCAAAACCAGGGGCGGATCCAGCGGTGGGGCGGGGGGCTCGAGCCCCCCCTACCTCTACCGGACCCTTGGAGCCCCCCTAAATTTTTAGCCATGGATGTATAATGTAGAAGGGGCTGAGGTCGAGCTGAAGGTACTTCAGCCCCTCCAAAAAAATTTCCTGGATCCGCCACTGAGCAAAACCTAACACCGCCACTACATAAACCCTATTTTTCTCTCACAACTTGCAAGACGGTAGCGATCCAATTGCACTGGGGTGTAATGGGAGTGGGAAGGACCTGAAGAGGAACTGGCGGTTGAGGTTGGAGACGTCGATGGTGTCCATGTCGATGACGTGAAGGTTCTTGAAGCCGGAGAGTGCGAGGTCCTTGAGGAGCTCGCACCCCAGCCCGCCCGCCCCGACCACCAGCACCTCCACGAAGCTCCCAATAACGTCCCGCAGCTGCACGCACGAGACAACAACGGCGACCAAGCCATCTCAGGGGAAAGCGCAAGAAATAGAAAAGAGAAACGGACGGAGAAAACGCGGAACGGGAGGGGGGAGGTGTCGGCGGCGGCACACCCCGGGGCTGGGGTCGAAGGTGGCGTCGACGAGGTTTCCGGGGCGGGAGAGGAGCATGTCCAGGTCCCTCCACCTCTCGGGCTCCGTCGGCGGCGGTGCCGCGTCTGGGGAAGCCATCTCGCCTGCGCACTCGCCCTGCCTTCGTGCCGAGGGAGGAATCTACGGAGTTGAGGGTGATGTGGAGACTGGAAAGGAGACGGGAAAACCCCAAGGATTTTGCTGTGGACGGCTGCGATGCGTCCGATCGGACGGTGCCAACGGACGATGGAGAGTCCGGCCTTTCTCGGCCGTCCCCGCGATTACGTGTTTATGTTTACTGTTTGGTAAAATTTTCATGGCTCACAAGTCACGGAACCAGGAAAGCTTCCACGTAAGGATGGAGCCTAGCTCGGTTGATGCTACTGTGAGCAGTCCACACACCCAGGTTTAAGCCCGTTCATATAAACAATACTTCTAGATACTATTTATATGAATAGCGAGACACTTAGGTCTTCATCTCGTCTCAAGTATGTACATTAGACGTATATACGTGTGCGTGTGAGTACATTTTGTTGTACTCACTTTGGAAAAAAGAGAAACGGCCATTTTGCCTTGAGATTCATACCTTCGGTGTATTATTTCCAGCTTTAAATTTTATTACAGATTAGTTAACTAGTTGTTAGTTGTGACAGATGTATAAGGAAATAAGATGATGCCATTTGCCGCAAAGCATCAATGTGGCAATGAAACAAAGTATATGGATTGATCTATACTAGTATGAAGTCTAAGAAGGTGGGCTGCGAGAGTTTAGGAGGTGGAAGCTGTTGATGCTAATTCTTGGTGGATAGATAATGATAGCAACATACCAATGAGAAGCACCGATAAATATCAACAATGATGGTGGCTACAGTTATGGTGGTCGTCAACAAGAGTAGGGCATACTCGGCTAAGATGAATGTAGTTGATGGCCACGCTGGGCAGATGCGGTCGCGGTTGTTCTTCGTTTTAAAATTGCCCTTGTAATTATTCAACACATAGGCGATCTAGTTTATGTTAGGCCTACTCTTTTATTGTGAAAATCAAACGAATGTTATGTTTTTAGACATGCTTTCTTGTTTGCTTCTCTTTGTTATGGGAGTGAAGGATCATAGATAAATTGCGGCAGTAGCTGTTAAGAGAGAGCTCAAGGGGCACGCGGCCTCTTCAGCAGGTCCTTTATAATTCAACGCCGTTGATGTAATGTACTGTTTGACATTTTACATCATTTAGGTTAAGCTGTTGTCGAGGCATATCGGTAAACCAATGAAAGAGGTTGCTCGACATCAAAGTGCCTAAATACTTCAACATTAACAAGGTAAAATCTTGAGAGTGAACAAAAGAAACCGAACCACCCGATCATTTTTGACAGCAACTTGTAGTAACTCCATGTAATTCTACAGGTGTTGTACAACGAGAAAAGCCAAGGAGACGGCGGTGTCGTGTCGGAACTCAAAAGATCAAATTTGATATAGGGTACAACTAGGCATATTTTAATAAGTTTTTGGATGGGCAAATGCAATGCACAATATATTATTAGTACTGGATTATTTTAGATGGTGCTTAGTTAGGCTGAATTTTTATAACTTATGGCTGAATTTTTACTGTAACTGGTTGAAATTATATTGTAGCTGATGGTAGCTTATTTCGCATAATTAAATTTTAAAAAAATAAAAATAGAAAAATGTGTTAGCCCAGCACATATAATGCAAATGAATATGAAAAAGAACCCGCAAAAAAAAACTAAAAAATCCAAAAAAAATAGAAAAGATGAAATTTAAAAATTATAAAAAATAAGCTGAAAATCAGAAGGCTAAGCTCAAATCAGCGGGGCCTTGATAATGGATAGATTGCCATTTGGATTTGGTGGCCCAACAATGCTCATCTTGAGAAGTGAGAACAGCACCTCTGGCTGGACTAGTGTAACTGTCGATCTGGTTCATTGCGCTGCGATTCGATAGGGTGTGTTTGGTTGCCTGAATCTTCTTCGTCCTGAGTGGGTGGATCCGTATAATCTGAGAAAGAGCCTGTTTGGTTGTCTGTATGAGTGGATGCACTGCATGAGCGGATGCAAAAATACACCCTCATCCCGGATGGGTGGATACGCCTAAATGAGCTTCACCGCCATCTGGATGGGTTGATGCAATGTATCTTATGCGGTCCCACGTGTCAACCTCTCAGGTTTGGTAGACTGCATCCGCTCATACAGGCAACCAAACAACATCTCAGTTTTTTTTGCATCCGCTCATGCAACCTCACCAAACATCTTCTTTTTCTGAAATACGATTCCACTCAGCCTGCATCCACTCAGTCAGGATATACGATACAACCTCTATCCACGAACCAAACACACCCATAGCTGCTCTGTTGATTCAAGTCCTTTTTTTTCGTTTCGTTATTTACTCGTCGCTATTGGCACTGGTCAGTGGTCGCTGCCCTTGATGCTAAACGTAATTAACTCTCGCGTAAGATTACTTTAGAAAGGGGCTATCTATTTAACGGTCAAAACTTTTTTTCCCAATAAATAAGCATTTTTTTTTTGAACCATTAGATCCAAAACTCCGGATGCAATAGAACTATCCTCCCTCTCAGCTGTACCTCACGGCCTCCCCTTACCTCGCTCATCTAAATTAAATAAATACGGGCATATCCCTCATGAATTGATATGCAAAGGAATTACACTACACTAAAAATAAAACTATTCTGACACTTTTTAATCTGTTTTTTACGCTCGCTAATACGTACCGATAATCTCGCCGGTAGTATTCACCAACTTTGTTGTGGTCTTGAAATATAATCCATAAATTTCTTTGAAAAAGGATCATCCATAAAAAGTCATGGCGTCTTTACAGGTATCTATTCTCCAAGAGGAAACGGGGCTGGATTAATTATTGCGGATAAATAAGCACAGCGAGGAATTAAATGCCTGATCGATGTTGCCATGTAGCTAGAAACACAAATCAAAATGAAATCGCGTAGCCACATCTTCCCACTAAAATAAATAAGGCCAGTCTCAGTGGGGGTTTTATGGAGTTTTATGGGCATTAAATACGCTGACATGGCACTGTATTGATGAAGAGAGATGATAAAAGTTTCATGGGAGTAGAGAGAGTTTCATGGGAGATGAAACTCTTCTGCACTATTTCCAAAATATGGGTGTGTTAGAAACTGGGACATGAAACCTCCACTAAGACTGGACTAAGATCCGTACATAAACCAAAACGAAACTAAATGAGCTGCCCAAAACAGGTAAGATTTGGTTTCTGATACACGATTCAATAATCAAAATCGCGTGTTATTTTTAGAAGGATCGTATCGCTATCTAATTAATAAATGAAATAATAACAAAATCGCAATTAGCGTAACACCCTTCCAAAAACAAGAACACGCCCAGCCTATAAATTAATGTCAAACATAGCTATGCAAAACGATCTCAGCAGGTGATCACGCGCTCAGGCCGTCTCCGTGGTGTTCTTACAATTTACTGGCGTAAGTATCAGTTTGCTCGTTGATTCTTTGAGTTAATTAGTTTCGTTTATCATTTGCAAAATTATTTCTTTTTTGGATTTTTGCTACGCATGACCCAACTATTTTTTTTTTCTGGAAATCAGTCGAATTGCGCTCGATCGGCCAGGCATGGCGGACGAGGAGATGAAGAAGATGCAGCAGGAGAACGAGGCGGCGGAGGCGCAGAACAAGTGGCTGGAGCAGGAGAACCAGCGCATCGCCATGCACAACTCCGCGCTGCGCGCGCAGGCGGAGCAGCTCGGGCGCGCCAACCAGGCGCTCGGCGTCGAGTACGCCCGCCGCGTCGCCTCCCAGGCGTACAACTACGCCAACTTCTACACGCCGGCCAACCGCCCGTCGCCGTCGCAGCGGCTCTCCCGCACCGAGAGCACCGGATCCACCGCCACGTCCTGGCCGCCGGCGCAGCAGCCGCCGGCGCAGCAGGACGGCGGCCAGAGCTCCCGCCTCCACGGGACGTGGCCGCCGGCGCAGCAGGACGGCGGCCAGAGCTCCCGCCGCCACGGCGGCCGCTGATGGCCGGCGGCGATCGAGGTGCACGCGCGTACAACGCGCGGTGCGTGCGTACGTACTTTTGCATGGAGGGATGCATGCAATAGTAGCACTTAAATAAGCTTAGGAAGAATAAGTAAATAAACATAGGCGCTTGCTTATGTTTAGAGGTTGATGAGATGGGCAAACAGCACCGAGTGGTTGTTGTTTTCGGTCCGAAAAACAAACAAAGTTGTCATGCATGCACGCATGCTAGTTTGGATCCGAGACTAAATTGGCACGGACACTATATATGAGTTTTTTCCCAGTGGTTTATGACTTTTAGTTTAAAATTTTGAATTCTGGCGGTTCGTGAGAGAGTATAGAGAAAGATATCCGCTATAATTTTAACCAATATATATGAAGTCGAAACAGTGTTTACTATAATCGACTTGTAAATCCTATTTTTAAAAAATATTTTTATTTAAAAATAAGTTATTGTAGAGAGCTAAACTATAGAACAGCGAAAAAAACCTACTTTCGTGAATGCAGATTTCCTGTGCGTCCATGTAGCTGCCCCTCATCTGTGCTGTCCGCAAGCTTGGCTATCTCGATGTACTATGCATTAATGGCTTCTTTGTGGTACCCATGCGGCGGATTCAAAACTTACTTTGTGCCTGAAAAGTAAAATTTTTTACTATTTCCCTCATTTAGGATTACTTCGCTGCTTAATTAGACTGTGATGTTAGATAACTATGGATTAATTATTAACCCCTTCGACTAAAACGAGAGTACATATGAGAAACTAGATGTTTTTTCAATTAAGAAGAAAATGGGCAGTCGCTAAAACAAGACAAGTTGTTCTTTTCAATGTAAGTAAAACCCGTATACCATTGTTTTTGTTTGCCAAACTTATTCAGGAGGTGTTGGATGGAAATCCTGATGGAGTGATGGGAGTGGGATCCCACGACGAGGATGCTTGCGCATGGCGAGTTGGTGACCATATAATGGTCTCGTTTCAAATAATTTTAACTTTTGGGTTATTTTGGTTTTTGATTTATTTAAATCAGAAGCTACTTGAAATACATTGATTCTTAATTTTAATTTTTTAGTTTTTTCGTTCTTATTCTTTTACAGTTTTTGTGACTATATAACAGTTTTTTTCCAAGTTTTTCTTAATTTTATTTTTCTAAAAAATAATAATAGCTACAATATAATTTTATCCAAAACTAAAAAGACACAAATAGAAATTTAAACGGAAAGTTAGGTGAAACACCACTAATGTAATACCAACACCCAAGCCGTGTCAGCATGATCATTCCTTTTCTTTTCCTTTTCCTTTCCCTTTCCCTTCCATTTTTCTTTTTTCTTTTTTCCACTAATGTACAGATCGATCCAATCCGTTTCTATTTCCTTCTCTCCCTCTGCCTATGGCCCACCCCCAGCCCCGCCGGAAAACGAAAGCCACGTCCCCCCAGTCCCCCACGTGTCCTCCGCCGTACACGCTCTCCGGCCGCTGCCGCCGATGGATCCCGCGCCCGATCCGTTCGCCGCCTCCGCCCCATTCCCCACCATCCCCGCTGCGACCCCCATCCCCAGGCCCCGCGTAGCCAAGCCGCGGCGCCAGGCGGCCGCCTTCCGATCGGACCACCCCGTTGCCTCCTCCCCTAACCGGCGCCCCGGCGGGGAGTTCCCGAGCTTCGCGTTGGGCGGCGCGGCCTGCTCCGGCTCGCGACCGAGCACTGCGGGCGTGGGGCCGGCGGGATCGCGCCCCGCGGCCTTCGTCTTCGGCGGGGACGCGGCGTCTAGCCGCGGCGTCGAGGAGGATTCGTCATCATTGAGCTCATGGAGTTCCTCTAGTGACGCTAAGTTTGTGTTTGGCAGCGGCGTGTCGGGAGCATCGGAGGTGAAGAGGAGCTTCTCGTTTGGATCCGGTGTCGCCTCATTGTCTAGTATCTCGGCAACAGTTGAGGAGATCATCTTAAATGATTCTTCTGGTAAACAAAGCGATGCCAGTGCTGATGTTTCCAGAGGAAATGATTCGGTGCTGGAGATGAACGCCGGTGATAGTTTTGGTGCCTGCGAAAGCAGTTTGAACTTGCATGAGGTTTTTTGTCCGAGCATTCTTCATGGAGAGACCGAGCAGCTCGATGAAGGGCGTGGCCTACAGTCTCAAACAATAGGATGCGAGATTACGGAGACAAGCTCATCATTAGCTGGTCTAGTGGTTAATTCAACAATATGTACCGACAAGAATGTTTCTACAGAATTCACTAAGGATGGGGGTAACTCATCCGTCGGAGATTCAGTGGATGAAGGTGACTTCACAAAGGATGGAAGTAAAGTTTCCGCAAATGGTGGTGATGTTGAGCAGAAACTTTTTGTTTTTGGTGAGTGTGCTAGTTCTGGGAACAGGCGGACTGCAAATATAGCGCTGAGTGATATCAAGAAGGTAGATTCAGCCGATAAAGAGAATGTAACATACAGCTCTGAACAACTTGATCCTTCAGCTTCTGAAGATAGTGCATGCGCCAAGCTGCAGCCTGCACATGGTTCAAATAACAGGGATCCTCCACATTTGGGACCTCTTGAAATTCCTGAAACAGAAAAGGCCTCAAATGCTGCACATTCTAACTTTGGATCTCAATGTGACAGTCCGAAGGTTTCTTTTGCAAAGTTGCCTGATGGTACAGAAACACGAAGGACTGTAGTAGCAGCATCGGTACACGACCACAATGCAGCATCTATGGACAAGGGAGGGGTTAAGGGTATGAACATGAATAGAAGGGCAGTTAAACCAAATAAGTTCTCATCAGCCCGCCAGGTTTCTTCCTTACAAACAGTCTTTACAAGTGACTGTTTCTCTGGAAAAGTGGCTCCAGAACTAAACCTGCATTTGAAAGAAATAGTTAGCTTCGGTTTAGAGGACTCTGGTATCTGTATAGGTAACTGCTGCCCAGAGGAAGCTGATGCTACGCAAACAGCAGAAAGTAGCCATGATGGAACTGGGTTTACTTTTGCGGCAAACTTGGAAAATTCTGGTCAATCTGACTTCACATTTGCTTCATCTAGTTTTGATCACAGTAAGCTGCACTCACAAAGACGACATAACAAGAAAAGTTGTGGAGGAATGGGTAATAATGCTAACTCTGTTCAAAGCCTTCGTACATCTGCTATTGGTCTTGCACACTCCAAATTTTCAGCAAGCCAGCTGAGCACAGCTCTAGGTGCTCAATGGACTGAATACTGCAAAGCAGAACCTAAAGTGGTAACAGTGAGTAGAGTACCAACATGTACAAAAACAGAAAACTTTGGATATCAGGAAGATTGTGAAACATGGCGTATAAGGTGCCTACACCAGCTTTTGTCTTTAGTTACAAGCTTATTTATTATACAGATATTAGCTTCTATACCAACTCCTTTGTTTTAATAACTTAAACCTTTGTACTGTTACAAATATAACATTTAAACCTTTGTACTGTCTAATATGTGCATGCTCCCTTAAAGCTCAATTCTTTTGAAGCTTTTCCAAACAGCTTTTTAGGTGATATTTTTTGTTGCATTGGTATTTGTTTTGGTTATTTTGCTGAAGGTAGAATAATACATTTGGGCCCGGTCAGTTGCTGAGGACATCCCTATCTCAGATTAAGCTGGATCCAAACTTTAAATTAGAAAGGGCTGCAACTTTGCTTGAACTTCTATAACAGAAGAAATCACCTGCATACCAACATGTTTATTTCAGTCAATCAAATTCAGATATTTGTTTTTCGGTTATAGCTTTTTCATTCCAATTCCTCATGCTATGTGATTATGTTTGTGCTTCAAAAATACAAATCATGTGCTCTATTCGAGCAATCTGGAATGTGCTGGACTGCTGGCCAAGAATGTAGATTTCCACGAATGGTAGTTGTCTTTATGAATAAATAAGTAATTAAAAGTGACATATATTCTGAGTTTTTAGACTGAATATGGAGATTGTATAGGTTACTAGGTTTCCTTTCTGTTGCTTTAACTGTATATTTTTGGTGATATTTGGTGCCTTTTAAGCTGATTTGTATAATTTGCACTAGGGGAAACCAAGCATACACAGAAGGACAGTTAGCTAAGGCTGAGGAATGCTATACCCATGGGATTAATTCTGTTTCTCCAAATGAAAATTCTTGGAAAGCATTAATGCTGTGCTACAGCAACCGTGCAGCTACCCGGATGTCTCTTGGTAGGATGAGAGAGGCCCTCTCTGATTGTCGGAAGGCTATTGATATTGATTCCAGCTTTCTCAAGGCACAAGTCAGAGCTGCCAAGTAAGATCAAAAGCTAGTGTTGTGCTACTGATATAATGACTAATATGCTGACTTTCACACTTTTACTGTCTTTGTTTAGGAAAACCATCAGATTTTGCATCATAACTCATAAACTTTTTATTCAGTGAAGGAAAAGGCTAGATACTTGTTCTTATGGAAAATCCACGGAAACATCCAACTAATTTGATGGATTTTCCTAGGAATTCAATGATATTTGACTTAACCTAACCAATTACAGATCTCAGAGGAAAGGTTTTTTTTTTCATGTTTTATAACTAAGTTTATGGTCGAATACTACCTTAACATGCCTAACTCTAGTGCTTGCTGTATGTGTACATTCAATTGACGTTGGTTTGCAAGGTGTTACTAGCCTTGTTTATTTGAAGTCCATAACATAATCTACAGAACAATTGTTGGAGAAGTCTTGATGAAGGCAAATGCGATTTCTCCACCATAACCTATATTCTATTGAGTAGAGTAGGGGTAATAGAAATCAAATTTTCTGTCAGAGGTTGAACTCGCATGTCTCAATAAGATGTATTTAAGATTAGTAATGCATTATTCCATTTAATTAGTTATAAATGTGTCTCCCCTTATTATGTATTCGAAATTTTGAATATATGAACTAATCAATATGCTTGGCTAAATGGGTATAGCTGCCTACTTGCTCTGGGCGATGTCGAAGAAGCACAAAAGGGTTTTGAAATTTGTTTGAATTCTAATCACGCGGCAAACTTGGACCATAAAATCATAGAAGAGGCTTCTGATGGTCTACAAAAGGCTCAGGTAGCACACCACGTAATTGTTTGGTATTATGCTGTCATTTTCCCATGGTAACATATCTTGAGGAATCTGTGAAATTAGTTTGTTTTACCAATTACCGTTCCTTTAATTAGTTACTACTTACTAGTATTTTGAAACCAGAAAGCAAACAAACTTGTAAATTTTCTCTACAAAACTAAATGATAGCATACACATTCTAGTTTAAGTAAGTTTTTACTTTTGAACAGAGAATTGGATAGCTAGAAGCATGCATGATTATGCAAGCTATTGAGGAACCCTATTGCAAAATAACTACCTTATTCATGCTTATGTTAAGTCAAATTGTTAATTTTCATTTTAGTTTGGAGATTAGAGGTTAGACTTGAAAACTGCTAAAAGCTATATGTTATTGAGGAAGCCCTGCAAGCCATTAAGACAGAATTGGCAGAAGAGTTTTAACATATACTGTATTTTGCATTGGAATAAATGGATTTTGTCTTAAAAGTTTCTAGTTTGTATTGGGGTCTCTGAGGAACTGTTAGCTTTGGGGACATCAGTGAAAAACTATCTTGCATTCTTTGTTTGAGCGATTTTAACATTCTTGCTCCATTCCATCCATCCACCATTTCCACTTTTCATTCAAATACTCCTAAGTTGTCAGTTTAAATGCTATTTCTTCTCCTAGAGCTTCATGATGCAATCCATTTGTCTTCCTCCTACATAATGTAACACAGAGCTCCAGCTCCTAACTTGCTGTCTCATTAACTGTTCCTGCTGCAGTTCAGCTGAACATGCCAGATAAACTGGAAAATAGCCCTCCCAGGCTCCCACCTCCTAATCTATTTGGAAGATCCATAAGTAAACATATGTACTCTTCAATAGTTTCTGATAACTTTTCGAGCAGTTAGTTCCATTTAACCCACCTAGATACATGATAAATATGAGCAAGATACCAGGTGGATTCTTGAATCTTGACCTACCTTCGGCCCGTACTGTGCAATGATGTTTGCAATACATGACTGGCAGCAGAAAATACTTTTTAGACAAATCTCCCTTTGATTATGAATTACCGTTTCTAATGCCTCCCCTTCCCGGTTGCTTGCTAAACCAGTATTCTTGCCAAGTCGCCATTAAATTTGTTTTAGTGTAACGACTGATTATTTATTTTCTTAATTCATTATTTCCTTTTAATGAGCATTTCTACTCCATTTTAATTATCTGTTTGTAGTTGAATGTCTTATTTCATTCAGGGGAAAAAGTTTATGTGATTTCTGCACCCTTATATAACTTTTTCCCAGGAAACATTTGATCAAAAATTCAAAATGTTTTGATACATGGAACTTGACTGTCTAATCAGGATGTTCTTGTCTTTTGTTAACAGAAAGTTTTCAGTTTTATGCTTCAATCCAAGGAATTTCTTGTAAAAAAGGCATTTGACAGGATACCCAGTGCCTTACAAATGATCTCCGATGCTTTGTCCATAAGTATTTATTCAGATAACTTGATGATGATGAAAGCAGAAGCATTGTTACTGGTCTGTATTTACGGTAAACTTATTTTACCTTGTACATGTTATATTGCTAACTTTCCATTGTCATTACCACCAGTAAGTTTATTGGTTAACTGTTAGTTTTGTGGGACTTAACAGTTGCGGCGGTATGAAGAAGTAATTCAGTTTTGTGAAGAAACTCTGCATCTGGCAGAAAGAAATAGTATCGCTATGTGTCCTGATGAGCATTCAAAAAACATTAACTTGGACAACTACAGTTGCTCTGTGAAATTGTGGCGTTATTATCTTATAGCCAAGTCATATTTCTTCATAGGAAAGCTTGAAGAGGCTCATGAGTTCTTAAAGAAGCATGAGCAAGCAGCACTTGTGGAATACAGGTAATATTTTGTTACCATTGCTATGTCAGTTTTGTATGTTTTTATGTTCCATATGTCATGACTTATATGGTTCGCTAAATTTATGAAAATATTGACTAGGTGTCGGAAGCAGTCTCAGCAATCAGTTTCGTCATTCTCCATGGCAATCTCTGAACTACTGCGCCTAAAAGTATGTCAATTTCTGCCTTGTTATTTCACTTCTATAAATGATTTAGCAGATGGCATGATAGAGGTAATCAATTGCATTGTCGCAGCTCCACTAATCTGACCATATAATACCAACACTCCAACTATATCTACCATTTTGTCTACACTTTGTTGTTTTATACAATGTATATCCTGCCTTTCGTCTATACTGTGCTTCTTTAACAATATAATGTCCAACTATATGAAGCATTTTTTCTACACTGTTGCTTTTATTGATCATGTGCATACACAATGTCCCAGATATTCAACACAGTTTGCAAGGATTTCACATTAGTGGGATGAAATTCTTGTTTTCTTCATTTCAGGCTGCTGGGAATGAAGCTTTTCGCGATGGTAAATATTCAGAGGCTGTGGAACATTATACCGCTGCTTTGTTAAACAATACCGAGTCACTACATTTTTCGGCGATCTGCTTTGGTAATCGTGCAGCTGCATACCAAGCAATGGGCCAGATTTTAGATGCCATAGCGGATTGTTCATTAGCTATAGCCCTTGACACCAATTATTCTAAGGTTGGTGAAAGATCCTCCTCTTCTATCAAATTAAAATGTTCTGATGCATGAGAAATTGATGTCCTGTAAATTCTTGTTTTCTATTTTCCTAATTTGCCATAAACTAGGGAAGTGATGATATTTGAATTTTGGATTATAGATTTGCTCCTTGTGGGCTACTGGCACATATGCTCCAAAAAGCTTATGTAGTGAAATATTTGTTTCCACTGTGTAGTTTCATATGTCCTGCTCTTCTTTTTAATGATGTGGAACATAAGACAGGTTTATTTGTCATTGGGTTGCATCCAACAAAACCCGAAGCTTGGAGTTAAAAATGATATTTCTGAATTACCAGTAACATCCTTGTCTGTCTTATGTGAAGTTACTGCGATGACCATCCTTTATAATTTTTGTGTTGCTGTGGTAGGAAACATCTTTTTTAATCAGATTAACTCCAAGATCACCATTGTCTTCATATAAATTGGGTGAGCAACTAAACTAAAATTTAATACGGATCCTGGAGTTATTACTGGATTCTTTTAGCTGGACCTACAACATTGAATTATATTTTCTATATGCCTGGTACATACGCCACGCGTGTGGTACTGTAGCGAAGCACTGTTCATCCGAGGGTGGTACTGTAGGTCGACACTGTTGATGTGACGCTTACTGTAGCGTAACACTGCCCATCTGCCGGTTAATGTAGCACCATACGTGTTAGGTATGGTTTGTTATTTAGAAATCTATCTATTAGGTATTTGATATTATCTATTAGTTTGACAAATTATTATTAGATTGGATTGTTAGAGATAAATTTCCTTATAGATTATTTCTTAGGCGTCAAATTGGATCATTCCTATAAAAAGGATAGCATGTATCCATTATGAATCAAGCAATGAATAATGAAGAAGTATTCCTAAGTCCCTGATTCCTAGATCTGATCTCTCTCTTAGACCAACTACTCTAGATCTATTCCTCCCCCAATCGGTGACATCCTTCGCCTAGCGTCATTCTACCTCAAGTCGTCGCAATCCGACCTTCCTCCGACGGGTGTTTATCCCGTTATGAACTAAGGTTCATAACAATTGGTATCAGAGCCACTCACCATGGCTTCCGGTGCTGCATCATCTCTCTTAAAGAAATTAAAGGCTAAGGTTTTGACGCCATCTTAGGAGTCCAATGGCTTCACACGTTGGGGCCTATCACATGGGACTTTCCACCCTACGAATGTCCTTCTGGCTCAACATGCGCCTCATCACCTGGATGGGAGTGGCTGGGCCGGCTCTGTCTCTGACGCATTTGTGTGACGGCCAGGACCTGCTGCTGCCCCTCCTTGCCGAGTTCCAGCACCTCTTTGCCAAACCTACAGGGTTGCCGCCACCTAGGCCTTGTGACCACGGCATCCATTTGCTGCCAGGGATGGCCCCTGTGATCTTGCGGCCTTACCGCTACGCGGTTACGCAAAAGACGGAGCTTGAAACACAATGCCGTAATATGCAGTCGCAAGGTATAATCCGCCACAGTACATCTAAGTTTTCCTCTCTAGTTATCCTTGTCAAAAAATAGGACGGCTTGTGGAGATTGTGCGTCGACTACCGCGACGGCTCCAGTATTGCAGCTTCCGGACTTCTCCAAAACATTTACAGTGGACTGCGATGATTCCGGCTCGGGGTTCGGGGCCGTCTTACATCAAGGTGATCGGTCGCTGGCTTTCTTCAGCCGACCGATTACTCCTCGTCACTCCAAACTAGCGGCCTACGAACAGGAGCTCATCGGTCTCGTCAAGGCCGTCCTCCATTGGTGTGCATATCTTTGGGGTCGCAAGTTTTCAGTATGCACCGACCACTACAGTTCGAAGTTCCTGTTGGATCAACGCCTCTCCACCATTTCCCAACACCATTGGGTTAGCAAGCTTCTGGGGTACGATTTTGTGGTGGATCTCCGGCCAGGCCATTTGAACAAGGTAGCTGATGCGCTGTCTTGCCGCGACGAGGAGGCTGCTATGGCTCTGTCACTTCCTCACCTATCGCTGTTTGACGACATCTGCCGGGAGGTTTTGGCGGTCAAATCTCGATAGAAACTGGCGCCCAAGTTCTATGGCCCCTCCCAAATTGTTAGCCGAGTAGGAGCAGTGGCGTAAAAGCTACGACTTCCAGACGGGGCCCGTTTGCATGACGTCTTCCACGTCGCTCTATTGAAGCGTTATCATGGGCGCCCCGTAGATCCTCTAGACCTTCCCCCCACAGTTCATGGTAAGGTGGTGCTCCAACCCACTTCCGTCCTGCGTGCCCAGCTTAATCAGGGGGCATGGGAAGTTTTGGTTCAATGGCATGGTCCACCGGCCACATATGCTACATGGGAAGATTTGGATGCATTTCGGTCCGCGACCTGCAATTTCAGCTCGAGGACGAGCTGTTTCTCCCGGAGGGGGGATGTTGTGGATACACTCACCAAACGGTTTGGTCGCATTTACAGGCGCCGTGATAAGGGTGGAAGTTCGGTGGCAAATGGCAAAGAGGTGCCAGCTAGGGATCAAAATCCCGGCGGCCGGTAACCGTCAGTTACCGTTTTTACCGGTGGAGACCGGTAACCGAAAAAACCAGTCGGTATGAATATTTGATTTTCGAATTTTGGCCGGTGTTTTTCCGTTTTTTCCGGTTACCGGCCGGTTTTTCCGGTTACTGGTTTCAAAACATCTCAAAATTCAAATTTTGATTTTCAAATTGTGACCAGTTTTTCCGGTAATCGCCCGGTTACCATTACCGGCTGCCGACCGGGATTTCTTTCGATTCCGGTTTTTGGAACCTTGGCGCCAGCACAACCTCCAGTCACCGTGCCGGATAAGGAGTAGACAGGTTTGAATGGGTTTCCATTCTAGCATCAATCTATATCTCCTAATTGTTAGTTTCCCTTTCAAAGAGATTGTTTCCAATTTAGTAAGATATGCAATCAGTTTGTTATATCCCCTCAGTTATAAGAGGCGGCTAAATAATAGAAAGAAGGAAGCAAATTTACCTCTACTTCCTGAGTCTCCTTTCTTGGTTGCTTTCTCCTTTCTCGTACTTTCAGTGAGCTTCTGTCACGGTTCCTCGCCACTCAGTCCACCTTCGCCCACGGCAACACCCCCGCTATCACCTGAGATCAAACCCAGTACATATCAACATACTGTTTTTATGATGTTGAAAGTTTGACTGGATAAGCCTGGAATAGAGTTGTTTGGTCATTAGTCTTTACATAAATTGGAGTTGTGTCTGACAAAATGTTACACTGAACCCTTCTTTCTATACAAAATGTGCAATTGTTCCAAACAAAAAAGGAATCAAGAAAAAACTCCCACTAACATATTTTGCTTGCTGTTTTTGTAGGCTATTTCTAGAAGGGCTACTTTGTATGAACTTATAAGGGACTATGGTCAGGCTGGAAATGATCTTCGTAGGTTAATTTCTCTTCTTGAGAAACAGCTGCAAGAAAATATGTCCAAGCTGTCAGAAAAATCAGATAGCATTCGTAACAATCTGAATCGAGCCAATCTTAGGCTTTCTACTTTGGAGTACGATGCCATAAAAGGGACCTCGTTAAATATGTATTTGATATTGTAAGTCTCAGTCATTTGAAATTTTAATTTGTGTAGAATTAGAACATACAAAATCAAGTTCTTTGTAGAACACTAGAACTGCCTGTACTTCTATGATAATTAATCTATTCATGCACCTTTTTGTCCAATTTTATCTTTTCTGCATCCTTCAACATGTGCAATTTAGCCTTCTAATACATGAAATTAGAAATAACAGCAGTCTATTCATTACATTGCCTTAACTTAATATTGATTTGATAGATGGGCACTCTGACTTTCAACTTACTTCTACGGTAAAAAAGTTTCATTTTACCTGTTGCCCTGCAGCTGTTGAATCTTTTCTGGAGTTTGATGAAACTGGTACATTCTTATCATGCCATTCATAGTATCACCTTGTACAACAAATTGATCTTTCCTTCCGTTTTATGGCAAATCATGTTTGATAGTAGTGACAGTTCCATTCCATATTACCACAAGAAAATTGGGTAGCTTACTAAAATTACACTCATTTGCACCCTATGGAAAGGACGTTGGTTTTCATGCCAAATCTTCCTTTGGAAAGGAATATGTATATTTTAGGGCATGTTTGAAACAAAGGAATTTCATATAATTTTGGTGGAAAGAAAAGTTATAATTGGTGGATGTCTCTTTTGCATGCAGAGGAATTGAACCATCTTGCTCTGCTGTGGATATAAAAAAGGCATACCGCAAAGCAGCACTAAGGCATCATCCAGACAAAGTACTATCTTCCATTTCCATCTAGTATGACTTACATTCTTGAGTTATTCTGTTCTCTAATATTAATTATGGCACAGGCCGGTAGTTTTCTTGTGAGAAGTGAAATTATCAATGATACATTATGGCGAGAAATTACTAACGAGATCCGCAGAGATGCTGATTATTTATTCAAAATAATTGGGAAAGCATATGCTATACTTTCAGACCCTAAAAGGTACACATTACTGAGTTATCAGTCATATTTTGGGTGTTTTTTTTTCTCTTGTTACCATGTCTGCTTTTCTTTTGAACTGGTTGATGTCTCTTTTTTTTTTATGTTAATCCAACTATCATATGTTATTGCATGCTGTGTACCACTATTGAGATTAAAACACATGAGTTGTCAAACAACAATGAAGGGGACAATACCCCTATCTGTAGCAGAAAAATATGATGTATCCTTAGTTTTGGTTGATGGTTAACAAACATTTTGTTAATTATTTTGACTACAGTATGACTTGCAGCCTACACTTCTCCCCTTGTATGTAGTTTTATTTTCTCTTTTATATCAGTTTGTAGCATATTAGGTCAAATTTCAGGATTTCTGCTGGAGTTCGTCCTAATCAAAACATTTTGTTGATGTTGAATGACATGTCAGATTAGATGCTAGAAGTCTTCCATTTTAGGGCCTGTTCGGCTGGCCTCCAGCCGGCCGGCTTTTCGCAGCCGCTACAGTACCTAACTTTTAAACGGAGTATTTTCTCTAGACGGGGTCTATAAGTTAAACGTAGTACACGTTAAAAGCCCAACATATGTACCAACCAAAATTGCAAGTGAGTATCGATCTCTCCATAATCTGTACCGTAAACAGCCAAAATTCAAAAATTTCAGCCAAAAGCCATAAGCCGCAGCCAAAAAGAACATGCCATTAGTTTCAATGTTGTTCTAATGAAGCCTTACATTTTCTTGAACTTTTGTTTTAATGAATGTAAGCTGTCTTTTATTAATAAGTCACCTGCTTAATCTGAAAGCAAAATTTCCAACATAATTGTTAATTGAGCATCATGATAATGTTGTGAGATCTGAATATAGAACTATTCAATCCCTAGGTTATTTTCGCCTTTCGGCTTACTGTTTATGGCTTTTGGCTTATGTTATAGTAACTGGTTTTCAAACAGTAGGTCTTTTTAAGGTAGGGTCTACAAGTCGATTATAGTAGATATTGTACTGGCTTCATCTATATTGGCCAAACTTGCACATGAGTGTCTCTATACTCTCTAGCGAACAGTCAGAATTAAAAAATTTAAGCCAAAAGCTATAAGCTACAGCCCAAAAGAACTTACTCAATATTATGCACGCCATTGGTGTTTGAGAATTTGATATGCTATATGATAACGTTGTCAGCATGAACATCTGGCATAGTTCGTCCTACCAGCCAGTAAGATGTTTACTTGGAGCCTTGTTAACTATGCTTTTTTTTACAATGCTTATGCCCATATGCTGCTTCTATTGATAATTGTCAAAGAGATTGTCACTTACTGAAGTTACAGCAAAATCTGTTTGGCCACTTATTTTTTAAAATTCGTTAATTCCAAATTGATTCCTCAGCTTGGGAGTCATATTCAATTTATCCATTCAACAGTTTGTAGTAGCAAATTAAACCTGAACTTTGAAACTTAGTCTTTAAAATTCTTGCTGGACTCAAATGATTTGGATGTGGTTTGCGGTTTGCCTGAATGGAAAGCTGTACCTGAAAGTGAAATTAGAAAAAGGATATTGGGAACCTTAAGACAAGTTTATGGACTAATGTTTTTATAGAGAAGATGAAAAGTAGAATTGAAGCTGACCCAAAGTTTGCAGAACCATTCTGATACTTATATTTGGCAATTTTCTCCACCGATGTTGTTAGTATGGTTCTCAATGGGAATTCAAATTTGTAGTTTCCAGTGGCATTTACATATGATAAACGAAATTTGAACTTTTGCTTCTACTAGCTGAATGCCCGTGGGTTGCTACGGATAAAAAGCATATATTGAAAAGTTATACAAATTTGTGAAAGGCATAGTTAACCAATTAGTAGATAGGCAAAATGTTGCATGAGGTTTTGTGCTAATCGGAGGGTATGAATCATCAACAAATATGGTACAATTATGAAGATATAGCGAATGCATCATCACGTTTACTGGTGGTGGCAATCAGACATGCAAACCATTCATTTTTATATCACTGAACAAATTCAGTTGTTGAAGGCCTTGCTGGCAAGTGCTGATCTTTGATCCATGGACATTGTTTTCTTCCACCAGCTTGTGTTCAAGGCCTTTTAATTTCTTGTGCAGCTCTCGACCACCTTAAGCATCCTTCGAACCGCTCACACACATTGCCCCAATAAATTTTTCATCAAACGCTTTCAGTATTAAGTAATGTTAGCTTGCTGGGATCAAACTTCATGAGTTAATGAATTAATGTCATGTTAGCTTTTGTGTCGTTTCAATCCAACTTGGAAGCAAATGCACCATCATTGCAGGAGCCAGTGAAATTAACAATTCCTAATTTTTCACAACAAGCCTATTGAGGGCTAACCCGACTGAATACGAACGTACCACATGCCCATGCAGAGAGGTAAAGACAGGGAAAGGGGGAGCCTATCTCACTGTAAGCCTGCCAGCTCCTCCTGCCTTTGGCCTGCCGTTTCTGCTCTGCGTGCGCCCCTGAATGGCTGTGCCAGCCCCCAGCCTGTTGTGCTTGCGTCGTGTGTGGCCTTCAACTTCGGTCAGCTGCGCCTATGCTGCATGTCCCTCGCCCTCAGCCTGCCTGCCGCCACCGCGCCGCTCCCGCCTGACCGCAGCATGCCTGCTGCCATTGTGAGAAAGGAGAGCGAGAGTGGGATTAGATGTTGAGGAGAGGTGAGAGCGATCAGATAAGAAAATAATGAGTAAGGCATTTCATCGAGCGACTGGTGGGCAGTGAAACAGCGAGTCATCAAGCTGATTTGGGGACATGAGCGTAGAGCTTTGCAGAGCCTGCCAACTTCATGACGGCAAGGACGGAGGATCTTGAGCTCGCTGGTGGAGTATGGGAAGCAACCGCGACGGTGCATCTCGATGCTTTGACGGCGATGGCGAACACGACATTGAGGGTGGAGGGTGTACATGAGGGCGGTGTTGGGGGCAGGGCGGCAGATGGAGGAGTCGCGATGGGGAGGGCTTGTGTGAGAGAGGATGGAGAAGACGCTGGGGCCTGTGAGATGAGGGTCCAGAAGTCGGCGGAAGGGGTGAGAAGAGGTGGAGCCGCGCGGGGATAGAGAGGGCAGGCGCGCACTGGTCCCACCTGTCGGCGTGGATAGGTTGTGAGAGGAGGGGAGTGGAGGGAGAACGCATCACTCACCAACTCTTTCTTTTAAATATTAGAGATATCTTCTTTGTTAATGTACAATGGTTTGGTTAAAGGTTTTATTGTTTCAACATTTTTGGTTACAGAAATTGGTTTGCTGGATTTCTTTATCCATCGATGCTTGTTTTTGTTTGTTTTCATCTTGAAACAAAAATAATACCAGCTGTTTCCTAATTGTGGTGTCTGCAATTTTGTACAGAAGAGCAAATGATGGAACCTGAGAAGTGGATTAGTAGTACAAGCAGGGCACATGAACGTTACAGCAGCAGCCAGAGAAATCAATATGATGATAGGAGCTCTCAGTTTTTTGTGATAACCATGAAGGGGTACAGTGAAGTGGTATAATGGGGAGGTCCTGAAATGCTGGGTGCTCTAACACAGGAGGCTGGTGACCTTGTTCGTGCTGAATCACTACCATCAGAGTTTCGGTGTGCCCTGTGTTCCCACCATGGCGCTTAGACTGCATGAGTACCATTAACCCAGGAAGCTGTGGATCTGGGTGTTCATGCCTAATCACTGATGTCAGAGTTTTGTCGTATGCTAAGTTTCCACTTTGGTGTACAGAGTGCAGACTACTTTGGGCCGTTGGGGCACCGTTACCCCTGCAAAATGTGACCTTTTTTTTTTTTCAAAGGAAATGTGCAATATCTGATGTTGTGCATAGTTTCTGGAAGCAGTTGGAGATGGAATCAGCAACACAGGAACACTGTAAATACAGGTATACCTTTTTATACCGTCGTTTACATGAGTGGCAGAAGCATGATTTGTTTGATATGTTGATTGTACATTCTAATTTTGTAAGGTGGAAGTGGGCGGGAACAGTTTTTCCCTTTTGGCTTTTCTTCAATACAGTTTTGTGTAAAACTGGACCAATGAGTGATTCTTTTGTTGTAACAAACAAATAAGTTGCCATGTATGAATAGTGTGATTTGCGGTTGTTGACACGTTGGTTTGCCGTGCCATCGTCTTCGAAAGTTCGAAGTTGTACTTTTATATATGTTTTTGTAAAGAATGGATTGTAAGTACCATGTAAGATATTCCCTTCATTTACAAATGTATTTTGTTTTGAAAATGGGCAGTCAAACTTTTCAAAATTCGACTACTGATGAGTAAAACTACCTAGATTGACCAAATGAAAATAACACTAGTACTTTTCGTTATCAAAGATAGTTTTAGTACTATCATATTTTTGTAGCTTTTTAACCAATACTAGCTGAGTGTCCGTATATTACTACGGAATAAAGAAACATATTATAAGCTCTAAAACCTCTAAAATATTTTATATTTCGGTCTAATATTTTGGTGTCAATTTTTGCTTTACAAACCGTAGAAACGTAGAAATAATTATAATCATGCTACCTATCGTCGTTTACTCCACATCATACGATTAGTGCTCAATATGTTGAGTGGCTTAGGGCATCTGTAGTGTATATAACTTAAGGGGCCTTAAGGTAGGTCTCATCTAAACCTTAAGGCTGACTCCATAGTGTATATAACTCAAGGGGCCTTAAGACGGTCCCACTTGGCAGATAAAGAAAAATTATATTTTAATGCTTGTGGCCAGGTCTTTAGCTTGAGGACCAACCTTAAGCCTTTTTTGCTTATAGCCTACTTAAGGTCACCCCTGTAATGTATAAGGTTGACCTTAAGATGGCTTAAGACCTTCTATTTTCATACACTACAGATGCCCTTATGGCTGAAAAGTATTGTAGCTAACTGAAAAAACACTGTAGCTAACAGAGGCTTATTTAGCATAATTAAAATTTAAAAAATTTAAAAATAGAAAAACATATTAGCCCATCACGTATAATGCAAACAAATACGGAAAAAAAGAACCGGCAAAAAAACTCAAAAAAAGCCAAAAGTTCAGAAAAGACGAAATTTATGAATAGCAAAAAATAAGCCAGAAGCTGAAGCCGAAACGAGCGGGGAATGTCACGCCCTCTTCTTCTTTTATGTTGAAAAAAATCAGTTGACTTACTAGTTATGGTGTTATGATTTACTGCTTTTTTAGAACAAGCCTGTTGACACACCTACTGGGCATGGCAACGAGGCTGATCATCTTCGACGTCGCGCGTAGGTATTTTTAATTAAGTTTGTTAAGCAGGTGGATGTTTTTTTGTGAGGACTAAGCCATCTCGACTCCTGGCAGATCATCTTTGACGTCGGCCTGACAAGCTCCTCTGCTAGACGAGCGAGGCGCGACTGGCTCGAGAGCCAAGTACAGGAACTTAGGAAGGCGCAGATGGTGACAGCGTGACACGTGGCGTGTGAAAGGGTGCGTGGGCCACCGTGAGCAGTCACCACTGGCATCGCATGCGCAGTGGCACGGGACGCCGATACGGGCTCGCGGCGAGCCCGGTCGGCTGCTGAGTGAGCTGACATGGCAAGTGGAGCAGCAAGCGACCGTAGGGTGGTTGTGGTTGGTTTTTTTGGGGGGGTTGTAAAATGACAATGCAACGTATTGCAATTCTGCAGGCCTTCGGCTGTAGGTCAAAGCGGTCTCCTAAGAGTAGATTTCTTACTCAATATTGTTACGATGTGCTTTTTTTTTGTAAGTTAATGACTCTGCAAAATTTGTTATTAATTGATTCTAAAAATTACTATTAATTTCTGACAACATTTGTAGATAACATGGGTACCAATAACAGCTTCATATGTTTGCAACAATTGCATCTAACAAATTTTATTCGTGTTCCGACAACCTCCCCTTCCCTCTTAACAACACAAGAACAGAATACCGCCTAGGCGTGGCAATGGAACCAAGGGCACGATACAGGCCAAGCATAGCAGCGGAGGTGCAACACAGGTCAAGTGGAGCTTGCCAAGTCGCCCTGTTAGAGTCGATTGCGTAGGTCAAGCCTGACAGCGGTGGCTCAATCTGCTAGGGTAACGTATCTTTTTTTCATAGTAAAGTATAGGCATTGAGCTAGTATATGAAAATAATAGAGGCTAGAGTACCAGACTGAAGTACTCAACATTGGCCATGGATGCAATGCATGTGGATGTGCACGGTGTATGGTATGCAAGTTGCATGCGTGCTCTTCTCTAAATCATGGGAGCCAACAGAATTCCTTCCTTTAACATCTACCGGCGATGGCAACCAAGGTCTATTGGGTTAGGAACGCTGACTTCAGCATGTGTGGTTAAGGGAGGTCGATCTAACGTACGGTCTCCGACCTGAGGCCGAGGAGGCGCTGGCGAGCAGCCTAGGACTAAGTAGTGAGGTGCGGCATCCATGGGAGGGAGGCGGTGGTGCCGCCGCGCAGCGAGTAGGGCGAGTGGGTGAGCCAGCGAGAGAGCAGGGCAGCATGGACGGGAGTCCGATCGATTGTCCAGTGGGCCGTGCGAGTGAGGTAGTTTGGGCACAGGGACGTAATACCATGAACATCCGAGCCTTGGGTTGTACGGACTGCGCTGAGGGATACATGGGCTGAACGGGGAGAGGTGGGGCAGATGAACCATCACCACCAACTCTTTTTAAGTAGTAGAAATATTAGGACCAAGTCATGGTGTCTTCTTTGGAAAGGAGTCAGATTGTAATCTGTCAAAAACCTATTCCTCGGATAATCATCATGAGAAACCGGTACTCCTATTCGGTTGTGGACATTCAAGTTGTGTCTTCGACCAGATACGTGGTTCAGATGATGTTGCAAATCATCTGGACCATATCCTTAATGTCATCTTTTGGGATGAGGGGGGTTGCTTCATTCTCGAAGAGCCTTCTTTCCTCATGGTCTCTTTGATGAAATCTTTGAGTGGGTCTTTGACCTACTAACAGATTTATGTTAGCCCGGCTACGTTGGCTTCTATCATGCGAAGAATCCTCGAAAGATGTTAACGTATGGCTTTTGGAACATCTTTGCTCTTGGTAAATCTCTATTCATTGCATAGTCTGCTGCAGAATCTCCGATACCTGATCTATAATGTGAGCATATCCTGGGGTCTCTGACAAACTAGGATTCAGGTTGTTCAGGATATCATGCACTCGTTGTAGATTCTGATAGTTACCAAGGGCCTCAGAGCATTCTTGCCAAAAGAGGAGGTACGTTAACTCGAGCTTCACCCCGAGTTCCCTGCTCATTCCACGTGAGTTGGTAGGCACAGAGGGGTAGAACTAGGCAGATTAGATAATCGATGTCCACCAGTTTTGTTGTTTTCGTTCCTTTCCGGTGATGCAAGAATGTTTGCAGCATTTTGCCTAGTGGGTCATGGGGGAGTCTGCCAAGGAGAGCCCTGCGTGGGATTTGCAGTGATATCTCTGATTGTGTTAACTTCATGCTTCTAGTACAAATCTCTAGATGAACTCCCATTGTAACTGAGGGGGAGCCTTTCATTGCTTTAGCCAATAGCCTCCACAACGGGGAACAATTGGAGACCACCACCTCCGGAAGGCCGTGAGGTGGAGTCAACCTGATCTAGCGAATTGTAGATTGAATGATGAGTGTTATTATCTGCTCCTGGATTTATGCAGGAGTTAACCTCATCGACACCCTGACTAGGTGTCATATGTCTCCCGCTATGCGTAGGAACTGTTGGTGAATAATGGTCGCCGACGACCTCATTGAGAGTACTTTGACTCTCAGATCGTGGCATTGTGCTCTTGTCACCATGTTTGTTGGCCAGAAGTACCGAGCTTGCCGTATTGCTTGGGCATTTTGACGAAGTCAAAATGACCGACTCCCCTGATAATGCTAATGGAGGGGGTGGCGTGTCTTCTTCCATCTGATCGATCTCACTGATCTTAGGGATGGGTGAGTCTAGGATGGAGGATGATGATGAAGAAGCATCGTGTTCCATGATGCGGATACATGCGTTCATGTCGAGGTCGGCAACTCGGCATAGTCGACCAAATCAAACCAGTTCTCCTCGTCCTAAGTTCCCGCCATGATTGCATGGGCTATGTTGATAGACAACGGGAGAGGATGATGTCTGCTGATGAAAACTTCAAGGATTCAATGCCTTCTTCTCCACGAACGGTGCTAGCTATCATGATCGAGTCACCAATCTTACGAATAATATGAGAAAATGGCTAATTTCCTTGGAATAGATCAATAAGAGAAAAGGGATGGTCTTTATTACTGTGAACTGATTACAAAGAGGCCTACAAAAGGGAATTAACTAGTTGACTATTATTGAAGCACTCTGAATTACGGCTAGTTCCGCTGCTTGTGACTCCCTCACATTCTTTGAGGTATCCTTGTTGTGCTTTCTATATTGCGTTGAAGTTGCGCTTTTGGTTCTGCATGCCGAGCCTTTTGAACTGCTTCATCAGCTCTATGTTGTGGAAACGGACATGAATGTACCCGCAAGATGACTCATGCACCAACAGGTGCTCATGTTGTTTCACTGAAATGGTGGTCGCATCCCTTGCTGCATGGTGCTCAGAACCAACAACAGCCCAACATATAGATCTCCACCGGATCTACACCTTTTCCAACTAGCAAATCTCCTAAATCCCAGCAAAAACCACCTTATAAAGCTAATTAAAACTTTCTTCTCATCTCTTTTTCTTTCTTCTCCCTCGGATCTCTCTTACTTGGTAGGAAAGAAAATGAGCTCATTGGGGGGCTTTGGATGAGGTAGCGACGTGCAAGGGAATTCATGTGCTCATGGACTGTGTTGGTGAGCAACAAGGGTAGGTGGGCGCCTACTGAGCTAGTTGGGCATGCCAGCCACCTATCGAACTGGTCGTGCTCGACATGCCTAGCACTCCTACCGAGCTCACGCTTCTCGGTAGGGATGGTGGGCTCATGGCCTGCCGCACCCATCACTTCGCTGCTAAACGGGGTAGCACGGTGCTGATGAGGTTACGGAGGGAGCTAAATTTGTAAAAACGTGTGTCGGTAGCCAAATTTTTTTTAAAAAAGGCTACAATGCTAGATATGCAAAGGGTTCTAACAAACAATACATTCATGTAGGAACAGCAGGCGTGGCTGCATTTGTTGGTTTCTTGTTTCCATTGTTTACAAAGGTATATATACTTTTGCGTGAAGGATAAGTGTACTTTGCAAGGTAGAACTTTCTTTTAGTTCGAGCGATGAATGGATTAACGTATTCTAGAATGCATGTCTTGAGTAAATTGATCGATGGAGATTGATTGGACGCTAACCGATTTGATGTGGATCTTGATAGTTGGAATCAAAACGAAGTTAATTTTTAGACCTGGTCATGCTTTCATGGTCGGCTCATCTGAAGTCAAACATTTTAAATTTCTAGTTCCATGGTTGTTGTCACGCGTGGAAGAAGGCTAAACAAGCTAGTAATCTGTTGAGGAAACATTCTTTTCAAGCATTGGTAAGCTTTCAAGTTCCAACTGTCTCGACGTGACATGCATGTGCAGAAATGTTACCTCGAACTTATAAGCTTCAGTCTAAAATTCGCTTGTCTTTTGTTCACATGATAGTTAAATTGCGGAGAGAAATTATATATATTTCCCAAAATTTTCGACATTCTTGGAACTAAAACTCAACATTGATCATTGGGTTCACAATGGCTCCATCATTGACCAACATCATGAACATCAGTTCTCCATCCTTGATTCCTTTGGTATGAAATGTTTCGAAGCAGCTATGGTCCTGATCTCCATTTTTTTACGAAAGTGATCATCATATTTTGGTTTTACTAATGTTGCAGGGTGTGTATCAGCTAGGCATTGAACTACGCTTCAATAAACAGGGTAATGCAAATTTAGTGATCTTGACCATCCGATTGGTGTAAATCAGTAATTGTTGTTGAATGACGCCACCAGATTATCTAGGGACGCTGGCACCGCTACTTCTTATGGACACTGACAAGGTTAACTTCTCAGGATAGAATTTTACGATAACTTTCTATTTGATACACTTCTTGCTATTGTGCAAAGCCTTTTCAAGGTCCAGTAAGAGGAGCTTAGCGTTGCTCTCAGCGTTAATAATATATAGTGGAGAATGTCTTCAAAGTAGTGGAGGCAAGGAGCAACGTAGAGACAAAGTTGGAAGAGCCAATTTGACTGAAGATGTTCAATTGCAAGCATCTGGGAAACAGAACGCAATGATTTACGCAGAGGGTGTTGGGACAAGAGGCTAGCTTGGAATGCGGAAGTTTTGTAAGAATCTTGCGATAAAGGATCTGTTTTTTTGTGAAATTCTTAGACTTCCAACAGGTCATAAGTTAGGTATGGCCGTATGGGTAATACACCGATGCCCGACCATTTAGATTGAGGCTAATTCTCCATTTTTACTACCAGTGTCGGGCAATTCATGACATACACATTCTATACGTGTCAGGGGCATATTGGATTAAATCCATCAAATAATCGATTGAACTAGCCTCATAGGCGCGGCGTCACGCCGCGCCAGCCACCGTGTGTACCGAAGTAAAAGAGGCGATAATTCGTGAGGGGCTTTCTAAAAAAAACCGAGGACGCATGTGTATTTTCGGAAACGTTAAAGGGTTTTTTCGTAAAAAACCGAGGGCACATGTGTATTTTCGAAAAAGTCAAAGGTCTTTTTCATAAAAAAGCGAGGACCTGTACGTAAGTAAACGAGGACCCGTACGTAATTTAGAAAACCACGGGGGGCTATCCTGCAAAGTGGAGGGGCTAAAAAAACTGACAGGGACCTTTTCGCGAGGAAAAAGGACCTTTACGTAATTTCTGAAAAATACAGGGACTTTTTCGCAAAACTGCTCCCCCGACCGTACGTGAATTTTGCCGCCACGCGCCGGCCGAGGGAGCGCTGGGGGCGACGTGGAGGGGCTCGGCGGCCGGGAAACCCGCGGGGTGTAATATGGGTATGATTCATGACTTTTAAACACAGTCAATTTCCAGCAAGATTTCATGTAAATTAGAAAAATACTAAATTTGAATACAACTCTCTTGGTATGGTGGTGGATTTGTGAGTGTATGATTCTACTTACTAGGGCTTAAATCTTGGTGTCCACCTATTACACACATACGAGCATACTTCAGTAGAAATTTTGTGAAGTCATGCATTTATCCCCAGCCTTCATCTGTCTAGACGTATGCTAAGAGGACGCACTCACTCGTGTATACATGTGGTATGTATACGCGTACGTCTTCTTTATAATCACAAAAAAATTACAGCTTTAAAATTGGCAAACTTCAACCTCGTAGAAAATATATCCATACTCCGCAAACATATCTCGTACCTCACCAAAGCAGTGCATTAACATCTTTGGCATCATTCTATCCACATGCAGACATTGGGCACTATAGGATCGTCGATGCAATCAGAGAAGGTGAATGATTATAGTCTGCAGTGCAAACTTTTTTCTCAAATCTATTGTCTTCTGATTTTTCAACCTGTCAATACAGTAAGAACAAAAACAAAAGATAGAAAAAATATTTTTTTCTTCAGGACTGTAGCAAACCGAGACATTTACTGTACCACCCGCACTTGGCATTGTAGCTACAGTGTTTTTACTGTAGCAGATAGGAAAAATCAGAAGGTGGCGCTTTTACCCCTTTCTTTGTCGCATGTGTTCAGTTCTACTGGAAACTTTGCGTGTGACTTGACCAAGGAATGAAGACACACCACACAAGACCACACGTCGTCTAAGATAAGGGCACGCTGGCCATGACGAGCATACGCCGTGTGGGATAAGGCTCCAAGTCCTCGCTTTCAGCCGAGCGGCAATTTCGGTTGCGGCGAGAGGCCTGATGATGCTAGTACCAAGATGAGGAACCAAGACGCACGGGATAATTTGTCAGACTTATTTTTTATTGCTAGATTATCATGTTTTTGACTATAAAGAACCCTCATAATATCCCTCAAATCCTAACACGAAAACTGCACTTATCCAGCCTTAGGGTTAAGCCCCTAACCCCATTTCTATTTATACTCTAGGGTCCAAACGATTTCTTATCCAATTCCAATAAATAACGAACCCAAAACTCTTACATAATACAAAATTTTTAACTTTTGTCACACGACCCAGTTTTGGACACTCCAAAATTATCGCGTGTCGTAGCCTCTAGACCATACCTCCAGCATCCTTGACGCTTTGGAACATGGCTTTGCATCAAGCCATCTCCCGATCCTCGTTGTAGACCACGATCGCCTCCAAGTTACCCTACACATGCAAGGACCAAAGCAATATCTTTTTCCTGCACAAGTTCTATCCAACTTGACTAACATAAATCCACACATGCCACACGCCTCAAATAATATTGTCAATTATTCATCATCATAAATATTCTAGACTTAGCCATATGGTCTAACAATCTCTCACTTAATAAACACATTGATAACACCTTAAGATAACACGACTTCAAATAGGACTTCAAACATGATTAAGTGAAGAACAGGACTTAACATTAGCTTCAACATCATCAATATTTCCAGTAGTAACTACAGGAGACACTTCATATGAATTTTCAACTTTGTGACAAATAGCATTACCTTATGTTGTAGAAAAACCTCTCCATGTGTGTTTTCCAATAGACATAATCTAATCCATCGTAAAATGGTGGCTTGCCAGAAAAACGATCTCGATCTGATGCCATTGCAACCCTCTCTGATACCACTTGTAGGATCGTCGATGGCAATCAGATGGGGGGTGAATAATTGTAATCTGCAGTGAAAACTTTTTTTTCTTAAATCTATTGTCTTTCGAATTTCCAACTTGCCAACACAACAAGAACAAAAACAAAAAGACAAACAAAAAAAATATTTTTTCTCTGGTATTGTAGCAAACCGAGACATTTACTGTATCACCCATACTCAGTATTGTAGCTATAGTATTTTTACTGTAGTAGATAGGAAAATCAGAAGGTGTTGCTTTCGCCCTTTTCTTTGTCGCGTGTGTTCAATTCTGTTGGACACTTTGCACGCGACTTGACCAAGGAATGAAGACACACCATATGGGATCATGTGTCGTGCAAGATAAGGGCAAGCCAACCAATGACAAGGATACGGCGTGCAGGATGAGGCTCCGAGTCCTCACTTTCAGCTGTGCGGCAACTTCGATTGCGGCGAGAGGCCTGACGATGCTTGTATCGAGATGAGGAAACTGAGAAACACGTGATAATTTATCTGATCTATTTTTTATTGCTGGATCATCATGTCTTTGGCTAAAAGTGCCCTCCTAGCACCCCTCAAATCCTAGCACAAAAATTGCATCTATCCAGCCTTAGGGTTAGTCTCTAACCCCATCTCTATTTATAGTCTAGGGTTCAAACATATTCTTACCTAATTCCAATAAATAAGAGACCCAAAACCCTTATGTAACACTGGTTTTCAACTTTTGTCACATGACCCAAATTTGGACGCTCCAAATTGTCACGTGTCGTAGCCTCCAGACCGCACTTCTGTAGCTCCAACACGCATCATCTATTTTTGATCTCCATGCATCCCAACTCGAGCACGACTGTCTCCTCCAGCATTCTTGACCTTCTGGATTATGACTTTGCACCAAACTATCTCCTGGTCTTCACTGTAGACCACATTCACAACCGAGTTACCTTGCACATATAAAGACCAAAGCAACATTTTTTCCCGACACAAATTCTTTTCAACTTGATCGACATGAGTTCACACACGCCACACACCTCAAATAACATCAATAAATAATATTGTCAATTATTCACCATCACAAATATTTTAGACATAGCCACATGGTCTAACAGGCACCCTAGTAGCCATGATAAGTGTATTGAAAAATGAAATATGCTGTTGCTAGTGCCCAAATGTACGATTGGAACTTTTGCGTCATACGGTCCTCTCCTAGGTGGTACAGCATTTGAGAGTACTGTGCGTAACAATTGTGATCAATAGCTGTAACAAAATATTATCAACAGGTGCAGCAAATAGGCATAACTACTGTTGGGTCCGAACCAACCAAATCAAACTCGACTCTCCTAAACTGATGTCAATTACTCATCACACACATGGGGTCTCAACCACATGGTCTCTCAACTACAACGGAGAATTTTGAAAAAAAAAAGATATCTTGGCCTCACCGAAACATACTAATGACTAATCTTGTTTGAATATATACAGTAGTGATTCTATACTACCTAACAAATATCACAAAAATAAATATGTGATGTTATATATGACACAATATTTTTTTATCTTCGTATGCAATAATTGAGAACAATGTTTGTAACAAATAGAACAATTGACACAAAAAAAACATAAAAGATCATCATCGCAACTAAAACAATTGCATCAAAGTGGTGCAACAAATTGACACCCTTATTGCAATAAGAAATAATTATGATGCAACAATCATTCAAAACTTCTGCGACAAATATTTTGAGAACACAAAGTTGCAACAAATAAAAATGCTTCTTGCAACATTTGCAAAAAATATATACAACAAATTATGAAGGTAGATTAAGGGAAAATGCCATCTTTTTCTTTGAGAAATTGCATTGCAAAAAGTAAAATAATTCATACAACAATCGATAAACAATTCTACAACAATTCATGAAAATATTTGTAACAAAAGCCTATCGAAGGCAGAGGCCATACCGATAGCTTCGATGAACAATATTGTTGGAGGAGGAGACAGCTAGCTTGAAACCTCATTGCCGATGAGCCCAAATCTAGGCGAGGCCAAGGCCAGCTTGGTGGCTCATCGTCGGCCCTCCATCAGATCTCTTCGATCTGTACAGATCGAACATCCTCGGAAAAAGGAGTTCATCTATGGTGACGATCTTTGGTCATCAGCCGCTCGCTAGAGCTTTGGCTCACTGGAGAAGGATGGAGGAAGGAGTTGAATGGAGGGATGAGGAGGAGGAGGAGGGAGGAGGCTTAGGGGATAGCAGAAAGAAGCATGTGGAGTGGTGCCGGCGAATGACAAGAGTTTGTCGGGGATGTGCGACGACGATGGTTAAAGGCATAGACGAAGTGATGCTCTTGTCTCGTGTTGTTATGTGGTTGTAGATAGATAAGGATAGAGATGTATGGATATATAGGATAGTTAGTTAGCTTTGTAGTTTGTTAGAGCAAGTATTATAAGGATGACTCAGCCGGCTGAATTGAGCCCACGTAGGAAAAAGATATGATTTGGCAGAGAGAGAAAAGGAGAGAGAAAACAGGCCGGTGCTTAACTCCCCGCCGGGCTGTATCCCACGACACAGCCCGCATCCAGCCAGCTGCGGGCGAAAAAGCCGGCGCTTCGTTCCCCACCGAAATCCCTCGCGATCCCGTGCGAACCCCCGTCGTCCTGCTAGCCCACGCGCGCTCCTGCCGTCCCGCTCGCCCGCGCGCGCTCTTGCCGTCCTGCTCGCCTCGCTCGCGCTCCCGCCGTCCCGCTCGCCTCGCTCGCGCGCCAAATTCTGCTGCGCCTCCGCCCAAATCGCGCTGAAATCGATTCCATTCCAAAATCACCACCTCCCAAACCCTAGCGGCGATCCCGCCACCGGAGCCGAACCCCGCCGCCTCGCTCGCTCGCCGCGCGCTCCGCCGTCCGCTCGCGCCCGCGCGCGCCAAAGCTCGCGCCTCTGCCCAAATTGCGCCGATCCTCCCAAATTATTCCAAAATCGCCACCTCCCAAACCCTAGCGAGCAGTCCTGCCGCCGGAGCCATAGATGGGTGGCAAATCCAAGAGGACCTCTGCACCGGCGCCTATGGAGATCCCGTCGCCGCAGCCTCAACCCGTCCCGCCATATGGACCCAGCGCCTGGTTTCCAACTCCACCTACGCAGTCAACGCTAGCTTCCTGTGCACCATGGTGGCTCGCCGGGCACCAGCAACTAGGCCTAGCGGGTTCTATGTGGGCGCCGCCTGCCTCTGCGTCTTCTTGGCGTTTGGCTGAAAATGATGATGACTCTGATGTGCAGGCATGGTATGAATCCTCTATTGCTTATGAATTTCTCAGTTACTTTTTTAATCTCTTGCAATTGCTATGCCTAATGTGCCATCGTTTGGTTATAGTCAGCTCAGTTTAGAAACGATATGAAAGGAAATAGTAATATCATATGTACTGATGTACATACTACATAGATTGAGGAGTACTGTAAAAGTCTAAAGCATATAATAGAATATCACTATTTCTTCAAAATAAAATGCCCTGCCATATTACCAGCTCGTGATATAAAATAAGGAGGGAGCACAAACGTATGCAAACCTGAACCTGCATTTCAAAGATTAATCTTAATACAGCCCTGCCATATAACCTGAACCTGAACCTGCAAACTGATTAGTCCATGTAGACAAGTTTGATAATTGATGTAGTGCATTTTTTTAACAGGGGACCAAATTCTCACCCTCCTGGTGGTTTCTTGAATTTTCTGAATAGCACAACAAGCCCTGCACAAGGTGCGAGCAATGGGAGTGCATCGCAGGTAATCAGTGTCGCCGATGACGACAACGATGGCAAGTGTACTAGGACTGAAAAGCGTTTGCTATGGACAAAAAATGAGGATCTAGATTGGTAAGTTTTTTTTGTTACTAGCATCCATGTGTTACATTAATAGCACATCAGTAAACATCTTTTGTTAATGTTGTAGGTCAGTGCTTGGATAAATAGTTCCAATGATCCTATCCAATCCAACTACAAGAAGAATGATCGATCTTGGAAAGGTGTTGCTGATATCTACAACAACACCACCCCAAAAACCGTGTAAGGCAAGTCAAGCAAATCAAGGATCACTTTGCAAGAATTAAGAAAAAGGTTGCATGGTTTTGTGGTAGCTGGAAGGAGGCCAATGCTCTATGGGGTAGTGGTGAATCTGATGCAGATATAATGGATAAGGCAATGAAATCTTATGAAGAAGAGCACAAAAAAGATGGTCCATTTATATATAAGCATTGTTGGGAGGTTCTTCGTGAGGAACCAAAATGGGATGCCTATTTGGAACGCTTAGAAGACCTCGAGCCGGACAAGAGAAAGTTCTGTGAAGAGGAGGATGTGGGGAAACATTTCTCTTTATATGATGATGCTGATGAGCGGCCAATAGGAGGCAAGCAAGCTAAGGAGCAGCGCAAGAAAAAGAAAAAGGGCCAGCCCTGTATAATAGACCTTGAAGATGAGCTTGACAAGTTTGTAGATGCTCATAAAACAGCAAATGAATGCCGCAAAGAGATGTTAGAGACACAAAGGCGTGTCTCTAGTGAGAATCTTGAAGCTCAGAAGCTTGCACACCTTGCAGCCAAGGAGAACAAGGAGTCAGTCATGCTAGAAACGTATCTATCATTGTTGATGCAGGACACAACAAAGATGCCTGAAGATGTGAGATCAGAGCACGTGCTAGCGTTGAAGTGTCTGCGAGAGAAGTTATTTTTAAAAAAAAGACTAAGGTATTGCCTACTGACCACTATTTTATTTTTAATAGTATCACTGCTGAAATACAAGGTTTTAACTGCTGAATTATGTGCTGCATTTAGTGTAGACTGTGCTGCATTTTATTTTTAATAGTATCACAAACTGGTAAATACAATGCAATTCTACATGTGATAGGTACAATATGGCAAACATATAGATGTATATATATCCTATATGACATTTTACATTGTTGTTCAACGTGGAAGTATGAGCTAAATAAACAATTAGCTATGAGACTTTTCTGAACACTGCACTGCAAATTGCACCATAAAATTATAATCAGAATCGGTCATATTACAGAGGTATGGTCGGCACTAATTGACATATAGTTGTTCTGTCTAATTTGTTGTTGAGTTCTGGAGCAAGGATCTGTTTGATGACAAACCAGCAATAGTTTGTGAAGATGCCGTGGCTCATGCTTCTCATGCTAGATAACTACAAATTTGAGATAACTATTATGCTACATAACTACAGATTTGAGATAACTATTATGCTATTACATGCTAGAAGTTGTAGGCAATAAGATTCCCATGCATTACCTAGAGCAGCATATATGTTTCCCAGGAGTATACATGTTACCAGGAGTATACATGCATATATGTTTCCTCGGCATCTGCCGAATGCTATTAGCATCAACTATTGATTCTCCTTTTCTTTTTTCTTTTTGATGACTGTTGTTAATGACAGCTAGGTGAGCACAGACAACAACATAGTTTGTTAATGACAGCTAGGTGAGCACAGACAACAATATCTGTAGTTATGTTTCCTCATCATTTAGTCTAGTCTATGCTGAAAACATGGACACTATTGGAATCTGGTGCATTTAGTCAAGTCTTGCTGAAATTATGGACTATTAGCATTCAGTCCAGAACTACAATGCAACTGCACCTAACTACAATGCAGTGCAGAACTACAATGCAGTTCAGAACACTCTATATAATCCTCCCAAACCCATCTTACTTCCCCAATCTCTCATCTTTTTACTTAAGCTACAAACCCCATCTTCCTTCCCCTACCTCTAGCCTTTCTACTCAACCTAAACCATGTCGGATTCATCTTCATACTCAGATGAATCCGATGAACTAGCTCCTTCCAAAATCATCGAAGAGCATGTTGCTGAGCAGAGCATCCTCGACTCTTTTGCTAGAAGGCTCGCAATGAAAATCAAGGCTGCCTTCTTGGCTGGGGCATCTCAGCGACAATATGGTCCAAGAAAGAGCATCCGGAGGGATCATGGAGGTGCTCATGAGCATCTTGTTGAGGACTACTTTGCTGCAGAACCACTCTACCCCGAGAGTATGTTTCATACAAGATTTCGTATGAATAGGCGCCTCTTCCTACGCATTGTGAATGCCCTTGGTCAGTGGTCTCCCTATTTTACTTATAGGGCAGATTGTGCTAGTCGAATAGGGCTCTCACCACTGCAAAAGTGTATAGCAGCCATGCGCATGCTGGCTTATGGCAGCCCTGCTGATGCTCTTGATGAGTACTTGAAGATTGGGAAGAGCACTGCATTACATTGCTTAGACAAGTTTGCACGAGGGGTGATTGAGGTGTTTGGTGGGGAGTACTTGCGATGCCCCACACGTGAGGATGTTGAGCGTTTACTTCAGGTTAACGAGTCTCGTGGTTTTCCTGGAATGATAGGAAGCATAGATTGCATGCATTGGCGTTGGGAGAAGTGTCCTTTAGCATGGAGGGGGCAATTCACCCGTGGTGATTATGGAGTTCCAACTATAGTCCTAGAAGCTGTTGCTTCTCAGGACCTTCATATTTGACATGCTTTCTTTGGAGTTGCTGGGTCAAACAATGACCTTAATGTGCTCAACCAGTCCCCGCTGTTTTTTGATGCCTTAAAAGGAGAAGCCCCTCAAGTTCAATTTTCAGTCAATGGGAATGAGTATAGCACGGGTTATTACCTTGCTGATGGTATATACCCAGAATGGGCAGCCTTTATGAAGACTATAACACTTCCCCAAACAGAGAAGCACAAGTTGTTTGCCAAGCACCAAGAAGGGGCAAGGAAAGATGTGGAGCGTGCTTTTGGGGTACTACAGTCCCGTTTTTCTATTGTTCGTTGGCCTGCACGTCTATGGAAAAGAAAGAGTGTTGGAAGGATCATGCTGGCTTGTGTGATTCTCCACAATATGATAGTAGAAGATGAAAGAGAGGATGCTACTATTCATATTGACTTGAATGAGAATCCAGGGGCATCCTTTGCTCTACCCCTTGAAGTGAACACTGGTGGTAATCTGTGCTTTGCTGATGTGCTGCGTAGAAAAGTTGCTATCCGTGCTCGTCCACAGCATACCCAGCTTAAAAATGATCTGGTCGAGCACATTTGGCGTAGGTTTGGTAATAGCCATCCTAACTAGCCATGGTAGAATTCTGAAATCTGCTTGTTTTTGTTATTTTTTTCCCTTCATAGTGAGAATTAACATGATGTCTTACATGTATCTTTTCAGGACTGGGCATGGCATGCTGAATGCTGCAGATGCTACTTGCAGGTATCCACTCTAAAATTCTGAACATGTTCTCTTCAACATATCTGATCTACACTTGTTTAAAAATAGAAACTTTTGTAGCTACTTTTCAGGACCTATATGTTCTAATTTTTGCACTATTATGCTTGCAGTGTTGTGACTTTTGATGCAAATGGGCTGGCTGCTCCATTCTACTGAAGTTCAGCTATCAACTATGGCTTCATGCTTCTATCATCGTCGTCTAGATCAATAAATAATGGCCTGCGTGCCAGCGAACTTATTTAGTATTATTTTTAGTTAATGCTTTTCTATAAAACTATGTGATCTTTAAGTGTCGTGACGTGGTGCTATGCCATCACATCATTAGTGGATTGTTGCTTGAAATTTGTCATTTATCTGGTACTGTTTCTTTTATTTTAGTACGTACTGATGGTTCATCTAAGATTATGTTGTTTGCTAAAATGACATGGATGAGCATATCTATTATCTAATTGAATGAGCACATATGTATGATCACAAAGATGTAGATCACAGCAGATTGTAGGCACATGTAAGCATTAAATACTTACAATCTCTACTGCAGCCAGTCAAATAGCTAACTCATAATATGAGTTGGCTGTATAACTAGCTGTATATGACATATCATTATCTTACAGCCTGCTGGCTGTATTAAGACTTGCCCTTAGAAACCCAAAAGAGTGAATAAATTAGGATTACGTCCATTACGTCTGAACGGCCGAGCAGCATCGTTTCCCAATGAAATATCCAACCCAAGTGTACTGAAATCCTCCAAACCCACACAAGCGCCGCCCCAACGCATCGCCGCCTGGATGAACTCCCAACTCACAGAAAACCCAAACCAGCCAGCCCCTCTCTCTGCCAGGTTGGCCCCACCACCGCTGCGAGGACACTTCCACGCTACTCCACCCGCCGCCCTGTCCCCACAACTACCCCACCTCCCTATAAAAATCCGGAAGTCCATCGCTTCTCCTCTCTCTCTCTCGTCTCTCTTCACGCGCGCACCAGTACGCTGCCACCGCCACCGCCTCGAGCTCCGACGGCAATGGCCGTGGCGACATTGGAGGAGGGGGAGAGACCGGGGGAGGAGGAGCATGAGGAGGAGGTGATCATCGTGGGGGCGGGGCCGTCGGGGCTGGCGGCGGCGGCGTGCCTGTCGCTGCGCGGGGTGCGGAGCCTCGTCCTGGAGCGCGACGACTGCGTGGGGTCCCTGTGGCGGAAGCGCACCTACGACCGCCTCCGCCTCCACCTCGCCAAGCAGTACTGCGCGCTGCCGCACGCGCCGCACGGCAACGCCGCGCCCACCTACCTCCCCCGCGACGACTTCGTGCGCTACCTCGACGGCTACGCGACCCGCTTCGGCGTCCGCTCGAGGCTCCGCCGCGAGGTCCGCGCTGCTCGGTTCGACGAGGAGCGGGGGCGGTGGGCGGTAGAGGCCGTCGACCTCGGCTCCGGTGAGACGGAGCGGTACGCGGCGAGGCACCTGGTGGTGGCCGCCGGGGAAAACGACGCGAAGGTGGTGCCGGAGGTGCCCGGGCTGGAGGGGTTCCCCGGGAAGGTGATGCACGCCAGCGAGTACAGGACGCCGGAGGGGCTGGAGGGGAAGACCGTGCTCGTCGTCGGGTGCGGCAACTCCGGCATGGAGATCGCCTACGACCTCGCCGAGGCCGGCGCCGCCACCTCCATCGTCGTCCGCAGCGAGGTCAGTGCCTCCTAGCTAGCTCAAACGCTTTGATTCCCTTCCCATCCGTGTGATCCAATGGCTGATAAGGAGCGGCCTCTCCTATAGAATTCCCTTCCGAACTAACAGTAAACGGAGCTGCATTTCTATCTGTTGGAGGCAGTGAGAGATGTGCTAGCTTCATGTGGGTCTACTGCCTGTCTCCACTTTAGCAAGATTCTGCCAGTACTACTAATAATTAGGACAAGGCTCTTAAAATGGTGATAAGACTCTTAAAATGGTAGTTAGGAATTTAGGATAAGACTAGTGAGAAAAACCAGGTTGTACCACACAAACACAAAAGAAAATAATTAAATGAAAAAACTGATACCACTTTCATCATTTTGTAACTACTACCTACCATGATTAAACATTTTCAATGGTTCTATTTTTTTTGTCTACAGCTGATAGTTTTTTGATGCACCTTTTAAGATAGTAATAGACAACGAAGATATTGATACAGATAATACATATGATTATAGACTTGAGAAATCATTTAGATAATCCACTTCAAGAAGCCACTCCTTTTGTTTCGACTTTCAAAAAAGTCAAAAATCATAAACTAAAAGCCATAAAAACAGAACCAATAACACGGCGGAATGTTGCCGAGTGAGAAATGAGATGGAGATGGTATAGCCGAGGTAGTGGAATTACCTTACCTATTCACTGCCCGTAGACAAATCTTGACCGTTGACAGCGAGTCCACGGGGGCATAGAGATAGGTCCTGTTTCACCAGGATCTTTTTCCTGATAACGGCAGAATTAAGCCGAAAATTCCTGACATTTTCTTCTGGAATCTTATGTTTCGGACGGGCTGCCAATTTGCAGTTCGTATTACACAAAATTTACAGCACCATTGAAACAATAGACAGTTAGACACGTACAATAAAAACTGTGCTCATCTTGTCGAGAAAAACGTAGGCCATGATGCGGACGAGCATTCTCCGGCGGTGCCTCGGCAAATCGGCCGATACAAGAAAAGGTCGTGATTTATCTTCGAGATGTCCTTACTCAAGGCTAGCCTTTCCTTTTTGTCTCAGCAAGTCGCCCGGTACAGGCACACGGCACCAAACGATACGATTTGCCGGTTCATTTATAACCCATCCGATCGACGATATGATGCGACACATCGCCTCTTAGTTTGAAAACTATTACCTGACAAAAATAGACGTTGGATGGATTTTTTTACTGTGGCTTATGACTATAGTTTATAGTTTTTGTTTTTAGTGTGAGCACTTATACGACCGAATCGAATACTGATAAGTTAATTCGAAAAATTATCCTCATAAGATACTTTAAAAAGATAATAAAAAAATTATAAGCTGAAAAAAGTCGCATTAATTGACCTGCTAATTAGCAAGTCGGTACGCACCATTATCGGGATGTTCAGTTTGGCGATGAACTATGGATTTTTCACTATAGCTAGCTTATTTTTCATTGTAACTGAGATAGTTTATTTAGTGTAATTAAATTTAAAAAAATAAAAATAAAAAACAGGTTAGCCCTATTACGGACAATGAGAAGGAATACGAGACAAAAAAAATCCAAAAAATAAAAAATAGAAAAAGACGAAATTAAAGATAGACACCAGAAGTTAGCTAGCTGATTGATTGCATTATTGCTGTTGCATACAGCTTCACCTCGTGACCAAGGAGATCTGGAACGTGGCGATGACGCTGTCCAGGTACCTGCCGGTGTGGATGATCGACAGGTTGGTGCTGCTCATGTGCGGCCTCGTGTTCGGGGACACCGCCAGGCACGGCCTCCGGCGGCCGGCCATCGGGCCCTTCTCCATGAAGCTGCAGACCCCTTTTTACCCCGTTTTCGACGTTGGCACCTACACCAAGATCAGGACCGGCCAGATCCAGGTCAGTACCTACGTGTTCGCGTTAAAACATTAAACGTGCTACCAATGTACCGTGGCAGCACTACGCAGTTCACCTGAAATGTTGCTGCGTTTCCAAGGCTTAACTTGTTTCGGTTTGAAATTCTGGTTTTTAGCTTATTTTATACTATTTATAAATTTCATCTTTTCTATATTTTTGACTTTTTAAGCTTTTTTGTCGGTTCTTTTTTCTCGTATTTTTGTTTGTAATATATGTGATGGACTAACATATTTTTTATTTTTAATTTTTAACATGTTTTTTTTTTCTATTTTTAGTTTTTTAAATTTAATTATGCTAAATAAGTCTCTGTCAGCTATAGTATTTTTAACCAGTTACAGTATTTTTCAACCATAAACCATTTTAAAAAAGCTCTTTTGAGCAGAACCTAAATAGATGTGCATGGTTCGACGGTGTCTGGGATCTATCATGTGGCCGGATAGCAATGAGTGGCGGTGACGCCCTCGCCACACTCGAGTTCCGAGTCACAGGGACCGGCTTGGGAGCCCATCCCTTCTTTCGTGGTATAAAATGGCTCAAACGGGCGCGATCATTAGGAAAATTATTCTTGTTTTCTGAAGCAAGACAAACTGCTTCACTGTTTGCATGTTTGCTGCACGCACTGCAGTTGATGTGAATGTGACGTGCAGGTCCTGCCGGCCATGAAGAGCCTGCACGGGAGCGTCGTGGAGTTCGCCGACGGCAAGCGGTACCCGTTCGACGCCATCGTCTTCGCCACCGGTTACCGGAGCACAATCAGGCAGTGGCTCAAGGTACACATATATCTGCACACACATCCACCTCATGCTGCCTGTGTAGTACACATACAACATCAATCGACACGCATACCAACTTGGGGCTCACCGTATAATACTACCACATCATGATTTAACGCCGACACAAGCATTGCATCCATCTCTTCGATCCTTGCAAAAAAGGTTAGGTTGTGCCCCGAGCTAGTTGGAGGTGAGACTTTGCCGACAAGCAAAACTCAACTGGTCTCATCTTTCACGAACACGCCATCTTCATATACGGAGTACGCTTCCTCAAAAGTGTACATGCTCCCTAGAACACCAATACCGGCAGGGCCTTTTTTGTTTGATACCTTAAAATGAATATAAGTTATTTATTCTTTTTTATCTAATAGACCAGATTAGTTAAGATTTAGTTATACTATCATCAGTAGTACTAGCAGTAGAATCCCAAGAAAAATAACATTTATAAAGAAAAAGTCTATAATACCCTCACAAAAAATAAAATTCATAAAAAATATATCATATCTTTACAAATCAATAGTTAAATTTAATTTCTACTACTAGTATAATATACCGTAAAAATTCCCTAGTGGTATTTTTCTTGGTCCAGATTTCAGCCAATCCTAGCTAGACAAGTCAGATCAGGAATTACAGTTTGAGGACACTGATCCCACGTAGAAATTTCAGTGGAAATAGTTGAATCTCTGCGGGGATACAGAAAAACTACAGCATCCCGTAAGTGACCTTCATAAGCATGTGTAACAGATGCTCATTTTTTTTTTCTCTTTCTGCTTTCTTACTTGTAAGAGCGACGACGGGCTGATCGGCGACGACGGGATGGCGAGGCGGAGGTACCCGGAGAACTGGAAGGGGGAGAAGGGGCTCTACTGCGCGGGGATGGTGAGGAGAGGGATCTACGGCAGCTGCGAGGACGCCGAGTTCATCGCCGAGGACATCAGCAGCAAGTACCACCAAGGCAAATCTCTGAACGGGCAGAGCAACGGGCTCTAGAACATACGAACAGAATAAATGAATGAATGAATAAGCGTGCTTTGGCCTTGGGGGCAAGCTAGTCTCTAGTAATTGTGCTTTGGCCTTGAATGAATGAATAATTGTTTCTTTCATAGCCTGCTCATCCATTGGATTGTTCTTGCACATTTAACTGTGATATGACAGTCCGGGATCAGGCTACGCCCATGGTTTCAAATGCAATCTTCTGTCACAGATACAGGAGAGGAACCCGAACTACGACATTACTCTAGGCAAAAGCGAGGTGGCGCCAGAATTTGATCTTTCTCTTAAGAACTGCAGCTCTAGTTTGGCACGCAAATTTTGTGTGTGTTCTCGGAAAGAAAAGAAAAACCCTACCTTCTAGTACCGCTTCAATCTATCTGAGCTCTTTCCACATAGAGACTGCAGCAGCATTTGCTGACGGAATGTGGCATCTTGGTGAAGGAAAACGCTCGCTTGTCACTTGATACACCTTGCGTTCTCTCCAAAAGGGGGAAGAAAACACAATGGCCTGCTTCTTGAAGCCTCGGCTTGAATTTTAGACAGGGTAATCGAGGAACTGGAACCTTGTGCCTGAATCCTGATCTGAAGCCCATACCTTATTGGTCTTTAGGATATCCTATACTGCACTAGATAGAGTTTTAAGAACCTATTCTTTTGGATTGCGATCAATAGTTTTCGTCTATTTTTTTTAGATAACAATGGACTGTATAGATACGGATGTAGACGGCGCACATAGTTTTAGGCTCGAGAAGCTGTTTGAAGAATTCACTTTAAACTATTCTATTGTTTCAATTTTTAAAGAAATCAAACCTTTCTATTCCATGGCAATAATTACATGCGTTTCAACCTCCAGAAACGGCACATTTTTCGTTGTACAAGGCACGGCAAAACAAAGAGATAACAAAGTACACAAGTGACTTAGGTTTAAAGTGAAAAACTTTAAATGAGAAAACTTAACACAGGCGTTCGGAGGCAAAGATCCATCGCACGAGGAGTGTTATTACTTTCTTTCTTACTTAGCTTTCTAAAATCTGTACAGTTACATTTTCTAAAATTTAATTACCAATAAATTTAAAACTAACTAAATTGGTTATACAAAAATTATATTATTAGATTTATCATTAAAAATACTTTCATGATATTATAATTTTATTAGTATATCTTAGTGTAAAGTTATTAAAAATAATGATCAAAATTATATCTTAAAGGCCTAAAAATTCAAAAACATGTAAAAAATAGAACGGGAGAGCGTATCTGAGATATCGCAGCACAGGGCATCTTTCCGATCCACATGCATCGCGCTCACAGATATCTGATTGAAGCTTTACGTGTTCCTTGCTCTTAACTGTCAATGGTCGGGAGGCCGTCCGTCCTTGATAACACACGGATTAGCGAGTTATCCGTGATAGAGACAACTATTATACATGTCTGGTTGCTATGTTTAGACGTGGCCCAGCTTATTTGTATTTTTTTTGGTTTATTATTTTATATTATAATTATTAATGTTTTTTGGCGTAATTAAATTTTAAAAATTTAAAATAGAAAAATATGTTACATCATCATGGACAACGCAAAGAATATGGAAAAAAGAAAAGAAAAAACCAAAAAAAAAAAAAAGCAAAAATAAAAAAGCAAAAGGCGAAAGCTAAAAGCTAAAACCGAAATAAGTGGAGATGAATGTCACGCATGGACATAGGGGCGAATAAGGGCCTGTTCTTTTTTGCTGTAGCTTATGGCTTTTGGCTGAAATTTTTGAATTTTGGATGTTTACGGTACAGATTACGGAGAGATCGATACTCACTTGCGATTTTAACTGGTACAGATGTTGGGTTTTTGATGTGTACTACGTTTAACTTGTAGACCCCGTCTTGAAAAAATATTTCGTTTAAAAGTTTGGTACTGTAGCGGCTGCGAAAAGCCGGCCGACTTGTGACCAGCCAAACAGGCCCTAAAACTCCCCTTTCTTTTATCTGGAAGCTGATTCTACTTACTTTTTTCAAGCATTTTCATAAAATATATTCCTGATTTTCTATATCCAGTTTTGATCGATGGATTACTGAGAGTGCCGCGGCTGTTTGTCTCTGCCACCTTGCCATCATCCGCTTCATTGCCTTGAAACCTGTGCTGATGCGAGGAAGAACATGCACACGCACCGATAATTTCGTTGTGACTTTTCGTTCAATTCCTATCCTACCATCTTACGAAGATGTTTGTGTTAAATTTTACTGTTAGTTTTTAGCTATGATTTTATAATTTTTAGTTAAAAATAAATAATAGTGACCGAAAGAAGTAGTTTTTGAAAGGATGGAACGAACGGTGCAAAAAGTGAGTGAGATATGAGTGCGTGTGACGGAAGCGAGATGAGTGAGATGGATGATGTACTTGTAACCTCCTGTCTTACCCCCAGAGCGAGACAATAGCGAGGAAAGTAGAGAAATCACTTTGAAAAACCGGGTGTTCGTATTGGCTTTTTTAAGTAGAAACCAATATAAACAACTCTAAGTTGATAGTGCAGAAATTTAAATGATGTGTAGCCGGCACGAGAGCCATGCGATATGTCAAGTTACCATAAATCATCGGATCAATGAATAGAGCCCGCATCAGGCTTTTATCTAATAAATATGTCCCTTCCAAAAGTTAGGGGTTATACGTATTATCTATAGAATTACTACAGTTATTCAAGTAGCCTATATGTATAGTTTACTCTTTGAGGCAAGCATCCTCTTTTTTGCAAATGAACAAGACGATATGCAAGCCGCTTCTCCTACATTTTGTTCTTTTGGTACATACTATACAAATATCTGTTAGACCATGTGATCAGATCTAGGTTATTTTAGATGATGAATAATTGACAACGTTGGTTATGGTATTACTTATGATGTGTTGCTTCTTTATATGTTTGTGATAGTATGGTGATATGATAATGTTGCATGATACGCTCGAGTGAGGTATTGTATGGATTGACTTGAGTCAAGTCGTGGACTTGTACTCGTACGCGGTTGCGTGTTTATTCATGTCTAGGTGTTGCTTGAGGCGGAACATGGTCGATGACGGGACTGAAACTAGGTTCGGGTGGAACTGAGGTTTCGGGACTAAGTTCAGAGAGGAACTGAGGTCCTATTGGTCAAGGATGTCATGCGGGATGTTCAGGCTAGAGAACAATGCGTATGGAGATGATGCGTGGAGAAGATACAGGAGGTGCGGTTCCGGAGTCTTCGACACGTGGAAGACTAAAAAAATCGGAAGCGTAAAAAGAATTTAAAACCCATGTTAGGAAGGGTTTTGGGTCTCTTGAAAATTAGTGAGCCGAAAGCCCGGTTGAGATAAAAATGTTTAGGCCTAGTTGAATAAGTTGTATTAGGGTTTTAATTAGAGATTGAATAGGAGAGTTTATGGTATAAAAATTAGATACATGTGTGCGGCGGCTTGTGGTATCCATCGTGGGAAAAAATAGAAAATAGAAAGATTAAGGGCTGCATGCGTCGCATGTTTTTTTTTGGCCAGGAGATGGTACGTTTTTGATGAGACTAATAGATTGGAAGTTGTGTCTTGATTAGTGATTATTATGGATGCTTCTGTTTGCATGATTCTTGTGGTTGGTTTTTGACTTGCATGCATTGTTTTGTCTTGCGTTACTTTTGCTTGGTGATCACGTGGTGCACCAGTATTTCTTCGCCTCGATCACGTGCAAGTATTTCGCATCACAGCCTGCTGTGTTTCATTTCAATCGTCGTTGTCGGCGAGAAAAAAATATAGTTAGGGCATCAAGTTTGTGATATGGAAAGTTTGATTGATTAATTTCTTACGGATTTTACTTAGTTGCATAATTAGAATTTAATTTATTCTCGTCACTTTCTGCATCAGCGATCTTATTTATTTTATATCTTAAGTTTTAGACCTCCGATTGACGTAATTCCAGTTGGGTTAGTTCAATAACTTTCTCTAGTTTATTCTGACAAAGTTTGAGGTTAATCGGAGTTACGAATTTTTATCGAGATCAGTTTTAGTAAAGATACAGTGTTCTGTCCAAAACTTTAAACAAGGCTTAAATAGGTTTTGTGTTAAAAGGGGAGTATTAAAATTTATTTTTAGCTTCCGCAATCATTCACCCCCCTCTGATTACCTATCTTAGTGTGAAACTTCAAACAGTTTCGGCTTTCTTGCTTCTAAAATTTGGCTTTTTGCCTTTTGGCCATTTTTTACTTTTCTTTTCTCTCTTATTTCTTTACATTGTCTTAAAAGATTTAGCTGTGTTTTCTATTTTTTCAATTATTTTACTATTTTTCTCATGTTTTGATTCACAAAAAGCTATTAGCCGCTGCAATACATTTACAGTCACAATATACACAAACAAACCATAAGTCAGGGCTTATAAGCCTTTTGAAGCAAAGTTTCAACTATTATTATATTATTTGTTCTAATCAACGACAGTCTTCTCTCATACAAGTGTTTTGTCAAGCATATGGTTGTAAGGAGAAAGAGGAAGAAAAACATTAGTGAAATGTTGCATCACACACAGGAGGACTAGGTCGATTGTGTGGATTCCTAATGATGGTTAAGAAGCGTGTCTAGATTGGGTGTTATATTCATCGAGCGAGATTTTGTAAAGCACTTCTAGTTGTGTGTGAATTAATGCATAATATGGTTGTTTTTGTTACATCTGGTAACTGAAAAACATCGTACCCAGTGTGACTCGTTTACATCTAAATATAGTACGGCTGTTTTGTTGCATCTAGTGACTTTAAAATCACGTTGATAACGATTTGTCATGTTTACACATAGAATCGATACACTATACCTTATTTAATTAGAGTGTCCGTGATCCGTGAAATCTCAGACACTTCACAAAATTACTAGCATGCATGGTCGGCGGAGACGGAGGGGGCTGGCCCCCTCATGCTTTTTTTTGGACTACCTTTCACTAGCGAGCATGGGAACTTTACAAGGACTAGGCTCCTATCAATTCAATTACGTGATTAAATAATAGTTAAATGTGAAACTACAAAACCTAAGAGATAATTTGTGGCACATGAAATGTAGCATCTAGATTCTGGGTGGGTTCTTTTATGGTGTAATTTATGGTTTATAGTTTAAATTTTTGAATTTAATTGTTCGCGAGAGGCAATACACAAAAGAAACTAGTCGTATGCAATTTTGACTGGTACAACTTAACTCAGTACACCTTTTTACTATAATCTTCCTATTAACATCACCTTAAAAACACATCGTTTGAAAACCAGTTATTGTAGCATTAGCTATAAGTGGAAAAGAGATCATCCAGAATTTTCTTTTGAATTTTTAAGCTAGTATTGAGTGTAATTTGTACTGCATAAGTGCATGATATTTTATCTCGCTACATGTTTAAAACTTTATTAAGCACTTCTTCCTTGTATCTGGCTTCTATCGCATCTTTCCTGGCTCGGTGAAGCATGCATGTATGCCAACCTACACTAAACTTAAGTTATCATTCCATGATGATCATTATTTGTATTCTATTGTTTTTTGATAACATTTTTCACACAAGAAAACATCTTTTTTATATATAAATAACTTAAATAGAACGATAACAAATTCACGCCTCTCCTCGAGCTCTTGCTCCTGTAGCCTAATCCTGGCTCCGCGCCCGTGTGTGGTGGACGCGCGAGTGTGGTACTGTGTGCCTTCTCCAACCTTCTACAACACGAAAAATAAAATCTCTTGACTCCAGACCATTATATAGTAGTTTTGTCGATATAACACAATCCAAGAAACGGCCATATGGTGACGGGAACTGCACCGGTGATCGTCGTGGGGGCGGGGCCGTCGGGGCTGGCGGCTTCCGCGTGCCTGTCGCTGCGCGGGGTGCCGAGCCTCGTCCTGGAGCGCGACGACTGCGTGGGCTCGCTGTGGCGGAAGCGCGCCTACGACCGCCTCCACCTTCACCTCCCTAAGCGCAGCAGCACGCTGCCGCACGCGCCGCACGACGACGCCGCGCCCACGTACCTCCCCCGCGACTACTTCGTCCGCTACCTCGACGGCTACGCCGCGCGGTTCGCCGTCCCAGCTCGCCTCCGCCGCGAGGTCCGCGATGCGAGGTTCGACCCCGAGCGGGGCCTGTGGGCGGTCGAGGCCGTCAACCTCGACACCGGCGAGGAAGAGAAATACTCGGCGAGGTACCTGGTGGTGGCCACGGGGGAGTTCGACGAGAAGGTGATGCCGCAGGTTCCCGGGCTGGAGTCTTTCCCCGGCAAGGTGATGCACGCCAGCGAGTACCGGTCGGCAGAGGGGCTGGAGGGGAAGGCGGTGCTTGTCGTTGGATGCGGCAACTCCGGCATGGAGATCGCCCTGGACCTCGCTGAGGCTGGCGCCATCACCTCCATCGTCGTCCGCGGCGAGGTCAGTGGGCAGTGGCTCGGTGCCAGTGTCCTAGTGCCAAAAAAAGAAAAGAAAAGAGGATTGCACCTTCCCTTCACTTTCAATCATTGCATGCATGCATGTAGCAAGGTAATTAGGAGTTAAAACTGGGCGCAGCGGCAGTCGAGTTGCTAGAATTTTACAGCAAAAATTACCGTGCTTCTGGCTTACAGCTTAAGTTTTTGACGTGATTTTTGATTTATAGATAAAATTATACTGTAGCAATAATTAATTTTTTGAAAAAAAATAAAAAAGAGAAAAAAACGCTATACCGTTACGGACAATGCAAAAAAAAAAACCAAAAAAACCCCAAAAAGTAAAAATAAGCTGAAACAAGCATCCGATGCATCGGACGCTAGAAACATAGTATTTTCTGTTTTTGTTTATAATATAGGAGCTGAGAACTTGGTCCCTAGGACTTGCCAAAAGAAGCACACTTGAAGAGCGCAATATAACAGGGAGTTGTATGCTAAGTTTGAGAAGGATGAATCATTCTTGAAAAGGAGTCTATTGATTTTCTCGTAATTGGTTGAGTCATAGGGGCGATGATTTATTCGGAGGGTGAGGTCTTTGGTTCAAGTCCAGGATGGTCTAGCTACGCCAGGGAAAAGAATAGAAGAATCATCTGAGCTGTCAAAAAGATAGAGGAGGTAGGATTGACAACTGGCCAGTTTATTATGGATCGTACATGGGCGATGGTTGGAATCGGTGGCTCTCCTAGGCTTCCCTCACTGGGATCCCAGGGGAAGAGAATCAAGATGGTCTTTACGAATAGCTTGATATACTATCTCCTTTTAACTCTTTGAGTAAAAATGTGGCAAAAGGAAGGAAAATCTATAGACCAACCACATTAGCTCCACCCGTAGGAACTACAAGATCACCCCAAAGACGCCCTTGGCCTCAAGGAGTCATAGACTAACCATAGATCTTGTTCAATAAATGGAACACATTAGCCGTCTGCTCTCTGGTTGGATAGTAAAGGTCAGAGAAAGGCAATCACACATACTTAAAACCGACATTCTTGAGATCATCCTCACGGAGACCATTTTTGCTAATACAAAGCTCTCCTAATCTCTGAATGATTGCAGCTATTTTTAGATAATGACTTGATGTACTTTGTTGATCAGTCCTCTCCAACCAAGATCAGTATTCCTGAAAGCTACCTTTTGAGTATGCAATTGATCTCTCTGGTCGGTTAATTGCACTGCATGCAGCTTCACATTATGACAAAGGAGATAATGAACATGGCGACGATGCTGTTCAAGTACCTGCCCATCTGGATGATAGACAAGCTGGTGCTGCTCATGTGCTACCTTGTGTTCGGCGACACCTCCAAGTACGGCCTCAGGAGGCCGGCCATTGGGCCCTTCTCAAGGAAGCTGCAAAACAATGTCTACCCGGTTATTGATGTTGGCACTTACAACAAGATCAAGAGCGGCCAGATTCAGGTGATCTCTGTGAGGCGCTTTTTATATGTATCAAACGAAAATTCTTTCGAAATGTTGTTGTGATAAACACTTTCGAAAAATGTTCCGGTGGAAATGTTTTTCAGATGTGCCTTGTCGTTAAGAAATTCTCTCTTGCTCCTTTCAGAAATTTGCTTAAATTTTCTGAGCGGTGTGATCTGCAGGTTCTACCGGCCATGAAGAGCATAAACGGGAATGTAGTAGAGTTTGCCGACGGCAGGCAATTCCCTTTCGACGCTATTGTCTTCGCCACCGGGTACCGAAGCGCAGCAAAGAAGTGGCTCAAGGTTAGCATCCGGAGATTTTTATTTCTCTCTCTATTTTTTGATGCTATGGAAAAGCCTAATTCTAATTCTGCCACTCAAAGAGGGTAGCATTTCAGTTTTTGCTACCATCCCGTTATGGTAATCTCTTTGCCATTGATGTGAGCTACCGTTACACAGCGAGCCAAAGCTTGTAAATTCAAGTAATCTACAGGCTTTGAATTTCTTTTAAAAAAATTTCTGTACTTTTCAAGTACAAAACCAGAATTTGAAATGTTTGAAACCTGAACCTCATTTCAGAGCGACGACGGACTGATTGGCGACGACGGGATGGCGCAGCGGAGGTGCCCGAAGGGGGAGAACGGGCTCTACTGCGCGGGGATGGCGAGGAGAGGGATCTACGGGAGCTGCGTGGACGCGGAGTTCATCGCCGACGACATCAGCAAGCTGCAGCGCCTCAGCGACTCTGGCTCGGGCCATGAGTAGTTTTCAGAGCAACGCGGCATATATCTAGAGAATAGAGCTGTATATGTGTGGGTTGATGATCAGGTGCAGCCGTGGATGCTTGAGCATGCAATGTCTGTGATTGATTATCTCACGTGTAGTGTACGTCTATCGGTCCATGCACGAATGAATGCTCATGCACGGCGAACAGGAAACAACAGCAGTGGTTATATCAAAGGGCTTTGGCTGAAGATGAAATAGAACGATTTTTTTTGAATAATCAATATTTTATTTTGAAATACAAAATTATACATGCGTTTTAGTAGCCTCCTGTCGCTTAATCGATGGACGACTAGCCCTTGTCACCTATGGCCGAGCAACATGAAGGCAGCATCACAGGTTCTATACCGAAGGACGACTAGCCCCTGTCACCCAATGACCGAGCGACATGAAGGCAGCATCACAGGTTCTGTCGCCCAACTGCTAGATGACAACACATCTAGTCGCTTAACCGTTCGGCGACTAGAACCTGCTTATCCTTTTTTTAAAAAAAATATAAAACTTAATCCCTCGCAAATTATCTATAACTTAAAAATAGAGAATGTATATGTGAACCATATATGACACCATCCTTTTAACTGAGCGTAAATACATATATGGACTGATAATCTTTTCGTGAATTGATAACCTTTGATATTTCAGCGTATGTATCCAACATAACACTTGCACAATATTTCAAGGGCTTGTCGCAGAAGTGATACATACTACATCCTGAAAAAATGACTAATATGTAGACTGTGTGGTACAACATGAGGCATAAGGATAGACATATGCTAGACAATACCACTGATGAAAGATGAGTAAATATTTTGTGTATACTTCCAGAACTTGTATTTTCATGTACGAGATGAGCTTTCGTCTCCCTGTGCATACACGCCTTGAGATGAGTTTTCGTCTCCTGACGTATATACTTAGTTTGCTCATCGTTGTGGCACTCTTCTTCCCAGATCTCGTAGGCCCTTTTGATATTCCACCCCTCGTATTCGAGAATCCACTGGTCATGTGGGTGGATCTCTAGGTCGATCCACTTGCGATACCCACATAGGGTTCCAAGCTCTACAGGTACACAGGAGAGGTTGTTAGTGTGTACTTTAAAAGAGAAATAGTAGTCCTTACTGGCTGTGATAGCTACTTGTGCCTGAACAGCGATCGGAATAGTCAGAGGAGTAGTTCATGCAAGCCTAGTAACACATGCCCAGAATGACTCGCTGCTTAAACTTGGTGAACTTGCATGGGTCCTTACACCAACAGAGGCCAGAGGGGCAATCAAAATTATGTATACCGACTTGTCATTGGGCATGTTATTGTTGGTTTCGGCATATAGCTACAACTTATGGCTTTTAGCCTATTCGTGAGAGAGAGTACGGAGTAACAGAAACTCATGTGCGGTTTTGGCCGATATAAATGAAATCGCTACAGTGTGTACTACAATCAACTTGTAGACCCTTTCTTAAAAATATAATTCGTTTGAAAGCTAGTTACTGTAAAAAAAACCGAAAATAGTATTTAGAAGCTGAAAAGAAGAGGCCTATTATGTAGAGCCAGTTTGGGCCAAATAAGATTGTGCAAAATAAAATTTTATTTGATTCATCCTAGTACAAAATAAAAGTAAGAGTTAAGCCTGGTGTAAAATGAAATAAATGAAAAGTTATCCAAAGTATAATTTAGAGTAAAGTCCATTACCGGTTCTTAAACTTTTTATGCTGTGTCATCCCGGTCCATAAACTTTTAAAGTATGTCATCCCGGTCCTTAAACTTTCAAAGTGTGGCAATTTCTTTTGAAAGTCTATGGACCGGGATGACACAAAGATAAAAGTTCACTACTAACTACATAGGATATTGCCACACTTTGAAAGTTTAAGGACCGGGATGACATACTTTAAAAGTTTATGGACCGGGATGACACAGCATAAAAAGTTTAAGGACCGGTAATGGACTTTACTCTATAATTTACTTTAAATAATTTTTTTATTGAATTGCATTGCCTCACTCGTTGAATCTCTCGTGGATGCGTTCGGTGCTAGTTAAACCAAACCCCTATAATGATTAGCTGCCTTGTTTAATTAATTTATGCGATCTCGGGTCCAGGTTTTAGATTATATAAATAGATCCTGAATCCTTGCAGGTATTCAGATCAGAGATATATACAAGCATTAAAGTGAAAAAAAAAGTTGGCAGTGATTGGATCTGAAACAGCTCAAGAATGCATGCAATGACAACAGAAGTGTATGAATGATGCATGCTATTATCTGTAAGTAAAACTCTCGTATTGGTATCTGTCCTTCGCCCATAGTCCATGCATGTTGTGGTCTCAAATACAATTCTTTTTTTTAGGCTGCTAGCAGTCGCTTCGATTTTTATTTTTTGAGCGGGTTGCTCCGATTTTTAGTCTCCTTTTAGTACAAAAAGAAAAGAGACCTGTGCATTCAACATAGAGAGCAACTTATAAGCCCGGCCCGAAATTATCCTCGAACAAGTAATTAATTCCACTTATTTCCCAGAATAAAGCATTATTTGCTTATGTCTGTCAGGCTTTATTAGGTTTTGGGCCAGGCTAGAGGGCCCAAAATTGAGGCCCGAGCCCGGAAAAATCGGGCTGGGCTGCGCATGAACACATTTATGTGGGACACATATGACATATCAGAAATTTGGAAAAAAAAACCCTTACCTTACCAAAGAGGGGTGAAAAAGAAAAGAAAAGAAAATGGCGCGATAAATGATGACTTGGTGAGCCACTAAAAAAATAGTAGTGTGCCCATGCTAACGCTACGGTAAAATACAAAACAAGATCAAATTTGTAAAAAATAAAACGAACAATCAGATTCATTAAGATTCACGTCTCATATATTGTATAACCAAATATTTTTGTCACATAATGAATGTCACATAACGACTGATCCTTTGAGGAGGCGACAACATCATTGGACTCACCCACCGATGACTTTCTCCATCCCCACATTGTTTAAACTTGAGGCTACAAAGAAAACAAATATTTTTGTCACATAAAGAAATATGAAACACAGTAAGGAAATAGGTGTTTGTGGACTATTTACTTACCGTCAACAAAATAGGCAGATCAACGATATTTGATGAAACTGCAGTTACTTTTGCTTCGATTTCCAATGCCATCAAATCCAGTACAATCATTCTATTCGACACATTGCTGGAAAATTAGAACAACTGAAATGGAATTATAGGTTCCTACATCAAAAGGGCGTGTAAAAGCAAGTAACTACTAACTACTTGATCTCAACCACAAATAGAACAGCTCAGTACCAGCAAGAGCAGCCTCATTCCTCAATTTGCAAAAAATATATACTGAGCCCTGGAACAAGAACTACGCAGATACCACGTTTACTCCGACGCTCATTTTACCATGGAGATACCAAGTTTACTCTTAACGCCCATTTTACCATGGAGATTTCAAGATTAGCAATTGCTAAATATAGGAACCTTTTGCGTGTGTGAAAAATTACGAGCAACAGCCTGCAGGCTAGTCGATAGCATATTGGCCAACTCCTGGTTCTAGCAATTTAGCCCTACCTATTCCAGTATTTCAACCACACGTCTGATGAGTAATATCGACAAAACATTATCCTATGCATGAAATACAAAACAAAATACAAAACAAGATAAAATTTGTAAAAAATAAAACGAACAATCAGATTCATTAAGATTCACGTCTCACATGGTTCTATACATTAACAAAAGGTGATGAGTAGTGTGCCCGTGCTAACGCTACAATAAAATACAAAACAAGATAATATTTGTAAAAAATAAAAGGAACAATCAGATTCATTAAAATTCACATCTCACATGGTTCAATACATTAAGTCAAGGTTGATGCAATCCATAATACAAGTAGCCGGCTTAATCACCTGCCACCTCCTCACCGGACGGCAGGCCTGCCTGCCATCTGCTGGGGGCGACAGATGCCTGCCATCAGTGGCCTCATCACGTGTCGTCTCGCTGGCGCTGCCACCCACCTATCGGACGGCAGAAGTGTTATTTTTGCAAATACAATACGTATACGGCTAATTTTGTAAATACCATATGCAACAGTGCCAAATCCGGCTTTTACTCCGTAGTAGTGATTCCATGAAAAATATACATATTTTACATGTATGGAAACAGCATTACAAAATTTGTTCGTCACCTAGGGAATTCTCCAAAATAACCCAATAACTGTACATTCCCACGTACACTAAGAACCGGTACACTGCAAGGCTATCTGCTAAGTGAATTGTCGTATTGACTACACAGTAGACTTCCCTGGTCGTCTCTCCCCGTGGAAGGCAAAACTGTAAGAGCCAATAATAGCACAAACAAGTTTGAAGGGAAGGCCCTACTGATTGTCATATTGATATAATAATGAAAAATGGATATCCACATTTCCATATGTGTATACCTGTCATGTACACTGTAACTTCTCTTTTTCACCTCCATTTCCACATGGTTTGGTTAGAAAATAGCGCTACAAAACTTTCTGCCACGCTGTTCTTGGTCGTGAAGCTAAGGTCACCAACTGTCATGGCAAGAAATTAGTGAAATACGTACTGTCTGGCTTCGACGATGAGCCATCAATCTGAAATTCCTGGCTCCAGCAAGTCCTTTTGAGCAGCTACTTTCACCTTTTCTCTTTCTGCTTCCATTTGGGCTCTTTTCTTCTCCAGCTCCACCTGCCTGAGGTTCTCAGAATGGGCTCGCCCAAACGTTTTCACGAAGCTTAGCAGAGTAAAGACAACTGTCCACAGAAAGGGGAAATCACATAAACTGTTCAGGACATCCAAAAGTCAACTGGTATTGATCTAAAGATTTGGTAGATGCAACAATTCTTGTTTCTACCATGAAGATAAAGTGTTTGCTAAGGCACAAGTCACACAAAAAACTGCAGGAGCATGATTTTCAGTCAAAACGGCCAGAAAATCCTGGAAGTGTACGTGCCTTAGTTCGATTGGTACAACCAAAAAAGAGATAGTACCGATAACATATCCAATTGCGACAAGCGATAGCATGGGAAACAAAGTGCATCGTTGTTGGAACATGATGACTGCAACTGAATTAGCTTTTTAAAATCCATGGTACCTTCTCTCACATGTCTTACAGAAACATTTCCCATCTCCTTTACTCCCTTTTGTCTTGGACACATTAAGCTTTGATTTGTATATTTGCAGAATAATTAAGCCTTTTAGCTCAAAAGAAGATACCTTGCTCGAATGGACACCGCACAGGATCTTCACCAAAATAATGTGCTAGAGAATCTGCACTTTTCCCCTGCAAGTAAAATAATAAAATGTAGCACAAAACACATGCTAGCAGCAGAATGCATGCAGCAAGATATTGACAAGTGTAGTCTTGACATACCGCAGTACTGTAAAGCAAAGCTAATGACCTTCCTTGAGCTTGGGCATCAGCAAGAAATTCCTTCAATTTCTGAAATGAAAGCTCTTCTGAGTATTGTAATTAATATGGTAATAGTTTGCCAATGGTAGTTAACCAACTGGTTAATTGTTATAATTTATGACAGTGTCTTCATGTTCTTCCTTATGTCTTTTTTATAGTAACAATTGGGCAATTGGGAAAAAAAACTAAACATACAACATATCTTAAGTCTGACCTATATGCAGATCAAAGTGCAAAATTGCATTCAATTGTTACGGTTTTAATAACCTAGTTATATAAATAAAAGAACAAGGAATAAAATTATAGAATGCATGTGCCTTCCTTTGGTTTGACAAGTGTCACTGATGAGCTTTCCTTTTCCGCATCCAAGGAAATCATTAGCTTTATCACTATGTACTCTAATGGCACCTTTTACACTAAAATAATATTTGAAAATCAAGAAGTTACATTTATATTCCCAGTTATCCAAAAATACATCCACAGGAAGGCAGCAGAATTTTATGGCGGAAGTTGGAGTTCCATTCTTTCAAGAACTAAATACTACTAACCATTTTCTTAACTGCAAAACAGACAGTCCAGACAAAGTGGGTGGATTCTGGTCCTATGATTTCATACAAAAATTCATTTACAATCAATACTAAGAAGCAATTAAGAAAAGGGGTAACAAACCTTGTAAAATATCTCAGACACTGGACCGTCCTTTTCAGATGTTGCCAATTCCTGCTCAACCTTTTCCAGTCCCTTAGTTATTGCTTGCATTTCTTCCGCTAAGTATTTTAGTTGTATCTGTTTTTCCACCATACTGTAAGTGAGCAGAACAAAACCAGAATGGATCTAGAATTAAGATCTAAGCTACCTTTGAGGCAGGTTCTAAATGTGTGAGATCCTTGTCAAAATCAAGAACTTCAGGAAGCTTGTCAGAAAGAACCTGTGGAAGCAATAGAATCGTCAATCTTTGAGATACAGATCTCTGTGCATGAAACCTCTATTGCTATGCAGACAATTAGCCTCTCAACTCCCAAGCAACATTTAAGTGATACTTGAAAATGAAAACATAAAATAAATGAACAGCAATCCTTAAAACCTGCTCTTATGATAGGAAACCACGATAAAGAGAATTATAGAAATTAAGTACCATACCTTGCATAAATAATGCATGAGAGTCATCCTATTATTACGTGTCGTATATCACCGAGCTTAAGAAGACTATCTAATCTAAATCCAACAGCTGAACCTGGAAATTGGACACTTGTGAGAATACAATAATAGAATCAACAGTCTGCTATCAATTTCAAAAGTGTGCTATGATAAAGGTTGGATCGTATGACTTTTACCCGTATCCTTAGTTTCTCAGCCCCTTTGGTAACATTTCTGCAAATCTGTATATCGCCAGATTGATCTGTATTCTCTTCTCCAAAAATCTCCACTTCCTAATATGCAATTGTTTCCTCTAAATTCTCTTCAGTCAATGTTCCAGTTTCCTGCATATCATAGTGGAAGGTAACACTGATTTAATTGTTTTATCATGAACCACAACTTCAAGAAGTCATCAGCAACATATATATAGTAAGTGAAAATACACACCTCTGAGGCTATGCTGTGGCAAACAAAAGTTATGCTAAAACAAGTTTAAACACAAACTTACGTTGAAATTTTATTTTTCATGTGCATTCATGCAAGGACAGAGAATAAGCAGAGATTTTAATTGCCGAAGCTTTAACAGGTTGTTTTAGAAAACTAAACCGAGGGAATTCGTAATGCCAGAAGTTGAGCAGTATTATGAATCCATTTGAATTGCCCCCTCCTCACCCATGATTTTGTCTACTTGAGTTGAACCATGTTGACAAAGCATCAAGAAATAGAAGTAAACCTTGGCTGTAGACTTTTATACAGAAAACTGTTATGGTACTTTGCATACATGTAATGCTTAGCTAGGAAGTTACATACAAGATCACTTAGTGCTGTCGGGTAGCCATCAGATTGGTCATCCAACTTAAATTCTGGGTTCCCTCCATCGCACAGCAATCTTCCAACAAAAATTCTAGAGTTACCCAAGTAAAAAAGTTAACTCATCTATAGTAAGAAACAGTAAATGAAGAGCGGACCAGATCGGGGGCGTAGTAGAACAGGGAGATGGGCACTTGATTGTTTTGCATGAGCTTTCTAATCTTGCGACTGACCCCAACAGGTTGGAGCTTGATGGAGTAATGCTGGAAATCGATAACCCCCGTCTTTGTCGTATTGTAATAACAGAATCCTTTGACAGGTTGCCAGCTTAACCTACCATGTAAAATGCAATACCAAAAATAAGACACTAAGTTACATCATGAAGACATTGTCTGATACTTACAGTGTCTGGATCAATAACAGGGACCATATACCGAAAGAAGGTAACCAAACTCTTGAAAGGCTCGCCAAGACCAACGGCCATTGAGTACAACTGTCGAACCCATAAATTTCCACACAAAGGTAAGCTACCACGTAGCAATATCCTAATTTTTTAAAAATACAGCACCGTGGTATGTACCGAGGTGAGTTCTTGAATATCTCTGGGGGGCACCTCGGCCGCTGCTGGGAGTTTGCGATGTCTGCTGCGAGAGCATACTCCTCTATATGAAACGTGTAGGTTGGGCCCTGCGGCGACTTCGCGAAGCGCAAGTGCGGCAAGCTCTTTGGGTTAGAAAGGATCAAGAAATGCGTCACACCCAATGGGTCGGCCACGTTGATGAAGTCCTTGAGGTTGTTCCGCTTCTTCTCCTGTGGAATGTTTCAAAATCGCGGCTCGTGAGCATGCCAAGAAACGTATTTACCCATGGATCGGTGCTGTGACGAAGGAGGGGCTCAGGATAGGGAGGGACCTTGAGATTGAGGGCGGTGTAGGGGAGCATGAGCTTGCGAAGGTCCTGCTGGAGGTGGCGGAGCATGGAGGGAGCTTGCCGCGGAGAAGACGGCTCTTGGGGATCTTGGCGCCGGTGACTGGTCCACGTTCTCCATGGCCGCCTGCTGCTTCCGCGCCAAAGACGGCGGCATCTTCCATTTGCCCTTGCCCTTGCCGCCGCCGCGCCCCCCGTTCCTCTTCTGCTCCGGCAAGAACCAGACGGGTCAGTCAACCCGAACAATAACCAAGCAGACGAGGCCGTGCAAGGAAGGTCGAGGGGTCGAGAGAGAGAGAGAGAGAGAGAGAGCTCACGTTGTGGAACCGCGCCATGGTTAGGGTTCTTGGAGCAGCCGCTGCGTTCGGAGACGGAAGGGAGGGAGGCGATGCCGATGCGTGCAAGGTCGCCAGATCTACACGCATCGCACAAGATCCGTCTCCAAATCAAACAACCGTGGAGTCCTACACATGAACGCGCGATCTAAGAGCCGGACACGAGATCCGTTCAATTTACCTGTTCATGCGCAGGGGGTAGAGCTCATAAGCTGGAGCACACGCATGTCCGCGGGGACCTTGTCCGCGGAGTGGGGAGGAGGAGGTGAGGGGAGCGGCAGCGCGGGGGAGGACGGGGGGAGCGGAGGCGCGGGGGAGAGGTGGAGATGGGGGAGCGGCGGCGCGGTGGAGGACGGGGGGAGCGGAGGGAGTGGCGGCGCGGTGGAGGACGGGGGGAGCGGCGGGAGTGGAGGCACGGGGGAGGAGGCGGCGACGCGGGGTGGGGAGGGGGAGGAGGCGGCAGCAGCGCAAGGTGGGGGGAGGAGGAGGCGGCGGCAGAGCGGAGGGATGGGGAGGAGGAGCGGAGGGAGGGCGGAGGCTGCGAGGAGGCTGCGAGGAAACGTGGGGCCGAGCGCTGTGCGTGGGCGCGGGTGGGTACCAGTTCAGTGATGTGCATGATCCAAATGATTTTGACCTTAGGATCTTCAATGAGTAAGAGAATAAGGCTTGAGAAGAGATCCAAACCATTCATTTGTATGGAGTTGGATTACTTTGGTACACAAATCTGGGTGGACTTAGATTTGGCATGACTGTGGGGGTGGTTGAGGGGGTGGATTTAGTAAAGATAATTTTGGTGTATTATAGAGTAGGGTAGATAGGAAAGGCTTCTTGGGCTAGACGGCCGAGATTGTTGGCTGTCACATTTTTTATGGGCCAAGGAGAAAAACTAGACCGTAAACACGAGATGGCCGAAATGCCCACATCAGAGGTCTAGGAATTTGTCGGCCGTACGTATGGGCGAAAAAGATGATGGATAGCTTGCTGCATATTAACAATTTAACACCATACATAATAATATGTTGGAAGTGTCTATACAACATTCGACTATTTTTTAGGACAAAAATAGTCAGATTTTAAGCCGTTAGATGAAGATCTAACACTCTAGATTATTTTTTTTGAGGGGGTCATTTTTTTTGGAGGGGGGCTTGTATGAATGGATCCGTTGGACGAGATCTAACGTTCCAGATCAATCTGACTGTTTTTATCCTCAAAAATAGTTGAATGTTGTATAGATATTCCTTAATATGTTCAGAAAAAAAATCTGCTTCGTACAATGTCCAAGAAGTTTGCTCCATGCATGGCATGGGTGAGCCCGTTCAGCCTTCGTTTGGATGGATTTACTTACTAGATTCTATGGTTTCGACCCAATTCATGTGGATATATTTTTGCCCAAAATCCATGTGAACCATGTTGGAATCCTGCTCCGACGACGAATCCATTTGCATGATGGCAGCATATCCACGTATCTCATCTGAATCCTGAAACTAACAAGGCTGATGAAACTTGCTTACAACTTCTTGGACTACTCGTCGTTTCTCAAGTAATTTCCAGGTCGGTACATGCATTCTTAGTTTCTTTTCTTTCCTATCCATCGCATCAGTAGCTGCATGCATGTGAAAATAACCTGAAGTCGCCACTCTTGATGCCGATCTATCGAGGACACGAGACAGGCCAAATCGATCAGAGAGATCTCTACCTGCCTGCCTGCCTCACACATGCATAAAACTATAGTCATGTCACCCCTGCCCTGATGCATACTTGTCCAAGACATATTGGCCAACAAAGACAAGGGTTGAGATACACGTTACATATGCTTTAGGTGCTGATTAGGCTGAATAGATGAACTTATGGCTGAACTGGCTGAAATTATACTGTAACTAATGGTGACTTATTTGACGTAACTAAATTTTAAAAAATTAAAAATAAAAAACAGGATAGTCCATCATGGACAATGCAAACGAATACGAAAAAAGAACCAACAAAAAAGCTAAAAAAGGCAAAAAATCAGAAAAAAAAATAAAATCTAAAAATATTAAAAAATAAGCCAGAAGCTAAATCAAAATGAGCGTGGCCTTTCTCCGGGCTCCAGACAAATCTTGTGACTCCATCAAAGGACAAGTTTTACCAACTCCATCAAGCTATAAACATGTGTGTGTGGTCTTAGTTCAAACTACTACTGCGCACCATCAAGGGGGGAAATAATTATATAATGTTGATTACATCAATTAACTCGATCCCTGCTCCTTCCAACTTTTTGTAATATATTCGTAACAGCACTAATTACATCATTCGACCAATCTTTCGATATTAATTCCATGACAAATTGCCATGACTGAAATTATCACCATTGCTAAAGATTTAATTAAGTTTGTTCAGGCCCCCTGCTACCGGCCAAAGCCATAATTATGACCCATCATTATTTACCTGTTAATAATAATTTACTCGGTCAGTGTCTAGCTAGCTAGTATCACATGTGACACACCACGCTCAAGGCTCAACTAATATGTTCTCTTGATGCATATGCATGCAAACAATTGGTCGGAGCCGACCCACTTGCACCGTTAGAATCCAAACCCCAACTTTGTAGTACATATTAATGGTAGTATTAAGCCCGTACATTGCATATGCATGCAAACAATTGGTCGGATCCGACCCACTTGCACCGTTAGAATCCAAACCCCAACTTTGTAGTACATATAACGACATGCATTTACGTTAACCACGTACCTAACGTTCACTAACATAACCGTTCTAAATTGGAGCGCATTGGCATCAAGAAAAGGGCCGTCCTCCTGATTTAGGTCGACAGTTTAGTAGTTAAACTATAATTCGAATTTCAGTTCAAATTTGTTTGAACTAGTTAGTAAACTAGTTAAACTCGACATTAAAATAATTTTAAATTTTTCGCATACGATACATAGGAAAAATATTCATTTTAGATCATAGTGCCGAGCCACCGTGGTGTCACAATTAATTATACTATATATAAGGGGAGTTTGTCCATTCACCACCTCCCCCTTCCTTCTCCCTACAATAGCACACTCTAGCATCTCCTCTTAACATATGTCGACATAGGCCTGTGTCGTCAGCCGGTTCCCTCCCTGGACTGCTCACGCCCTCACACCCCAACTGCTCCTCTTCCCTTCCTCACGTGGCCACACCCCTGAGGGCCCAACCACTAGCCACTCTTGCTATCTCGCGTCCTGATCCGCGCCACCCCCTCTCCCCATTTCAATCAACTACCTCTTCTAATTGCCTACCTCTTCCATGCCCTGCACCAGCGCCTTACCAGTTTTGCAAGACAGATCCACGACGAGTGGCGGTGCTAGTGACCGATGTCCATGACAAGTCGGTCGTCGCCAAGTGGTGGCTAGGCTCGATAAGCACGGAGGTGGCAGCGTGAACAGATTAGTGAGGAGATGTTGTTAGGAAGGAGGAAGACGGTGGCCACAGGATCGAGGATGTCCATATCTGGCACCGTCGGGGTCAAGGATGGCCAGATCCAGCGATGCAATTGTCAGGGACCACCAGATCCGCTAGACATTGGCTTCTCACTCGGGTTCGACGGCAACGGCGTAGGGATGGCAGGGTCCAGCTATGGAGACTTCTCTCCCAGTCTCCTCTACCGGCGCCGCCGCCTTTCACTTCTCCTTTTCTACCGGTGTGGTCGACCGGCTCTAGCTACATCTCCATGTTCTTGATCCACCACCCCCATGTCTCGTTGAGAGGATGGCCTGTTCTAACGGCGGTGGAGGCGAGGATGATCGAATTCGGTGGAAGCGAGGATGATCGAATTCAGTGGAGGCGACCTCGGGGACATCGGATCCAGATGTGATGACCTAGGGAGAGCCACCGTGCCAAGGTAGTGAACGCCTGCATCGAGGACAATGACCTCGAGATCAAGCGGTCATGGGGTTGGGGACACTAGTGAGGAGCACGTGACCTGGCGGAGTACCGGAGGTGGAGGTGGAGGCGAGGGTGTACCAGCTGGATCCGAAGGCGGCGACCTCAGAGACAGTGCATCCAATAGCTGTGATCTCAGGGATGGTGGATCCAGGGAGGCGAGGAGGTGGCACCGCTGATGAGAGCTACCGGTGGGGAGGAGGTGCGGGAGTGGTGGCTCCCGGTAGCACGGGCGCGTAGACGGGGGGAGGTGAGGGGAGACAAGGGAGAGGAGGGGAGAGGAGGAGATGGTATCGGGTGGGAGTAGAGGTTGGATGTGTTTTTAATTTACATCTAGATCAACCTCCTGTCTTAGCTGATCCTAGCCATTAGATCTCAATTTGATGGCATAGCCATGAAAAACAGGTGACACAGCCACCTCCTTTGGTCTCTTTGCTACTCGTTCCTCCTGTGCACCACCATGCTATTGATACACTAGGACGATGAAGAAGAGGAAATAGGCAGAGCGGTACTCAGTGGCGAAGAAGAGGAGCACACCGGTGCGGACGACGAGGCACTGGTGTACACCATGGAGGACAACGACGAAACAGAAGCATACAACACTGAGGTCGACGACCAAGACGTGAAGTACACCAGCACGGACGAGGAACAGGGAGACAAGGTACATCAGCTTGGATGAGGTGTACACCGCTAGAAGTGAGGAAGAACCATGAAGCCAGTTGGGTTAGGGGGGCCAGATCTGGAGAGGCGGTCTTGGCAACAATAGATCTAGTTGCACCGACCTAACTATTGTGTGTATGCAATTATTATCTCTAAACACTATATTCAATGCGTGTATGTAGAAAACATAAAGTAAAGCGGGATATTTATTAGGGGTATGGATAAAATTTTGCACTAATTTTGTATTAAAATATGAAATACACCCTATATTTATGAACATGATCATTAAAATAATATACCTTATAAACTTAGACAGAGAGAGCACTATTTAAGAACAAAACCAATATCCTAAAATGACATCTAAAAAAGAACGCATGGAGTATATTTTATCTTATATGCCTAACTAAACCGGTAACACAATTTAACGCCTCTATGTAATGTCTCTTCCTTCTATACATAATAAAGTGTCTCTATAAAATGCCGTAAAGAATATAAAGATGTTTTAATGAAATATGTCTTTATTGTAGCGATGATACATAGAAAGCCGTTTATGTGGCATTTTAAAAAAAAGTCTCTACAACATGTAGCGACATAAAAAAATGCCTCTATTATATTAAGAAAATGTCTCTATGTGAGGTTTGTGGTGTACTGTCTGCACATGTTGCGCACATATATGTAGCAAATGGCATTCTCCAAATTAATCTTAACGATGAGTGTGTTGTTTTGGGCTTTTAGCTTGGCTTTCTACAGTAATTAGCTTTCAAACGGAGTGTTTTTCTAAGACAGGGTCTACAAGTCGATTGTAATAGACACTATCCTGACTTTATCTATATCGGCCAAAATCACACGCAAATATCTCTTTCCGTACTCTCTCGCGAATAGCCAAAATTCAAAATTTTAAACCGACAGCTATAAACTACAGCCCAAAAGAACCCACCCTACAGTATTACTTAGGAGAATATATACTCAATTATATTGTAATAGTTAAAAGAAGCGTGACTCAGTTGATTAGGCTAAATAAACACTCGTATTGTGAACCTATCTCTATGTGATGGGGAATAATTGAACACCGTTTTTTTACATATTGTAAGAAGTACAGTACACACTAATTGATTTAAGAAACGAAAAAAAGACTAATTGTCGTATTGTGCTCGTACGGTTTATGATATTTTTTTTGTGTGTGTGCTTGCGTTGTCGTGTGACTGCTGCACGTACGAAAAGTTGAATCTTTCCGACAGTTTGGTTAACAATCCTTTCAGATTAGGACACTTTTATCACTAGAAGACTACGGCAATGATACAACAAGGCCAATAACTATGCAACTTTAATTTCCCATGATATTCTCAATATGGAGTGATGGAAGCTAGCTAGTCACATGGCACATCTAGTGACAGCGTGCATTTCCATGCATGATCACTAGAGAATTACTAGCTAGGATACATATATATAGTTAATATTGCATTGTTCCTCCACATGATCACAGCTAGAGCCTGCAGTAGGCCGGCCCATTTATATGCTTGCATGAGCTAGCTTTTGCCTTTAAAAGATGAAAGAAACACACTTAAAATATGAAGTTGATGGTGATCAAATTAATTAAAGCCACCTAGCTAATGGCAGCACACTAACAAACTAAAAGGACGGTCAAAAAGATCGAATGATGCCAGCAGATGCCACTGGCCTCCAATGCTAGCTACAACTTCATAACTAGTACTAAAAACATCTATTGCACTGCATGAGAATCACCGCAGCTCTACTTGTGCAAGACTAAATCATCGATCACCTTTAATTTTCTCAAAGAATATATATCTGCATGCATCAGAGCCCCATTAGCATGTACTCCTAACTATATGTTAATTTACTAATAAATAATATATTACACGCCAGCTCTATTATCTATAGGTATCGTCCTTTAACATATTGTTTGCAAGCTTATCTATCACTGATATCAAGCAGGCACTGGCTAACCGATGAGAGTTAGCTAAACGCAGCGATTCTTGACCTAACAAAAGGCTACACTACGGCTTAGTTAGAGCATTTCTAATATTATCGTTTTAATATGTCTCTAAGCTATATTAAAATATGTGAGAAGAGAGAAGATGAAGAGAGATAATATGTTGTCTCTTTTGTAAAAGACGATTTGAGTTTGCAAACTAACGTAAATAGTGAGAGATAATGATATAGAAAGTTATGGTAAAAAAAATAGTACAAAATAGTAAGAGGAATGATATATTGTTGGAGAGGTTGTCTCTAATATTGTCTTTAGGTGAGATAAAAGTCTTAGAAATAATCTTAAGAAACAGACTATTATACATGCTCTCAATTACTCCTTCCGTTTCTTTTTTAGACGTGGTTTTAGGATATTGATTTTGTTTTCAAAATAGATGTCGTTCTAGGTTTTTAGGTTGTGTTTTCCCAAGATACCCCTATTTAGAGCATCTCCAAGAGATACTCTTTCTCACCCTCTATCTTAAAATATTGGGTATGAAAGCTAAAAACAAGCTCCAACAGATACTCTAAAACACACCCAATAATTTTGGTACTCTAAAATTGAAGTGGATCATCATCAAATATAGAGTGCCTAGATAGTAATTTTAAGGATCCAAGTTTAGAGGAGCTGCTGAAGGAGGGGAAAGATTTAGAGGACAATTTTTTTAGAAAGACTCCCAATATGAGATTTTAGAGGACAAAATATTGAGTCTCTCTTGGAGATGCTCTTAAAGGTTTATGGCATAATTATCTTCCCTCAAGTCTACTCAACTGTTTTCAATACATTTGCTGTGGCTTCCAAGACCATTTATCACAGATTTCCCACCCTTTTCTACAAACTGATGTAGCAGTACTAGTAATCCGTAAAATACCTGGGCGCTTGAATTTGGCTTTTGATGCTACTGGAGAACGAGTGAATTAAGCAAAGAGTACAAAACAAAGATCGGATGTTGCCTGATCTGAATGTCAAGCTAGAAGAGATGGTAATCACACCACACACCACACACACAAAAGCTAGAAGAGATGAAGCAAGGAGCGAAAGAGAAGAAGCAAGATGAGGACGCTGAAGTGAAGTAGGATGACGACGACGACGCTCGCTCGTCGGTGCCGCAGTGCGCCGCTTGGCCGCACGCCGCCTCGCTCAGTAGATGCAAGCTCATTCAAAGCTGGAGTAATTTGGGTGCCATTAATTAACGTTAGAGTGACGAGGAGGCCAGGGTATCACAAAACGAATCATTAATTACCACCTTGTTCTGTGTGTGAAGTGCTAAAACTGCAACTAAATACGAACGGAGGGAGGAGAAAATGTGTGCACCAGTTGGTACTTCAACTCTAGATTTTATGGAAATATTTCCCTTATCATACTAACCACCTCAACCGAACAAACTCACATGCTTAGTTATGTGTTACAACATTTATATGTAGTCCTTTTAACAATATCAGACACGAAAAACGGCTCTAGGGAGTTGGAAAGCGCTCAAAAATGTATTTGTACAACAAAAACTTTATACAAATTAGAGAAAATCTTTAAAATGTTTCTACAAGACAAAAAAAATTTATGTGTCTCGAAAACATCTTAAAACCGTCTCTAGCATACAAAATTTTGAGGTAATTTTTAAAGTATCTCTAAAAAGTGCTTCTAGATTATAGAACAACTGATTTTATAAATAAATTGGAAATCGCCTCTAGAAAAACGTCTCTATCGAGTTTTTCTTGTAGTGCAATTAATTAGCTTGATGTTCAGGACAAGCAATAAACTGGTTGGTTTCATCGATCCTCAATGATAAGAGGGAATTTGATTGAAATGACTGAAAGAAAAAGGAGGGACATAATTGATGAAACTAAACGAAATGACGGTGGAATAATATATACGAAATTTGGTTAAAGGCAACGGAATATATACTCTCTATTAAATAACTTGAAATAACAATTAGGTTCCGTACACTTCAATTAATGTGCTTCCCCTGTCTTCATCAATGCATTAACTTCCGTATAGCGACAAACTCTATAAACAAAACGAATAAAACTCGATCGTAATGAAACATGTGATGGAACTAAAATCAAAGTTTGCCACAATGATGCTTGCGTTAGCATTGTCATTTCCATCATTCGTGCCAACCTAAATAATGCAGATACGGGCTTAATTTCCGCTAACTTTTGCGGAGGCCTAGTAGGGCCGATACATAATTAAGGCCTAACCTAACAAAAATCATCTTATGGGATTGAGATGGCTCCCATGGTGGGGTCATGCTTTAGCACAACAACTGGCTAGTTAGCTATATAAAATGATTACTACTGCTTATATGCTAAATCAATCCCATCTGCTTTCATTCATGGTACTTATGTGGGAAAGCATCCGGTGCTGATTAACCCACCTCTTGGTGCCAACAAGAAGATTCTGAGTAACTAGTTGAATGTTCGTGTGTTGTTACGAATTTTTAAAAGGAACTCATAGGTGGTAAAATTTTAGAATATGCATACAAACATATTCTAAAATTTTTAAATCCGTAGCAACACATGGACATTCAGCTAGTACATGTCAATTGTCAAAAGACAAGAGGAATCAGGGGCATAATTCAAATGATGATGAGTTAATTTTCATCAGTTTCTAACTATATAAATTTCACAGATTTGCATCACCAAGAAAGATAGGGCATATAAAAAATTAACAGTCCAAGCAGGAGGGGAGGGAGGCGAGAGGCCTGGTAGAAGAGAATGTGGAAGATGGTAACTGTTGGTGGAAGTGGAGAGGATGGGTAGTTAGATATGAAAGAGAGTGAGAGGGATGTTAGATAGATGGTCAAGAGTTTAATATTCAGATCGGACGGTTGAGAAGGGAGGAAGGAGAATGCACTAACCACTAACTCAAACTTATTAAATAGTAAAGATTACTTGAGATGGTGGGAGTCTGACAAATGAGTTTTCTATCCACGAGGGGTTATTCACAAAATACCTACCTATGTGGCACTCAAGTCCCTCCACATCTGATCCGTCCAGGCCCCATCATTTTGGCTTTGCAATGTAGGTGATCAAATTCTACATGATTGTACCTATTCTAAGTGAACATGCAATGTATGCATGCATTGACCCCGTCTAACAAAAGGATGCTCTATGAAAAATTGTTCTTAATTTGATGTAGCTAGCTTTTCTACCACACTGGCCCGCGCCTTAGTTAACAACCAAACCCCCATCTCCATATATATTTTTATTTGTGAATAACCAAATCATGATACTATGCCTGAGATCCTCAAGGAAGACTCTGAATAAACAATGGGGAAGCCATTGGCAGAGCTCCCTTTTGCCGTTAACTTGGCTAATCAGCGTGTATGGTTTGTACTTTGTAGCATAACGGAACAAAATGCTAAAACTGACATGTCACCCAACTAAACACCACTTAGAGCTAGGACTAGGACTGATTAATTAATTAATCAGGCTTCTTTTTAATTAGGCTGAAGAGTACACCAGTTAACCGTAAACAACTAGGGTGCTGCCAAACCCTCCCATGACATCCGGTGGTTGCACTCATGGGATGGCCTTTTTTTCTATGGGAAATCATGGCCTTTTTTCTAAGGGAGATCATATTCTTATAGTTCTTTGTCTACATGAATAAGCCTATTTGACCCCTTGAACTCTTGTGAAAATTTTTAAAATCAACCATAAACTGCATAACCAGATATTGGACGACCCTTAACTGTCAATATCATTCATGTTACCCCCTTGAGACCAAAATTACCCCAGCTATAGAATATCTCTCTCTCTCTCTCTCTCTCTCTCTCTCTCTCTAGAGGAGCTAGCCACGATGGCTTGCTGAGCTCATTGTCGATGAGCCGAGCTATAGTGGCGATCAGTGACCTCGAAAATGGGTTGTAGGGTCATGGTGATCCTATACGTGCTGACGCACGGAACACGCGATGGCCTATTAAGGCGAGTCGAGGAGGGCTGACGGCAATGACCCGAGGCGGTGCGGTGAGGTTCAAAGGCGATGGCGAGCTGGGGAAGAAGGCATCCAAAATTTGAGGTGGGGAAAGATTGAGGAAGGTGAGGAGATGGTCCAGAAGTAAGGAATTGAAGTGGAACCCACCATGTGAGGAATGGCGATTGTGGCAACGATTTTGGCCAGAGTTAAGGAAGATGGGATTGGCAACAGATTCTTGTGGTCGGAAATGAAATTGCATGAGGGAGGAAGAGGTAGAGATCAGGAACACATTTTGACATGGTCGCAGTCGGCGAGAGCTTACCCGAGCGGTTAGGGTTGTCCGGTCAGAGATAGCAGTCGGAGCAGAGGAGCTCATGCTTCGACTCTATTTGGCGTGAGAGAATCAAGGAGGGGGAGGGGAAGAAATGGAGGGGAGTGGGAGGCGATACAGGCGGGACTCGACCTACTTAAATAGGTGGTGAGGCGGTGGGGATGATATGCAGCAGTAGTGAGTAGCATGGGTGACGCAACGGTGGCACGCGTCATGATCCGGAGGGGACGTGCATTCCATATGGGGCTATTGGGGGACGGGGTGGTGGCAATGAAGATGCAGAGAGAAGAGAGGAGAGAGAACAAAATAGAGTGAAATTGATTATAAAACATGACATTATAGGACTGCCTTAGGGCCTATTCTATTTTGCTGCGGCTTATGGCTTTTGGCTGCGTCTTTTGGCTTTTGGGCTATTTGTACGAGAGATTTCAGAATAACAGAAACTCACGTGCAGTTTTTGCCGATATAAATGAAGTCAGTAAAGTATGTACTACAATTAACTAGTAGACCCTATCTTGAAAAAATATTCCGTTTAAAAGCTAGTTACTGTAGAAAAGCCGAAAAACAACTTTTAGAAGCTGAAAAGAACAGGGCTTTATATTTTTTTTCCCGTGATAATGCTGATTGTGTGTCATGTTATTCGAAAACTAGGCCACATGTCAAAATCATTGCCACTATGGTGCATGTCAGAGCAAAACCAACTTTGGATGGCCTCAGGGGTATAAAATAAACAGTATTGATACTTGATGAGAGTAAAACATCCGATTTTGCAGTTGGAGGTTGAAACTTATATTATCATAAGAGTTTAGGGGTAAAATAGACTCATTTCTTTTTTATAATGCTGGAACCTTTCCAAGGTCAACCATTGCTACCCCGGATTATGTTAGAGCATGTACAATGGTGTGACATCGGTTGTCTGTGAGTATTGTCACGTAAGACACGAGATCATGTGGATGAGAGAGGTGGAATATAGAGAATTAAGCCGTCTCACATGCAATAGTTAACTATAACATGAGAAATAAGACACATTGTGCCATGGAGGAGCTTTCTATAGAAACATATAAAAAGACAACATATTGAAGTAGTTGTTTTTAGTGTTGTCTATATGATATAGAGGGGTATTATAGACAGCAGTTGTCTATACCAGTGGCGGACGCAGGAATTTTGGAATGGGTGTTCGAAATTGTTGATCAGGTCGATAAGCTTGTTGATCATGCTCATATGATTTTCTCTGAGTACAACATGACAAGCGACAATGCAATTTTATTAACTTGCTAATAATTCGTCTAACGAGGACCATAGACCTTAAACTGTGGTTCTTAATTAACATGATGTTCTACAGGGATTGTACAAGATCCGGCAGAAATATGTGGCCTTCCTGTAATAAGATAATTGGAACAAATGGCTTACATGCAATTCATATTACTAGTTCCAATATGCAATTGTTTAAGACCTTTTTTTTGGATTTGGAAGATAATTAGGCAAGCATACAGTAACATAAATCAAAGTTGCAGATTAAGAAGCATAACAAACCATGATCTGATGATCAGTTGGGAGTCGTATTTGCATTCTCGCCCCATTTTCCAGCTCCGTCGCGGTCATCAAGAAGAAGATTCGGTGAGCGGTCAGAATCTGCAAGCGATGGCCTACGAAGTCTCCCCTGTATCACATTGGCAAATTCAGCAACTGCTCCACGACCGCATCCCCAAGCCTTATGAGTATACCCTCGCCTCTTCCTTGATGAAATCACTTGCCTCACCTGAGAACAAGCCCTCGAGCTCTGGAGGCGGAGCGGAGAGGGAGCGGAGGGCCGTGCGCTGGTGCGGTCGTGTGGCGGAGGGCGGAGTGGAGGGCCGGAGGCGGAGGCGCTGCCGCCGGTCGTGGCGGCATCGCGCGCGCGCGCCGCGGCACGGAGCCGAGGCCCGAGAGCCCAGATCTAGCCTGGCTGCCGCGAGGCGCGCTGGTGCGGTCCTGGGTCGCCGGTCATCGGGTCGTGGACTGCGGCGGAGGCGCGGTGCGAAGGGTCTCAGAGCGGCCGAGCGGAGGGCCGGAGCCGGTCATGCGCTCTGCCGGCGCGGGCACGGAGCCGGAGGCCCGGAGAGCCCCTCAGCCCCAGATCTAGCTGGCGGAGCGGAGGGCGGAGGCGGCAAGGCGCGCTCGCTGTCGCTGGTTCACCGTTCGGGGACTCCGCTGTCGGCAGGAAATGGGGGCCGGGATTCGGCCATTCGAGAGTCGGGGGAACGGGGGGCTGGGAACTGGGAGCAGGCCGCTCTGCAACGGGCTGGGCTGGCACGCGCGCACGCACGCGGACGGTGGATTCCCTCGGTCGGTCGGCCTGGGGCCGCTGGGCAGCAAATTGCCAAAACGTTTTGACCTAAAATACCCAATTACATATATACATATGTAATATACCTTATATATACTAGATTTTTTGCCAAAAATTTTGGGTGTTCAGCTGAACACCCTTGACCCACTGTAGATCCGCCCATGATTATAGGCAAGCATCATTAGTTCTCCATAGGAGTCGTTAACAAGATTTAGAAGTAATTATAGACAATCATCGTTAGTTCTCAATAGGAGTCGCCCCCAGCCATGCATGAAATCAACAAGTACAATCAGTGCAGCTATAGCTTGTTATATATGTAGCGCTTTTTTTTTTTTGAAGAAAAATATGCAGCGCGTATAATGCATGCAACTGCTAAATCCCAGGAAATTTATTATATATATGCAGGTCACAAACGAATAATATTTGGCATCATAAGCCCCAACATGCGACCACTTTGTTAATCAAGTCATTATCTAGGCTTTTTAATTTACACTATTGCAGAAAAGGCGCTAACACCATTGGTGATCGACAAGCTACTAAGGCCATATGCAAAGATGTGATGTCAGCTGTCTATAAATCTTGCTATATAGAATACGAGATGATGTGGAGGAGAGAGGAGGAGCATAGAGAATTAGGCTATCTATTATGCAGTAGTCGACTGTAACACAGTAAACAAGATACATAGTGTTCTAGAGAAATTGTCTATAAAGACATACGAAAAAAATAATCTATTATATGAGCCGTCTTTAGTGCCGTCTATAGATGACATAGAAGATATTATAGACAACAGGCATGTACAATGGTATAGCCTTCGAAGCATTAGGGCATGTACAATGGTATAAGTTAGTTACTAGCTCTAAGATAACTTCTCCAATGATATTAACTTTTAGCACATAGCTCATAACATGAATAGTCTCACATGACATCCTCATATAATATTGGAATGTATGTATGAGACTAGCTCTTGATCAAGAGCTAGCTTTTCTCTCTCTTCTATTAAAATATAAAATAATATGTTTAGAGTTAGCTCATAAGTTAGCATTGGACATGCCCTTACTGCATTCTTGGCACATCAAATTTCTCGCCTTCGATCCCCGGCCGTGACGTGCATGCATGGACGCAACGCCGCGAGGACGGCGAGGCGCAGCGGCCGGACCAACAAACGCCTCCCGGACGGAAGCAGCTAACTGCCACTTGTAGCTATAGCTAGCAACCATAACAACCAGCTGCCCATACATATCGATCTACACGACGTACACACGGTAGTGACGACGCAACAGAGAGGGCACAGGCAGGCCATGCATGTGAAGCGGCTAGCTTGGGGATGTTCTTTTCGGCTGCGGTTTATGGTTTTTGGCTGAAATTTTTGAATTTTGGCTGTTTACGGTATAGATTACAGAGAGACAGATACTCACTTGCAATTTTGGTTGGTACAGATGTTGGGCTTTTAACGTGTAGATCGTTTAACTTGTAAACCCCGTCTTGAGAAAATACTCCGTTTGAAAGTTAGGTACTGTAGCAAAAGCCAAAAGCCATCAGCTTCGGAGGAAAAGAACAGACCCTTAGCTAGCCCAAGAGATTTGATTGCATTGCCCATTTGGGACTCTCTCTCTCTCTCTCTCTCTCTCTGTGTGTGTGTGGAATCAGGGAAGCAGCTACGTATACAAGAGGCCAAGATGGTTGCAAGCTTTACTTGCTCTCTGGCCGGTTGCATGAGCTCACAAGAGATACGCATGATATGTGCGTGCCCCGGGACGCCAGGCAGGCATGCCTTCCTGCCTAGGGATGGCAACGGTCTATTCCTGCGGGAAATATTCTCAAATCCCCACTCCCTATTTAATTATCGGTGGCTATTTCCCTCATGTTCTCATCCCTATTGTTATTCTGACGGGAAACGAATCTATCAAGAGCCTAAATTTCAATGACATTAAGAATAATTTTATATATTTATCCTATAATTATGTAGAAATAAGTAAATTTATTAATACATAAAATAGGAGAATAATACTATATGAGTTGTATACCATATATTATACCAAAATATATTAGGCTAGATGCAAAATATCCATATTTTAGATATATAGATGCATTAATCTATGTGTATACGGGTATATATCGGCGAATAGCGGGGATCAGAGATAGGGAGGCATTCCCATCCTCATCCTCATATAACATAGTGGGGACAAAATCTTCCTCATACATGTTCTCTAATAGAAGAATTCCCCACGGGTTACAGGGCGTCAGGGGCCATTGCCATCCCTATTCCTGCCTAGCTCTCTGTGTTATGCAACCCTAGCCAGCCTACCCTAGGGGATATTGCTAGGTCCACAGATAAGGGGATGTTTGTGGCGATGGTTTTATGGATGGATATACCTGTCGATAACCAATATATATGGGTGAGACGAGGACTTTTATGGGAATGAAAAGATATCAGCATTTAGTACGTAATGTGTTATCTTGTGACTACCCATTTAGATTTTGTGTCCACAATATATACGCAACTTAAAACCACCCTCAGACAATAAAGTGATATTCCTAATCATTACTATTATCATTACTATTATAAAAGAAAGAGTTAGTGGTCGTACGTCTCTTCTCCTCCAACCGTCTCATTCTCAACTTCTTATCACTTTTCAACTGATCAAAGTAGCTCTATTCGATAGCATGATTCTCTAACCACCAGAAGATATTTATTAATATCGGATGGCCACGGAAAACTGCCTTGCTTCTCTGATCTGGATCCCAACAGGCACACATACTGTACGGTTCCCTTTCACGACGGATGGGCGTTATGAAATCCATTCCTGCCGCCTCCCTTTTGGCCTCCCACAAGCCTTCCATGAATGTCCATCCACCAGCAACCATCTTCCGTTGGTTGGAGCTTGGTGTGACACTGAGAGCGACCCTACAAAAATACCAACGTACGTACGCCCTCGATCGCTTTCTGTTAGCTCTCCATCCATGGCCAGAGAAAATCTTGTATCTCAAAAGACGTACGTCCTTTGTACGTACGTACGTTTCTTCCGTGTATTCATTCTGCTGTATACGGCGATATGGTACATCATACCCACGTACGTACAATTAAAAAAGCTTCTCCCTGCAAGGCTGCAAGAAAAAGGTTCGCCTGCCTGGCTGCGCCCTTGAGAGTAGGCTTTCAGTTGCGTGGCACATTCAGTTTCACTCAAGCGAGGCACCGGTTGGGCCCACCAGGACGGCCATGCACTCATGCAGGAACGCCATGGAATATCGGAGAGAGCGAGATGACGATGGTGGTTGGATGGATAACGATCTGCCGTGGCTAAGAGCAACTCCAGCAGGAGCTCTCAAATCAGAGCTCCTACTTTTGATTTGAGGGCTTCCCCTACTTTTGAGGGCTCTGTTTTTTGAGTTGTACTCCAGCAGAAGCCCTCAAATCAGGGCCCTCAAATTCAATCCAACTGAGAATGATATGTAGGACCCACTCGTCACTCTCAAATTTCTCTCCTCTCCTCCACCCGTGCGCTCCTCCTCTCCTCTCAGCCCGCTTGCTCCTCCTCTCAAGCTGCTTCCCGGGTGCGCGCTCCTCGCCGATGTTCGGGGCCGCGCCCTCCGCTCCTCCGCGATGTCTGCCGCTCCCCTCGCGCCACCGCCGCCGCATCTCTCGCCACGCCCCTCCTCCCCGCGCGCCCCACCGCTTCGTCCCCGACACCCCACCCCGACGGCGACCTCCTCAACCCACTCGTCCACCGCGCCTCCTCCTCTCTCCTCTCCCCGCGCGCTCCTCTCTCTCCACCCGCGCCTCCTCCTCTCCTCTCGGCCGCCGCTCCTCCTCTCCACCCGCACCTCCTCCTCTCCTCTCGGCCGCCGCGCTCCTTCTCCTCCACCCGTGCCCACCGCCGGTGCCGCCACTCTCCACCTTCTCCGCCGCCACGCCTCGGATCCTCCTCTCGCCACCACTTCTCGCGGACGGCACCACCACAAGCGAGGCGGCGGCGAGCAGAGGCGCCGGCAGAGGCATCGGCGCGGCGACGCGAAGCGAGCGCGGGCGGAGGCATCGGCGAGTGGAGGTGCCGGGCGAGGCGTCGCGCGCGGCGGCACGGCAAGGCGGCGGATTTTTCACCGAGGCGCGGGTGGAGGAGGCGAGCGAGGCGTCGGGCGGAGGAGTCGAGGAAGCGGAGGAGGCGGGGGGCGAGCAGAACGGGAGGCGGGGGATTTTTCACCGACGCGGGAAAAAACGGAAGGATGAGAGCCAGAGTAGGGGGCCCCTAGGAATGAGGGCTGAAGGGGGGATTTTAGGGGCTCCTCAAATTTGAGGGCTCTAGTAGGGGCCCTGCTGGACCTCTATTTTTGCCTCAAGCCCTCAAATATGAGGTTTGAGGGCTCAAGTAGGGGCCCTGCTGGAGTTGCTCTAACGCAACGCAATGCTAGTTTCAATTTTTTTTCAGTAGTTGTTATTTGTTAAATTGATAAGTTGCAAACAAAAACATAAGCCGTAGTTTGAAAGAATGTCCTCATGTACCAATGGATCAGCGTTCAGGTAGAGATCAATCAGGCGGTGAAAACACAGGTAAGGCGAGAGCAGCAGCCTAGCAGGCATGCATGTGGCATTTGAGGTGTATGTATCCGTGTACGTACATTGCGAGATACGCAGGCGAATCACCAGGTTCGCAGATATCTGCAACACAGTCGCATGTGTGTATGAATCGAATCGCCGTATCTGCAGGTATGACCGAGGAAGATACACTGCACGCATGCATGCATGCATTCGGCGTACAGTTAACATGAATGTGGTTATCAGCCATCACTGACCGTGATCTCTCCCATTTACTGCGTGCGCAAGTACACACGTACTACGACGCCACTTCGCAACGGGAGGCAGGGCAGTATTAAATCCGCACCACCCGATCGAGAGCCGAAAATTACTCACCCGTGCGCGGCGGCGGCAGCGGCAGCAGCGCAACGTTGCAGCCGCTTCCATCTTTTAGAGCAAGGCTAAGAGCATCTCCAACAGTGACAAGTCAGCTAGCTCATAGCAGTACACATCAGCAATAGTCCTACGTGAAAGAAAGAGAAACGTGAAAACCAAACCAACTAGCGCCGGATCTTGAGCTAGTCTCGCTCAAAAATCGAGAACGGATGAGCCAGCCTTTATCACCATAAGCCAACTTAAGAGATAGTGTACAGGGAAGCTGGCTTTTAATGTGCTATCTCTTATCTGAGGTGGCAAATTATGAGCTAGTTAGTTGGCTCAACCATTGGAGATGCTCTAATAATACAGCCTTTAGCTGACTGTATAGACACTTACAACCCACTTATCAGCTCAACTGAAGACTGTATGACCCACCCCTTTCTCTCACAAAGTTTCTTGGTTCTTGTGCTTCAGCTGGCTGTAAACTTACGGTCCACCTCTCTTCTCTCTCCTCCACCTCAGCATACAGCCTACTAAGAGCATCTCCAACAGTATGAGCTAGTTACTAGCTCCAAGACAACTTCTCCAATAGTACTAACTTTTAGCACATAGCTCATAATATAAATAGCCTCATATGACACTCTCACATAATCTTGGAATGTGTGTATGAACCTAGCTCTTGATCAAGAGCTAACTTTTCTCTCTCTTCTATTAAAATATGAAATAATATGCTTAGAGCTAGTTCATAAGTCACTATTGGAGATGCCCTAACAACCTCTTATTATACTTGCTCTTACTTGGGAGCTGGAGAGGGGTTTGGTACTTGTTGGTTCCTTTGCTCCTTGTCAGTGTCAGCAATGCAAATTCAGCGGGCGTGCATGCATGCAACCACTTTCTCTCCTTCTCGTCCTTTGAAATTTCAGCTTGTGTGTCCTGCCTATCATCTGCTCTCTCTCTCTCTCTCCTTTTTCTATCTCTCTACCAATTAACAGCCTTGCAAGTACTGGTAAGTGAAGTGAACCATGGAGGAGCAGGCAGCTATGGCACAGTGTAGTGACTGTGTATGACAGTGTTGCTCACACTACCATGTATTGCGGCCAATGGAGTAGCTATATATCTAGAGGGTGAGGCAGGTTGGCAGCTAGCTAGGTAGGTAGGGTGGTGCATGCAATGGCTGGTTTCTCTGTGTGTGATGCCAAATGTGGCCAGGAGTAGTCAGGTGGTGGAGGAGAATCATGTGTGCGCCAACCTTTAGCTCTTTGAACACCCTTTCAGGCTTTCAGCTTTCTCCCTATTAGGGGGCAGCGCAAACCCTTCGACAAGGCTTGGTTTTCTTCGTTAAAATCTACTTACTGCAGAGTTGGAGGTGTATCAAGTCAAGTTACATATTACAAATGTTCCCATGAACTCTAATTTGATTGTTTGATTAGCTATTTTTTTTCTAACTTTATTTCTCGATTTATTTTCGTCGCAAACCAAACGAGTGTGTATTTTGCCGACCAACTGGTAATCTAACCGGTAAGAGTTTGAACTCCACCGATCAAGGGTGTTATAATGGTTTCTTTAGAGAATCAAGCCCCCTCTAATAAAAAGGAGGGGAAAAAATGAGTGCTTTTTTTTCAGCTCATGCATGCCAGCAAAATACTTTCCTGTTTTCCAAAAATGTGCTACTATGCCATGACAAGATTGTAGAGAATCCAATGCAAAGGGGATACACCCTGTTCATGCATAGATCCATGCATACATCACTGCTTCTTGTTGTTGGTGTTTGTTTGGCTCCAACTGAGGAGATCGATCAATCTGGGAGGAGAGATTGCCATCGTCGCATGACATGTTAATCTTGCAACTAGTTTGAATTATTTATGTGTGCTGTTTAGAAGAGATTGCGACTAGTCCTTTTAGAAAATAGGAGCAATTTAATCGTCAGTGCATCTATCGTAGCCGTGAATCAATTTGAGTAAAATTCAGTAAACTAAGACTCGATCAAACACCGTGCATAATCAATCGCTCAAGTCAACTCCAGAGTTCGTTGGAGAGAGTATCATCAAGATAAAATTAGTAATTTGATCCTGAAAACAACGTATAGCATATGTATTGTTCCTTAGCGGTTGTTCAGTCAATCCTTGAGTCGTCCATTGATGAGAGTGTTTACCAGCCACTAACTAAATCGTTGCGTACGTGGGGATTAGACCCTGTCCCGTACTAAAACCGAATGATGCTTCAATTCCTCCTGAGTTTTCAACTGCCGAAATGCCTGGGCTTCAACCATTCCAACAACTACTATGAAATGGACTGATTAATTTCAAAAGGGTTATTATAATGTGCCAAAACATAGAAACGTTAAACTTTGGGTTACCTTTTTTTTCCTACTTTAAGAAGAGAATATTTGTACTTTGAATGGAATATATGTTTGCAGATGATCGAATGGATCAGATAGCAGCCGTATACCAACAAGTACAATTGCTACATGCCTTCCATGTGACAATTCCCAACTTCCTCGATTAAATGTAAGCTGCAAGATTCTTCTCTCAGCTTTGACACTATAATAGGTGAGATTAAAGAAGAACGGTTGCGAGTTGAGCCGGTCGCGAAATGAAGTGGTTAATCACTTTCCAGGAAACCCCTAGTTATTTTGACAAAAATAAGGGCATGTTCTTTTCGGCTGCGGCTTTTGGCTGAAATTTTGGAATTTTGGCTGTTTACGGTACAGATTATGGAGAGACAGTTACTCACTTGTGATTTTGGCTGGTACAGATGTTGGGCTTTTAACGTGTAGATCGTTTAACTTGTAGACCCCGTCTTGAGAAAATACTCCATTTGAAAGTTAGGTACTATAACAAAAGCCAAAAACCGTCAGCTTTTGAGGTAAAGAACATGCCCTAAAGCTAGCGACGTCCGACATGACAAAAACCCTAAACCCCTAGTTATTGGGGGACGAGTGCATATACGGTGGTTGACAACTATTTTCCTTAACATTTCATCGATGCAAACAGTGACAATTTTGCACAAAAAACCTGGTGTTTTGGGCAGAAGTTGGCCCAAATCGGCCATGGCTAGCTTCATCCATGATCTCCCAAGTCCCAACCCAGCGCGCGGTGCGCGCGGCGACACCGCCGCTGCCGCGTGTCCGCCGCAGCGCGTAGCCGCGAGGTGCGGGCGGTGTGCACGTGCTTGCGCACCGCCGCATATAATTTTTTTCCCAACCCAAGGGCTTGTTTGGCTCAACCCTTGCATCATAAGGCTACTTGACCTAATTCTTGATTTAGACGTTTTAGAAGGCCTTAGGTGCTATTGTTGTGCATTATGTGGAGTGTTACATAGAGCATAGACCCTACACACATGGTACCAATCCACCAGAGCAAATCAAGGTCATGGCAGCCAAATTAATGGTACCAATTTGTTTGCAACATCTTAGAGTAGAGATCAAATTAAGAAGATGACGTCAAAACTCCCAATTTAATTGTTCATACGTAGGATTTTAGCTATATTCCGTCGGGAAGGTGGGCGCATTGCTCCGAATCGTCCTAACGATGTTGTCACATTTTTATTTTTTTAACCCTTTTTTTCTCATAGCAAGAAACAAAAGGCAAAAGATCGCATTAGGTAAGGAGATATTCCACGTGTGGAGGTATCTCTGTAATTCGTTAGCTGAGGCTGAAGCTTGTGGGAGAAATGGAAAAAAAAAACAGTTTTGACCTCTTGGATACTACCGTGTCAAATTGCACGTGTGACTTCTATCTACAGTGTCAAGATTGTGGCTGAAGCTTGATTAGCTAACAAATTATAATGGACCTCAGTGTCAATGTGATTGAAAGTTGACTGGTAATAGCTTTCCAGTACGACACCTAGTTACAATAATGGATACCACTATTCCAATTTCGAAACTTGTGTGTTATAGAATATTTGGAAAACTTTGTGTGTGTGTGTGTGTTTGTCTTAAGATGGATGCGCTAGTCGATAATTGTCCTTCCTATGGAAAGAAAAAAATCCCAGTACCTTGAACTCACCAAAACAAAATAAAAGTAAAAGAGGGAGCTCCTCTGTTTCAAGCATACTGCATACCTAGGGTCTGCCATAATCCCGGACGCCAGAATGATGCCACTCTATTTAACCAAAGGGCAGTATGTTTAATGTCATGCCTATCCAGATGATGACTAGTGTTCTGATGAAACAAACTCCAACTAGTTCTGTAAAGATTTTTTTTCCCTCTAGTTTAACACTTTGTAGGCTAAAGCAAGTGTTCAAATACAAGTAGGCGAAAATCTAGCTTGAAACATTTTGCCAGAAATTAGGATGTGGATGATGGCGTATATACATTTAGGTTGACACAGTCTATCTTTCACTGTTTCACATGGTGGTTGAACACGACCAGTTCGCCAATTCAACCGAGCAAAACGACTTGCCAGTTATTTCAGTGCAAATACAAAGATAGCGAAACCTGTCTTCAGACAAGACTTCGCCAGAACCAGATTTTTTTTTCTGTTGTTGAGTGGAGATAAATTTAGGTATTGATCGACACATCAGAGTGACAGCTCAAGCATAAACTGAAACCTGCTACCTTGAACCCTGACCCAGTCCTCACTCAGTGGTTGAAGAGCATGACTGCTTCATCCATTCATGCCTTCATCCATTCAGAAGAGAAGCTGACTGCTTATTAGACCCAAATTGATTTGCATACATATATATCATCATATATATATGTGCCCATGCTCAGCAACTCCAGTCAAACTTCACCAGAGCTACTAACAGATACTGCTAATTAAGACAGCTAAAACCTGCACGGTTGGTTGCATTTGATCGATCGATGCAAACTCTGTCTGATATTCCTTACATATTTGTTCATCGACGTCACACAATGGATTGCATACACGCTAGTATTAACTGTGTAGTAGCAAAGGAATTGACCAGGTAGGTGTGAATTTTGCAGTAATGGTCGGTGAGGCCGTAGCAACACATCAGCAGCACTTGCACAGAGTAACTAAGAGGAAACAACAAGCTGCGTTGCAACAGCAGTTTCGTTCGCTTTCAGGATGAGCTCCAACCATCCGTCTAGCGCGCAACAGTCCAACGGAATCCCCAAAACCACGAGAGAGAGAGAGAGAGAGAGAGAGAGGCCAAAAGGCAAGCAGGGAAGGGAACTTTCAGGAGAGGAGACGAAAATGACATCTTGTCTTTGGGACTAAACATCCATACATCCTATCCGATCCTAGCTAGAGATGAGCATACATGTTGGTGTCAAAATGTTCTTGTTGATCAATGCAACAAGAAAAGCTAGCTCGACACCATCGCACTCGTTGCAGTCGCTGCTCGGCGCTCACTCGTCTGCAACGATCAGACCGGCGTTCCTAGTAAACTGAGTGCGCCTTTGTTTTTGTTTGCGTTAGTGCGAATGTGTGATGGACAGAGACATGCAATGCAATGCAGGGATCGATCGATCACAGAAGTCAGATCTGGGCATGTTCACTCATGCTGTTGCATTACAAGTTCGCATCCGGTTCTTGTTGCAAGGGGAATTAGTTCTTGTTTTCTTCTTCTTCATTACAAAGGGGGAGAAGAGGAGAGAAACAAAGGAACAGAACAGAACATGAAAGGAGAGAGATAAAGAAAGAGGCAGAGGCAGAGGCATCTGATCTGCCTCCGCCTTTCAGTTTGTGTTGCCATTACATGCACGAGCTAGTTCACTTCTTTTCCATGCATCCATCCCATCATCTGAATAATCTGCTCACCTGCTTGCTTGATGCAACTCCCAAGCAGCAGAATCAGCAGCAGCAGTAAAACTGAGGCGTGGAGCCAAAAAGATCACATCCCCACACCACACCCACACAAATCGCCATTGAACCGCGCCATTAATTTACCTTCTCCATCTCTTCTTCTCCACTCCTAGTCTTGTTGTTCTTAAACTCTGAACTCTAAGCTTAGTTGAGCTTTGATCTTGGCGTCCTCCTGTACACCGCCGCCGCTCACTTGTCGGGCTGGCTTGCGCTGGTCATGTCGCGCCGACGCCGAGGAAGTCGAAGAAGGGACGGGTGAGCTTGTCGCCGCTGCCCCGGTCGGCGGCCGCCTCCCGGTGCTGCCGCGCCGACGACGGGGCGGAGAAGGCGGAGCGCGCGCTCGGCGCGAACGCCGCCAACGGCGCGGTGGCGTGCGGGACCATGTCGTAGCCTGCAGCGGACAAAGATCACCATGTCAGTCGATCGAAAGAGCATGTGACGAGGAAAAAACAGCAGCTTGGGACTTGAGCATGCAGCGAGAACGATCGGGGGCACGTACTCTGGTGGTAGAAGCAGGGGACGGCGGCGCTGCCGGAGCTGAGGGAGAGGTCGGTGGTGCAGGTGGACGCGGACTCGTCGGACTCGCCGCCGCTGTACGCGCGGGTGGCCGCGGCGGCGTTGTACTGCTGCGCCTGTGCGTGCGCGGCCGCCGCGGTGCTGTACTGGTGCTGGTGGAGCGGCAGAGGAGGGGAGCCGTGGTGGTGGTGGTGGAGGGCGACCACGGGCAGGAAGTGCGGCGGCGGTGCAGGGGACGACGGCGACGAGGAGGAGCTGGAGGGCTTTCGGCGGCGGAAGGCACCGGACTGCTCGCGCTGTTTGCGGGCCGTGAGGACGTGCCAGTGGTTCTTGACGGCGTTGTCGGTGCGGCCGGGGAAGAGGCGCGCGATGAGCGCCCACTTGTTGCCGTAGGCGCGGTGCGCCGCCAGCAGCCGCTCCTCGTCCTCCTCCGAGAAAGCCCGCCGGTTAATACGCGGGTCCAGCTGGTTGAACCACCGCAGCCGGCAGCTCTTCCCTGCTCGCCCGTCGCCGCCAAAAAAAGAACAGAACAATAGCACGAGTCAGAACTTTCTTTCTTTGCGCATTGAATCCAAAATGCATCGACTCTTCTCGGCATTGCATCAGGGGAGCAAAGCATCTAGGCGCCCATTGTCCTCTCTTACCCGATCTGCCGTCGAGCTTCTCGGCGATGAGGTTCCAGTTCTGGGGCCCGTACTGCGCGACGAGCTCCTTGAGCTTGGCGTCCTCGGCCGGCCGCCAGTGGCCCCTCGCGCAGAGCTTCCCCTGCCCGCCGCCGCCGTGGCCACCCTGCTCCGCTTCGTCCACGTGACCGTGGTACCCCTCCTCCTCCATGACCAGCTGTTCTTGGAACGGCGCCGGTGGCGGAGGATGGCCGAAGAAACCGCCACTCATCTCGAGAGCCGTTCTTGGATTCTCAAGGCTTCAAGGATGGAAGGGCAAGGCACTCGTCTTACAGAGGAGAGGAGAGGAGGGAGGTGAGTAGTAACGGAAGAAGAGAGGAGAGGGAGAGCTTCTTGTTCTGCTGCAACCGCGAAGGGAGGCTCTCTAATATAGGAGGAGGAGGAGGAGCCTCCTCTTGCTCTTGTTTGCTTCAAAAACAGCACCCCAACTAAAGAACAAGGGAATTAAATGCCTGCTTCTTTTTCTGAGTCTCTCTCTAAGGCCCGCGGCTTCAGTTTCGAACTTTTTTTTAACTTTTAGCTTATTTAAGCTGCAAACTATGTGAAACGCATTGATTATATTTTTTTAGTTTTTTTTAACTTTTTTCTTATTTCTTTTATATTATTCGTGATGATATAATAGTTTTTATTTTTTAAAAAATAATTAAATAATTAAAAAAACTAACAACCGTTACAGTATAGTTTTAGCTAACAGCCAAAATCAGAACTCAAAAGTTTAAGCTTAAGCTCTTTAGATTGGACCCTAAAATTGTTTGGTTTATTAATACTTACTTGGATTGGCTTGAGAGACTACCAGTACTACAGGGTAGGGTTTGGTTTGGTTTCCCTTACTTTGAGGCTGATGGCAAAAGGGTTGGAAAGGGTAGGGTTTGGTTTGGTTTCCCTTACTTTGAGGCTGATGGCAAAAGGGTTGGAAAGGGCGGGAGTGGTGTTGTTCCTCTCTCTCTCTCTCTCTCTCTCTCTCTCTCTCTGGGGACTTCGGTTTGTGATTCTTTTTTTGGGTTTCAGAGGCCACTCGTGTGGGTTTGGGGAGTCCAGCCCCAACCACTACAGGGGTACATCTCTGTCCCTCCCCACCTTGACAAACCCACCAGAAATCCCTTGTCCCTATAGCTATGCGCACCCCCACATCACCCCCACAAATTTCTTCACATTCTCCCTTACTCTCCTCTCATCATCTTCATCCTTGCAAGCACACTATTATGTGCCTCTTGTCACTCCATTACTTCCCAAGGAGTATTTTTTTATCAAATTTCAACAGTAGATTCTACCATGCATCTACATATATTTTCACCGGCTATGTAAAACTATACATATATATATATACATACACACACCAGGGCGGAGCCACATCTCAGACATGACAGGTTTCAACCTGGGGTATAGAAAAATATCTAGTGTACAGTTCGGATAGACTCAATCTAGTCTAGATAACATTTTCATAGCTTCAGCCGCTCCACTATTTTAGTAGCAGTAGCAGTATTTCCATCTCATCGTGTGAAAATAAAAATCATTGGAGTCTTGGTTAGCAATTACTTAGCAGTCCAGCACGACAAGATTGCGAAATTTCTTCGAAAAAGGTGTAGTTGGTGAAAACTGAAGGCACACGTAAAAAAAAAATGCGAAGGCGAAATGCTTTTCCTAGCACTGGGGTGAAACGGTCAATGTCGTGCTAAACCTGAGCTAAGCCAGCCAGTCCTGGATGGTCATAGCATAGCAGCCTCGTTTAGGGCGTCTCCAACAGCTGGCTATTTAGCTAGCTCGATCTGATGTGGCAAGGAAAAAGTAGAAGAGAGAGTAGTCACTAGTAACAAGCAAATAGCTGATCTATTTCACGTAGTCCAAGAACATGAGAGAGGAGCATGTGGGTCCAACAGTATAAAATAGTCTTTGCTTTTGTCTCTCACCTCCACGTCAGCTGACTATATAGCTAGTACTAGCTATTACCATTGGAGATGGCCTAATAGTTGGAAACAGTACCGGAGAAACGGCCACGGCTCGAGGCAATAGATTTTTCACAAAGTTTGGGTTCGGATAAGGAGGACTCCAGGATGGACTTCCAAAAGAGAGACACGCTGCATAAATCTATTGTTGTTGTTTCGAAATATAAGTTTGCACTTCACCATGCAAATAACACGTGCAGCTCTCTCTCTCTATCTATAGTATCTACATATATAAAAAAAAAGCTTTTCAAAGGCTATGCTGTCAAGGCCTTAGGATCATGGTTGATTTCTTTAATTCTCAAGAGAAACATTATTGGTTTCCCAAGGAGTAGTTTTATCAAATTTCAACAGTAGATTCTACCATGCATCTACATATATTTTCACCCAGCTATGTAAAACTATACATATATATATATATATATATATATATATATATATATATATATATATATATATATATATATATATATATATATATATATATATATATATACACACACATAAGGGTAGAGCCACATCTCAGACATGGTAGGTTTCAGCTCAGGATGTGGAAAAATATCTAGTGTACAGCTCAGGTAAATTCAATCCAGTCTAGGTAATATTTTTATGGTCTAATTCAGATAATCTAAATTATTTTACTATTGAATCCAGGATATAACTAAATTATGACTCTGTAACGCTGTGCACACATGTAACACGTCTCACCACACAACAAAACACATCAGAACCTGGACTGTGGCCAATAAGTGAACCCCACGAGGTAGTGTAGAAAAAGAAACAAAACAAACATAACGGCTCATGTAAAACACTTTTCACGGCGTTATAAACCGTTTGGCCCCGGAAAGCGAGAGAGGAAAAAAAAAGAAGAGAGGTGAAATTAGAAAAGCCTATTTTGCTCTGACATGACGTTGGAGGCGCAAGCAATTGCGAGGAACCTGCACGGCTTTTCTTTTTATTCCCCCTACTCCTTTTCCCGTTTTACCCTTTTATTTCCATGGTAAATCCGCATGCATGGAGGGTCCTATCCGACCATTAGATATTTCCTTTTAGTTTCTAAAAATTGCTTTTCAGCTTTTTACTATAAATAGCTTTTAAGTGGAATATTATTTTAAGATATAGTCTATAAGTTGATTGTATTATACACTGTAATGGCTTTATTTATATAGGTCAAAACTATACGTAAATTTTCTGTTAGGCCATGTGGATAGTTGTAAATAAAGTGATAATAAATAATTAACATTTGAATTATTTTGGATTTTGCATTTCTGAAAGTTTTGGTCAACCACGGTTGAAGATTTCAAGTTCAAATGATTTTAGTTTGTTCCGAGTGGTTTTTGTCTTCTCGAGTGGTTTTGGTCACGTCGAGTGGTTTTGCTCGAGTCCGAATAGTTTAGATCTGCTCCGAGTGATTTTAGTCGACTTCGGGTTGTTTTTGTTGCTCCGAGTAGTCTGGACCAGTCCGATCAGGTCCGAGTGGCATCGGACGGCTTTCGAGTAGCAACGGAATATCGGGCGACATTTGAGTAGCTTTGAAGCATCGGACGGCTTTTGAGTTGCATCTAAACATTGGACGGCACTCGAGTGGCATCATAGGATCGCATGGTTGAACGATCGTGACAGATTTCGACCACGACCTGCTTCGACCACGTTCGACTTCGACCGATAGAACAACCATTGAAGGTAATCGTAGATACGATACTTTTTCATGGTCATAGCTACAGTGTTTTTCATTGTCGTAGAATTTTTGATCGATAGTTGTAGGCTTTGTAATCGATGGCGTAGACTTAGTACTCGATACTTGTAGACTCTCATGGTCGGTACCTGATACTCGTAGACTTTTCGGTCGGTATTTGGTAGTCGTACTCTTTGCGGTCGATAGTCAAAAACTTTGTAATCAATAGTCGTAGACTTCCTGGACTACTGTCATAGGCGTAGGCTTCGCAGTCTTGTCGTCATAGTCGTAGACTTTGCGATCTGCTGTCGTTGTCTTCGGGTTTAGTCGAAGGCTTTGCGAACGGTTGTTGAAGGCTTTGACTTCATGTTTAGTATGAGTGCTTCATTTCCTGCGATCTGCGAGTACTTTGAGTACTCGTGTTTGGCCAACAAGGATGACTGGTTTGTGCTCGGTAGTCAAAAGGACTCGGAACTCGATGGTCATGATTTTTGCGATAGGTGTTGTGATCGATTGTCAGAGACTTGTGGTATGTGGTCGATACTCGGTAGTCGGTACTCAATGGTTCTGGTTAGTAATGATGCTTGTTATTACTGAGTGTTTTTGTGAAGCGATAGTATTTCTCAAGTACTTGTTGTTTTCGAGTATTCATTGAGCTAGCTATCGTAAGAAGTTGTCTGCAATTGATTGTGTTAAGAAGAGTTTTGGATTCCTTCATTTGAGAAAAGATAGAGTTGTGTGTTTGTGTTTGAGGTGAAAAAGGCTTGGACGTTAGCCTATAAAAACCGGGAGAGGCTAAGGGCTAACGTGTGGATTTTTAGAGGGCTTTCGTCGAGAGAGTTTTTAGGGGTGCCGTGAGGGCACTTTGTAACCACATCCATGATACAGAAATAATAAATTAGATCTATTATAAGAAAAGTTTGCTGCCATTGACGACATGTTTTCTGAGCATCGTTTCTTCTGTCTCCGGCGTGTACTCGTTCAAGTGATCGAAGCATTTGAGCACGTGCGAGCGAATCAACATCTTGCGGTCGTAATTTACATCCGGTAATTTAGATTGTTTTTCATCTACTTTTAGTTTTGGTTTCAGGTGTCAAAACGCGGAGGCAATCATTCACTCTCTCTGATTGTGCCATACGATCCTATAGTTTTGTTACTCAATACTCTCTCTCACGAATAATTTAAAAATCATAAATAGCAGGCTAAAACCATAAATAGAAGAAAAAAAAGAATAGCTCATATGCACATCAGTACCATGCATGGCCTTTGATAGCATCTAGTTTCACTTTTTTTTATGTAAAAGAAGTATAGTAGTGGTACTTTGTTTATTGTGAGTAATTTGCAACGCAGCGACGAGCCATCACTAGTCACTACTACGGGATAAGCTACCCTAGTTAGATTTAAATTAGCTAACTCGATTATTTTAACCTGAAGCAAACTATAGCCTTAAGTGTTTCGAGCTATGTGCTAGGGGCCTAGGGCCAGCAGGCCATCTAGACTGTCTCCATGAGAGCATCTGTAGTGTATGAAAAGAAGAGGTCTTAAGTCACCTTAAGGTCAACCTTATACATTACAGGGGTGACTTTAAGCAGACGCTAAGCAAAAAAAGCTTAAGGCTGGTCCTCAAGCTAAAGACCTGACCACAAGCATTAAAATATAATTTTTCCTTATCTGACAAGTGGGACCGTCTTAAGGCTTTTTGGGTTATATACACTATAGAGTTGGTCTTAAGGTTTAGATAGAACCCATCTTAAGATCTTTTGGGTTATATACACTACAGATGCCCTTAGCCATCTTGGACGGTTCGGTTGTTCGTTTCCCGGTTCATGCCCATTTTTTGGGACTCTACACCTTAGCGCAATCTTCTTCTTGGCCAACACTAATCCGTGCAAAAAGAGGAAAAATAAAATGGCACAATTAGATCATAATCGCGATGCCGGAATTTCGTACAAGTTCATTACAAATCGAAACATGCATCCACTCTCACTTGATATGGATTTCCTACGAAAATACAGCAGGAGTCGTGCCATAAAATTGCCTGAAACTAAACTAGGATAAGCAAGTCCCCAAATACTCTGCCGAATAGTGGCATATTTGTAGGATCAATCGACCTCAAGTTTTTGCAAAAAAAAAAAGCCTAGTTAATACTAATATTTAATAGTTAACCTTACACGTTTGAGATCTGGCTACGCCACTACAGGCGAAAGCCCCGCAGGAACTGTTCTCAAAGAAATTATGTACTATATTTATTGTCAGGTTAGGGACTAGGCGCCATTCATAAGTTTGCAGAAAAGAAAAGATCTTCTCCGTTTTGGAAGAACAGTAGTACGACCACTCCTATCTGGTTCCTCCGCCACATGCATCAACCAATCGCTGACAAAAGGAGGGGTGAAAACCTGCAGTACTTGACTACATAGTCTACATGTGCAGTGCAGGGAAGACCAAAAATAGAGAAGAGAGAGAGAGAGAGAGAGAGAGAGAGAGAGAGAGAGCTGCACACTGCACACCACATCTGAAGCTGGCCAGGCCACTTCGTCTGCCTCCTCATAACAGCCAAGCGAAGTAAAAACCTGTACCCTTGGCATCTCTGCTCCCCTTCACACTCGGTTACGTTTCACTGCCCAGCTTTATGTGTATGTTACTGGTCGCGGTTCTACAGAGATGTTTAACTCTTTTCTTCTCTCCGTGTTTCTTTGTTTGTTTCCCATCTCTCCCCTTGTACTGCTGCTCCCGTAAAGCAAAACCGTCCTGCTTGCTACGGCTACAGATCTCTGTTCTGTTGATGACGACGACAGTCAACTAATGGCCTCAGGTCCTCCTCTTCCTTTCTTTCGTGCCAGGGCTGGCTGGATGCTTTGATTCATGTATGTGTCTTGGCGGTTAGTTAAACGGAAGATTTGATTTGAATAGGCCCAGATTTGATTTGATTTGGTTTGAATCGTTGCAGGGTTTGCTGCTTCAACAAATTTGAATGCGCAAATTAAAAAAAACTGCATCGTCCTTTTGATAGTGCAGGTATCTTCATTTGTAATTCCTCCTTTTTTTGCACATCCACAGCAATTAAAAAGTTCAGCCTTTTTCCAATGAAATGCTGGGGATTTGAGCATGCGAGTGCGAGGCAGATGCACGCACGCGAAGGTCTCTTGGCGATGTAAAACCTATTAAATATCCCATTAACCTTTTCGGCATCTTTGGCTTTTCAGGTCAAAAATGTCCGCCTAAATCGTGCCGCTTGTTCCCCAGTTCGTCTCTCGCCGCCCTACACATCTCCCTTTCCTTCATCGCTAATCCAACATGTCTATAAGATGCCAATTCGAACGAGTGTTTAGTATCTCTTGAGGACTTAGTGGTATTTGGTTGTACTTGTTCCCCCAAGTTACTAAAGGTGGTTTGTTGCATTCGAATTTTAGAAATTGTTATATAGCCAGGAAAATTGCACCTATGGTACACGATGGTCTTTCTAACTGATGTTAGGGAAAACTTCCATGGAAGTTTGGACTTCATACAGTGACACGGTCTCTTCTTTTTGTTCTCAACTCAAAGCCTCGGTCGTCAAATGCGAGATCGAACAGCACACTTAATCACTCTCGGTCAGATTCGAGGACTGTCGAAAATGCGATAGGACTCAACGAGAATTACACACAAGTGTATTACATATGGGTATCTAAGGTTACAAAATGCCCCCTCTCGACTTACAAGGGGTCTTATTTATAGAGTGGGAGGAAGAGATCGGCGAAGTTATAAGTTTGCCCTTGAAACCTAGCTTAGTCCTAAGGGTATTTTCGTCCTTCATGTCAAGTAGGTCCCGCCGCATCCGAGGGACTCCGGGGCCGGTCCGTGTGCCTCGCTCAAGGCCCAAACCCCGTCCGAGGTTGGCCTACAGACTCTGCCCTAGGCTGAGCTCTGGACTTCGTCTTGGGTCGACCCCCCGATCTCGTCTATGGTGGCTCAAACCCCGGGGGGGGGGGTCCGGACATCATCCAGGTGGATTTCGGATCTTAGCCAAGATCAATCCTGGGACCCCATCTGGGGCGACGCAGACCACGTTTGGGGCGGACTCCATTCGGGATTGGTCCATGGACCTCGTCCGGGGTATATCCCCGATGTGTGTCGCCACGCTGAAATTGTCGTGGGCCTGAGGTAACGCAGGGACCCTCCCTCAACAACCCCATTTGAGAGTGCGGGAATTTCTCGATTCCTACATGAATTGAACTATAACGAAGATCCCTGACCAGGTCAACATTTTCAGTAAAGGGAAGTCGAAATAGAATTTTATTTCAACCCATTTAGCCAAGACCCACCTAGTACCTTAATCAGGTCCATTAAACCTGGTTACGTTTACTAACTGAGAGAAAGATTTATTTAACATAACTAATCATTGACCCGTTATACCCATTGCCCACTGTCGACCAGTAAGGGGTAATAACTAACTCCCCGACTAGTGACTATATGTATAAACCGGTCGGAGTTATAGGGCTTGTTTGGATCCATAGCAATTTTAAGAATCAATAAACCGGATGGGATCATGGCAGAGAGAGAAAGGTAGTTTTAAAATCTACCTCCAGATTCTTAAAAACAAGAAATTGATACCTAGCTTTTGCGCTTTTTGCACAAATACCCATTTACCCTCATTAAAGGCCACGCGCATGGTGTTTAATCAAATAGTATAATAGTCTATTAGCACCAATCATAAATGAAACTAGCTTTTAAAAACTAGGGATCCAAACACCCCAGTGTTGCTTAGAAACTAGCTTTTAAAAACTAGAAGTAATAGCTGGTTTTTAAGAATCTGAAACTGATCCAAACAGGGCCATAATAGTTTATCACATGGAAGATAAACTAAACATGTGAGAACAGTTAACGGTTGTTACGATGAGACACGCCCGTTGATAAAGGATGCAGCAATTCAAAACACACAGAAGATATACATGAAGTCAAGTGACGTATGTTACATGATTAACTGCCATCCCTTAGATATAAATAAGGGAGCATGCGTGCCTCCCAGAATAGAGAAAAACATTCTTTTCCATATTTCTTGTAACTTTATTATCCACGTTAATAAAGTCTCTAGGTGTTATTTTTCATAAACTCAATAGAAGGTCATGAGTCTTATGCATCCACAAACAGCTTCCTGTAAAATTCTTGTAAAATTTTGAAACCTTTTTTCTTTTGAAGGTAAAATTCTTGAGGTCTGTGTCCATTGTAACAGTAACGTGGTTGCCGTGCCAGAGCTAGTATAGTAATTTCCATGCATATCCACACGCAGTATCAGGGATAGCCGTATTGGCTGTAACTAATATATTATGATTGTGACTGATGATTTTTGGCTAAAAATAAATAGTAATATCTAAATTAAGTTACTTTAAGAAAGAGCGCATGAGGATAAAAAAGTGTGGAAGAGATTCATACAAGAGACGGTAGTGAAAGGAGTAGAGTATGTAGCGCTTGTGACTCCTGTTTTATTTCTAAAACAAAAAGAGTAGAAAAACCTCTTCAAAAACCTGAATATTTATATTAATTTTTGGCTTACCTCAACATAAGCTAAAATCGGAAATCAATACACCTTTAATCTTTTATTTTTAAAATCGAAAATCAATACACCTTAATCTTTTATTTTTGATGTATATGGAGCGTAGGCAATGATGAGAGCAGATAGGCAGGTAGGTAGCCCTCCCTCTTTTGTCAAACTGCACTCTGCAGTAACAGCTGATAATTTTCTGCTGTCATTTCCATCTAGAATGGCAGAAACGCCCCACGCCTGCAATCCCTTAAATGAACATTAACTTATTGTGATCCTAGCAGCCGAAAAGAAGATCATGTTGCAAGAGTATTCATTTCACCGGATCCTTTCAAAAGGCAAATCTTATTTTTTTTCATGAGTATGTACATGCGTGTAGTACTGTGTTTATATTCATATTACTACAAGGCAGAAACAATGAGAAGAAGAGCATAAGAATAGGTGGTGATCGGTTCGGTTGAAAAGCTCATGGCTTATGGCTGAAAACATTGTAGTTGGCTGAAAAAAGTACTGTAACTGACAGAGGCTTATTTAGCATAATTAAATTTACAAATTTTAAAAATATAAAAAATATGTTAGCCCATTACGTATAATACAAACAAATACGGGAAAAAAAGAACCGGCAAAAAAACTCAACAAAAAGCCAAAAGTTCAGAAAAAGACGAAACTTATGAATAGTAAAAAATAAGCCAGAAGCCGAAGCCGAGTTGATCAGGACCTTAAATTGCATTTGACAAGAAAAAGGCATGAAGAGCAAGCAGCACAATCAACAACGCAGGTATGGATGGGAGGCTCGAAAACAACAAAATTACCATGATAAAACATTTCCATATGTAGCAACAAGTAACTTTCACCCAAAAAAAAAGGGGTAGCCTAACACATCCCCTTTGCTGGGGATTGGACTATGCTCCTACATCCGAAGCCCATCCATGGATGCCAACAAGTAAAAGTGAGAGAAAGAAAGAAAGGTAAAGTAAAGGAATAGTATTGGCAAAAAAGGCAGCGCAAGGAACAATTTATATGTCATTCATGTAGGTGTGTATGTGTGATAAAGAGTATATGGGTTTGTTTGTTATTACCACCACCGCACCCACTCGGACTAGCAAAGTTGGGTGCTGCTATGAAAGGTGAGGAAAGGGTGTGAGTTTAGTACTTCTTGGGTTAAAGATTTCACAGGGCTATCTATTCGTGGGTAAATAGACGGTACGGTACGGTCCACTTAGCTTGTTAGTTTGAATGGGTCGTACCATTGTTGGTCCATTTAGCTCGTTAGCTTGACCTAGAGAGGGTTTATGCTATGTCCGACGGTATGTGTCCGTTTAGTCCGATGGGTCAGCATGCACAACTAGCCTGTTCGGCCCTACTGGTCCAAAAAAACTTGAAAAAAAACATAATAATTTAAAAAATATGTAGAATTCAAAAAGTACAATAAATTAAAAAAAAGCACAACAAATTGTAGAAATTAGAGAAAAAGGCACAATAAATTATAGAAATGTATTAATGAGCTTTATTAATATTAAAATGGTTATCTCGTTAAAAACTTTGCCAAGTAAAACTCAACTTGAGAAAATCTTGGCAAAGAAAAAAGAGTGCAACCTGTAGCTCAGCATTACAGGTGAAAAATCATAAAAAGTACAATGTATACAAGGATGCTCTAAGAATCGTCAGTATCATCGACGTCTCGACTGCATTCAGTTCTCTAGGGTTTGCTCTGCCATTTGAGGTGGAGGTGGAGACATTTCATTCCCGAAGGATGAAGGTTCTTTCGGATCAATTTCATATTCACTCACAATAAAATTGTCAAAACTTTTCATAGAAAAATGTGGAAAACTACAAATAGAAAATTACATTATTACCTATTTTATATGACAATAAAGAAAAATAAGAACAATATAAGTACATAAAAATTAATATTGTTTCCTCTTTTCTTGTCTGTAGGCCTGATTTTGAGTTTTTGGAATTTTGTTAAAGATATTTCGAATTTTGCCAAATTATCACAAAGTGTATCAAAATTTTCACAAGAGAATCGAAGAAGAGATTGCTAGTGAGGGTGTGGTTGAATAAGAGGAGGGTATGCTACCTATTTATAGAAAGAATTTGAGATTTTTTGACCTTTTGTATTTTTTAACTCACAAATAGTCACAAAATAGCTATAATTTTTTTTAAAAAAATTAACCGTTACTTGTGCTAAACAAGCTAAATAGGCTGTGTCTACCGTGCTGTGCCGGGTCAAACGTGTCTAATGGTCACTTTTCGTGCCAAGCGTGCTGAATGAGCCAAACGTGCCGAGCGGCCTGCTGTGCCATGCCCAGCCCGCCACTACTCAATGTGCGTGCCGTGTCGGTGCCCAGGTTCGGCCCACCCCATTGTGTTGTGTCGGCCCGACTTGACGCTTCTTGTGCTATACCATGTTATGGGCCGTGTCTACATTAAGGGCATGTTTGGTTGGAGGCTGGAAAAAGCTGCCTAGACCAGATATGCATCTCAGGCGTTCGATTTTGGATGCCTGAAGGCAAGATATGTTGCTTGACAGATATTTACCTGCGAGATCTCCAACTAAACAGACCTAAAATCCATAACGGACTATGGATATGGCCTATTTTAGATACCACTAGGGCTGTTGCTGGAGCTCATAGCCAGGACTGGTCCTGCCTCAGCGCACTGTGGGTACAACACTACTCCCTCTCCCTCTCTATTATTGCAGGTGTCAGGGAGACAGCAAAGCAAGTTGCTCCCTCCTTTCCCCTCAACTGTTTCCCTTTCCATCTCTGTTTCCCACTTCCCCTCCCTTTCCATCTCCTAGTCATCTCACGCCCGCTTTGAAGCCGATGCTCGCGCCTCTCTTTTCCCTTCCTTTCCCGTTTCCTTTCACGATGATTCGGCACTATCCGACTGGTTAATCAGCCTGGCCGTCTTTCTTTCTCGTGCACGTAGTATGTGGAATGCTAATACCAGCAGTCCAGTAGATGTTAAAAAAAAAAAAGGAAAAGAATTAACCCCTAGCTCCTTTGCTGCGTAAGGGATTATTTTGAGTGATTTTTGACTGAAAATCACTATAGTTGACTAAAAATACTGTAGTTGACGATAACTTATTTGGCGTAATCAAATTTTAAAATATAAAAATAGATTAATGAATATGGGAAAAAATAGTACCGACAAAAAACTTAAAAAAATCCAAAAAATCAGAAAAGGATGAAATTGTTGAATAGTAAAAAATAAATCAGAAGCCCAAACCAAAACGAGCGGGCATATCTATCTAAGGACGGATTACACAGTCCAGAAGAGAAGACACGTACGAACAAAGGGAGGGGGAAAAACTGCATTCAGATGGACGGTAGAGTAGTTCGTGTGGGAGTAACAAAACCGAATTGAAGAGCCGGCCGGAGCACCACTCAGGCAGGGCACACTCGCCCAGTAGCGAGCGGTCAGCGAGTACGGCGAGTAGCAGTCACTGCCTCTGCCGCCGTTACGGCCACTGCGCCCGACGCGCAAGGCGGGGCCCACCCCCTGACACCACGGCGCACGCACACGCACACGCGCGCGCCAGCTTTCCGACGCGCCGGCACGGCTCCCGAGACGAGGCCACCTAACGCCGTCCCGCCTAACCCCTGCTCCTCCCCCGAGCGCTTAACGGCGGGAGACGACGGCGCCGTCGATCGTGGGGGGTTTGTCGCGTAGCCTGGGGGGAAAGGCCGTTCATGGGGAGCGGGCCCGGGGGACGAGGCCACACGTGTGGCGGGGGCACGTGGACGGCCTGATTGGACGCGGATTTGATTTGGGCGGCGGGGATCGCGGCGCCTCGTGGCGCGGGATGGGATGGGATTGGCGTTGGCGTCGGGATGGTGATAATGCTCAGGTTTTTTCACCTGTCTTTGGTTCTTCGGAAGGCAAAATAAATCCAACGGTTCCTTTAAATAATATCTTTGAAGTCGTTTTTTAAAATATTCTTTTAGTTAAAAAACTAGATGTGTCATCTGTATTGATATCTTTATCGCTAGTCGCTGTTTTAAAAATACAGATCGACTATAGCTACAACTAAAAGCTATCAGATAAAAAATACGGCAAATATGGGGCTTCGGATTCAGTCCTGCAGGGTTGGAGCCTGCCCGCGCACTTCTTCACCCTTTCATGGCCTCTTTCTCTTTCCTTTCCGTCAGTATAACCTGCTGGTCTAGATCTGCTGATACGCTAACACATGTGGCTTCTATCGGGAGTCCTGATCTGAGTTTAAAATGTTGTACTAGCATTTGAGAACCGGGCTGGGCTGGACATGAACGCTTGCTCGTCGCAAAGTTCCCAGCCTGGGCTTAGAGTCACTTCACTTTATCCCCAGCTAAGCACATACGAGGAAACTCTACTCTAAAAAAGGCAGTGAAAATTCCAGGCGAAAGCTCTCCAAATTCATATATAGCTGAAAGCCAAATCTTCACCGACGGCGACGAACTCGTCGTCGGCGACGGTGGTACCGCGAGGGGTAAGCCGCCGGGCAGTGGGTGAGTTTGGGGTGGTAAGGGATCGCCGGCTAGCCGAAGAGTGAAGGTTGCTTGCGTTTGCAGCAATGTTCTAAATAGCGGGATTTAGCGGCAGCTTTAGCGGGCTATAGCGTTTGGGGAGGTCAGACGCTAAGCTATGCCATATTTGGCGCTACAGGAATTTTTCCGCTATTAGCGGCTAATAGCACGCTATAGCCGCTAAATGGAGGTTCATTTAGCGCGCTATTGCCGCTAAATGGAGGTTCTATGTTTATTATAATATTATGTGTTACTTTTTGATCAGCCGCTAAATGACTTAGCCCGCTATAGCCTTTCTTAGCCTTTAGGAGAGGCAGTCGCTAAAGGGCTTAGCCCGCTATTTAGAACATTGGTTTGCAGTGGATTAGCCGCCCCCATGCCTCGGGTCCAACAAGCTTACGTTTTTTCATATTTCCACAGACAACGTTGTCCATATTTCCGGTTTCTAGCTTGTCCTATGCGGTAGGGTTCGGCTCGCTTCCGCACCTAGCGCTGACACCGATCGATCGACGGATTTCCGAGTCAAAATTATAACGATCGAAAACGATAGTGCATGCATGAACTGATGGATGGATAGATTCGTTTTCGTTTTCGTTTCAGCATCTGTATAGACACGACAAATACAAACGTGATCCACCCAAGAAAACGACGGTGCGTAGTGCATGCATCGCCCCGATCAAGCACATGCGGTGTCGCCGTCACTGCCGGTTGATTGGACGGTGGTCGAGCGACTGTGCTGTGCTCACCGGCGGACCCAGGGCCCGACGACCCTGGGCTCCTGCCCGGGCTCATCTTTCTGTGCTAATTGGAGCTCATAGTCGTATGCTTCGTAGTTAGAAACTAGCATATATTTTTCCAGTTAAGTTTTACTTTATAGATCCATGTGATCTTGTGAACATGTGCTACGATATGATTCTAGTTAAAACTAATGTGGTTGTTATATTTTACTTGTATTATAATCTATATTTCTAAGCGTTTGTTATTTAGACTTTGTTCTTCGTCCAGGCTCGTCAAATTCTCTGGGTCCGCCACTGGCTGTGCTGGAAATCTGGACACATTTGGACCCCTAAACACCCGAAATTCCACTTTTGGCCCCTAAATCAAAAAAATTCCGTTTCTGGACCCCTCCCGACCGCGCGTTCGCGAAGCTGGTGCCACGTGTCCCGGACGCGCGGTCGGCGCGCGGGCCGTGATCGGAGCGCGCATCGCGCGCGTGGGCGGCGATCGCGCGGTGGAGCGGCGGTCGCGCGGGAGGCGGAACACGTGGCGCCATCTCGCCAAACGCGCGGTCGGAAGGGGTCCAGAAACAGAATTTTTTTGGTTTAAGGGCCAAAAACGGAATTTTCGGGTGTTTAGAGGTCCACATGTGTCCAGATTTCGCTGTGCTGCACTGTAGGCAGTTGGGCGATCTTGTTTTAGAGGGCACACAGTCCTCATAGAGTACGAGTTAATCTAGAGTGGTGATTTGATCCTCATAGAGTACGAGTGCATACTTTAACTATTTTATGTCCTCTTTGCGTCTTTCTATCCAAAAATAGAGGCCAGAAGAGAATACAGGCGAGAAGAAAGACGAGTACCAGGGTTAATGCCCTGTTTGGATACGCTTATCTGAGAATCGATTTTAATTTGATCAAGATTTTCTGATAAGTCGCGATCTGAAGAATCTGCGATCTGAATAATCTGAATAATCCTGATGGAGCTTGCGGTACAGGATTTTGGATTCTCAGTGCAAATGCTGATTTTCCCACCGCGGCGGTTGAAAGAATCGAAAAATAATCAAAGCGTTTGGGTGGGATTCTCGCTTAATTCTACCCAGAATCAGATTTTAAGCGTATCCAAACAGGGCCTAAACCTAGCATTCAAACGCTGGTGTGCAGCGCGCACGAGGCGGGGCATAGGTCCTCGGCAGTCGGGCGAGGTAGGCAGGCGGGCAGATCGACCAGGCAGCCTGCCCGGAAATGTCTCCACCTGTGTGATGTGATGCGTGTGGCACGACAGCATTGTTGCATATATTGTATGCCGAGACACGCACGAGTGGGCGCTTGCATGCACCTGAGAGTAGTAACTGTTTCGATCGTACGTACGCGTCGCCTGGGGGAAAATGAATATCCATATGACGCATATGTCTGGGCGAATGGACTTTTCCACGGGGAGGTAGCTGGCGTTAGAGCAATTTCAGCAGGACCCCTACTTAGGTGGTGATCGGTTCAGCTGAAAAACTCGTGGCTTATGACTGAAAACACTGTAGTTGGCTGAAAAAAGCATTGTAGCTGACAGATGCTTATTTAGTATAATTAAATTTAAAAAAATTTATAAATAAAAAAATGTTATCCCATTACGTATAATACAAACAAATATAGGGAAAAAAAAGAATCGGCAAAAAAGCTCAACGAAAAGCCAAAAGTTCAGAAAAAGACGAAACTTATGAATAGTGGAAAATAAGCCAGAAGCCAGAAGCCGAAGCCGAGTTGATCAGGGCCTTAAGCCCTCATCCTACTTTTGAGGGCTCAAGTAGGGGCCCTGCTGGAGTGAGTTTTTTGCCTCTCAGCCCTCAAAAGTAGGATGAGGATGAGGGTGGGTCATATGTGTCATCCCCTCTAAGAATGAATTTGAGGGTCCTATTTTGAGGGCTCCTGCTGGAGTGTAGCCCAAAAAACAGAGCCCTCAAAAGAAGGAAGAGCCCTCAAATAAAAAATAGGGGCCCTGTTTTGAGGGCTACTGCTGGAGTTGCTGAGTATTAGTAAGGGAAAGCTCAATGACCCGTGCTAGTTATATGCTCTTTGGGAACCAAGGTCTTTTCATATTAACTGGTTTTTAGTTACAATCAATAATTTTTGGCAAAAATAAATAGTAATTACTGAAAAAATTAACTTTAAAAATAAAAGGACTAGCAGTGGGGAAGTGAGGGATAGATGCATATGTGAGATAGAAACGAGAGGAGTAAGATGCTAATGCGCATGTGGACTCTTGCCTTATCTTTAGAGTGAGACATGTGGGGAAGCCGCTTCAGAAAGATAGATATTTATATTGGCTTTTAACTTCTTTAAAGAGAAACCAAAATGAACCCTATATATATATACTCTAAAGTGAGTTTCATAAAAAAATATTTTTATAGCATAATTTACATATAGCAAAAATAAATGATTCCGATAAAAAAATTTCAACCAAATAGCATTGGAGTATCTTAGAATTAGTATTTAGATATATCAAAAGTGATAAAGAGGAATAAAATATCCGTTTAAGTGGTATATTAAAAGTAAGAGTATGTACTCCTGAGATACGAAATAGGCTTTTCAATGCGTATTTATAGAAATAGCTGTGTACAAGCAATATTAACAAAAATAGCGTTTCTACCGTCCGATCACCAGACAGCGGTGCCCAATAGTCGACACGTGGCGCCTACCATCCGGCCAGCAAACGGCAGACGACAACAGTTAACTATTGGCCAAGTGGCAGGTGCCTGCCGCCTGTTGGCTGGATGGCAGGTGTCACATGTCGACTGTTGGACGCTGCGAAATACTATTTTTGTCAATACCATTTGTATACGTCTATTTCTGTAAATACGTGTTGAAAAGACATTATACATAGTCTGCCTATATATATATATATATATAGAGAGAGAGAGAGAGAGAAGGATAAATATAGAACAAAAACTGAAAGCTAAGGGACACCGATGAAGCAGCTCATTTGATGAGCAAGATGTTACTCTAGCTAGTATCCTCCTGCGACCGAGTACACTGCTGCATGTAGTAGTGCAAAAGATGAATGTGGTACCCTCTTTGGGCTTGTTTTTTTTTTACTTCAGCTTATAACTACAATTCATGGCTTTTAGCTGTTCGTGAGTGTAAAGTATAGAGTAAGAGAAACTTATGTGCGATTTTGACCGATATAAATAAAGTTGTTATAGTATATACTACAATCAACTTGTAAACCCCATATTAAAAAAACACATATTTGAATACTAGTTATTGTAGAAAAGCCGAACAACCACTTTTAGAAGTTGAAAAGAAAAGACCCTTTGTTTCATTATATCTTTCCATAGCCTTGGGAGTATTTGTTTTGGGTTTTGTTAAACATCATTCAGATGTTTTCTTCTTAACTATCATTCAGATTTATGGCTGTTGGATTAGATATCCAATGGCCATGAATTCTCCCCCTCTCCCTTGAATTCTACCTCCTCCTCCTTGAAAAAAATCTCCCCCCTTAAAAACAAGGGTCCCTTGATTTATAATCCAAGGGTCACAAATTTGGATAATAGTTAGGAAGAAAACATTCGGATGATACCTAGACACTCTCGTTTGTTTTAATATATCTATCTATTGCGAGGATCTAGAGCGTAGTTATTGTATTTTTTCTCTCTCTTCTCATATTTAAATATTTTAAAAAACTAAGTTATTATGATACGTTATTTAGTAGCTGTGTGTGTGGTGGACTGTAGACATATATATAACGAAACTGGTGGAGTGGACTGTGGACATAATATATTCAAAGCGTGTGCATGCGAGAGGAGGGTAGGGTCAATTTTATTAACTTGTTTGTGCATGCGACCCAATTAATTTAAGGATAGTAGACAGGACACTGTCACATAGACATTCGTGGGGCAGCCATTGTTGATCAAGCTACGCTACATATGTAGCTAAAGGCAATTGAACTGTCGATGGATCGGTCCTGCTCGTACCACACGCGCCCCGCGAATTATTGTGATTAGTAAGCACGCCACGGGGAAAAAAATTGGGAAAATTGCTCTCATGCCACAAAGTTCAGAGCCATCCTCCATTTGCCACAAACTTGAGTGACTTTGTTATTATGCCACTGATTGATTATTTTGTCTTTGTTTTGCCATTTTGCATTTTGAGGACGGAAATGACTCTTTTGCCTCGTCAACGATGGAGCGGCAGCGGGCTCGGCGGTGGCGCGGCCGCGGCGTGGCGCGGCTTCCTCCACCCGCTCCTCGCCCCGCCGCCGACTCCCTCCCGCCCCTGCCCCTCCCCCCCGCGCCGACTCCTCGCGGCCTGCTCGCCTTCCGCTGCGTCGGCGCTCTCGCCGGCGGCTTCTCCGCGGGCCCTCCCGACCACCGCGCGCCACCGCCGCCGGCGCGCTGCGTCCGACGAGCCCGGGAGTGGCGCGCGGGTGGTCGGGAGGGCCGGCGGAGAAGCCGCGGAAGGAGGCGCGACGCGCGGCGCAGGGGCAGGGGCGCGGAGGAGCCTCGGCGGGAGGAGCGGTGGAGGAAGCCGCGGAGGGAGGCGGCGGCGGGGGAGGAGGTGGAGGAAGCCGCGCGCCACCGCCCGCCGCGCCGCGCCACCGCCGAGCCCGCTGGCCGCTCCATCGCTGACGAGGGCAAAGGGTCATTTCCGCCCTGAAAATGCAAAAATGGCAAAACAAAGACAAAACAGTCAACTGTGTGGTATAATAACAAAGTCACTCAAGTTTGTGGCAAATGGAAGGATGGCTCTGAACTTTATGGCATGAGAGCAATTTTCCCAAAAAAATTCTCTCGAACCCGTCCTCCTAAGACCCCTCTCCTGATTTTTCCCACGTGTAAGCACGTATCTCAAAGCATCGCTCCCAAATTGCCTCCGCCGCTTCCGGTTGCACCCCTCTCCGGCGCCACCGCTGAGAGCTCGCCGCTGCCGTCGCGCCCCCTGGATTGTCCCACCTCTTCCTGCCGAACTTGGTCACTGTGTCGCCGTCGCAGCCGTACTGGATGGACTGGAGGACGAGGTCCTAGGCGGCGTTGTACTCGACCGAGCGGAGGACGACGGCCCGACGGCGGTGTACTCAATGGCGTGGAGGACGAAGACCTCGGCGGTGGTGTAATCGATGGCGCGGAGGACAAAGTCCCCGACGGCAGCGTGGTCGGGGACAGGTGGATCCGGCGATCGAGGGCATGTGGATGTTGAGATACGGCGGCGGTGTACTTGACGGCCCTCAGGACAATGGCCTCGGTGGCGCGTGGTGGGGGAAGGCTGGACACGGTGCTGACGAAGTCGATAGCGCAGTGCGCGGAGGATGACGACCCCGGCGGCGGGGAGGCCAGGGATGGCGGGATCCGCAAGCGCTGGGTTCGAGGCGGCGAGGGCGGGGCCAGCAGGATGAGGCGGTGCTAGGGTGGCGTGCTCACGGAGGCTTGACGCTCGCTAGAGTTGGAGCGAAGCCGTGGAAGGAGGTGGGAAATGGAAGGAGGAGAGCACGAGTTTTTTTTTGGCTTCTTCAAGATCGATGCTTCTACGTGGCACAAATCTAAGATAGGATCTTAAATGGTGGATGTTTGGGGCCTTCCCTTGAGAATTTTCTTCCCAGGGCACGTGACTTATGTGATTAGTTGCTGAGTAAATTAACTCCAAGTATATGTGTGCATGGTAAATTAACTCTTGATATAAGCTTAAAGTCTATTATATATATAGACAAGAAGACATTAAATCTAAATAATTAATATTATTAGATTATACATATCTTTATTAAATAACGTATTATAACTATTTATCCACTAATCGGTATTAAAGGGATATATAATAAAAAATATTATTATTACTATTATAAAAGAATGAGTTAGTCATCGTACGTCCCTTCTCCTCTAACCACCCCATTATCAACTTTTCATCACTCTTCAATTTTTAACTAATCAAAGTAGCCATTTTCCATAGCATGATTCTCTATATATCCAATAAATTTGTTGCAACGCACGAGCAGATAACTAGTAATAACTATATATTTAATCTTCATAATAAATTTATATTGTGAGAATATGTTTTTCAAAAGTAGGAATTTTATATTGCGGCAATGAGGGCTTAGAGCAAGTACAATAGAAGAGGTGACTGCCACCTCTAGGACTAGCCAAATAAGCAAAAAGAGTACATATGGCTCATGTGGAGGTAGCTAATACAATAAGTTGAGTAGAGGTTACCTCTACTAAAGCACTCAAACATTTAATATTTCGCTAGAGGCGACCCTAACCCTTATTGTACTTGCTCTAAGAGCAAGTACAATAGTATAGCCAATTAGTGGCTATAACACTTATCCATTTCATCTATAGCCTTCAGAAAAATAGTTCATACAATAAGGTAGCTATTACAATAACTATTTGGCCCTACGTGTAAGAGAGTGAAATGCATATTTTTACGTGCTATAGCTAGCTGTAATTTAGTAGTCAGCTTCCTTCTCTCTCTTCCTTTCTCTCTCTGCCACGTAAGATTTGGTTGATATTATATTTGCTATAGCCTGCTGATTAAGTCTTATTGTACCTACTCTAAGAACTAGCATCGCCTCCAAGTCCTCGTATGATGTGCTAGAGGTCACCTCTTGCATGAGGGGTAGCTTGCCTCTCTCTCCTCTTGTCTCTCTTCCGTATAGGATTGTGTTGACGTGGATTTCGCTAGAGACGACCTAGTCAGAATCATTGTACTTGCTCTTAGTAAGTCTCCGGGCACCTTCCTAGCTCTTGGAAGCTGGAAACTACTAAATGGGCTGCATAGTAAGCTTAGAAATAGTAATTATGATCATTGCCACCGACGAAATTCGATTCAGGCATGATAGCTGCACATGCCACGCGCGCGCACTCCATTAATCTAAAAGCGCGCGGATCGATTGTGACTAAAGATCAGTACTCGTAAAATGACTCGAGCTGCCTTAATTAGTTAGGACATTATAGTGTAGGTGCGTAGCAGGTCCCATTGACTGTCTTTTCAACTTTGCAAATACCGGAAATTAGGCTTTAACTAGCAACCTTTTCTTTGTTGGCACTCCCAGTAGTACCTTTTCTAGGTACTTTTTTTCATTCTTTTTTAGATTGAGCTTCGGAGTTCCAGGACCAAAGAGTTACTTCATACAAAATGGAATGTAGATCGAGTCATAACTAAAAATTTTATAGCCATATCTAATTAGAATGCATTAAAAATAATTAAGACATTTAAGATCAATTTTTATTTTTTTCCCAATATGCATATTTGGATGGGCGAGACTAGTAATTCGTAAAAAAAAATGATATTAATTTATTTTAGTGTATGTATGTGTATGTATGTATCTATATATATATGTATGTATGTATATACGTGTGAATTAAAATAAATTGATGAAAGGCAGATCTTCTACATATATTAGTAGTGTGCCCGTGCTAACGCTACGGTAAAATACAAAACAAGATAAAATTTGTAAAAAATAAAACGAATAATCAGATTCATTAAGATTCACGTCTCATATTACAGAACACCAAAACAATAAAGCGGGAGAGGAATTCGTGGATGCGCACCTTTTTACTCTCATCCATATCAGCCTTGTTGCCAACCAAAATTTTGTTGACATTATCAGAGGCATGTTGCTCGATATTCCGAATCCAGTTTCTTATGTCTGTACGTTGAGTGAATCAAAAGTCAAATAATGGGCAAAAGTTCAAAATGGAAGCATCAGGGAATATATGGGTATGAAGATAGTACTGTTGAAAGATGACTCATCAGTGACGTCATAAACAAGCAGGATACCCATGGCTCCCCGGTAGTATGCTGAGGTAAAATGAAGCTTACTTGGTTAAAAGGTTATCATATCACTTTGCAGAAAATTAGTCTAGCAGAATGGAACAAGCATTATACTAGTGGTAATAGTCCGGAAACGTTCTTGACCAGCTATGTCCCAAATCTGTAGTTTAATATGCTTCCCATCCAGTTCTATTGTTCTGATCTTAAAGTCAATATACTGCATAAACCAAGTATTTGAATCAGTGTGAAGGAACATAACAAATGTCTCAATTCCCATTTGATGTAGGAAGACATTAGGATAAGTAAAACAACCAACACCAAAAAGACCTACGCAATTGTGGTAATAAAGCTCGTAGTGAAGGAACCATCAGAGAACCGCAGGAGGAGGCAACTATATTTGCATTGCATCAAGTACTATATTTTGCTCATGTAAGTTGTTGTACCGACAGGTTGCTTTCCAGAAGCCAATTGAGAAATGGTCTTCATTAGAAACCTTGCAACCTGTAGGGAACAACTAAGGTTATGACTATACTATTGACCAAAACTGAGTGAAGGAAAACATATTACAGAAAAAGATAAGATAGGATCCAATATGTGAGGTCATCCATGCTCAACCACAAGCAGGTAAGAATACGATTAGTATCCACAGGACTAAGGAATAGCATACTAACGTGCAAAAGCAAAATAACATTGTCTCCTTCATAAGTGCAATCAGGAACGTAGACAACAAACAATTCAGGAAGCCCACTTTTAACATAGACAGCAAACAATTCATCCACCTAACATCCAACTTTTAACACATCACAAAAAATGCATCTAATCTTAAAGAAAAACTAAAGGGAGTCTGAAATAAAAGCGGGCACTATCATTGCACATGAACTTTTGCCAAGGTACACACATAAATATACAATGCTAGCAAGCAAAATGTTTAAAGGGAGAAGAACTAACGTTAGCGCCATGGTATCACAGACAAAAATGTTACCGAGTTGTGCATCTCACTCCACATCAAATGGACAATAAAGCAAATCACAACAATTGAATAAAAAAGGCAAGCAAGAAGAAATCAAGAACATGCAGGCGAAGGATTCAAACAACATCGATTAAGAATGGCTCGCCAAGATTTGCACCGAAGTGGAGCATGTGCGCTCGTTGGGCCGCGTCTCCACTGTCTTGAAGCACTCGAACATCGGCATCGCATACCCAAAGAGCTTCTCCACCGTCTATAAAATCTTGAAATATGCACCTGTAAATGCAATCCCATCTAGCATCAGAATTCAGAAATGCTACTTGCAACCAGATATACATTTGCTTTTGCTTCTTCCAGACCTACTTGATAAGAAAATAACTCCCTGCTATGCTATTCTCTTCATCATTTGAAGAAATCTTACTATAACAAATGTCGGTTTGATTGAACATGGTAGTGCTAGTGCAGGATCAATTCCTAAAAATCATTCATATACTATAGAAGTGTCCAACTATCCACAATCAATACAAAAAGATCATTCCTTTCATACACTACAATTTGTGGGTAGTAGAACTTAACACTGAAGCACCTAAAAGTATACATGATTTCTAGATCTCTACTTGAAGAAGAATCATATGCAAGAAGCAGTACCCCTAATCTCCTTATGGAATCAACATAGACTTCACAATACGTAAAAGAAAATCGGGATTTGCTCCCATACCTTCAGATCTAGCGGGCAATGCTGGCTCTTGGAGATGAGGGCGGATGGCGAGTGGGCGCGGAGGGCGGGCGGCCTCGGATCCAAGGGAGGCGGCCGGGGCTTCAGGATGCTGTTTGTGGGGCAGAGTCAGTGGGGCAATGCTTTTGGATGAGGAGGAGAGGCGACACTTATGGATGGGTACGGCGTGAGGAGTGGTGGGTGAGGAGGACGAAGGCATGGTGTGCCGATTGGCATGGAGTTAGGCGGCTCTTGGAGATAAGGGCAGATGGCGGTGGCGGGGCGGATGGTGGAGCGCTGGGGCGGCCTCCATATCCAGAGGGAGGCGGGGCGGATGGTGATGCTGTCAGCAGGGCGGAGTCGGTGGGGCGGCGCTTTTGGATGAGGAGGAGAGGCGGCGCGGGGTGGGAGGGAGGGGAGGAGGCGGCGGCGTGGGGTGGGGAGGAGGAGGAGGAGGCGACGCGGGGTGGGAGGGAGGGTCAGGGGCGTGTGCGTGGGCGCGGGTGGGTTCTGGGTTCAATGATGTGCATGATCCGGATGATTTTGGCCTTAGGATCTTCAATGAGTAAGAGAAAAAGGCTTGAGGAGAGATCCAGGCCATTCATTTGTATGAAGTTAGATTACTTTGGTACACAAATCTGGGTGGACTTAGATTAGACATGACTGTGGGGGTGGTTGAGGGGTGAATTTAGTAAAGAAAATTTTGGTGTATTATAGAGGGGTAGAGATACTAACAACAAATGACTAAACTATTGATTTAGTTTTACACTCAACTCTTCTGTCGACCCGTACCATAATTATCTGCTCTACAAATGGTAATCTCCACAAAATTTGGTACGCAGTTTGTACGTATAGCAGCACTCTATGAGAACACAGAAGGCAAGCAAGTCACACATACAGGGTCGCTTTTCAAGGTAGCAGCAGAAGGAAAAACAACCCCGACACCCCACAAAGTACCATCAATGACAACAAAGCCAAACTCTCGAATGGGTTTGAAACCAGCGTCTCTTTTTCTGAAGTACTGTTTAGAGCAAGTCCAATAATAGAGTCAAATGTTTGGCTATAAGTCAAGTTATAAGAGCCAAGTTATACAATAATCTGTCTTCTATTTGTCTACAAAAGACTTTTTTATTATTATGTGGTACCATGTCTCACATTCTCTTTCCTACTCCTTCTCACATACATTTATTATCTGGACCCACCACTGCATAGGCTCCCGTGTGCAGCTTGTTGCTTGCATGAGAGCCAAGCTCTCATCTCTCTCCTCTCTTCTCTCCTCCACATCAACAAAAATGCTGACTAGCTTGACTATAAGATCATTGTTGTACTTGCTCTTAGTGCGGGGGCAGAACTAGCCCAAGCTCTAGACTGGTCTAGCTGCTTTTAGACTGACTCTTAGACTAATTCTATTTTTTATAATTTTTCATAAATTTTACATAGTCTTCAGTAGGGTTGGACGAAAAACTCGAAGCTCGTTAGCTCGCTCGGCTCGTGGCTGGCTCGGCTCGGCTCAGCTCGTTAGGATAACGAGCCGAGCCGAAGCCAAGATTTTAGCTCGTTAGCTATAACGAGCCAACTCGAGCTGACTCGCGAGCGCTCACGAGCCAAACGAGCCATGCTTCCAGAATTTAGATATGCATATGCTGCTTCCATGGACCTAATTTGTACTCTATTGCATGTGTTAATGTGTAAATTTGTACTCTATTGTACCCAAACGAGCCATGCATATGTTAATTTGTACTCTATTGTACCCAAACTCAAACGAGCCTAACGAGCCAAACGAGCCAAATTTCCATGGATGAATATATGATGGAGATATTTTTGGCCCCGCTCACGAGCCAAACGAGCTAACTCGAGCTTTTGTCGAGCCGAGCCGAGTGGCTTTTAGCTCGTTAGTTATAACGAGCCACTCGTTATCCTACCGAGCCAGACCGAGCAGAGCCGAGCCGAGCCGAGCCAGCTCGATATCCAGCCCTAGTCTTCAGCTGCCAGGCCTTGGGCTACATAGCCCGAGGTCTGGTTCCACCATTGGTTTAGTGAATTGCATTATTTTTGAAGACATATAAGCGTAGACACACTTATATAGATACGTCTATTACACACATATACATACATTCATACATAGAGAGAGAGAGAGAGGTGTATTTAGTGATCAAATCTAGTATCTACGTTCTATGAGACTTTATGTCTTCATTTTGTAAGACATATGTAATAAACATATCTACATAAATGCGTGATGTCGGTGTCGTGTACGTACACGTGTGTCTCGTTATTGTACTTAAAAAAAAGGACCACAAAGCAGCACAATTAGCACTTGATCTCTAGCCTGCAGTACGTACAATGCAACCACTCAGCATCAACCTCGGATTATCCTGTCCCTTTGCGCACACGATGCAGATGGTCATTTGTAGCGTTAATTAATCATCCACACCGGTCATACACACGACAAAAACCTGCCTGTCCTGATCATACCTTTTTTTTTTAATAAGACGCACACAGATCTTAATTACAAGACGGGACAGGGGACGATCTAAACGGGAAGAGCACAATTTTGTTTTCTCTAGCGTACAACAACTTAAATTTTCTCACGCCTAAGTTAAACAAATTTTAACTTTGTTTAAACTCACGACTTAATATGGTTTGACTGTCGCGCTTTATTAGCCTTACTCCTCCTTTTCAGCTCATGCATTACAACTTTCTTTGAACAAATATATAGAATAGTTTCTCCATTATCTTTTTGAATCGATTTATTAAGATAGTCTTTTCAAAACGGCTCATCAGTATTCAGCTCGTTCACATAAATACTTATATTAGAATAAAAGCTATCAGCTACAACCATAACCTATTAGCTACAGCTAAAAACCCACCCTAACCGACGATGATAGCTCATTTCTGGCTAAAATTTGCGGCGGCCGATTTGGCCACTGGATTGCTTCACACTTTTTAAATGGTGTGCCTTTTTAACGTAGGATCTACTAGTCGATTGTAATATACACTGTAATGAATTTATTTATATCGGTCAAAATCACATATAAATGTCTCTCTCTACATACTTGTATATAAATTGTTACCATTTGTAAGTTAAAATCAAAAATTAAAGATTGAAAGCCAATACAAACACACCTGCACTCCGCAGCTTCCTTTGGTTCTCGTCCCTGCAAGCGTGTGATGATTTGTTGGGAGGCGAATGCATGTTTGCCGACCTCGCGACAGGGATCATTCACTTCACTTTTGCGTTAAGCCGAAAGCGAGCACGGGCACGTCCTGTTTTAAGGAACAGTGTGTGAACGTGCCTCTTGGCTTATTAGGCCGATGATTAACCTAATCTCATGGCTTGTTAGGCTGATGCTTAACCTAATCTCACCCATTTCGTGTAACCAGTTGCATGTTAACCCCTGGGCTTCTCAGGTATGTTATATTGCCTTCGTGTAAGCAGTTGCATATTAACTCGCTCCTTGTGTGTAGTCTAGCGTCTGATAAAAAAAATAAACCTGGTTTTTTTTTCCGGTGCAGATATCAGAATTAATGTCGTGTACGCACACTTAGGTTGTTAGTTTAGTATGACTCGATAAAACTGGTCGGGGGGTTTTTTTTTTGGCTTGATGTTATGTTTTTTCTAAACGTATTTACCCTGCGAATTCATGCAAACAAAGTGTTACTACAGAGAATGCAACCTAATGATGGCTGAATTTTCGAGTCTAGCGATTTAGAGGCCGTTCCAAGTGGCTTCAGTTTCTAGCTTTTAAAGTTAAAACAATTTGAAACATTGATTTCTTAATTTTAGTTTTTTTTTATTCTTCCGTATTGTTCGTGAAGATATAACGATATTTTTTATTTTTTAATTAAATAGCTCAAAAAATTCTAATAACTAATATAATATAATTTCAGCTAGCTGTCGCAGTCGAGAGCTAAAGCCCTCGTTCGACACTAGTCACCTGTCCTAGATTATTCACGTGAGCTCCCAATCTCTTTGATTGCTTCGGTAATTTGCACTAGTCTTTTTAAGGCTGTACAGACGCACACTTTACACATATCACTCACACGTACATATACGTATACGTGTACCTCACATTATGTACAGATCACCGATGATCGAAGACTAGAGTACCTACTATTGCACTCAGCGCAGCATCGCGCGGAAATGAACGGTTAGCGGCAGCTGGAGGCCAACCGAGGTACGCCCAGCCCTGGTTAATTTGCACGAGTTACCTCAGCCAGTAGGCACCAGATCGTAGTAAAAACTGGCAGTTTGTTTTCCCCCTCTTGCGTGCGTGTAGGAAAAGGCGTTGGCGAGTAGCGGTGCCTGGAGATCCGTGCCTGAGTAGTAGTGGGGTGGGGGGAGGCCAAGTCCAGCGAGCGCGGCAGCTTTTGCGCGCACGTGGGATTGGACTCGTGCGACGTCCGGCGGCCGCTTCGCCCCGCCACGTGGACCAACCTGCGCCCTGCCGACTCGGACGTCGGCTGTGTTTGGAACCGCTTTTTTTTCCGGTGCGGTCGAGGGAATCGGAGAATCCCACAAAATCTTCCCAAATACGCTGCGTCAGATTCGCTTTTGCTTACCGCAACAGACATACCACCGCGAGAATTGAACTGCATGGCCGATTCTTCATATCGCAGCTCCGCTCCCGCGGTACCGACACCGCACCGCGCGGTCCCGATACGCGGTCCCAAACACGACGTCGTGAGCCCGTCTGCCGCGCCCTGGGAACCGCCCCACCTGCCCCTGCCCGATTTAATTAGTTAAATCAAAACACTAAGTTTTACTTAATTTAAGCTTGTTTCTAGCATGTGGAATGGTATCGACGACGGTGTCCGATACACATTAATACCATTTATAGATATAACTAAAGGTAATTTATATAATAAATTAGCTATATAGTTTTTTATGATATTTTTATAAAATTAATAGGTTGTTTATATAGTTATCTATATAATAGTCAGGGGCGGAGCCAGGATCCAGACAAAGGGGGGGCCGACCCGCCAAGGCACCGGCGTCATGGGCCCTGGGCGCCGTGTGTCGGCAAAATTAAACATACACATATATAATTAAACATACACATATATATTATCATATAAATTTAATCATAACACATATGGCAAAATAATATAGCATACGTCTAGTAACACAAAAGAAAGGTACTTTCATTACATCTCCACAAACTTGAATTTGTTACATCTCCACTAACTTGAATTTAGCACGACGATTACCAACTAGATCATAAGATTTGATAATATCATTGGAACTAATCTTGGCTGCCAATTCCTTTTCAATATAAACTATCATGTAGCTTCGCAAAAAGCCATCTCCCATTTTAGTCCTAGTACGTGTCTTGGCAAGTTTCACGGCTAAAAAGACTCTCTCAGTGGTCGCTATTGATATTGGAAGAGTTATGACTAATCTTAGCAATCTATCGACCATTGGATAAATAGAATTTTTACCTAATCTCACTAGTCCCTTTGTTAGATCAGCAAGTGATGGCAATGTACTTAGCTCTGGATGGTTGCATACATCAAGTTGAAAATGTGGTAGTTGACACTCCAATTGAGCTTGATCTTGACTTGAAAAATCAGCGGGATAGTACTTTTCCACCAGAGTACTTATCTTTGAAATGTCAAAGTCATCTTTTGGCAGGGTCCTAATTAACTAATTGACTGTGATTAAAGGTGATTAAGGGATCATATTAATACATCTGGTTAACCATTGGGGGGGGCCAGGCCCCTGCCCGCCCCCCCCCCCTCTCTCCGCCCCTGATAATAGAATAAAGCCATTTATAACACTGTCAATTGAATACTAGAGGATATCTTTCTCCTTTCTCCTCTTTTTTATATCCAAAAATCCTATACAGTATAAGTTTACAGGTAACTAGCATGTAACATTCTACGTACTCTTAATGCTCCCTTTCGTAGCAGCGGATGGAACATGGTCCTTATTAAGTCATAAACTAAAGAGGCACGATCATCAAATCTGGCCGCGATCTCGAGTGATGCAGAAGAGCTGAGTAAAGAACTAGATGAGTTTAAATTAGTCGCTGTCCGTAGGACAGCGAATGCTGCTGCAGCAGGCGACGTCGAGTGAACCAAGGAAGCTGTGGTTAAGTGGGGTTCCGGAGCCAAAGTTTGAAGCTCGAGTTGCTTAAGAAAAAAAAAGAATCATACGGCGAAATATCGAGTGCAAACGACGATCCTATGCATTGTCCACGGCCATTCGATTTTGCTCCTCGAATTTACATCCCGGTAATTTGTGGGGCCTCCGAGCATCCCCCCTCGTGATATTTTTTGGTTAGACCATGTGGATAACTGTGAATTAAATAATGATGAATAATTGATATTTGGATTGCTTTGAAATTTACGCTTGTGAAAGTTTTGATCGATTGCAGTTGAAAAGTTCAAGTCCGAGTGGTTTTGGTCTGCTCTGAGTGATTTTAGTCCAGTTCGAGTGGTTTTGATCAGCTCTGAGTGGATTCGATCGGGTCCAAGTGATATCGGACGATATTCGAGGGCTATCGGAGTATCAGACGACATTCGAGTGCCATCGGAGTATCGAACGGTGATCGAGTGGCACCAGAGGTTCGGACAGTAGTCTAATGGGTCTTGTGATGGATGGTCTGATCGGTAGGTCCAAATGGTAGACTTCGGCCATGTTTGGCTTCGACAATGGTATTTCGACCACGGTAGGTAGTCGCAGATTTCGACCTCAAACAGTGAACCGGTCGTAAGCAACATTTAACAGATCGTAACCGACAGTGAACCGGTCTTAGCTACAGTAACCGGTCGATAGTCGTAGTTACAGTAACCGGTCGATAGTCGTAACTACAGTATTTTTCTGTGATCGTAGTTACAGTACCCGATCGATATTCGATAGTCGTAGACTTTACTCGTTGGTACTCGATAGATATTGCATCACTCGAGAACTCATGTTAGATTAGTGGTTGATTGATTTGGTCGTAGCGGTTGTAGGTGATACTCAAAACTTGATGTTCGATGATGCAGTGATTAGTTGATGATCGGTAGTCATAAACTTGGCGATTGGATGTCTTAGTTGTAGCGATCGGTATTCGATAGTCGGTACTTGATGGTTCTGGTCAGTAGTAATGCTTGTTATTCTTGAGTATTTTGAGCAGAGCTATGGTAATTCCGAGTACTTTTTGTTTTCAAGTGCTCATTAAGCTAGCAGTTGTATTGAGTGATCTAAGGCTGATTTCTGGATAGCGATGAGATTTGTGGTTGTGGATGATCTGGTTGGCGTTGATGGTTGGTTGAGGTTATAGTTATACGTGTGTGTGTGTGTGCTGATGACGGTCAAGTTGAAAAGAATTTGTGCCGAGAAAATGTTTCTCTGGTCTTTGCATGTGCAGGTGAGGGTGGAGACGATCATAATCGGTGACGAGAAAGACTGAGACTAGAATGGGGAGATCTGAACTCCAGATGGTTGACGATGTCACACGAGGTGGTCGTGCTAACGTTGGAGCACGTGGAGATCAAAGGTGATGATTCGTAAAGAAGCTACGGGTGTTGCGATCCTAGAGGTTTCGACATGAAAATTGATGATGCCAGATGGAGCTACAGGTGGTGTGTTCCTGGAGGCTTTATCACGTGAAGAGTTAGGAGTTGTGGATGGAGTCCATAACTGAGAAGATCGAGAGATTGATTAAAACCCATGTTTGGAAGAGTTTCAGGTCTCTTGATTTGAGGAAGAGATGTTATTTCTTGTTCGTGTTTGAGTCGAACACTGTTTAGGCCTCTAGCATATAAAAGCAGGTAGAGGCTAAGGGTTTTAGCCATGGCTTTGATAAGGCTTTTTGTGCTAAGGTTTTTAGGGGTGCCATGAGACCACTTTGTAACTATAAACATGATATAGAAATAAAAGATCAGATCTGTTCTCAAAGAAAGAAATCGCCCCGGATGTTGTCTCACATCTCAATCGAAACACCGCGAGTTGTTTTGAGCATCGCTTTCCAGTGCCCTCGTCGGTGTGCTATCCCATCACGATCTTGCGATCTATGAGCATGGTGTCTTCGGTCGTCTGGTCAATCCAACCAATCAGAGCACGACATTGTCCTCAAGTTGTTCTCGTTTGAGCAGTCAAAGCGATCAAAAGGATGAAGGGTTCGAATCTACATCAGTTTTATTTTTGAGAATTCTTTGCGAGAAATTCCTTAGAAAAGTAGGTTACAAGTACGTGTATTCAAATCTACATCAGTTTTATTTTCGACAGTAACATCAGTAGGAACCACATAAATTTGAGAAACCTTCTTCCAAACATCATTACCTTAAGTCTCAATGTAAGTTTACATATGACACTTCAAAAAATAAAATCAGTACTATCTAGTCTCGAGCGGTCGAAGCGACGTCTTTCAACGAGTATGAACTTAATTTGAATTGTATATAGCCTGTGTAACTTCGGATTGTATGTAGTCTGTGTTTTTCCTAGACATGTACCCCTCTCTCTCTCTCTCTCTCTGTAACTTCGGATTCTTTTGGGAAGATTGAATATATGTACTTTTCGCTTGGGTTACATTAGACATTTCTTTCTTCTACAACGAGAGTGACAGTGGATTCGCAGGATCTCCCGCATATGCATCTACTCCAGTGACAGAGCTATTGATGCATACATGTACCAAACTTTTCAACGTGCCTCACCAGCGTCCATGATGCTCTACAGAAACCAGCTGATCTCACTGTACTTCACTCGTGTTGATTCATCCTAGCTTGTCGCATTAGAAACTGTGAGCCGGGTGTGAGGTCAACAGACAAGAGTTCGGCGCATCGCCTTTTAACTTGTCTGTTCGTTTGCAGCGGCATCGTCTTGTGCTTTAGCCAGTTTCTTCGATCTCGTGAAGTTAGTATGCGTGATCCGGCCGGTCAAAAAAGGTGCAGGCGAGTCGGCTAAAGCCTAAACTAGTACTAGCACACCACTAGAGCTAGCAGCAGGTTAACGACAGAACAAGATGATCACCGGCCGTGAGTACGCTTGAGCTTTAGGGGTTGTCATTGGCTATCGCCGATGGCGGAAAATAAATAGAAGTGATTAAAAAAATATAATTTTTAAAAGAAGAGAACAAGTGGTGAAAAAAATAAGAAAAAGATATGCGCGTAAGATGAGAACGAGAGAAGTGGGTGTATGATGCACCCGCGATCTCTTACCTTATTCTCAGAGCGAGACATGAACGAAAGAGGTGAAAATCCGCTTCAAAAAAATCAAATATTTATATTGGCTTAAGCCAATATGAACACCGCTAGTTTGCTAGCCTATGGCATGGCCGGTGCCGGTGCCAATTATGGGTTATGTATGTGGTGCGTAGATCCTTCAGCACAGCATGCAGATCGAACTGTGCCGGGGGTTCTTAAACTTACCTGGTCGTGTCGCTTCGATTTCCCGATTTGAATCTTAGAAACGCCGATCGAATGGCACAACCAAACATAATAATCTAGCAGTAGAAGTGTGCCACGCATGGAGCTTTGGATAATTTTTTTCCTTTTACCTTTCATTAATTTTGCAAGTACTGAATTTCTCACTTCTCTGGCTGCCCTTGAAAATGGCAGCCACATTATCCCAAGTCGTCCTGTTTATCGTCGAAATTGGCCTCCATCGAGTACTCCTGCGTTTGACGGTGCTCACGATCGAGAACGCTTCGACCGAGGAGAGAGACAAGAGCAGGAGCACAGATCATGACACCTCTCGTGTGCGGGGCAATCCGGCAATGAGTAGTGTAGTTTAGGTAGGACCTATTTGGTTGCCTGTATCAGCTTATGCATCTATATACGCGTGGTCAGGCTGAGGAGGGAAGCTCCTCAACCGCGTACGAGCTCAGCCTGGCTCCAGTTACTTTTTTGCATCCACTCGTGCAGGCTCTCACCCCGATGCAGCCAACCAAACACCATCTCCCTGCATGAGCGGATGCGAGCTACCCTGATACAGGCAACCAAACATACCCATACTTGCTCGCTACGTTCATCAATACGTGTTATTCTAACTTTTAAAAGTTATTTTTTTATATATATAATAATTCTATAATTTAGAGGTTTAGAGGCAGTCTTTAACTGCTTGTCCTTTTTCATACCCTTAGCATTTTTTTAATTCTCAAGGCTATTTACTACTATGGATTAGAGTAACACGTAGTACCATCTAAAAGTAATAAATGATCTAATAAAAAGGATGATTTAGATAATTCTAAATATGCCTAGGTTAAAATGCAAAATTCTATAATTCATGTATTCAGAAATGGATCGAGTAATTAGCAATGTATTTAAGACATGTACAATAGTATAGACAACTGTTGTCTATAATATTTTCTATGTCATCTATAGATAACACTAAAGACAGCTCATACAATAGATTATTTTTTTTCCATATTTTTATAGATAGTTTCTCTATGACATAATGTGTTTTGTTTCTTGTATTATAGTCGATTATTGCATGAGAGACGGCTTAATTCTGTATACTTTCTCTTTCTTCTCCGCATCTTGTGTCATACGTGGCAAAACTTATAAATAAGTGACGTTACATCATTGTACATAATCTTAGTAGTAGTATAGTACTACTAATTAAAGCATATTTTGTGCGGTAATTAACCTCTAAACCTGTGTACATGCACGGCCATTGAGTTTTTGAGTTGACAAGCCCCAACCAAATCTTGAAGTTCCCGGACAACAGACGAGGGCCACGAGAACGTAGCATGTATCGCTGTGCTTTCTTGGAGAGAGTAATCTAAAGGTGCACTACTTCTAAAGTCATAGCACTAGTACTATTACTGTAGCGTAAAACCCATGTTTACAAGCCTCAAAGAAGCCATCATCACCATATCATCTTCTTGATTTCGAGAGGCTTCTTCTCTCTTCGCCATCTTCTCCTTGGAAGCGGCTCATATCATTTCAAGATGCTTTGCTAGTAGCAACAATCGGCCCTGGCCAGATTGGGCTGGGTAGGCCCAAGTGGGGCCCAAGTCCAAGAAATGGGCCCAATATCATTAACTTCCTGTGAACAAGCATACTATCCAAGTCCAACAACATAAGCATACGTTTATAGGATTGTTTTTCCCAGCAAGCCTGCAAACCATATTGAAATCTGACATGCATTATTAGCTTGCCAAGAACTTGCCTAAGTCACACCAACTTGCGCAGATGTTAATTGCTAGGGCATCAGCAAGTTTTACTGCATACATACGTAGAAGGAGCAAGATTGCACACCACTATGTACAAGGATCTTGCATATTGCAGTCTAGCCCCATCATGAATACAGCATGTAGCAAATCCATGGATTGTTCTTGGAGATGAGCTCCATTGATTGAAGGCAGTGGAGACTAAGACCAAAAGCACAGGTTTAGCTTTACGGCATTGACAGCATTCCCAGGTTCTGTGGCGATCCACATATACATCCATGGAGCCTTCGGCCCGAAAGTTCAGTAGTACCACCCTATGGATCGACGACCTCAGCACACACTCAGCAGAAGAACATTATGTGCCTGACATTTCCATGCAGCAGCGGCAAAGCCTGATAAAAATGGAGGGTGGGCTCAAAAGGCTAAGTTAAATTGATACAAATATATGGGCCTGTTCGGCTGGCCACAAGCCGGCCGGCTTTTCGCAGTTGCTACAGTACCTAACTTTTAAACGGAGTATTTTCTCAAGATGGAGTCTACAAGTTAAACGTAGTACACGTTAAAAGCCCAACATCTGTACCAGTCAAAATCGCAAGTGAGTGTCGATTTCTCTGTAATCTGTACCGTAAACAGCCAAAATTCAAAAATTTCAGCCAAAAGCCGTAAGCCGCAGCCAAAAAGAACAGGCCCTATATATTTTTTCTGTTGTGCAATCCAAATTCATACATGAAGTCATGAATAGAAGAGAAGCAAAGCAAAAAAGAGAGAAATACAACAAATATACCTTAGTAATGGAAAGCACATCCTCAAAACATATAAATATGCTTCCAATGAGTGGCAATATAACATATGTATATTAAAATTAGCAAAATTAGTGATACAATAGTAAATTGTAAATGATCATGACATTCAAAATAAACGAAACATACCACTGAGATGCTAGCTTAAATCATGAGGCAAATTTATTCTGTGAGATTTCATACCTTAGAAGCGTCTTATGATTTTATTATCATCAATACATGTAAAAATTTCTCGCTCGATGTAGCACACCATCAAGTCATTAAGCCAATCATCGGTTACCTTGTTGTATAAATCCGTTTTGATAATATCCATTACCGAAAACATTCTTTCAACAGATACCATTGTCACCGGAAGGATCAATGCCAACTTGATGAGGTAATATGCCATTAGAAAAGTTTTATATTTTTGTTTAAACTGTCGTCGTCCTCCCTGTCTCAGCCACCATGAAAGTGAGTTCCAGCTCATTTTGGAGCGAGGTAGACCGCAAGCACCTTGAGCCGGCAAAGCTAGCCTAAGCCAATTTTCAGCCCAGTCGGCCAAATTGAGCCAAGCCCAGTATTATGTAGCCCAATAACACCTAACCCAGCCCAACACTATTCATTCAACCTGACTCGAGCACTGTTCAAGCCAATCCACTACACAGTAAACAGATTAACACTATTCACTAAACCCGATGTGCTAGGAATAGTACCAAACATGGTATTGTTCACTCGACCTATTACTATCCACTTTAAACATGTTAACCCTACTTATATTCATTTCGACCATTTTGAGCTCGTCTTGCCCATTTTCAACCCCGTTCAATCTAACTAAGCTTAGTTTAAACCCAATCTGCCTAACCCATCTTCTTTTTATATCTTTTTTCGAAATTCTGATTTTATTTTTGTCCCCAGCTTGCATTCTGCAAGGCATGGACTTATTTGTATTCATTCTTTTATGCTAACATCTGGATTTGACTAATTGACTAACGGAGAAGTAACTGGAACAACCAAAGTAGATGGTATCAAAACTGAAACATACGAAGAAATGATCGAAGACCCTATATAAGAAGGCAAGTCACATGTCTTATATCATATTAATTCCATATTATTTAATCATTACTTTTATTTATGTTATTTGAGTAATGTTATTTACATAGAATAATAATTTAGAATGACATGATGAATAGTTAAACCCAACCATTGAAAAGCCCAATCATACTCGTGTAAGCCCTATTCACCTTAACAAACATAAGTGTTATTATAATATGAAATGAACCCGTTGGTGATTAGTAGGTAGGTTAAAAATTGTAAATCCTATCATATTGTGTATCTAAAGCTTGACATTATGAGTCCAATATATCTTGTGAGTAAAATTAGGCAACTTTGCAAAGTATAATAAATGATATTTGAATACACTGTGTTCCCGGTTAATAGAGTTGTGTTTTATAGTGATTCCTTTAACAAGGCATCAGCATAATTTAAATGATTTTAATGTGGAAATTGCTGATGATAAAACCCTCTTGCTAATTAAATAATATTTTACTATTTAAAGTGCAAAGTTCTTTACTAGGAAACTTGCATCTATTTTTATCATATTATAACCCGTAATTCTATCTAGTTGAATACCTTGTATGGTAGTTAAATAGTTTTTAATGTGGCTTGCTGAGTACATAGTATACTTAATTTTGCTTATTTTTATCAGAACAAATACCTAAAAAAGGAAAGACGCATCAACTAACATGTTAGGATTACAACCGTGCTTAACTTGAGTACGGTTGTAAGTTAAATTTTAGGCTTAGACATCCATAAAGCTGTTATAGTTTGGCTGGTATATCATATTTTAATCAAGCTAATCCTTTTTAAATACTCGTGAGTATGCGTAACACTCCTTAATTCTGGTGTTTATAAACAGCATGGGCGTCTCAGAGGCTGCAGTGGCTAGCTCTTGGGCATTTTCACGTCCATCCATCCCTCTTACCTCGTTTTAAGGCCGGCCACTTGCTGCGTGCTTGCTTTTCCAATGGCAAGAGGCTGAAACGATAGCAATGGAGACGGCAGTAAAGCGAAGAAACCAAATATTTCAAACATATTGCAAGTAGAGGAAACCAATCGTGCATGGCACACAAGGCAACAACTGCTGTTTGAGGCACTGGTTAGCCTTTCACATTATTGACGGCTGTATTAGATAAGAGGGGTATCGACATATCCGGACAGATTTGCATAATCTAGAAACCCCGTCTCCCTAATTCGACAGCGTCATGGCCTCATGGCAGATTTAATACTAGCTATGATGCGTTTCAGAGAACAGTCAAGAGTAGCATACCAAGTAGCAGGTGCTTCAGAGCTCAGGCTAGCGTGCACAACTACAGATACACTGCTACTTCAACAGTCAAACACCAAAACTTACCCGTAATGAACCAACTAATTCTAAACTGAAGAGCAGTAAACGAACGCGTCTGCAGGTGCTAATGGGGTGCTACCTACAGCAGCACTGTGCTGACTTGATGAATGCAACTACAGCAGGTCAAGCTAAGCATACTAACAAATCTCTAACCGACACGAACACGTAACTTTCTCCAAACAAAACATCAGAAATACAAAGCCGACGAAACAGGCCAGCAATTAAGAGTAAAAGTAGCGATAACAGCATTACATCATCCTGACAGAATTCCAGGTTTTGAGGCACCAAGTGCGGCAAGCAGCTTAGGAACATCCCAGGTGTTACTGACGACTAGATAAAAATCATATCATCAAGACCAAACTACGTCCAACCAAAAGTTGAAACACAGCCCATACACAAGCGGCTGCTCGGCTCAGCAGAAGAACATCGAGCTCCTGACTTTGTCATGCAGTCGAGGCAGCTCGGGCACCGGGGCGCTGCCCGCCGAGGTGTGGCCACCGTGGCTGGAAGACGTCTCCGACATCTCATCAAACTTTATGAACTGGCCAACCTGAGCAGCAGCAAGATGCGCGTAGCAAATCGGAGCAACTGCGAAGTAAACAACAAAGGTAAATAAGCACGGAACATGCAGGTTCGAAGCAATGACTTGACACGTCCAGAAAAACAAACAAAAGTAACTTACCGACTGATATGGCTGTTGTGCTCCTCTGATAGCTGAAAAGTCCCGAAATAGGAAGTCAGTCAAGCTTTTCTCAGGAGTTAAAACAAAATCTTAGAATATCTACTTACACATAGGAGAGCGAATGGACAAGCTCCTGAAGGTCATCAGGGGAGAAGCCTATATCGTCATGCAGGATATGGTAATGAGTTGGTCTTGTAGTCCCCTGATACAGACAAGCACACACGCTTAGCTCTATCAATTAAAGTGGAAGAGTTTAAAGGGTCTATCTAAACAAACTAGGACTGCCAGAATTCACAGTGAAGCTTAGTAAGCAGAACACTAAACCAAAAGCGCCGGACCTGAAACAAATATTAAGCCAAAAAAATCTATTGAACAAAACTCCATACAATACTTAAAAACCAACAGTCAAGAAACCTGTTACTATTGTTCACATGCCAAGGGTGCAAGCGGTTGACTGAAACTAGTTGCTTTACACAGTCTTACTTCATCCACTATTATCCACTGGCACAATAAGATTATAAGAATTTCCCACTGACGAAATAGAAGTCCATCAAGTTTAATTTGGTATGGGGTTCTTTTGACGTGGGTCTTGTGGGACTGATATTGGATAAACTCTGCATTTACTGGAAGTTATTTTCTCTTTTTTTTAGAGGAAGACGCTTTTTCTCATAAAGTAGAAGTTGTATAAATATTCAACATAAATGAAATTGTATAAATATTCAAGAACATCAATCAATTTGTACTTCCAAGCTAAATCAGCAATGGCACTTTATATTAAAAATAAATTAGTTATTGGTTGGAACAAGGTATAATCATAAATGACTCTGGATAGATTGGTCAACAGATATGGATTCAATTGATCAAGGACAGCGTGTAAAGCCTCAGATTAATGAAAAGTTACCACGTGTCTGCACTCTTCTATACTTTTTGTACAGACTTAGTAAAATATGACATAGATCGACAAATAAAACAGCATTTGGACAAACGTTCAACAGAAAAAATCAGAATGCAGAATACTTACAATCATTCCAGCATGTGCACACATGTAAAAATCGTAATTCTTCGGATGGCAGACCACGTTGTCCACAACAGTGCCTAAAGAGTTGCAACTTTTATATTAGTAGAAAATAATTTGGTCAGCAAAATATGATTATGGGATTGTAACACCAGAGATGAATGACATGTTACCAGGGGGAACATTATCTGGAGAACTAGGCAGGAAAAATTTGGTATGGTGATTTTTCTGTGCAACAATCAGTGTGAACTTGGGAGACCAATTTTCATCAAGAAATTTGCATGCCTGCAACAATTATAAATAATTAATACGGTTGTGCAGTGGAAGATACTCACATGTAAAGATGTCCCGAACTAGATCCACAGGAATACAAAAGTGCTGATGAACAGTACCTCGATTATTTGATCTAACTCAATGTTCAGCACCTGAGTAAACTGGCTCTCGCTAACACCATCCCTATAATAAAGACAGAAAAATCAAAATAGTGCTAAAATAAAACAGTCGTACAAAGATGACTGAAGACAAAGCCAAGCAATCATTCTTCATAATTGAATAACCCTAATATGTCACTGCAAAATTGACTACTGAAAGTGACATTTGCAGGTAGTTATTCTCAAAGGGTAACCAACCTGAAGATAATAATCTGGTCTGGTTTTCTCTTTCCAGAACTGGTGTAGAAATCAATGAGCAACTCCCTGAAATAATGTCCAGTCCCAACAAGTGACAGGAGAAAAAACATCATTAATACCCACAGCATATTGAATAGAAAATGCCACAAAGCAGCTAAAATTGAACTAAGATAAACCAAAGAAAATCTCTCACCGGATGAGGCCATCATCTTCAGTTCCTTGCGGTTTAAACAATGAATCGATCATTTCTAACTTAGGTGATTGAGAACGCACCGAAGCCCTGTATTTTGAGATAAGAGGCCATTCACGAGAACTAACGACCTAAGCAATTCAAATTGAAAAAACATGGCACAATAGTTATCATCTGTCAAAAATCTCCAGATCATTTGAGTTTTAAAAGCATTCAATTCCAGGTACAGTGCACAAAATGAGGGAAAGCAGTTACTTACCGCAGCAATGGAAGGTATATCAGACTGTCCAGGTGAACCATGGGACACATCCATTCCCAAAATGATAGTTGGGACTTTGGATACAAGAGGAATAGCAGGGGAAGTTTCAATTTGCAGCAATGAATTTATCCCACCAAGCTGGTTGAAAAAAAGAAAGAAAAAACATAAATTAGTACTTAAAGATGTAAATGTTAGCAATGCTATCAAAAAATTTGGGGAGTGGGGGGAGCCACAAACCTTTGCATTTATCTTTAACAGAACATTTGTAAGATACTGGTCATTGACTCTTGTAGGGGCCACACATTGTGTGACAATACCGAACTCGGCAAGACATTTTCGCTTCCAAGGCCCTATTAAAGAAGAAAGAAATGGATGCTACAGACACAGAGAAGCCATAATATGCTTATTTGAACGAGCGCAACATCAAGTTAGCATAACCAACCATAAACATCAGAGTTCTTCCTCTCAGCAAGAACACACAACAGAAACTTGGGTGCCCCAGGAAGCTTTGTTTTTATCTGTTCAAACATGTCATCCACCCTTTTTGCAGCAGGAGCCCGTCTCATTGAAGGATTTTCTTCAAACGCATCAAAAGGTTGGTCTACTTTCTGCAAAGTAAAACACATCAAAAGGCTGATATACTTTCTGCAAAGTAACAGAACAGTGAAATTGCATTTGCGGAAATGTGCAACATTAGGTGAAATGAGAAACCTACAATTCCCTTCATGCCCCCACACTTGATGAGGTCTCGGACAAGATCCCTAACATTACACCTCGCAGAAAAGTTAACCACCGCCCATTTCTCAATAGTGCTGGCTTTAATAAGCCTCTGGAAAACATAACTAACAAAGTTACGATGACAACATGCAGGATTAAGGAGTAAAAAGGGAATACAGTCGAGACACACAGACCTTATTGTTGAAGTTCCAACGCCCATTACGTGTAAAAATATCTTCACCATTTCCAGCTTTTAGCTGCACAACATGATTATATTAGATATACACCATAACAGTTTCACAAGCACAAAGTGGTAATTGAAAAAAAATACAGCATAGACAGTTCTGACCGACCTTCGGGGCCTGCAGTACCCTACCACCAACTTGAGTAAAACTTTGAGCTATCGAAATGCCACATGCCTTCAGCATGGGTTCCGAATCATAGTTGCTGCGTCGCAGTACCTGCCAATAATCCATTGATAATAAAACAGTAAAGAAAGCACACCTACATCTATTGAACTGAAATAAAGGAGTCACTCACATCAGACAAAACCGACATTCTTTCTTGAGGTTTCTGCCTGGACTTTTCAACAAGCGAAGACCTTTGTAGTGTACTCAAAGCCTTGGTATATCTTTGCAAAGGCACAAGAGAACATAGCTGGTAAACAAGGAAACATTCGACACAGCATCAGCACGAATAAGGCACAGCGAAGGGACTACATTGGGATCACAACAATAATTACCTCAATTGGGAAATATGTCGGCCGCTTCGGTTTCCCCACATTAATACAGGGAAAATCACCTGAGTATCTCAACTCTATGCCCCGGTTCTTCACAAAGTAATCATAGACAGATATTTCTGTTGCTTCAGAGTCACCGTTGTCACCATTCCTTTGCTTTAGCGTGAACCTAGATATCAGCAAGTACTTAATAAATGATCATTCCTACAAAGTACTTCAAGAAATAGTGAAAATTACAGAAAACTAAATACAAATTGCAAAGCCAAGCATCCAATGCACACAATAATATAAGCATCATTAAAACAAAAAATGTCAGTATGCTCTCACATTTGTTCATAGCAATTCCTTTCACTCAAACCAACGATCTTGTATTCCGTATTTGTTGGACTTGTTTTTATCCTTAAATTCTTCAATGCACGCTTGGCCTACAAAATTAAACAAGGATACAATTATAGATATCTAAAAGTCTGGTCCAATGGTTTTTGTCCTACGTTCTTAAACTATTGTTTTCATTAGCAACATGAAGATAACTTACCTTAGCCCAGTCAATTTTGTTCGGGTGATCAACCTTCTGGTTGGCAAGTAGAAAATCAATAACAGGGCCAGGTTTCACAATCATCGTTGTGGACACATCTGCACAAACAAACAGTACATGTAAATATGTCTTATCACAACTGCATAAGTGATCACAATGCTATGCAAAATTGGGCTTATAGATGATAAAACACACCGATATTAAGAGAAAGCCCACTCTGTGTGGCACGGAAGCTGGAATGGAATCCTCTACAGCCCATCACACCACCACCCAAGTCGACAAAATTTGAAGGATTATTATGGAAAAAAGATTGGCGAACTAAAAGGCAACCCCTGCAAACATAAATAAAATGTTAAAATGAAAAGTTATACAATGAAGCCATGGTGTAAACGTTGAAAATTAAGAAAAAAAAAAGAAATTTGCACAAACATACTGCTTTGCAGAGTGCTGTCTCAAAATGATATCAATAACCCGAATTGCTTCCTGAGTGTTCTCCGATTCCTGACCTCTCAAGGCCTGAGCAATTGCACTCATGGGGATTTTTGCCGCAAAGCACAGCTCAACTTTAAAAGTTTTCGTCTGATATGGCCTTCTTACTCTTTTCCTGTCACTTCCCGAAGGACTATCATTGCCAGGGCTGCCATTTGCAGCAGTCCTAAAAGCACGAAATACGTGAGCAAGACGAAATAGTAACGACACTTTTGGATCAAAACAAAGCAATAGAAATAGTTCAAAAAGTTAATTACTTTCCAGTGGAAACATCTTCCAGCACTACACTGAACTCATTGTTCACTTGTGGAAGAGCACCAATGGTGAACAGGCTCTTTTCACCATCGTAAGCAAAATCTTTATTAGCAAGCTCAGATGTGTATGTCTGCTGGAGTTTGTCAATCACTTTTCTGCCTACGCCTTTCCCATCCACTGGTCTATCATCTTCATACTTCAGATTCACCTGCATGCAATAAAACATACCAGCGGTGATAATCAGATGTGAACAAAAGAAATTAAAAAAAATGTTGTAAACACGGATAATAGGCGCACATAGTAGTGGTAGAAGAATTCTTCTGTGGTCTTCAGAGAAACTTTGAAGTGGTTTGTTAAAAGCTGTATCTGCTGCCCCTTTTTGCCAAAACCAGGCCGAGAGATCAAGGACCTCTTAGGTTTTGACAACTTATTTGTTTCTTCAGCTTTGATAGGCTCTACATTTGGTGGCACAGGAGGTGGTGGCGGCAAGTCATCGGCCTCGCCACTGTGAGACTCCATTTAGGCGAACCTCTCTGCAAGAGAGCATGCAAAAAACAACTCAATCAGGTGTTCATCATTTCTTATACTACCTATTACTAAAAAACATTCTAATAAGTGAAGGAGCCATTAAAAATTAAAGGTTCAAACAAGTACAATACGACCAACTGAAGTATTCAAAAACTACAATCATAAAGAAAAACCCTAGTCTTCTCACAGATGACAAATGCAGTAATAGTTACCTGCAAAAGGAAAATACAAAATGGGCCCTACTACACATCAAAACACCTCTTTACCACATTTGGTAGTAACAGCATTCAAAGAAAAAATTCATATGCAGAACACAAAGATTAAAACAATCAACCACAACAATAGAGTACATTTATGCACTAGCACAAATGTTTGAAAGTTGCCAAAACACTCTACCATGCACACAAATAACATATAAAATATTTCCAAAGTCCAAACTACTCTAGTATGTGTACACGTTGTTACTACATTTGGTAGCAACATGCACTAGCACAAATGTTTGAAAGTTACCAAAACACTCTACCCTGCACACAAATAACATATAAAATATTTTCCAAAGTCCAAACTACTCTACTATGCGCCCATGAGGTTGTTACTACATTTGGTAGCAACAGCATTCAAAGAAAAAAATCAAATGCAGAGCACAAATATTAAAACAATCAACAAAAAAATAGAGTACATTTATGCACCAGTGCAAATGTTTGAAAGTTACCACAACACTCAACCGTGCACACGAATAACATATAAAATATCCTCCAAAGTCCAAACTGCTCTACTATGCGTACATGAGGTTGTTAAAGTTAGAAAAAGCCGAGTTATGAACACACCCAAACATGATGAACTAGTTTTGTGCTGCAAAGCGGCAGCATTTCTAACTTGTATTGCTAAATTTAAAGGACTACAGAACGTGGCATGTATGGCCTTCTAGACTCGCACCATAAACGAACTGCCCGTGTATGGCGCCACTACGACCTGCTCCGGCACAAACAAAGCGGGCGTCGAGCTGGCTCCCACACCCACGACTACGCCCATGAGGCCATGACCACACACACGACTACTCCCATGACCACACACACGACTACGCCTACGACCACACACACGACTATGACCAAGATTTATCCAACAGTTAACATACTTTCAGTACGCAAGATACCGAGAGTGAGGTAACAATTTCATCTAGTCATGTAGTGTCAAACATACGAACACGTCCTTTTGCCATATAAATTACAAAAATATTCTAGAGACTTTTTTTTGAAAGGAATGCAGGCTAACTGCATCGTTTTCATTAGATAGGAGATACAAGGCATTCCAATACGTGACTCAGCAAAATGAGTAAAGCTTTAAACAAGTAGAACATGACCAAAGCATGAACATCGTTGTGCATCTTCAAAAACTACAATCACAAAAGGGGAGAAGACCAACTTTACAGTTGCTTGTGTCTTAGCTAGATCACCTCTCAGACCACAGCAATATTAACAACAAAAGAGGGGACCACCTAAGAAAGGTTGGCAGCGACAGCACTCATGTAGAAAATTCCTGCTCGGAGTACAAAGATTAGAACACTAAAAACCAGAAGAACATATAACAGGCCCCAAAGCTGCCAAACCGCTGCTCTACCCTGCACACAAACAAGTAAACCAAAACAGAAAATAAACTTAACTACAAATAGTATACAAGGCACCAAATCCAGAGTGAAAGGCACAAAAAAGATGCCCTTTCTCTTTTCTTCCTCGAAACAGAGAGAAACAGAGTAAACCAGGCTAAAACGTCCAACAAACCAAGAAACCCCAATCTACATGAGAAATTTCGATATTTGACACTGAATACGTGCGCCTCTCAACTTTTAACTCCCAATTTGCACGCCTTTGAAAATTTAACCCTGTCACTGCGAATTCTTTTGATTCAAGGGATTCTCTTCATTTTCGCAGTGACAAGTGTCAAAATAGAAAATGAGAAAAAATGAGGAGAATCCCTTAAATCAAAAGAATTCGCAGTGACAGGGTTAAATTTCCAAAGGCTTGCGAATTAGAGGTTAAAAGTTGAGAGGCATACGTATTCAGTGTCAAATATCGAAATTTCTCAATCTACATGGAAATCCGCTCCAAGAAACCCCAATCTACATAAAAAAAAACCCGCAGCACCAACCGAAGAAAACAACAATGATCGCACTAAAATCCAGAGGAATGGCTCCCTAAAATATTAAGAAAGCCCAAAAATAAGAACCCGCAAAACGACTCCTTTTTTCCTACGAAAAGGATAGGCACCACCATAAACCTCCCAAAAAACCCTAAAACTTCTTTTTAAAAAAACCTCGACACAACAAGCAGCAAAACCAGAAAACCCTCCACATGAAAATGACATAAAAGAAATCCGCACAAAAAATCTAAAAAGAAAAAGGATCACAAAGAGAAAGACTGACAAAGCACTGTTGCTGATTTTTTTTTCCAAAAAAAAGCAAAGCTTTTCCACCAAAACAATGGAACAGGTCCCAAAACCCCACCGAAATACGCCAAGAACGAAGGCAAACACAAACAAACCTCAAATCCAACACACTGAGAAACATGCAAACAAATGCACCACTCTTCCTACAAAAAATCCAAGAAAACAAAGAACAAACCACCACGGGGTGGCAAAACCTTCACGGAAACGAACCAAAAATTCTGTCGAGCAAAACCCCCAAAAAAAAAACGGCGCAAACAGCGATCTAATCCACGCAGCAAGACGGCCTAAAACCTTAAGATTTCTACCTCCTCACAAGGACCTAGAGGGAGGGGGCAGTTCCCATTACCAAGAGTAGTGGAAGCGAGGCGACCTCCGCGAGGGCTTTCCGCCTTCCCGTCTCTCCCCTCCCTCCCTCGAACGCCCCACCACTACCAGCAGCCCTCCACCACCGCACGCCCCCTTCTTGTAGCGGTGGATAGGAAGGGTAGAAAGGTCCGCGGCGGAGTTGCCTTCTATGCGGCGCCGCATCAGGGCCGTCCGTTTGTTCGAAGGGTGGGATCTGGGCCGTCCACGTGGAACCGAGGAGACGAGCCGACGAGGCCGCATGCTAGTGACGCGGGCCGTGCGGGATTCGGGGAGGACGAGATGGCGCCCGCGCGGACGCTGTGCGGGCTGTGCTGGCAACAGGCGCGCCCCGTGCTCCCCACTTCCTCGGCTGCGGACGCCAAAGCGACGTCATTTTCTACCTAGATACTTCACTGACGGATGGGACCCGTTAATTAGGGAACGCAGAAGTCACGTACCGAGCGCATTCCCCGCAAAGTGAACACGTCCTGGTGTGGCATTGTGCACAGAGCGACACGTTTGAAATGCCTCGGCCGTTGTGTGTCACTGACTCTGGGCCCGAGAAACATGTTGGACCCACATGTCAGTTGGGACGGCGGTCTGATCCGGTTGGGTTATTTTGAATAGATGGTTTATAGTTTATGACTTAAATATTTGAATTTTAGCTATTTACAAGAGGTAGTATAAATAAAAAATAAGCACATATAATTTTAGCTAGTATAGCTAAATTCAGTATACTTTTTATTATAATTTTTCTATTAACTTTATTTTAAAAATATATTATTTAAAAGCTAATTATTGTAAATATTATAAATATAAGTGACGAATAATCCAAAACAACCCACCAAATCGCTCCTCGAGACGTGGCACTCCACATAGCCGATCCGTTTGTACGCCGTTAGCGCGACCGGCGAGGAATCCGGATCTTCGAACGATCCGACGGCCGCGAGACGGGAAAACGGTACACGTGGGAGGATCTTAACCGTTTGTTTGTAACGTCGTCTCGTGCCGTTAGGATCTTCCTCGGAAACCACGCTCACGCTAGCTTCGGCGTCAAAAGGCTGCGCTCGTGGCAGCGCGAGGGAATCGTGACCTAGACCCGGTCTATACGTTTAGTCACACTGAGCAGTGGGGCCTGTGATGCGCACAGCTTCCAGGCTGGGGGAACTTCCTTAGCGGTGTACCGTGGACGTTAGCGGGGACGGGTACAAGCGTCGCAGCGTGTGGGGGTCTATCCGATCGGTCGCGTCCAGGTGCTGTCCCGCTGGTTCTGGGTCGTTTTCTGCAAAAGCTCTTGAACGGCCAGGGAAAGGATGGCCGGTTCATTTCCTTCTCCGTTACAACCAGCCAGCAGCAGTACATACCGAGAAGAGAACTGCCCGTCCGCGTTTGATACCTTTCTCCACCAGATTTTGCTTCTGATTTCTATATTCTAACATTTGAATTTTATTTTTTTGGCCTTCTGATTATTCTTGTTTTCTCATCCTCCGCCATTATGTACCATCGGACTATCGCTTCATCGGCCTTCCTTTACATCCGAGGGGCTGTAGTGAACCCGTCGTCGGCACATTTGGAATCGGAGGTGAAGAAGGAGGGAAGGATGACACCGAAGTTGAAAAAAGAGGTGAAGGGTCAACGCCAGAGTTGAAGGAGGGTAGCGTCGATGGCTGGAGGCTATCCTATATATTTTTGGCTCGGACGGTGTACTGTAAGTTTTCCTCAATAATATTTGAGTACACACGCATGCGTGTTCACTGGAACAGCATGTTTCCGTGCTCCAGAGGCCTCTAAGCCTCCGTTTATTTTAATAGTGTGTAAGGGACGTGCATACGTGGATGTGATATGTGTGGATTATATGTACATATGCTTTGTACCTATAAAAAAAGTACCTGCTGCTACTGGCTACTACTACCTGCTCTTCTCGAGCTCTCTCTACTTTTAATAGTGTCACGGAAGTTTCTTTTGATGGTATATTAGAATAAGAAAAGGTAAAGTTTATGTACAAAGAAGGAAAAGAAAAACTGTACAGCCTATTATGAGCAAGTACAATAGAAGAGGTGACTGCCACCTCTAGGACTAGCCAAATAAGCAAAAAGAGTACATATGGCTCATGTGGAGGTAACTAACACAATAAGTTGAGTAGAGGTTACCTCTACTAAAGCACTCAAACATTTAATATTTCGCTAGAGGCGACCCTAACCCTTATTGTACTTGCTCTAAGAACTAGCATCGCCTCCAAGTTCTCGTATGATGTGCTAGAGGTCACCTCTTGCATGAGGGGCAGCTTGCCTCTCTCCTCTTGTCTCTCTCTTCCACATAGGATTGTGGTGACGTGGATTTCGCTAGAGACGACCTAGTCAGCATCATTGTACTTGATCTAAAAGGCACAAATAAGGTCCTGCTTATTTCAGTTTTAACTTCTGGCTTTTGGCTTATTTTTCACTATTTATAAATTTCATCTTTTGCTGAACTTTTAGCTTTTTTGAGCTTTTTTATCGATTCTTTTTTCCGTATTCGTTTGCGTTGTCCGTGATGAGCTAGCATATTTTTCTATTTTTAATTTAATTGCGCCAAATAAGCCACCTTCAGATACAGTGAAATTTCAGCCACTATAGTGCAATTTTAGTCATAAGCCACAGCTTTTCAGCCCAACCGAGCGGGGCCTAAAGCATTTGTATCTAGCCAACAGAAAATGAAATGTTTTTTTTATCAACCTTTACTTGATGCACATACAGGAGCGAGTTCATTTTTGAATAGAAGTTTCCACAAATATATACTTGGAGAAATATTGTCAAAATTTTTCGACAATTCGGGACCAGCTACACCTGCTTGGAACACACCATACTGATCCCTAACAATCACACCAACACCACCGCAGCTCTCGGCTTGATTGAAGGCCCCATCTACAATATTAGTCTTGATCCAACCCTCGTGTAGAGGTTGCCAGCTCTCTTTCTGCTTCTCCGGGGAAGGAGTAGCGGACTGGTCGAGCCCATTCCATTCCTCCACAAGAAAGAACACCCGACGCGCCACTTCTTTTGGATCCTCCATCCTACTGGAGTCTCTCGCATCATTCTTCGCCCCCCTACCAGAAATTAGCAGATAAAGAGCTTAATTTCTTACACAGGGATTTATTGAATCTGAAACAGTTCATAGTGTAAGCAGGAACCGCTTGGAGCATCGACTTCACCAGGACCTCCTTCCTTGCTTGAGACAGCCCCTGACACTTCCATTCCTTGAATCTTACCCCACACTCACTCTCTAATGTGTTTGAACGCTCCATCCTTAGAACTCTCAACCATCGTCAGAAGGCCCAAATACTTTTCATTCAAAGCCTCCTGATGAATGCCCAGACACCTTTTGAGATCCAAAGAAAATGGACGACTTCTGTAAATTAACCCGCTATCCTGACGACACTTCATACTCATGAAGGATAGCTTTCAGCGCCGAGAAACCAAGCTGAGCTGCCTCCAAAAAAACCAGACTGCCATCCGCAAAGAGAAGATGTGTAATGTGCGGCTAGTTACCCCAAAAGAAACAACTCGCAACCTCCGATCCTCCTGGGCCTTGTGAAGAAGCGAAGAGAAAAGCTCCACACACAGGAAGAAAAGATACGTAGAGATTAGGTCACCTTGCATAAGACCCCTTGATGGCAAGAAAACCCTTACTCGCCCCCATTCAACTTAACTGAATATCTCACTGAAGAAACACAGTGCATCACCATATCCTTCCACTCCTCTGAGAAGCCCAGTTTGAGCAAGACCTACTCCAAGAAAGACCATTCAACTCGATCATACGCCTTCATCATATCCAGTTTTGACCGCACAAAGTGGTGATTTCTTTTTCCTGCTCCTAATTGCATGGACACACTCATAAGAAATGAAGATGTTGTTAGTGATAAGTCTTCCTAGGACAAAAGCTCTTTGCTCTTTAGAGATCAATATTGGCAATACTTCTTTTTTTTAAAATCTGTTCGCTAACACTTTCGCCGCAATCTTGTATAACACATTACAGAGGGGCAATGGGCCTGAACAGAGAAAGATGATCTGCTGCAGCCACCTTCGGAATTAACACTAGGATAGTGTCATTGAAATCACCACGTTTGTTTTTGCTTCCGGAGAAGCCGAAGACAAAAGCCATAAAAAGCAACAAAAAAAAAGGAGAGGGCTATTTGCTTCTCACACAAATAAGGGGACGTTCATATTATATTTTACTGATGATTTTTTGTTTTGATTTATGAATAATAATAGCTTATAGAAAGAGAGATATTCGCATACGATTTTAGCTGATATAAATGAAGTTTATATGGTATGCACTATAATCGATTAGTAGATTTTATTTGAAAAGATACTCTATTTAAAAATTGAATATTGTACAAAAGTTATTTACTGTGTAAAGGTGACTTTTAGAAGGCAAAGCAAACCTAAGCTAGATTGTTACTGTGTTAGCGACGACTAGTCAGCTAGAGCAGCCAGCTAGTGCTGGTAGCCACTACTAGTCCACAGTATAAACACAGCCTTCCGTTCTGCTAGTACTGTACCTTTCGATTCCCCGTTTCATTCCCGCCACGACGCTATACACGTTCAATACCAAATTTAAACTCCGCGCTTCCGCTTCCTTTCACGGTTTCACCGCGCCGCAGTCGTCGTCGGCGGCGGCGGCTACGTGGCGACGGCCGTCCAGTAGCTGGTCATGCAGGCGCTGGCCGGCGTGCCGATGATCCGCGCCCACTCCCACCCGCCACACCCCTCCGCCACCCGCCGCAGCTCCGCCAACTGCACGCCACAGAAGCAAAACCCGGTAATTATACGAGCATTCTCCATGATCGAATTCATCTCCACCGATCAAGAGTGCATGTTTCTTGATTCATGCGATGCAATGCGATTAAGAAGAGTAGGAGCTCGCGTGTGCTTTGCTTGCTTACCCGGCCGTCTCGCAGCTCGAAGACCACCGCGTCCTCCGAGAACGGCACCGGCCGCACGGCCGCCACCTGTTCGTCGAATTGCCTCAGCGCCATTAGCGACTTCACCACGAAGAAAGAACTGAAATGGAAGATGACAAGAACACCGTTCTGATGTTGCGGCGCAGACCTTTTCGTCGCAGCTTCCTCTGAAGCTGCTCGCGTAGTGCGCGTCGGCGGCGCCCGGCGTGGCGCAGCTCTGCTCGCCACCGCCGGCCGCGTCCAGCGCAGCGGCGGATGGCTCCGACGGGTGCCCGTGGCTCGTCCACCCCCACGTCCGTTTGTCCAGGTGCCGCCGGTAGACGTGGCCGTCGGACCCGACGACGAACAGCTGGGCGCCGTCGAAGCACGGCCCCGGGGCGCCGACGAGGGTGACGTCCCGGTGGGGCGTCCCGTGTTCGACCCACTCCCACCCGTCCTGCGGGCTGAAATGGTACTCGACGAGGCCCCCGTGCTCGGATACCATGAAGAGGGAGCCGGTGAGGGAGAAAGGGGATGGTCTCATGGCTGTCCCGGGGGATCTTGACAGAACGAGGTGAGGTGATTGGTGGTGCTTGTGCCATAGCTCTGTGATTCTGTTGTACTGGTACAGGCGACCGTTGCGGCCAACTACGAAGATGATATTTCTTCTGAAGACCTCCTGATCCACTATGAATGCAATCTTGGTATCAGGAGGGCTCTGGCAGTCCTTCCACTTGAATTTCCGTAGCGCAACCTGCAAAAGTTTAGAAGGGCAGCAATCTGAACTTAGCATATCTGGATTAGTAAATGTTTGAGAAAAAAAAGTCACTGAGCTTTTTTCATCTGAGGGTAATGGGGGGAAGAAAATATGAATGCTTTCTTGATATACATCACATTTGATCTTAAATTAAGGAGGGAGTTCATATTTCGAATAAGAGAAAAAAGAGATAAAACTTGCTAGTTCCTGTCTAGCCCATTTCACCTGTAAGCAATCTGAATTATGATTGTTTAGACTTTCAAGATGTTCGTGAATTCGTGTTCCTTTTTTATTATTGCATTGCCCATATCTACTAAGGAAATGCCAAAAGAATGGATGTTACAAGAAAATAAGATCAACTTGTGAATAGAAACACCAACTCCCCAACATTCAAAACAGAGGTAAATGGTAATGGTACATTTAAGATCTTCTATGAAATGCCTATCCTGGAATATTAAAGGATACAATAGCAGAGTGATTGGCTGCAATTGTCATAATATTGACATATATTAAGTAATTACTTCCATGTTCTCCATCTATAAACTCCTACTAGCGGATTCTCAGCTACTTCTGTGCTCTAGATTAATGTGTGATGCATACATGTACATTGCATTATCATGAGTCATACTTCATCATTTGTTCATTGCTTTTTATGGAGAAAATCATTTGCTCATTGCTATGCAGGACTTTGGGTACGAGAAAAGAACTATTGACTTTTGCTGATCAAGATGCATGTGTTTAAATCCTGGGTAATTGCAATAGCTCACATAAAAATGGCACATATGACTTTTTTATATCTAATAAGGCTAAAATTACTCAATTTAAAACATGATTGAACATCTACCGTGAACTGTAGCAGCTTGCCTCTCTTGTTAACAAAGAAAAGTGCATCATCTGTTGTCACCCTGCGTGATGAACCGGGGATGCCATCCCATGGAGACCCACTTGCGACCGGTCTTCCCTTCCTCATTGCAGTGCAATTAATCCATAATAGTTCGTCTCCATTTCTTTCTCTAATATGTAAGCTCCCGTGCACGTCGACAAGATACAAGCTGCCATTATAGCTTCCTAGTGTACCTTTCATTGCTGTAGTGTGCTCATGTCTTAGCCATAACCAAACACCATTGCTGTTTAGATATTCAAAAGTTAAGCCATTATCTGTTATGAGGAATAGTGATCTATCTGCATGCATCACACGCATGTGGAAGTTAAGATCAATACTTCTTGATAAAAAGTTGTATGATTCAGTTTCATCACTCGCTTGGCTATTAACATATAGGTAGTGTTGCTTCTCTTCTGCTTTGCGCCTCCTGGAAAGCGGGGCATTGCTCAAGTCATTTGGTTTGTTGTCTGCAACTACATTCTTTGCTCCAGTAATACAGTTTGTCGGACCATGCTCTTCGGTGCAATATTCTGCATTCCAACCTTCTGTTTCTGGTGCATCTAGGATGGACCACTCGTACTTGTTTGACACTTTCCTTCTTATGCTATTTTGTTGAATTGGACCAAAGTCATCACCTCCCATACCAGGTAAATGCAGCTCCCCAAGCCTACCATCATCTAGTGGGAATATCATTCTGCCGACTTGAACCTGTACACCTCGGGCGCTTCTTGCTACCTTTCCATGCTCAGGAGACATGTGATTTACCCATAGTCCTCTGATCTTGTTGCTTTGAGCCCCACCTTGTTCAGTGAAAAAGATAAACCATGTCAACTTAGTTTCTGCTTGGAGCATTAATAATTATTGCTGTTGCTCTGATAAAAGAATTAAACGACTGAATGCGCCATTTTGTTCAAAGAAAAAGTTCACATGAGAATGATATGGTCCTAGGAGAGACTTTTAAATCTGGTTTGACTTGCTTGGATCTATCGTCTAACACATGATTCTAATGTTTCAAGCTGAATATAGCATGTACTGCGATACATCCATCTTCATTGAACTTGATGATTATTTTTTATGTTTCTAGACTAAGACCAATGTTTTTTGTTGACAAAACAAGAGTTTACAGAATCAAATCAGGATCAGAGTGTGTCGTATGGTTTAGATGGAAGATCTTTTGCTGCAGATTTCACTTTACTTGAAGTACTTTTGTGTTAGACTAGCATCGTCATAATTTTGGTTTATTTCCATCTTTCCATTGGAAAACACAAATTGACATAAATGATTTTGCTATGAAAAATTTCTACAAATTCATCTTTATTAGATTGTTTTAATTTGAATGACCTTGGGTTCAAATAAATCAAGATCTCCAAATTAGTAGTTTATACCTGTATATTGTGGAAACTGATACTCGAATACGTTTCCTGTGGTTGTTGTAAAAAACATTGAAGCTGAATCATTAGATTCATCCTGTTGAACTTCTGTAATTGAACTAAGTCTTTGACTTTTAGGAGCTCCATGTTTATCCCACTTCCACTTCCTTCTATGCAAGCGCCGCTCCACTAAAAGTCCATCCTGCCAATCTATAAATACCTTCAACAAACGAATGTAGAAAAACATTGTTCTCTTAATGAAAACAGAGGTCCTAGCCATGACATATTCTTACTTCAGCTGGCATCAAAATTTTCTTATTATTTTACTCTTCTTACCTAGAGCTAGTTGATGAAGCTTAAGTCATCAATTTATGTTGAGCTGTCTAACGGATGATGCCGGTCATACTGTTATGGTTTACACCATAGTTTGACTATCCTGCTATAGATATCCACCTAAGCAAGGTTATCAAGGCGTCGTCTAGGCGATGCCAAGTCGTCCAGGCGGCTGGAGTAGATGCCATGGCCAATCGTCTAGCACGGGAGAAGTTAGGCGGTGTTGGACGACACACAGGAGTCCAGGCGTCACCTAGCTCGTTCCAGCGGTCGCCTGGGGGGGGGGGGGGTCGGGCTTCAAAGGGTTACCTCTTTCACGACCCTGGCCACCCGACCTGACACATTCCTCAGTCCAGCCGTCTGGTAGGGTTTCACGATCACGTCCTCATCGGGAGATCTTCCACCACCGGCGCCGATCTGCACCGTCGTCCCACCTCCTCCAGTTCTTCTCTGGCACTAATCTGAAGCCTCCTCCTCTCGCCGCTGATTTGCGACCTCCTTCAGTCGCTGATCTGTTGCAACCTCCTCCAGTTCGGGAGGGGAGGCGGTGGTGAGAGGAGGCATCGGGCGGGGGAAGGAGGCAGCGGGGAGGGGAGGCGCTGGGGGAGAGAACGAGAGAGAGAGGAGATGGGGGAGAGAGACAACGAGACTGCGGGAGGAGTCGGGTTGGCTGGCGGCTAGGGTTAAGAGTAGTATTTGTTTTGGTCTTTTTGCGATTAAGTCCTCGGAATTCCTGAGAATTACGAACAGACACCTCTCTCAATGGATTTCTTTCGATTTGGACCTCCTAAAATATAGTTATTTACATAATTTGTGCTATTATATTACATGGTTATTTAATTTTCGGTTGTATAAGATATTATTTATCGTCTAACTGTCGCCCTGGCGGACACCTAGTCGACTTGGCGTCCAGGCGCCCCGGCCTCGCTGCGACTTGCCGGAGTGCTGTGACAACCTTGCACCTAAGCATATGCAGGTTCTTTTCTTTTATAAGTACCTTCATCAGCTTCATAACTATCAGAAACAAATAGTGTTGTTCTCATATTATAGAGTCAACGGGTCTTAGAGTATTTAATTTGTAAGTAGAAAATATGCAGATGGGGAATTGTGATATATAAAGATGCTGTATTAGCTTGGATCCAGTAAACAAATTCTTACATACCTTGGTTATGAGGAAAAGTGACACTGAGTTAGATCCTGACAGACCATGTAAAGCACACCCAACAGATGAGCTTAATGAGACATTTTCTGCTGTATCTTCACTCCATATATGCTTTTTCCATGATGGCTTCGATTCTTTGTCAAACTCATATAGGTCTCCAGTAGAACTGCACCGCACTATCACATCTTAGCATTGGATTATGCAAACAATTTAGCGTACAGTATATCAAATCTTGGATAAACAACATAAATGAGTATAGTGTGACTTGTCTGAGAAGTTTGATCATATATACTTTTTGAACTGTTCATGGCTCCTAGTTCTATACTCCTTTTTTTTTAGTAGTTGATCTTGGTTTCAGCCATTGACAAGGACAGGAGCAAATTGGGACCTTTTTTAGGAGAAAATTGGAACTTTTGAACCAATTTCTTTCTTCCCTAAAGGTGGTTCAAATGATACTCCTCCTCACCTCCTAAAGTACACATGCTTAGCATACCTTACTGTGAACACGGTCCCTGGTCTTACATTACCAGCTTCAGATATATATGATACATCTCCTCCTGGAGGACGTCCATGATAATTCCACCTGAGCATCAGTAACGTTGGACCATTTTTTTTGTTGAGTAGGCCATGGCAGTAGTGATGAAAAAAGTTGCACATTGTTTGATTTACAAAAATAGTTTTAGGAAGAGCAGCAACTTTACAATATTCACTCAATTAACCAAGCACTAGGTGTGAAATTGTTCTCTCTCTTTTTTTTGAGACCCACCAGGCCTGAAAATGTTCAGAACTTCAAATGCACCGTTGGTATTTTTTTAGTGAGTAAAATATAATCTAAAGGTAATTACCCTTTATTCTACCGTGTCATTATTAGTTTTTAAAATTTATTACTGAGCACTGGAAGTGATATAACAAATATTTTGTTTTTTGAACACTTCTTCGTAAAAGATATTATTTCAAGACCCACAGTTAATGCAAGAACAAGCATCCGATTTCCCAGATATATGCAATGAACCTTGCATTAATTTATAAACTAGAAAAATATAGAAATCTGTAATACAAGCTGATGCTGCAATCTACTTGTTAATAAGACCTTCATATCTGTGGTGTACCAATATGATGTGGTTCAGTTTTTTTTTTACATTTCATGCTACTAATTTATGTGAACATATCTTGATCTTAGAGCAAATAAGCTGTCTTCAATCTCACCTGTTTTCTTGATATATTAGATGCAAATGTAATGATCCACTATATTTTACTCAGGCAAAACATGGTTATAAAGATTTTAGAAACCGTGATTTTACTGTACTCTTTTACCTTGTGAATTTTCAGTAAAGAATCATTTCTCAAAGCTCTTGTTAGAATTGTCCTTTTTTGTGGTTTTCATTTGAATTTTGAACAAGATATTACAGCCATACAAAGAAGATCAAGTTCAGTAATACTGCTTCATACCTTAGAGGCTGAAGTTCTGTGACCTCAAGTAGGGATCCATTCGTGATAGATAGGAAAAGTTTCCTGATGAAGGAATAATTTCCGTTAATCAGTGGCGTCAGAATATGTTGATTGATTCCAAATTAACTAGCTAATCCTTTTTTATGAATAATTGCCTTTAGAAGCATTAGGGTAGAAACAAACCTTCCATCATAAGATACAGCCCCGTTTCTTATTTGCATAGCTTGACTTCGTGTTTTTTCTCCAAGGCTTGTGAAATGTTGGTCGGAGTTGAATGTCATCTCTGTCCAGATAGGCTGGGCATGTTCATTTAGCTGTAGCTGAAAAGATGTAGAACTATTAGAGTTAAGCATAACAGAAACTAAACCTTGTTTGCAATTGAATTCATTCAGAAGTCTATTTCACTTCAGGAGATATGATTTATCTTTGTTATAATTGCATAGAATAGATGTGTTCACTTTACTGATAAACATCTACAGAATCTTCATCTCATATTGTACTTAATTTAGAGATGCAAATATAATGATCTGAACCTTTTTTAAAGAAAAATAGAATAGTCTAACCATCATTTCATTTTACATGATATTACAGTGTGGGTGATTCACCATGTCCTTGGTGCCTTACTCATGAATAAGTATTACACGAATTCTATATTTTTTTCTAACATAACCAGCAGGAGTTAATTTCCTCCATTGCTATGTTACTCTTATCATTATATATACAGCTCTTATTCCTCTGTTATGTTTACTTTTGTTCAACTTATTATGTAAACTTTCTTCTTCTCTTTGTGACTATGTTTGCTGCTTTTTGATAAACATAGGCCCTGTTCTTTTTCAGCTTTTGATTTCTGCTTTTGGCTTTTCTACAATAATTATCTTTTAAATGGAGTGTCTTTTCAAGATGTGGTCTACTAGTTAATTGTAGTACATACTATACCGACTTTATTTATATTGACAAAAATCGCATGTGAGTTTCTATTACTCTGTAATCTCTCGCATGAACAACACAAAAGTCACAAACCGTAATCAAAAGTCATAAGCCTCAGCAAAAAAGAATAGGCCTATAAAAGAACACATGCAAGTACCAAAGGGCGGTCTACAAAAAAAAGGAACTAAATCGGGTTTACCTGTTCTTTTGAAGGGGGATAAATCACTGTTTTATTAAAGAGATCAAAAACAGTTCAAAAATAAGATGGAAAGGTGACCTATAGCTATAAGAAATAGTAATAGTAGCGATATGATCTCGATCTCGAAGACTAGAACCACAAGTCTGAATAAGCTAGAGCTACTTCTGTTACATCATGGGATGCAGCTTACCTGATAGAGGATTCCAGATTCTGACAGAGCAAGGATAGTTGTATTCACAATGAAAGTCGCCATGGCATAGCCAGCCGAAGTTGGGAGTTCATGAGGAGCAATCACCCACATCACCCCATTCCAGAACCTCTCATAGATCGATCCACTTTGCCCTGTTACCCACACAGATGATTCTGACATTCTTGTCAAGGAAATTCTCTTTCTTATGGGCAGGAGTGGATCAGTATCCTCCTCTTGACTAGAAATGGAAGCACGGCCATGTATGCTTTCCGGTTGCTCGATTGATCCTACCTTTGTGCAGGTACCGTTGATGCAGGACATCAAACTGAAAGGCATGCTTATTTCCACCCAGGTATTACTCTGTTCCTGGTACTCCCAAAACTTATTTATCTTCTGCTTAAACTTTGCTTCCTGACTCGGGCTAGGATGCGGTGGGCGCCATGAATGAACAGAAACAGCAGACTCCATGAGAACACATGCTACAAAACAAAAAAACCACGAGAGGAATCTGCAAGATGGACAATCCATGGCGATCTTGTAGATCTTATCCTTGATGTCGATGCATGCCAGCGCCCGAGGTGTCCTCTGTAGCTGCGCAGTCCTTGGAAAGTGGAGACGAAGCCTGAAAGCTAGATATCATCAGCTTCTCTGTGGGAAGAATCCCTGGTACTTGGCTGTCCCGCAGTTTAAAACAGATAGGCTTGTGCAAATAAGTATAGGAGGTGTTTTTTTACTTTTCTTAATAGTGGTTTGTATAATTTTTAAAATATGATGAATGATGGGTAGATATTACTTACCTTTTTATTTACTTTAAAATTAACGCTACTTTTATTATAGAGAAAAGTATAGTAGCACTGCTCAATAAATATTGCAGTGGAGGTATCAATATCTCTCGGTGTAAGCCATCAACTGTCATTTGATGAAGGCCATAAAGTCATTTGCATAGTGCCTTGGTGGTTTGCTTTCCTTTTCTGTTGCTTGTCGTATATAACTTTCTCACCAGTCGTCGTTAAAATTTCTCCAGACAAATAAAATTTTTGGTAGATAGTTGTTGCACCTTCACACCTCCCACACAATTTTCAGCACTGTTCGAGATGGTGCTAATCTTTTAGTGAATAACTTTACGCCTACACCGTAGGGGGAAAAGGCACGAGAATCTTGGATATTTCTATTGGACAACTTTGTGGAATCTGATGTTAAATTCATTTGATCGAATGAAGCTATATCTTTATTATACTTGTGCTGAAATCGTCCTTTTCTCCTGTTCCTGAAGTTGATGGTTGCTTAAGAGTTCAAATGTCCATTTGCAACTTGCCAACGCTAACCACCACCGATGACTGCAGGTCTTGAAAACAGTTGAAAGGAACCCGGTTGCTGATATCACGCTGCAGAATTTTTTTCACACTGCTTGTCATCACTTGCTGGAATATCGGACCTGACTGATTGATCACCCAAAGTCAGCTGAATTTTTTGTGCTTGTCGGAAGGTAAGCGCAACGTGAGTTCTGCGTCACTCTTGACTAGCTGTTTAAATTAAGCATTTTGTTCTTTCCATTATTGGTGGCAAGAAAATTCTTAATTCGCTCGCAATAATGGGCCTGTTCGGAAACGGCTTTTAGGGCAGCTTCTGACTTCAGCCTAGAAAAGCCGGAAGCCGCACCAAACGGGAGGACTTCCGTTTGTTGGGAGGGGGGGGGGGTGTTGATACGTGAGGCCCTCCGTCCCAAACCACAGAGCGTGCTTCCCACCGCGCGTCCCTTCGTTGTATGCTGATGATGTCATTTGTTTTATTACTCCCACACATCAAGACCTGCAGTCAGTCAAGATGATCCTGTCTAGCTTTGGACAAGCCTCCGGTCTAAGCGCCAATCTCCAGAAGAGTGTAGTGGCTCCTATTTGCTGCTCACAGGAAGAGATCGACCTGGCATTACAGGAACTTCCTTGTCAACTGTCATCTTTCTCAGTAAACTACTTGGGCCCACCGCTATCATTAACCAGACTTACCAAGCCTCAAGTCCAACCGTTGGTCGACCGATTCATCAGGAAGTTCCCGACTTGGAAAGGGAGCTTGTTGTCTTTAGGCGGCCACCTCGTCATCGTCAAACAAGCTCTCTCCATGGCTCCCATCTATCATGTTATTGCTCTTGACATACCGTCATGGGCTATCAAAGCAATTGATAAAAGGCGTTGAGCGTTCCTCTGGAAGGGTTTCGAGGCTGTCTCAGGAGGGCACTGCCTGGTGAGTTAGAAAACCGTTTGCAAGCCATTGGCTCTAGGGGGTCTTGGAATTGTAGACCTCAAGATAATGGGCTATGCATTGCGTCTACGTTGGCTTTGGGGACAAAAGACAGATGGCTCCCGCGTTTGGGAAAATCTACAAGCTACTCATGAACCACCTGTCCTGGCAATGTTCAAGGCAGCAACATCGGTTTGCACTGGAGATGGGAGAAGAACACTGTTATGGTCCGACAATTAGATTGAAGGAAAGTTACTGAAAGACATTGCTCCTTCAGTCTGCAATCAGGTTCCCAACAGGATAAAAAAAATCCACCGCGGTTGCACAAGCGCTTATTCACAACTCTTGGGTACAAGGGATAAAAGGAGCCATGTCGGCTAAGGTCATCCCTGAATTCCTCATTCTTTGGAGCAAAGTCACCTCTATCCCTCTGCACCCTCACACAGATGACTGGACTATTTGGACTTTAAACTCCTAAGATGATTATTCTACCAAGTCAGCTTACAAATGCATTCTTCCTCAGCGGAATCCGCTTTGCAGCTCATAGCCTCATTCAAATACAAGCTCTTTGCATGGCTAGCAATTCAAGATCGATGTTGGACGGCGGATCGCCTGGCAAGGCGCGGGATTGTGGCACATTTAGTCTGTCCCCTCTGTGAACAACACCTGTAGACAATTGATCACTTGCTTGTCCTTTGCCACTGGGTCAGGCAAGTTTGGACACGCCACTTGAGCCTCTTTGGCAGGCGTCACCTACCATCAATAACCCAAACTCGGCTTCTAGGCTGGTGGATCTCAATGCGCACACAGGTGCATAAGACTAACAGGAAAAACCTCGATTCTATAATAATTCTTTTCCTCTACACCATTTGGCAGGAACGCAATCCACGAGTGTTCAACAAGATCAAGTCAGAACTTGAAGCGTTGGTGGACAAGCTCAAGCAAGAACCAATCTCTTGGCACCAGGTGGCCGCGCACTAACAGTTTTCAATTGTTTTCGCTTCTAATGTTGCTTCTCTACCTCTGTTTCTAGCCTTTTTTCTTTGTTCCCGTGTTTATTTCCTACCTAATTGTCCTTCTTCCTTCCAGTTTCTTTTCTTCTTGGCTTCTTCTTTTTTAATCAGTCCCCTGTACCTTTAACGTTGTCTTTGTTCTCCGTTTTCTTCTTAATATAATGACATACAAAACTTTTGCATATTCCTAAAAAAACAATGTACTTATATTAGTACATGATTTCCCTGGTTTCTGGCTGTCAGTATCTCACAGCCGCTGGCCTATGATTGGGCTACCCACATCTCCCTAACCTGTGGCAGTAGTGCTGAGGACGTGCTGTGGTAAACAAGTTAACATGCATTTTATTTACAACCTTTTATGTTAAGCTGGAAAGATGAAGAACTCCGTCTGCTCTTAGGGTGACCTAAGGTTTTAGCCTATATAATCATATATGATCTTTGCTGCTAACTCTTTAACTGACAGCGATTCCATACCTGATATGTTGAGGCCTCTTGGACCATGACCACCTCTAGATGATCCTTGCTCTCGCAAGGACGGCCAAACCTTTGCTTTAATAATCGTGGAAACACGGTGCAGGCAAAATGGAAAAAGGAGGCATTGCGTGCATACCACGTTGTCTAGAGGTGCAATTCCTGTTCCCTGAACTCGCAAGCCATCTCTGTTGGACCAGCTTGTCATAAATCATGTATGTGTGGTACGTACTCATAGTACAGTGGGGGTTAGTTTCTTTTCTGCTCGTTCATTCGAGTTGCTAATGTGAAAAAGTTCCTTTCATGAATTTATAGCTGCAGAACTGACAGGGCATGGGTAACTCGCGGCTAGCTAGCCCTTTCACGAGGTTATCACTGTAACATGAAGTTCTGATCACATGAGACATGACATTTTCCTCAAGCTTCTGTTACTAAGGGGGTGTTTGGTTGCCAGCCACAGTTTACCATGCTTAAGATTAGGCAAATTTGACCAACTTTGAGAGCTGTTTGGTTACAGTTGTAAGATTCCTTCCAAAGAAACTAGATCCCACGCATCAATGACCCAAAAAAGTGTGGCAAGATTCCCTTAGGCTTGCTAAGGTGTGGCAAAGAATTTGAGCACCTCAACTTAGGCAAGTGTGGCAATTTTTATTGGCAAATTGTGGTTAGCAACCAAACAGCCCCTAAGTTTTCACTGAGCAGCCAGTACTGGCATGTGGCTCTAGCCCCAAAGCAGTTGTTGGTTTCTAGCATTTAAATTTGATGTGAACTATTGAGTAGATTTTTTGAGATGTGATGTAAGTAACCTTGAAAATCAAAGCTCATGTCGTAATCAGGGTTCAAAGACCATCTTAGTCAAGCAATGACTTCAACCCAGGAAGTAACAAGTGCAAACCTGTAACTTGCTAACTCTTCACATGAGCTATCGAATGGGATTTAGACTAATAAGACATTTTGTGAATAATAACCCCTGTACAGATCAAGAAATCATCTAACATTAAAACATTTTAGAAACAGAGGGTGTTCATCTACATCAAAATTAAAATCAATACGACTTATATTTTTAATAATAACTAGCCGAGGGTCTCAAATTAATTGCTTGACAGAAACTGGGCAAATACATTCACACTTCATAGTGACCGCCGATGTTATGTAGACCACACAATTATGGTCATATTTTTTTTAGCTTCTAAAAGTTGCTTTTGGTTTTTCTACAGTAACTATCTTTTAAACAGAGTATCTTTTCAAGATAGGGTTTACTAGTTAATTGTAGTATATACTGTACCGACTTCATTTATATCGGCAAAAACCGCACGTGAGTTTCTGTTACTCTGTAATATCTCACACGAACAACCCAAAAGCCATAAATCACAGCTAAAAGTTATAAGCTTCAGCGAAAAGAATAGACCTTATAGTACTTGCTAAAATTTGACTGACTTAGACTTGGTAATTCTTGCATATAAATTGCACGGCAAGGCAAGTTGCCCCTCGTGGTCTCGACGGCATTTTGGAGGGTACCCAGCCCAACGGTGGATGCTCACCCACATGTCGCGTTCCAATTTAGAGCAGCAAATGGAATCTCATCGTCCGGAAACCTATGCGACTTGAGAGCCACGAAGAATCTTAATAAGTTTTTTTGGTCCCGGCCATTGAATTAAGATTTCTTCCTCCTGCCAGCTTCTGCTTGGATTCCTGTAATGGTCGACGGCCTTAGAGTTGATAGCTCTATCATTGCATCTATTCAAAGCGACGCCTCTTGCAATTGCAGCCGTCGCTGTGGTACCCGGTCCTACGTTGGAAGATCGGTAGGAATATGTGCATCTGGTGCGATCGGTAGGAATATGTGCATCAATTCTAGTACTCTTTATGATGAAGAACTAATATGCAACTTTCAATATTAAGGGTCTGTTTGGTTGGTGCCTAAACTTGTCATGTCTAAGCTTAGGCAATGTGTGGCTGCCACAGAAAGTGCGGCTAACAAAATCGAAGCTACACTTGTGGCAAAGTTTGGCAAGAAACTGAGTCTATGACGTGTGGGGCCAGGTGCTAAGAAAGTGTGGCATGCCACAGTTGCGTCATTGAACCAAACAGCTACCTAAAAACTATGGCACACCTAACTTGTGGCTAGGCAACTTCTGGTCATGAACCAAACAGGCCCTAACTTCTACACAAATATGTTTATAAAATTATTATTTTACGGAAATGTTTTTATGGCTAATATAATGATATTGTTTTCACATGACTAATCTAAAGGAATATATTTCTGAATTGATGGAGCAATGGGCCTGTTCTTTTTTGCTACGGCTTTTGGCTTTTAGGCTGATTGTATGAGAGATCACAGAGTAACAAAAACTCACGTGCAGTTTTTGCTAATATAAATGAAGTTAGTAAAGTATATACTTCAATTAACTAGTAGACCATATCTTGAAAAAAAAATACTCCATTTAAAAATTAGTTAATGTAGAAAAATCGAAAAGTAACTTTTATAAGCTGAAAAGAACATGGCCAATTATTTTACCGCTGCGGCACTGAGAAATCAAAAAGACTAGATAGTGCACCAACAAATAAAATGCGTGCCGTAACGCTAGAAACCATGTAGATTTGAACGCAGTGCGACACGTTCATCAAAATGGCTGGTCGGTGCATGTGTCGCTAGAGACACGTCGCATCCGTCGGGCCGGGTCGGTTCGGTGCGCTCCTCTCTTCTTTGTAGCCCCTAGGGTTCGACGGGGCAGAGCCGTGATTCTTCCCCTCAATTTCGTGTGCCGCAGGTACGTACGTGATGCGAGCTTTCGTGCCAGATAAGATAGTGACCACCGTATGACAGGGTGAAAAGGGTAACAGGCGTCTTGTGCCAGTGAGCTACTTTCTTCCCCGTGCCAATTTGCTATGGAAATATGCAACTCCTCTGAAAGCCAAAATGTTTGCGTGGCTAACGCTAAAGAGGCAAGTTTAGACCTTTTCAAGGCTGCGGAAACAAAACATCCCCGTGCCATCAGCTTACCTCTTCTGCGATCAAGAACACAAGACAATCGACCACCTTCTAGTGATGTGCCCTGTGGTTCGACAGATCTGGCACCGGATGTTCTGCTGGCTTTCACTTTGCACTTCTTATCAGCTAACCGAACAATCCCTTCAGGACCTCTGGTCAGTCATCCGAGGCCTGGCTCCTTGTCCCAAGGGAATAGGAGTTGACGCCCTCATCATTCTAGTCATATGGATGACATGGAAGGAGAGAAATTCCTTGCACTATGGCCAATGGAGACTAACACCGACGATTTCCTCTAGCACGTTCAGCAGGAGTTCATGTCGTGGTCCTCCGCTGCGAGTTTGAAGCTGAAAGACATTCGTTGTCATGTTGACTCCGACCCCTCGGCGCTGTTTAACCTCTTGTATCCCATCCTCTCTTCCTCTTTTTTTATATGTCATTCCTCTTTTTTTATTTTGCGGGCAGTTTGTGAGCTTGTAATCTAACTCTCTCATATCCTTCTATGACTTTTATGTCATGTTTGTACCTCCTCTTTATTAATGAATGAAACGCATATCTCCTGTGTTTTTGAGAAAAGGGTAACTGGCATTTTCATCACCTTTAGATAAGACGGCGATCATGTTTAGATAAGATGGTGACTCGTGTTAAAAAGGAGGATGACTAACTTAGGAGCGAAGATGGCAACAGAGGAGGGCGTGAGTGGTGCCTTAAAAATTTTTCTCCAAGAATTCACTTATCCTTTACTCTGATAGCTACAAAGCTACGAAGATTCGAATAGGAACCCTATTCAAAATCTAGAAAAACTCATAGCTATACCACTGTGGAAAAGCAGCAGGTATGGTATTACCTCTGTTGGTACTACGGTACTACCGCAACTGGTCGAAAGACAAAGTGATCGGATACGAAACCAATGTGGTCGTGGTTGATAGCCAACGTGATCAGAATTCGACTCGAGTGGCAATGATCAGAGAATGGTCGAAAACCAACGTGGTCGAAACTATTGTGATCGAAACCAACGTGGTCGAAAGTCGACGTGATTTGAATTTGACTTGAGTGGTCAACGACCAGAGAGTGGTCGAAAACCAACACTGTTGTGTTCTGCACCAAACAGAGAGATGGTAGTATGGTAGTGGAGATGTTACGTGAGTAATGCTTGTGGCCTTCCCTATGCCCTGGATGGCTTATATATATTTACATGGGGGTATTTTACAGTTATATCCTTATACCCAAGTATCTCTATCAAGGGCATTTATGTCATTATACATGTCCTATTTTGGACTTTAAAACCTTCTAACAAAGCCACTGGGCTTAGGTGGGGGCCACCCCTACAACAAACATAGTCAATGATAAGAGAATAGTGAAACGACCAGCTTAGTCGAGGACCATTGAGTGGTCGATCATCAGTGAGTGGCCGAAAAATTAGTGTTCAAGGACGAATGAGTGGTCAAAAACCTACGCAGTCGAACACCAGTGAGTGGTCAAAAAACCAGCATGGCCGAGACCAATGAGTGGTCGAAAACCAACGCGTGGTCGAAAACCAACGTGGTCGAAGACCGATGTGATCGTAACCTACATGGTCAAAGATCAGCGAGTGGTCGAAAAGCCAACGTGGTCGAAGACCAATGAATGATTATAAACTAGTGCGGTCCCAGATCTGAGTACAAACCCGAGCGTTTTAGGCAGGTTGAAATCCGACCCATGAGAACAACTACCAGTGAGTGGTCGACCTGTAGATGGTTGAAACCAAAATGATCGAACTAAGTCGAAACAAGACCAAAGAGGTCACAACTAGTGAATGGTCGAAAACCAAAGTAGTTGAAGACCAGGAACTGCGGTACTACTGCTATAAGGCTCGTGGTACTATCATTTCCAATAGAAAAATAGTGTTTTCAGCCGACCGCGAGAGCCAAAATTGACAGAACTTTCGATCGACTAAACCAAAAGTTGTGAAACTTTGTACGCATGTTTCTTAAGACCTCGGAAAGCTATTCCATTATTGGATTGAAAAATCCATGACAAATTTGAGACCATTTTACAATTAAAAGCAGCACACATCAAATGAGAACTAAAAACTAAATCGATGGTCAGATCTTACTTGCGGGAGAAGATAGCCAAGATGGCTTTGAGCATGTTCCCACATGTCACCGCAAACAAGGTCACCGAAGGAATCAACCCAAAAACTCTCAGATCAAGAAATCATCCGATTAGGCCAAGAACGAGCAAGAACAGGGATTCTTGAAAATCTTGCTATTAAAGTGTCTAGATGATTGGAGATCTTGTCCATGTCCTTGCACAGCAAGATCAAGAGAGGGGCAGAAGAGAGATCAAACCAACCGAAACGTAAGCAACTCAATCAACAGAAGAGATCAAAAAGGAGTTGAAAGAAGAGAGGAAAAACCAACTCAAACCAAATCAAACTCAATTAGACAAAAAGATACATAAAAGATAGATCAAAGATCGATGTATTGCTCACTTGAGATAATTTATTTTACAGTCACTCCACTCAGGAGGACAAAGCTCTACAGCTAGAGCATACACACACTCTCTAATATATCTCCTATGGGAGAGAGGAGCTAACCACCAAAAGGTTTAGCCAATATTCTCAAACCCTACAACCAGAACCAAAATCTAATGGATCTACCCATTAGGCTAAACCGGAGATAACTTGTTAACCCCACCTAACACCGAGCTTTACTCTCTCACGCACGTTTCTCAAAGTGGCTTACAACCATTAACCCATTAGTGAATAACACTTGATCCATTTCATATTTTCAGCACATACAAACCTAAATCATTTAGACCAATACCGCGGTTTCACACACCATCACTTTTTGGGTATTGGAGCTCGCCATTTCCATCCACTTTAAGAGAGAGTATTGGATTGGGCTTGGCCTAAAAGTTAGTTAGGCAATACATTTGGTCAACAGGACCGATGCTTTGATGATCTCACAAAGTCACAAGACAATGTGCGTGCGATTGGAGTATTTTTTTGATCTCCTAGAGGACATGATTCACATCTGCCCGCCCAACGACGACCGAGACCCGAGGGACCGACTCAACCCTTCCAGCCCGAGCCTTTTCACCAATCGCCAGCAGCCGCCATTCAATCTACCGCTGCAGTTGCACAAGTGATATTTCTTTTTGAAGCCCAGGTGGCTGCATTGTTCATAACGAATTGCTTGCAGTTGTTTATAAAAGTTACTCCAACATCCGTAAGACACCATCCATCATGGATCAAACTACTCTTGCCCACAAAAATTGCAAGTCGTAGAGAATATCCTCATTTCTGCTAATTAACAGTGATATCACATGTATTATATGCAGAATACAGAGAGGATTATTATGGTGTTGACTCATACACAATGGCCATACAAATATTAGATCCACTGGTAATCGGTTTTCAGCGCCCAAAAAATTAGAACAGCACACATATTGTTAGATGGGAAAACGTATATTTTTAGAAAACAAACCAAGAGTAAACAATTGGCGTAGTTTACATATATAAACGCTTGATTCAATAGCGTCAGACTCAAGCTAAAAGATGCTACAAAAATAAAATCAAATTCAGCACAGAAAACATGTTCTAATGGAGGATCAGAATCCTGGCTTGGTTTTCTCCGCAGAGAAATTATAGCGCTCAGTATGTTCATTGTCGATCATCTGGGGAAAGGATCATCATATCCTCCATAACAAACAGTGCATCACAAAATTAACAAAACATGTATCTAAATAGAATTACATCTTTCAGTATTTGAACATACATTCCCTATATACCCAAACCCTTCCAGACAAAGAAAATTAGGTTTTACATATAAACTGGAGGATCAGTCTCCTGGCTTGATTATCTCTGATGAGAATAATTATAGCGCACAGAATGTTCATTGTCGATCATCTGGGGAAAGGATCATCATATTCTCCAGTACAATAAAATGGAGAATATAGCAACAGAATCTACAAAATAATCGCTCATGACAACAAATAGCTAATCGCATCTATCAAGAATCAAATATCAGAACCTAATTTAAATGAAATTGCAAACAAAGCTTAAACACCTTATTATCACGCTACACAAATGTCAGATATTCAAGACCAACAATGTTTAAAATTCTTGGAGAATCTGTGGAAATGTTAAATCACTACACCAATGTACACCACCATCAGCTACTGAAACACAACAGTAGGTCCATCCCAATAAAAAAGCGACGGTGAAGCTAATCACTATAGCATCGACTCATACGCAGCAGCAATGAGATCCACTGGTAATCAGTTTCTACGATGCAGTTGCACAAGAACAGTGATATTTCTTTTTGAAGCACAGGAGATCGCTACTGAGTTATGCGCCAAAACATGCTCTACGCAGGCCAGATTTAGGGCAGCTTTAAGATCATTAAGCCTAGATTTAGGGACAATTGGGCAAGGATTGGACCTGGATTCAACGGTTCTTGGACCATTATTCTCCCACACGAAAGTAAAACATTCCTTCTGGTTTATTTATCGGGCTATGTCCTATTCTCAGGGAGACGAACTTGCGTCCAATGCACGTAATTCGAAACCCAGATCATTTTTGTTTGAAAAAACTGCCATTCAATTACGGTGGATTCAGTTGCTTCAGACATCTGAGGGTGGAGGAAGGAACATGCCTGCTGGCAATATTGCTAAGACCTAACGATGCATAAGAGAGAATAGAATCAGGGGAGATGATCAGATAGAGCTAATACAGATTTCAGGCCATCATGCCGGCCGATCAAACCAATAGGGAAACAATCTCATCATCATCTCATCTCTCGCCCATGAAAAGAACAACAAAATTAGCATACCCTTTTTTTCTTAGAAAGAAGAGAGGCACCAAACGAAAAGAAGGGAAATTGCAAAGAAGCATTAGACCTAAACCGTAACAGATCCAAGACCAGAACAAAGAAGCAAGGAAAAAAAAGATAATACATACGGGATTGAGGGAAGCAAGGATGCATCAGATCTCCAAGGTGAAAAAGGGTGTGACATCACAGAGATGCCTCAGACGCAAATTACCCATTAAATCTTGTGTCTCCTCATCTGCATCAAAAAAAAAAAAAGCAAAACAGATCCATCCAATTTACAAGAAACAAACAGCAGCGAAAAGAAGCGACTGCGCGCCGGGTGCCCGGGGGGGGGGGGGGGGGGTTGGATACAGGAGCGAAGCGTGGAGAGAAGGGCGAAGCCATCACAAAATCATTTTGTACCCACAACCAAGAAGAGGAAGGAGAGAGACTTGACGAGAGAAGCGGCGATGCGCCCAGGGTATATGTAGAGCGAAGGAGAAATCAGGCGGCGGCGGGGTTGTGCGGCGCGGCCTAGGGTTTTCTTAGGGTTTTCCAGTGCCCACGGATCATCCGGCCCGACGCGCACGGACGGCCCAGATTGCCGGATGAGGTGGGCCGACAGGAATTTTGTTTTCTCGGCCGGGCACGACCCAATTGCCTCCGACTCGGTTCGTTCTCGAGTCTTTCTTCTCCTCCTGGAATTTCGATTGGGACGCTGCATGCTTTGTGTTCTTGACTGCATACGAAAGTAACAGACGAGAGAGCCAATCCATGGCTGCCTCTGTGTGGCAGCAGCAGCAGCAGCAAACCTTCGTCGACCCCTTCAATGGCGGTCGCGGCGGGGGCGCTACGCGGCACGACGCCTTGTTCGCCATTCCCTTCCATAGTCCTGTGTTCCACTACGACGACACCCTTCTGGGGTGGGATGAAGAGTACTGCTTTCTGGTAGAGTGGAAGACGATGCCAGGCTGAAGACCGGTGCAACATGTGGCATGGACGGAGCTGGAAGAAGGATAATGTAATCCATGTTAATAATGTCGGCCTAGAATTATTCATCCCAGAAAGATTATATCCATTGATAGGTTGTGACGAGCTCTAGATCTTGTCTTGCTGAGGATTAGCTTAATGTTGCCAGCTAGTATATCTCTCCATTCAGCTTCCTTGTATTTTCATTTGCACGATCCTCCTTTCTAGAACCAAAAGCTTAGGTAGTTAGGTCGACTTTCCCCGCTACTTTCATATTGAAGAGTTAGCTGAAATCATCTTTTTTTGGACGCATCATAGCAAAACTAACTAGATTCGCAACACAGCACTGCAAAGAGAGTGCAATTCGATAAAATCCTGCTAAGCTCCTGATACTATCATACAGGACAAGTGAGATATCCGCACGGTGGGCGTTGCGACTTTGCGAGAGTTCAGAGATTCCCAACGAGCATCCTTTCTACGACTCGGATGATCATGCCATCGGCATTCGGTCGAAACTGCCCTGTTCTTCACGGCTTCTAAAAATAGCTTTTATTTCAAATTACAGTATTTTCTCAAGACAGAGTCTATAAGTTAATTGTAGTACACGTTAAAACCCCAATATCTATATCAACCAAAATCGTAAGCAAGTATCTCTCTCTTTGTAATATCTGTCACAAACAACTAAAATTCAAAATTTTCAATCAAAAGCCATAAATCGCAGCAAAAAAGAACATGCCCAGTCGGCCGAACAAAGTCGATGCTCAGCTGAGGCTTGCATAAAACTAACCCGGACCTTGCAAAGCTGCACCAGCAAAAGCTATTTTTGATGCGCCTCAATGTTACTATGTACTACCATTTTCTGACAGACTATTATTCACAAACTATGTTCTGACGGTTCAGAAAAACAATACTTTCACAGCGGCTGTGCAAGATCAAAGTCTCAACTGGCACTTGGCCCGACGCTGGCACTCCAATAGAACAGACGCTGGATCAAGTGCATTTCGTGGCAATGCAAGCAAATCAACCAGCGTTGAAAAACATCTCTCTCAATGCGCAGGACAAATAAAAATAGCTAACGAAGGTCCCAAGTTTCTCGGTCCAGACACGACCCAATCATTTCAAGATATGAGCCAAGGATGATGATCACTAACTACGATACAAAGTTCAATTAAAATATGATTCAAACCTACAAATTTCCAATCCAAAACGATGTTCCCACGAAACTTGGTTGACTGGTAAATGCTGTTCAATACCCGAGACCAAAACAAGTTCAGCAAGAACTACAATGTCTAGAACAGCTCAGATGACACATCCAACGAGGCACTGGGGCGGGTTCCTTACTGCTCACCTGGCGTGGTCTTGATGATATCGGAATCACCTGAAATTAAATGCAAGGCAACAAAATGTAACAAATCCAGACATGTATATTCAAACATGATCAGGAAACATAGAAGTTATTTTTTTTGTACAATGAAGTAGGACATTAGCAGGATCAATAATGCTGAGACAGCAGACACGGAAGTATTTACCACAGGCTGTTCCCAAATCAACATTGTCTGAAAACCAACATAATGCAATTACTTTTGGAACAGAGTCGTAGTACATCAAATAAGATTCGCACATAACTACATCGACATATTGCAAATTACATGATGGAAACCAACTTAAGAACAGTCTCTAACTACTTGTTACACAAATATTAACATGTTTCTCCTTGCAATTGCTACTAAAGCTTCCAAGATCGGGTAGCAAGGTAACCAACGACACCAACAGATCTGCTAAGCTACGTAAAACTTTTGCAAAGCTCGTGGGCAGAAATAAACATAATTTCCTTAAACTCATCAATGGACAAGGATTAGATTATTAAACTCAGGAAGTTATAAACTGCAACAATGACAACTTACTTCCATGGAAGTGGTGGACAGTGACCTTCGCCAACATAGCATAGTACTCAATTTCAGACTTCCGAAGAGGAGGGCAGTTGTTAGCAATGATCACTAGCTTTGCTGTAAATGAATAGCATATAAACATATTAGACATCAAACTGCTAATTAATATAGAACTAACTGAATGCTCGTGCGTTACTACGGATTTAAAAACTTTTAGAACATATTTGTATGTATATTCTAAAATTTTTTATCACCTGTGAGTTTCAGAACATGTAGTATGATAAATTTTAAAAATATGTAGTACCGCACAAGCATTTATCTAGTAATAACAATAATGATAAGTAACAGTAGGATAACTACTCTTCTCAGATTCGTAACATACCAAAATGCATTGATCCTCTGGAACAATAATGATAGTAACAGTAGGATAACTACTCTTCTAGGATTCGTAACATACCAAAATTTTTACCACCTGTGACTAATACACCCAAGTGTTGGGATTGAATCATACAATCTTCTTTCTTTCTCCAACTCTCCACTTAACAGGAATTACACGGCTTAAATAAGCTTTATACACACATACAACCTCCACGCACCCACTAATTCCACTAATTTGGACCTATTCTCATGCCTCCTAGAATCACTCCACGATCCACACGAGACCGCTTCTCATGACCACCCACGTCTTCCGACTTCTCTCGTACCCGGATACTTCGACTGCTATAATGTTCTTCTGAGTACCGACTACGACCACTACAGCTTCTACGACTTACAACCATGGTGTCCTACAACCATGGCTGCCTTACGACCATGGCTGCTTCAACCACGGTTGCCTTACGACCACGTCTGAGCACCGACCGGGTTCTCAAACTTTTGACTGCTGCTTTGACTATGGCATATCATCTCAATGCTATGACCACGGTACATCAACTCGAACCTTCAAGCACAGCTTCTCGCATAGTCGGAGTTTTTGACTGACTTCGTGCTCGATGTCTTTGACTGCCTCGTACTCAGAGCTACAGTACTCGTAGTACAGTTCTCGGAGCCTCCAACTTCAACTTTCGTAGTTTCGACTGTTGCTTTGGGTACAACTTCGACCATTGCTTCGACTGTGGCTTTGACCACGGCTTCGAGTGTGGCTTCACCCACAGCTTCGATACGGATCACCCACATCTTCTTGTCGCTCGCAGCAGCCTCTTCTAGCCACATGTTGTGGCCTTCTCTTTACACGACTTGACCGCTTCTCACGACCGCTTCATACGGCTATGATCGCTTCACATGACATCCACATCTTCCGACTTCTCTCGTACTCGGATGCTCTGACTGCTACAGTGTTCTTCCAAGTACTGACTACGACCATTGCAGCTTGTATGACTTACGATCATGGGGGAGCACACAAGCGCCCGAGGGAGACGAGATGACGCGGAACGATAGTGGGCACAAGGGAGCACACCGAGGATTCGGAGGGCACAAGAACACATCCCCAACATCCATTAATTTGACACCAAAGCTCGCACTCACCTAGAGTAACTTATACTACCAATTAAACACTATATTCATCAACCTTTACCCTCAACTGGTTCTTCCACTAGTATAGGGCATACATAGCATACAACGTAGCACCCATACAACAAATACAAACTGCATGTAAGTCGGTAAGGAGGGTTTGGTTCTTACACTTGGAGTTCCTGAGGGTCCTGAGGACGGTCTTGTAGCCGAGCGTGTACTTGCCGCTCTTCATAACAAGCTGCAGCTTGTTGTTGATGTTGTCCGTGGACCTCTTCTGCAACACCGACATCACACAAAAAAAACACCCAGAATTAGCGCCCAAAACCATCACAAGAAATCGGGAAAAAGGAAACCAAGCGAAATGCAGGATATGGCAATTCCACGCAGGAACACAGCGGCAGATCGCAAGAAGGATCTAAGTATCGGAAAAGATGGAGTAGGGAGGCGGGAGAGGGGTCGGTCGTTTCCGTCTTCTTTGCGGCCACCATGGTTGCGCCCCGACGAGAAGTGACGACGGCGAGGCCTACTGTGTTGGCGGCGGTGGCTTCTGCTCGGGGATGACTGCCAGGTGGAAGTGTGGGGACGCTCGGGTTTGATGGGCTTGGGTAGCCCTGGGCAAATAAGTCAAGCCTATCATTCTGGTAGGAAGCATGCTACTGTTAATCTAGCCTAGATACGGTATAACATAAATAGTAAACAACTATATCAGTTTGGTCTGACCGAATGTGTTATGCTTGGGATGACATCTTAGCACGACGGCCTAGCCCCGTACGGCACACACAGTAGCTCTTTGTCTGATCTTGTTCTACTGGTACTCCCAGGACAACCCCTCACTTTTACTTACTACTAGTTTGCCAAATTGGTATGTGTTTCAGTACGATAGAATGACTTGATCACCTCCATCTTGCTCGTCATCAGAACCTTCATCATTTGATATTACCTTATAGTCACGGTCTTCAAGCTCTATCTATTCTACTAAGGCTTCAATCTTCTCACCTTCATCTACAATCTCTAGGGTTCCTGCATCTCAGTCATAAAAAGGTCTATGGTCTTAGCTTCAACTAAATTGGCACCACCTCCCCCATCTTGGCTTAAATAGTATAGCGCCCTTTGGCTTGACTGTCCAACTTCTTCAGTATGACCACTAATGGCACCTTCCTACATCACATAAGCTAGAGGAACTTCCTCAAAGGCTAGGCCAGCAAGACTAGTGGCTACCCATGCTACTTCGCTTATCTCATGTATGAGCTCTACGAATTTCGCCTTTAATTCCACTAACTCCCAATATGTGCATTGTCATGCTTGGGCTGCATCGCCATGCAATTGTAGGTCATGCAACACATGATCCAACGAGAATAACTAGTACAACCATCTTATGACTATGACCCATGGATGTCGCTTTGCATTTGATAGTCCAGCGTCACAGATGAAAAATCGTGCAAATATATTCCTTCTGCACCCATCTATGGAACCCCTTTTTCGAAGTATATTTTGAAAGCTACTAATTGAGTCATACCAATCGATTATTTTGACAACTAATCTGATGTTAACGACATCTACTCGCTTGATTAAATAAATACGAAATAAGCCTAAAAATAAATCCGCTACTCACCAATAAACTTGCGTAGGAGGGGATTTCCTTATCGTGCAACACCATAAAGAAAGACAAACAATCTTATATGTCTTGTAAAAATCAAAATTACCATGCATGCTTCATCTACGTAGCGCACATAGTTAATAATGGATCCTACACGCATTATACCCTCCATGTTCTAAATAGACCTAACTAGCAGATCTAATATTCTAAAACTAATCGGTGCACTAAAACTAACAACTATGAGAAATTAATAGTTATACAAGAATTTATCATAACACAAACTAATATAAAGAACTATATATTTATAACCACACTATTTACACATCTACCTACTATCCAATACAACTATACATCTAATCATTTTATTTACTGGCCTACCATGGGTTTAAAATGAAATCTACAAAGAAACAAAAAAAACTCACATTTAGGATGCAGAAATGCACTCATAATTTAGGCCTCTCCTCCCCTCTTTCTTTTTTACTAGATTAAAATGAATTTAGGCTGGTTTTCTAGGCATAATATAGGCCTAGCTTTTGTTACCATTTCAAATGGAGACAGAGAGTACGGAGGCATCTGTCACAATTTGAAATGACGATTGAAGCTACAGAGGCTTTTGTCCTCATTTTAGTTAATAATTTGTCTCTCTATCATCAATTGAAATGGTGATAGATGTTGTGCCATCGATGTGGCACTATGTCATCCATTCATTTGACAATAGAAGCTCTGTCCCTAATCCAAATAGCGACAAAGCCTCTGTCGCCATTTGAAATGGTGTCAGAATGTTATTTATGTATTTTTTTTTGTAGCGATGATATATGTATGTAATATTAATAAAAAAAACATTACTTAAAAAAAATCACAAGTACATGGAACTTGGAAATCAAATCCATGTACGGTTGTGCCACCCTCCCTCCCATGGCATCACCTTCCCTTCAACGCACGGACACCACTGCCCTCCCTCCGTTGCCGCGCCTTCTTACGCCAGCACCCTTCCTTCCTTCACCACCACCAAATCGCCGCCGCCGTCCCTCCGGCGCCACCGCCCTCCCTCACTGCCGGTGGGAGGAGGCAACGTCTCCGCCGGTCAGGGCAAGGCGTCAGGTATGGGCGTTCGCAAGACTTCGAAAACACAACATCCTGACTCAAGCATGTCTCTTCTGTGACCAGCAATCTAAGTCAGTTGACCATCTTCTAGTGAGGCGCCCACTGGCTGAAGAAATTTGGCACCGCACCTTCAATTGGCTTTCGCTTTGCCTTCCATTCCAACTCCCAAATCAGTGCATGCAGGATTGCCGGATAGCGGTTAGAGGAATAACGCCCAAGGTCAAGCACAAAGCAGTGGACTTAAGGTCAAGCACAAAGCAGTGGACTCATTAATTGTTCTAATAGCCTGGATGATTTGGAAAGAGGGGAACAGGCTCCGCTTCGCCTTCATCATGGACGATTGCATTCACTGTGTTAAACAGGAATTCCTTTGCTGGTCTTCTTCTGCCAACTCAAAGCTAAATGTTCTTGCCGGATGTGTTGCCGTTAGGCAAGGATCCTCCCGTCTTTAGGGAATTGTCGGTTGGTTCTGTTGCTTGTCGCAGTTACTAGTAATCTCCCTTGGTTTATCGGTTTTTCTTGTTGCGTTCTTTCTGATTCCTAGCCTGGCCAGGAATCTGAATTTAACTTTCTTTGAATTCTCCTTATTGAATGAAGCGCAAAGCTCCTGCATTTTCAAGAAAAAAAATTCGTGGAATAAAACAGACCAGCACATATGACAAATTGCGTTGCGATTTCTGACGCACTTCTAAATTTCTAAGTGCATTATAGCTCATGCCGTTCACGCTATCAAACAATCATTTTCTTTTACAACTGTATGACCGAACAGGACTACATCGACTAATGCAGTTCTAAGTCATCCCATGTCTGCCTGTCTGAGAATCAACCAATTCATTGTTACACGTTTGCATCGCAAAAAATATGTAAATCGGTAAGATTGGAATACATTCAGGTTTCCCGTGTTCCAGTCTAAGAGATGCGCATAACTTCATTAATCTAATGAACTAAAGCATTTGAGAAGTAATGAACCCAGTACAATCAAAAGGCACCTTTCCTCGGCCAAAGAACACAGCAGCCAGATGAAGAGCGGAAAACAGAATGAATGCAAAACTAAAAATGTCTGAATCTCTGTCGACAAATGCCAACCGCTATAATGGTACAAGCCTCTCTGAAGAATTGCTGCAGTTATCTTAATTACTCTCCAAAAGTCATGCCAAACCCAAATTTGTAGTCTTTCTTCCAGTGATCAACCTGCACAAGATTGTACAATAGAATCAACCTTCAACTCTGAATATACAACATAATGCAGATATGAAAAATTGCACAAACACATGGACATTAATAGGAAACATCCCAAATGTAAAGTTCCACCACATAGGAAGCCATGCATGAAACTCAAATGCACTAACTAGGATGCCTTCCCAAATGTCAAATTCTGCAGCGTAGCAAGCTGCCATCTTCCATTTAAAGGAGATGTAGGCATCTGGGGTCGCCAGGATTTGGCAGGGGTGTAATGCTCCTTTCTTCTTTTGGTAATTGTCTTATTATGTATTAAATCACAAGTAATCATCAATATTTCATCCGTATAAGTTTCAACCACTTCGTCCAGTACATTAATTCAGACTTGAGGTCCCACTTATAGAAACATGTTAAAAACTGGACATCAATAAATCAGTAATATGTTGGGTTCTTCCATAGAACCGTAAGTAGTGCTGCAAGCTGACCTCTGCAGAAAGAAGAAAATTGACACCCGGAATCAAACGTTCCTCCAAAAGAGCAGAAACCACACCATTGGTATCCAACTTCCCCCTCAAACGACACTGCAATGTTGAGCAAAAATGTACTCTCATTTAACTTTTCAGGTGTAACTCAACTTGAGTAATGAAAAATCCCAAAATCATTCGACAGAAAATATTTTTTAAAGAAAAGGGATAATGTAATTTTTGTTGTTGTGGAAAGTGCAATTCATACTTCTCGAGGAAATGGTTGAATACTATTAAGGCATACCTGTCTCAGGATATAATCATAACCAAAACTTGCTGTTACATCTTTTGTCATATGATTGTACATGAAATCAGATGCAAGGGAAATCTGCACAAAGAAGCTTATGGGTTAGAAGCAGATGATAAAGAGAAAAGAGAGAAAGAAAAAAAGACTTCAAAATGATATGACTGAAAAGTGACCTTTTCAGATACTTTCTGAACATAACTCAGTGCAACCATTCCAGTGCTTGCAATTTGTCCAGTTGCAACCTGCAGATATATGTGACATGGCTCCAGCAGATAAATATTAAAAATTCCAGTTTTCCATTTTGTTGTCTATCCAACAATCAAACATCAGTTGCCAATAATGTAATACCAGAAACAAACACCTGATTTTATCAAATAATACGTTACATGATTGGGAGCTTGAATCCAGCGGAAAACATAGTATTGCAACTATGACGTGCTTATCGCATGATGTAAAGCAAGGGAAATATTTGCACATTTACAGTTTCAACCAAGGAAAGGGCAGGGTAAGCTATAAAATTAGAATTTGCTAGAAGCAGGAAAAGGTTTGGAAAACTGGTAATTAGTAGTTACCACCGATTACAAGCTAACTCAGCTAGGATCAAATCCTAAATTGTCTTATTAATATAAATGTACAAACCTGTGCAAGTTATGAGCAATTCATCTAGAGAACACTTCCCAATGATTCTGACTGAGTTTTGGAATATTAATTCGGGGATAACTATGGTACAAACAACTTCAGCTACAAAAAGTTTCTCAACTTTTTTCTTATCTCACATTTTTTCCTTTCCCCTGCTCTCACTTGTGGGACAAGTAGTGAATGGCGGAAAAAGTGTATGTCAATATTATTTCAAAATTTCGAGTAAAAACTAGTTTTAAAAAAATTCACTGATTTCTGGAGAAAACCAGTTGTTTCCTAACTGAGTTCTGGCCAAATCTTGAGCCCAAACATTTGACACTAAATTGAGCAAGTTCAGTGTGCCTGTGAGAGTACTAATCATGCTAATGATACCATAGTCAGGTAGCCCTTTAAAGACTTGGCATCAAAATCTTAAGTTGACGGTTTGTTCCCAGATCATACCCAGCAAAATTTTAGATCATTCCCAAGAATGATGGTCAGTCTATAAGCAAGCTGGGTAACAATTGATCAAAACACGGATCAACTAAGGCAATCTGTGCATCAAATCGGGATCAATTGTAGAAAGTACAACAAGTCTTTGGGGCCCAAAAGGAACACACATAAAAATGCACCAATATTACTTTCTCTGAGAGGGAAACACACAACAATAAATTGACTGCTCCTTAGAATTCATTAATTCACAAAAGGGTGGCAAACCTAATGGCTCAAATATTTACGGCAAGCCAACTTTCTTCCTTTGGACTTTTCACTAACTACATTTGTGCATGTATTGCCACAAGGTGGATAGTTTTTGTTTTACTAATTGGGCAAGTTTTTTTAGCTCACAGGGAATTCAGGCCTAGAATGGAATATGGAATATTCACTAAATTCGGCATTTATGCTTCCAAAATCCTAGCAACCTGAACTAAATGTTGCTGGGTAAAATGCAATATAGATATCTAACAGTCTGATCAAAAGCACCAGCAGGCAGAAACCTGATTATATAATTCCTCAAATGCAGCTTCAAGGTCATTAGTTACATGGCATTGGAATAATACTAAATATGGCTTGTACATGTTTTTTGTCAGGGGTTGTACATGTAAAATGATCCGTTCTACAATAAAATGGCTAACAACAAATATGGAATGACATCATGATCATGGATAGTTTAAAGAGTAGACAGATAAACTTACCATTTTCTTGTTGTCATATCGAGCAACAAAACCAACTCCTGAATTCCTTTGCTGCCCAAGCCAAAAAGCTTCAGTTCCCAAAGAGAGGTTCTTCGTGACACTCTGAAATGCGTAAGGAAAATATGTTGGTTTATAATCTTAAGTATCCAAGTGATGGAACAAAACAGATTCTCTGAATATACTATCTCAGTTCCTTTTCTCCCAGTCTTAATGTTCGATTCATGAGATTATGAGCAAAACAGCCTTTTCTTTTGCACAATGACCTTAAGCAGGAATATAGAGGTAAGAACTATGTAATCCCATCCTCCAGTCTGTTAAACAGACTCATAAGAAAGCGCCTCTCCATTTACTGCTTAAGCAATGTTTGAGAGTGATAGGCTAAAGCTTGTTGTACCATATTACTAGGCTGCATTTGGCTGTGAAACATGTTTGGCTCTGCTAAATATGAATACCGAACTTCTTTGGCCAGGAAAACTTCAAGCAGGCAAAAAAGGGTAAATTTTTTATTTTTATTCCATCAATCTTGTACAACTATGCATGTTCTCCATCGGTGAGACCAACAAAATCTATACTGACAGAAACCATCAAAGGCCACAAGCATTGGTAAGCCTGTGTTATTCTGTTAAATCCACAACAACAAAAACCAGTTGTAATGGACAACAAACTCCTGTGGAAATCCCTATCCAATGGACAATAAAATTCCTTTGGAAATCCCTATGCAAGGGCTTGAGAACTAAGCTCTGACCAGTTCTAACTAGTTAAGAACTTATCAATTTCCCATGTTATATTTGACGCTTGCCACTGAACCTCACTGCTAACTGACCAATAATTGGCATGTTTCACCAAAAACATGTATAAGACTCCAAAAACATAAATTACCACACATACCACTAAAAAATTTTGCGATCATGGATGTGCCTTCTGGAACCAATGTATGCTCTCTCAGGACCGATGGGCCACATAATTTGGTAGTTTGTCGTGTGACCTAGACCTTTGTAGTTGGCCTCCTTATAGCATTAGGAGTGAACTACTGATGCAAACTGAGGGCACACCCCCACCACAAGTACTTAGTCAATTACTGTTTACTTGTTTAGTTATTAGTATGACATACAATCACCGGAAATTTGACTTTTGATTGCACTAAATTCAGCCCAAATTGGTCCATGATAAAATTTTTAGTGCAGTCAGCCAGCAGATTTACCTTAATTTGTCGTTGCCTAGTATGAAGCAATGCTCAAAACAATTAAAGTTTTTTTTTCAATGTATTAAATTGCACTAGACTTGGTAGTTTCATGTTTTTATGTAAGTGCGAAATTGGATCTGGCATTCAATTTTTGTTTAAAAATGTAACTATATTTTCAAATTTTAGTCCCAACAGGTCAATATTAGTGTATATAATCAAATAGATAGAAGTAAAAAGACGAAAATTTCATGATATGGTGCAGTAAATTGCTCCTACTATTGAATGGTTTTTATGTACAGAAGTTGGCGTAAATAGTTACATTATTTATAACACATACCTGGATGTAGTTCCCTCCATAGAACGCATTATTCCCAATTTGAAATTGGGATCTAAAATCTTTGCCCTGGAATCAAGGATATAGGAGTAAAACAAGTTACATAATCATGCGCATTGTCAGATTGATAAATTGACAAGAAATAAAAAAATACATCAAATGTAGGGGTAAAACCTCATATATTTTTATTAAATATAATTTTAAACATTAAGCACCTAACAGCTATTTATAATGGTTTTGCATCTGTAAGTTCTCTGGCAACAATTATGAAAGATTACACCCAATTCTTTTCAGCTTATGCCTTTGCTTATGGCTTCTCTCGAACAAACAAACAAAACAGCTTCTCCGCTGCCGTTTCAAAGCGGCTTATCGGGACAATATTTTCGAAACGGCTTATCAACTTATCGGTATTTGGTTCATTCACACAAGCTCTCGCGCTAAAACCAAAAAACCATAAGCTGCAACCGTAAGCTGTAAGCCGCAGCTGAAAAGAACCCACCCATATAGTTAGAATACAAGCAATACTTGGATGCTACCATTTTCATTATAAATCATTCAGAAGAATATTAGTACAAACTAGATCAGGATTCTGGCTGTCCTATGTGGCAACATCCTGGAAGATTAGATGTTAAATCAGTAACCTAATAAGACCATTAGCATGTAACTCAAAAGGCATATCTGATAGACCAAATTCCTCATAAAAGTTGAGAAAGAGAGAACTCATAAGATGTAAACAAAATCTCAGCAGAAAAACAGGTTCAAGAAAAGGACCCATATTTCTTTGCCTGATTCCAAGTCCAAAAAATAGGATCTCATAGTCATATCTACCACAACTCCACCAATTTGACAATAATAGCAAATTAGTAATGAGCTATTTTTTCATCAGAGAACACCGCGAAACATCACATCATAGTTCCTTGCTGAACAGTAAACGCAATCTACCACTGGCATGATACTGCGCACCAAATAAAATAATCAAACAAGGACATGCCTTGGGAGACTGACCTTATAATCAAAACTAAACATGCCTTGGGAGTAATGGGGCTCACTTGTCAACTGCCAAAACAAAAAACAAGATAGTTAAGAAATTAAACAGCGTGATACTGCTCTACATTCAGTACAGCTGATCCCATATGAGCTCATATTTGACTCTTGATGCCAAATCAACCACCTGAGCATTTATCTTTAAGCAAAGATTGTCCGTGAGATCACACTTGACACGCGCATTTACCCTTCCGTCATGCGAGACCCTCCCGATGAGCATCATCTATAGAGGAACCACGTTTAGAACAACAATAAGTAAAAGCATACGGAACATAGGAAGTGAACCAGAACGGGGCCAATGCCTTCCTAAAAGAAAACAACCTTGGGATCAAGAAAGTTGGCGCCGAAATCGTAACTGGAGGTGGGGACCTTGATCACCTCGGCCCCCTGCGACGGGATCTCCATGGATCCCATGAACACACTGGTCCAAAGACGCACAAGAATTGTAACAACACAACCAGATTGCTGCCAATTTACAAGAAAAGAAACAACCATGAAGTGGGCATTGAGTAGGGTACCTGTGGCTCAAGGCGAAGTACTGGTTGAGCCCCTTGGTGAAATCGAAGCGCAAGCCCTCGAACAGCTCGGGCTTCAGGGCCACTGCAACAAACAACAAGAAGATCATGGCGTTACCATCGATTCGATCGGCGGTGACAACACATATCAGAGAAGGGGATGGGAAGGCGCCGGCGCCCGCGTCTTACTGAAGGCCTCGCGCTGGATCTCCTCGTAGGGGACGGGGCAGGGGAGGTTCATGTAGTCCACCTCCTCCGCCGCCTTCTCCTGCTCCTGGGGTTTCGACGGCGGGGCGGCGTAGGGAGGAGGGGGCGCGTAGGCGGGAGGTGGGGGAGGAGGAGGGGCGGCGGCGTGGCTGACGGAGGAGCCCATGGCGGCGGCGCGTGGTGATCGGGGTGCGCGTGATTTGGGGTTGGGTAGGTTGCGAGTTTCGGCTGCGCCGCCGGCGGGGAGAAGGAATGGTGGGGTTTTAGGAGGGTTTTCTGTTGCCGCGCGGATGGCTGGCGCGGTGCGGGCGGGTGCCTGCCAGCGGTTGGATTTGCCCCGAGATTGGTGTTGATGGGCTGCCAATGCGTTCTTTGACCGCGTGCTTCAAGTATACATATACATCGCGTTTTCCATGCGCAAAGTCGGTACTAAGATCTGCTTTGTAATTTTTCCGACATGTAAAGCTCTTTCAACCATTAGATTGCCTCGATATTTATACATGTGGTTTCTAGAGTTCACCCATTATGTATCTTTACAATTATAAAAATATGAGTTGGTGGTCATCGGTCCGTTCTCCCTCTTCTTTTCTTAGCCGTCCTATCAAATATCAGCTATCCAGATCTGCATGTAGGTAGTTCTTCCGCTCCTCGTAGAAAAGATCGGGCTAACGCGTGGGCCACGCTCTTCTTCTTCTCTTCCCCTGCATCCTCCGTCTCCCGCAACCACTCCACCTCCCGCAACCGCCGCCTCCTTCTCTCCCCCGAACCCTCGTGCCGTGCCTCCTCCTCAGCGCCTCCACCAATTCCTTCCCCGTACGGTAGTGTCTGATCGTAATCCCCTAACTTCCCCAGCAGCGTCGCATGACCTCGTCGCCACCTCCCCAACACATTTGCCCCCCGCCTCCTCTCCCCATCTGCCTGTCGCAACCTCCCCACCTCCACCTCCCGCAACTGCCACCTCCTTCCCCCCAAAACCCTTGTGTCGCGCCTCCTCCTTCTTGGCGCCATGTAAGACCCCAGATTTTTCAATCCGGAATCTACTGTGTTGAGCTGCACTATTCCCTGGATCAGTAGATAGTGCTCACAGTTACAGTAATGAATATCAAATACATATCATGCGGAAGCGTAATTAAAATAATAGACTTACTCATGGGCCGGATAGGCCGACATCGGAAAAATTGCAGCGGAAGAACGAAGCACAGGTGGGACCTTCAGACATGCCCACGAGCGTGGCCCGGAGGTTCGCGACCTAGCCCTTGACATCTTCATCTTCTCGTGGCTTGTCTAATCTTGTTCTTTGGCGAGGTAATCTTGATTCTGAATCTGAATTTTGTCGCAAAAGCGAGCGTGAGCACTCCGACCCCGTGCTCCGCGAGCCAATACACAGAATGCAATTAAATAGTATGCATGGCTTAACAAAGGAGAGGCTCGGGTTATTTTTATTTGCCAAAATCGCCTTTAGTAGCATTATTACCCTTACTCAATTAAAGTGTTATAGTTGCTACCTAACTCCACACCACAATGGCCAAAATTGACCTAATCCACAGAAAATGTACTTTCTTTAATGATCATTGTCTAAAACTCCAAACAACAAATGTCATCATTTATTTAATCCACCGATCATACTTTGTATTTTGAATTACTAATAATCCAGTCCTGTCATTACTACTCATCCGCTCCTCACCTCTGAATTCTAATGATTCTCTAACATAATTACTTTCAAATCCACCGATATCATTCGTATTCAATCCTTTTCGTCATTGATTCAAAACCATAATCCAATAATCAATCTCATTTTCCATTATCTATCACTAGCTAATCCACAAATATACCTCCACCGAAAATTCAATTTACCAAGATTATAATCCACTAATGGTTATGAATCCTCCAATCTTCTCAGAAATTCAATTCATCCCTCTAGTAATTGATCATCTCCTATTAATTCCCATTATCACCAATATCTTCCAAGAATTTATATTAATCTCTAGTGTAGTAACTTGACAATTTATCTTTGCACTCCTAATTCTCCAAAATCATTGAGTATACATCCACCAAGAATAGCATTGACCAAGTATACGATTCACTATTATATATATCCACCAAGAATATCGCTAATCAAGAATTATACTCCCATACTTGTATTATTTTTCCAAATTCTGAAAATTCAATTAGATCATTTATCTAACCTATCTATTCAACGGACCCCACTAATTTATTTCTCCCGGAACCCACACTATCCTTTCTTATTCATGATCGACCTGAATCCACCAATACCTTTAAGTACATGCTACAAACATCCATCTCCTTTACCCACAACCCTGTTTATTCCACCCATATTTTAGGTTGTAAGATTAGTAATGCCACCATTCAAAATACAATACATAAAATTTCCTGAGACCTAGCAGCTTTGGAACAAAACATAATGTTCAAGGGATATTAACATGAATTTCCATACATATGGCATCACACCATATGCCTAATATCACCATAATTTTTCCATATATACGGCATCACACCGTGTAACATCTTTCAGCGTTATAGCCGCTTAACTTACCACTGGGACGACACCCAGGACAACTCAAATCAGGGCTTTCCGCTGCCCCCCACTTTTCCATTCCCATTTTCCAAACATTTTTAAATAGAACTATCTCGAGTAAGTTCCCATGTCCGCCCTTGACCGTGGGCACGGCTATTCGAATAGTTTTGACTCTGCAGAGTTTGTACACTTTCACCACAAGAGACAATCAACTCGTTGCCCCACACGATTCCTTAGGCGTGTGGTTGAGCGCACCATCACGGTGACTTTTCAAATTATCGAGTCCCTTTTCTCATTTCACTTTTATGGGAGATCGCCCACTTGCGGTGGGTCCCATCTGCGCTGGATGTTTCCCACGGCCACTCGCAGCGGACCTTCTCTCTTTCCGCAACGTGGGACGGTGGAAACTTCACCCCCATGGTGTCCTTCAGCCCCCTTGCCATAGCATAACCCTTCGAACCCCAACCGTGAAATGAGTCGAGGATTCGATAAATGTACTAGCAAGTTGTAATTTACTGGACTTGTGGTTGTCTTTATTTTACCGGAGGTCATGACAAGATTCAGTCCTTAGTGGTATCGGCGGTCCATCACTAACCCATTTTGTGCATCCACTTGCACCACACTCACACCATCCAACCAATCCGCTTGGATATTTAAGCAAGTTGGGGTTTTGGGAGTGTAAAATAATCATATCAAATATACCGATCATTCCCACCATGACTGTCCAACCTGATTTCTCATGATTAAAATGTTATCGAGGTTTGGGGCATTTCAAGACCCCAAGAATCTATGCGAGTACTAAGCATGGCATATAATTAGGACTTATTTTCAAAAGTTACCATTATAATTTTGCTAGGGTGACAAGGTTCACACATTCAAATATTCCAAAGGAGGTGTAATATTAATCAAGCAAACAATGGGCATATAACTAAGATCTTAAGTTAAACATGGATTTGCATATAAAATAACGACATGCAATTTGATAATTTAAAAGAAATAATTTGCGGAAAATGTAGGTTCAACATGATCAAAGTATTGACTCGCCTGGCGCGGTTTACTGCGGTCTTGAGCTCACACAAAGTTGTCTTATGTGATGATCTTTAATTCCTAGTCTGCATCAATCATCCTCGCTTGCTCCATAGAATCTTCAGGACTCCAGTTTCTAATTACGCGACAACGACTGAATCAATCTAAAAGCAAATAACTCAAAAGACCCAAACAAATCCGAATAACTTCAATTTAGTTTTATTATGAGTTAATGGGTAATTCAGGTGATTTGAGGCAAAGTCGGTGGTAGAATACGATGACTTGATTTCCTTATTAATAATTTCTTTTATTATTATGGTATTTATCAAGGAAGTTCCATGAGTTAGGTTAAACCTATGAATTGGTGTATTTTGTCGAGTGCTAATGTTCAGGGCATACATTACATACACGATATATAAATTCTTTAGCTTTCCCATTTGCCTTAGAGTCTGAGGTTATAGCATCCTGTGGTGTGATATTTTATGTTCCTTCTTTTATCGCTAGACTAAGTTTAATTTAGACTGAGGTTTATTTATATGGGTCCTAGCTGGTTATTTAAATTTATGTTCAGTATCATTATTCATTCAAAACTATCATTAAAATTTAAGTAATGTCACTTTTATTATCTTGCATTTACTTAGCTACCTTTAGGCTTATTTTTGCTCCTAATTTTAGTTTAAACTTAGTTACCTGAGAAGAGCTTAGTATAAAAGTACGTATCATTTTATGCGACCCTAATTACTTTGTATCAATGGTTACATGTTTACTTTAAAGTATCTATATGTCTATGAGATTATTTTGATGCTTGATAACCTAGGGCTATTATATCAAAATATGTCACTGAGGTTTTATTAATAGCATGATATCTATTGGGCATAGATTTTTTAATCATAGCTAATGGTAGCCTTTATTAATCTTGTTTTGCATAGACAACTATTGCATGTGTATATGCCTTTACATTCTGGTATTTTTGAGTTTCCTTCACTAGCTAACAATAGTTGATTATTTCCTTGACTGGCCTTGGGCTCACATGACATTGAGAAGGAGAGACAATTTGGGGAGGAAGGGCTGCCTTGCTCTCGGCCACACAGGAGAGAAAGGGGAAGGAACAGGGGAGGGAGGTAGAGCACGGGAGACGGCAGTGTTGGCCGGGGTGAGCCGCCGCCGGCATGGAGGACCGGAGAGCTGGTGTCACGGAATGAAATGGAGAGAGTGCGGAGAGGGAAAACCAATTGGGGCGGCAGACTTGGCCGAGACGGCGGCGGAAGTGGCCGGGGTTGGAGGCCGAACGTGGCGCCGGCGCCGGAGTGAAAGAGGGAGGGCAAATGTGGCGGCATAAGCTAAAGACGGACCAAGAGGTGCTTACCAAGCCATCTTCGCGGCCGGAGGAGATCCCAGGCTGGCCGGCGACGAGAGCCCACGGCGGCGCGGCCATGCGCACGGCGCCGGGGAAGTACGGATGGCGAGGGTGTTGGCCGGCAATCGGGATGGCTTCGGGGTGCTGGGACACCGCTCTCACCGCTTGGAATCGACCGGAAATCAACCGAGGGAGAGGCGGCGCTGGGGATGGCGTAGCGGTCGGCGGCTTCAGGCGAGAAGAGGAAAGGGGTGGGGAAGAGGGAAAAGGGGCGCACGAGAGCAACGGAAGAAGGCGGCTCGGGCTCCTTAAAGGCGTCTGCGCTCGAAGGAAGGCCGGCGTGGCGCTAGGGCCGGCGAGGCGTGAAGAACCGCCGGCAAGAACCGGAGGCGCTGGCTCGCGCGTGATGGCGCGAGGCTCGGGCGACGCGACCAGCGAGCGTGCGTAGCGAGGCGGAGCAGCAACGCGAGGCGGTCGGGAGCGACGCAGCAGGCACGCAGCAAGAAAAGGGAGAAGGAGAAAGAAGCGCAGCGCGCAGGCGAAGGAGGAGAAAGAAGAAGGGCGTGCGCGGGGCTGGCCCAGCCCAGGCGAGAGGGCGTCGGTCCGCCGCCGAGGGAGCGCGGGGCCCGCGTGGCGATGCAGAAGGCGGGAGTGGGGATGGCGAGTTAGGGGCCGGTGGGAAAAGCGGGTTTTAATGGGCCAACCACTGTCGACCCCTTTGTTTTTTTGTACTTATTTATTGTATATGTTTACACATGTATATACCGGTATATATACATATATATATATATTCTTAATATTTCCATTCTTGCGTATGTATATATATTTATATTTATTTTATTCGTATATATACATGTATATATTTATATATTTTTATTGTACATGATCATCTCATATATATATATTTATTTTATTCATATATATATACCTATACATGTATTCTTTCTTGTTTTATTTATTTATTTTTGTTGCCCATTTCTAGTACTATTTCAAAATTAAATTATTATATTTTAATCCATGTTTCTTCTTCCACCAAAAGTTAGAAAAGCACCATAAAATCCAAATTTCAACAAAACATATTGCAAAAGTATTTAAGAAATTTATATTTTTAAATTCAACTTTTTCGGGATGTTACAAATCTACCCCCCTTAAATGAATCTCGACCCCGAGATTCCGGTAGAGTAGAAGGAAGCAGATAAGGTTTTATTGGCTAGCAATGGGTTTCGGGGTGTTGCTCGACGTTTAGTTCTTTAGCTCCCCAAAGAGATGAAAATCTGCACAATAGGGGTTAGCACTTGGAGAAATCAAAAGGACAGAGGGAAACCTTGTTCTCCTGGATAGGTCGTAGACTTCCAAATACTTACTCCTTGACATCTTGTCTTCCTGCCTTCATAGAGTGGAATAGTCACATCGTCGATTGAGCCTATGGTGGGTGTAGAATTCACACTGAGGGGTGGGCAGTATTGGCCTATACCCTAGGGAGTAGATGGTCTGAGCGATGTCGATGCGAAGATGGATACATTTATATGGGGTTCTTTTGTCCTTATCTTTATAAGACTTTCGGTTCTGTAAATCTTCTCGCACTGGTTCGAGTAGCTCCGAGTCCAGATTGCTGCACCTCCAAAACATACATCATGATAGTGCTTCGATATTTTTGTCTCTTCATGCTACCCCCCTTAAATAAATGACAATTGTCATTATTCATCTATTGTACTCTTAGCTGTCTTGATCAACATCAGAATTGAGGATCAATTCGTGGGGCAAGGGTCTTGTTCTTCGCAGAAACAGGTGACCTTGCTCTGTGGTCTCTCTCCTGTCGGGTGGTTTTCTTCATAGTGATGTTGTTTTCCTTAAATACTGGGAATTTGAGAAGTCTTCGCTTCTTCTTGATTGCCCTGGTTTTGAGTTACTTGTTATTTTGTTCCTTTGGATCCGATGGGGTTTTTAGCAAGAGGTGAGAGGGAATAGCATGAGGTACGGATAGAATCATGGGGATAAGGTAATCTAAACCCATTCTAATTTTAGAAGAGCACATCCAGGAAACTGGAGTGATACTGAGCACACAAAATTTTAAAAGCACGCTTTTCCTGTGACTGCAAAAATAGGGCGCCCGAGGGCAAGAAGACAGTGCATAGGGACCAACGAAAACCTTGTGACAATACAACGCCTACTCGGGAAAGCACACATAAGGGGCATAGGGTTTGTCTGCACAGTTCGTTTAGACGAAACTACCTTATCTTCGTGATCATCTTCGGCATTCCTAACCTTAAAATTTGGAGTAGGGGTACGATAAGGGGAGCAAAATCTTTCTTTTTAAATTCATAGAAAGAAGAGGGAAGTATTTGGGGGTAATTTGATCGATATCCTCACTCACCCCTGTGTTATCGTTTTGAATTCGGGGTAAGAGAGCTTTAGAAATAAAAATGGCTAGGCCAGCATTAGCTGAGAGCGAATCATCTAAGAGAGATAAGAATGAACAATATAACCCTTTTTTTTTGGAAATAGTATTTTGAAGAAAATATTTCTAGTCATAAAACTAACGGCCAGGCTAACTAGGTCACGACCGGCAGTCGATATGCTCTGATACCATCGCTGTAAGACCCCAGATTTTTCAATCCGGAATCTACTGTGTTGAGCTGCACTATTCCCTGGATCAGTAGATAGTGCTCACAGTTACAGTAATAAATATCAAATACATATCATGCGGAAGCGTAATTAAAATAATAGACTTACTCATGGGCCGGATAGGCCGACATCGAAAAATTGCAGCGAATGAAGAAGAACAAGCACAGGTGGGACCCGAGGACATGCCCACGAGCGACCAAGCTGGAGGTTCGCGACCTAGCCCTTGACATCTTCATCTTCTCGACCGGCTTGTCTAATCTTGTTGCTGAGGCGAGGTAATCTTGATTCCTGAATCTGAATTTTGTCGCAAAAGCGAGCGTGAGCACTCCGACCCCGTGCTCATGAGCCAATACAGTAATGCAATTAAATAGTATGCATGGCTTAACAAAGGAGAGGCTCGGGTTATTTTTATTTGCCAAAATCGCCTTTAGTAGCATTATTACCCTTACTCAATTAAAGTGTTATAGTTGCTACCTAACTCCACACCACAATGGCCAAAATTGACCTAATCCACAGAAAATGTACTTTCTTTAATGACTGCTGTCTAAAACTCCAAACAACAAATGTCATCATTTATTTAATCCACCGATCATACTTTGTATTTTGAATTACTAATAATCCAGTCCTGTCATTACTACTCATCCGCTCCTCACCTCTGAATTCTAATGATTCTCTAACATAATTACTTTCAAATCCACCGATATCATTCGTATTCAATCCTTTTCGTCATTGATTCAAAACCATAATCCAATAATCAATCTCATTTTCCATTATCTATCACTAGCTAATCCACAAATATACCTCCACCGAAAATTCAATTTACCAAGATTATAATCCACTAATGGTTATGAATCCTCCAATCTTCTCAGAAATTCAATTCATCCCTCTAGTAATTGATCATCTCCTATTAATTCCCATTATCACCAATATCTTCCAAGAATTTATATTAATCTCTAGTGTAGTAACCCAGCAATTTATCTTTGCACTCCCTAATTCTCCAAAATCATTGAGTATACATCCACCAAGAATAGCATTGACCAAGTATACGATTCACTATTATATATATCCACCAAGAATATCGCTAATCAAGAATTATACTCCCATACTTGTATTATTTTTCCAAATTCCTGAAAATTCAATTAGATCATTTATCTAACCTATCTATTCAACGGGACCCCACTAATTTATTTCTCCCGGAACCCACACTATCCTTTCTTATTCATGATCGACCTGAATCCACCAATACCTTTAAGTACATGCTACAAACATCCATCTCCTTTACCCACAACCCTGTTTATTCCACCCATATTTTAGGTTGTAAGATTAGTAATGCCACCATTCAAAATACAATACATAAAATTTCCGAGACCTAGCACTTTGGAACAAAACATAATGTTCAAGGGATATTAACATGAATTTCCATACATATGGCATCACACCATATGCCTAATATCACCATAATTTTTCCATATATCGCATCACACCGTGTAACATCTTTCAGCATTATAGCAGCTTAACTTACCACTGGGACGACACCGGGACAACTCAAATCGGGCTTTCAGCGCCCCCACTTTTCCATTCCCATTTTCCAAACATTTTTAAATAGAACTATCTCGAGTAAGTTCCCATGTCCGCCCTTGACCGTGGGCACGGCTATTCGAATAGTTTTGACTCTGCAGAGTTTGTACACTTTCACCACAAGAGACAATCAACTCGTTGCCCCACGATTCCTTAGGCGTGTGGTTGAGCGATTCATCACGGTGACTTTTCAAATTATCGAGTCCCTTTTCTCATTTCACTTTTATGGGAGCGCCCACTTGCGGTGGGTCCCATCTGTCTTGTGGGATGTTTCCCACAGCCACTCTGTGATGGACCTTCTCTTTCCGCAACGTGGGACGGTGGGAAACTTCACCCCCATCGGTGTCTGTCGAGACCGAATATACAAATTCGGACTCTCACTGTGTACTCTGCACTAGTCGAGGATCACGCTAGTGCACACAACAGTAAACAAAGATAAATATCATCCACATCACGATATTCTAAAGGAAATCCAAATTATATTAATAACCAACAGAGTGCGACCTTATGGCCAAGCTTACAATTATTAGCTGAAGGGCTTTAAAGAAACTAGCAATGAAATCCAAAATTAAGCGTAGTAGCCACTCGACATGCCCACGGGCAATCGATGGGGAGCGAAGTCCTAATCCGTGAAGTCCTCGTAGTAGCCTCCTTCTAGCAACTCCTGCCGATCTGGTCCCTCCTCCTCAATCGAGCAACATGGGCATAAAGCGTGAGTACATTGGTACTCGACAAGTCGTTTGTAACAAATGAATGCAATATAATATGCAAAGCTTAACAATGGATGGTGAAAGGTTAGTTTTGCATGAAGCGACAATTTGAAGTAAATACAATATATAGATTGAAAAGCATATTTAACAACAGACACTAAGTAAATATATCAAAGGAATTGAATATAACCACAAGTGAACTAACCATTCACTTCCCATCTCAAACCAATCAAATTTTCATAAAGACTCTACCCTCGTGTGAAATCACCGAGCATTGTCCATGACCGGGGACACGGCTATTCGAATAGTTTTACACTCTGCAGAGGTTGCACAACTGTACCCACACGGTGTGATTAGCCTCACTTAAGGAAATCACAACAAGGCTTTTACAATGATCCATCTCCACCCGATCCCACTCGCTAAGGATTCGCGTCGAGTAGGGTAACCCCTAGTCGATAATTGCCCTCTTGCGCCACACAACATCGTAGTAAAACCAAAGTAGAGACTTCTCAAATTATTATGCGAGTCTATCCCATACTAGACATGTGGTTTGCACGATTAAGCTCGGATCAATGGCGCACAAAGTTAAGTCCTTAACAATTACCAGTGAAGCATCCACATCCCAATGTGCATCCGGCACCCCTTTCTCGCACGATCATTCGCCCAAGTGAAAGCCAAGTTTGTATAACCAATGCCCATGACACTACCCATGTCATGACATACCAATTTTATAAGCGTGGCTAACCACCACGTTCAAGTAAATCATTAAGTCGAGATTAATTAACCACATGTGATGACAGATCGAACTAATAGGAAGCAGGCTAAGCGATCGAGCGTAACCCCATGTGACAATTATTATTTTATCACTAAATAATTCCCAATCCTAAGGTGTCAATGGATTCATGGTAGTCAAATTATCATGGAGGATTTAATCAATTAGGAGTATAACTACCAATACAAGGTTTTATTAATAAATAGCAATGCATGATAATTTGAAACAAAATAATACATAATAGATTGAAATCTGGGTTCAACATGATCAAAGAATACGACTTGCCTTGGCCTTGCTCGGATGAGGGCTCTTGGTCTTCAAATCCAACTTCCGCTCCTCGAACACGCGATCTAACGAGAGAAAGCGAGACGAAAGAGAAAATAAATTCAAATAAAATTCAAATGAACTCCAAAAACTTTCAAACCTGAACCAAAAGGTAGAGCTCAATTTTAGATGAATTTAGAAAAAACGAGGTCAATCGGGGCTAGGATGAGGAGAACGGGCTCTTGGAAAATTGGATTTTCTGAAAATCAGGAAAATTGGAAAAGTGCATCTTTGTCTTTGTGGACCGGGCGCACGGGAGGTGAGTCTCACGGTGAACCCGCGCACGAAGCGATCGGGCGGCGCGCCGACGCGGCGACTAGGGGTGAGTGGCGGTGGCGTAGCGAACGCATAGCGTTAGGTGGCGTGGCGGCTTGCGTGGCGGCTCGGAGCACTGTGGCGGCGTCGGACGGCGTAGTGCGGCGGCGTGGGCGATCCGGCCGTCGGCCCGGTCGGCTCACGGGTCACGGCTCGGGCGGACGGGCGGGACCCACAAAGCGGCGCACGGCTCACATGGGCCGGGCGCCACGGGAAGGGACGCGGCGCGGCGTCGATCTTGGCGTCGCGGCGTGCACGCGAGCGCAGGCGCGGCCGGGCGGCGCGCGCGCATGGCGGCGCTGGCGGCGGGTGCATGGCGGGCGGCGGCGCGGCGGCGGGGTGACGGCGGCGGCGAGGTGGCGGGGACGACGGCGGCGGGGGCTCACCGCGGTGGCGAGCAGCGAGCGGCGGCGAAGCTCTGGCGGCGACGCACGCCGGCGCAAAGATAACGAGGGCGACGCGCTGGCGCGCTCCCGCGGCGGGCGGCGAGCGCGGCTCGGGATCTGGAAGCGGAGGGCGGCTTTATACACGGACCGAGGTGTCCGCGACGAGACGGCAGCGGCGCGAGTCCGCCGGAGACAGGAAGACGAGTCGGGTCGGGGACGACGGCAGTGGGCCCACCGCCGGTGGCGTGGTGAGCAGCGCCGAGATGCGAAGCGCGGCGCTGGCGCAGCGGATGACGCCACGTGGCGATCATCGGAGGCCAAGCGGAGCGGGCGGCGCGGATGCTCGACAGCGGCACGCGCGCGCAGCGGCAGCTGGTCAAGTGAGCGAGGCGGGTTGGGCGGTGGTGGGTTTCCACCTTGGCGGTTGGGGATTTTGGTATTTTCTTTTCATAAATTCATTTAAATCCTTTTGAGCTCTAGAAAATAGCAAATAAATCCAGAAAAATCCAGAAAAATCCAATAAATTCCTTGAGACACAAGGAACTCAAATAAAATAACTTTGGCAAATGTTCATGTTCAGATTATTCATATTAAATCCTTTTAATTCATAAAATTTCATTTAAGCTTTAATTAATTTGAGAAAAAAATTCAAATGGTGAATTTTATTTTAAAAGCTTCAAAATACTCTGAAAATCGGATGTTACAAACCTCCCCCTTAAACGGAATCTCACCCGAGATTAGCTCTCTAAAGAATAGGTTTGGAAACTCCGCTTTGAGATCCTCCTCGCTTTCCCGAGTTGCTTCCTCCTCGAATGATTGCTCCATTGAACTTTGCAAAAGCAGGCGACTCTTCTTCTAGTGACTCGCTCTGACACTTCCAAGATTTTGATGGGATGCTCTTTATAGGGACAGATCCTCCGGAGATCCACACCTCAATTGCTTGCCTCCTCGGCACTCGCAAGCACTTCTTTAATTGAGACACATGAAACACCTCATGTATCCCGCTCAAGTTCTCGGGTAGCTCTAGGCGATAGGCAACTTCTCCTTGCGCTTCAAAATCTTGAATGGCCCACATATCTTGGTGCTAACTTTCCCTTCATTTGAAAACGCTTAACTCCTTTGAAAGGTGTGATCTGAGATACACATAATCATTGGGCTCAAAGCTTAAATCTCTTCATGAGTATCAGCATAACTCTTTTGCTGGCTTGAGTGCTTTCAGCCTTGCTTGAATCAAGCGCACTTTTCTTTGGCTTCTTGCAAACACTCGCCCAAATATCCGCTTTCTCTCTGTCTCCTTCCAATTGAGAGGGTCCTACACTTCCGACCATACAAAGCCTCAAATGGTGACATCTGCAAACCGGCTTGGTAATCGTTGTTATAGGAGAACTCTGCGAAAGGTAGGCAATCGTCCACTTGGCTCCGTGATCCAAAACACATGCTCTCGGCCATATCCTCTAAGATCTGATTTACACGCTCTGTCGACCATCGATGCTGTGGGTGATAGGTGTGCTAAAATTCAGATGAGTACCCATCGCGTGGAAACTACCCCAAAATCGTGAAGTGAATCTGCGATCCACGATCCGACACGATCCTCTTAGGAACTCCATGGAGACTCACAGTGCGGACATATACAATTTGCCAACTTATCTCCGAATATGGTTTTGATTGGAAGGAAATGGGCTACCTTTGTCAATCGATCCACAATTACCCATATCGAGTCATATCCTTCCTTGGTCCTAGGTAACCGGTGATGAAGTCCATGCCCACATCTTCCCACTTCCACTCGGGAATTTTCAGCGGTTGCAACAATCCTGCGGGTCTTTGATGCTCTGCTTTCACTCATTGGCAAACATCACATAGCGCTACATACTCCGCTATTTCTCTCTTCATACACAGCCACCAATACTTATCCTTGATATCTTGATACATCTTGGTACTGCTGGATGAATTGAATATAATGACTCGTGTGCCTCCTTAAGCAACAATTGCTTCAACTCTTCCTTATTGAGTACGCACAATCGCTTCTTGTACCATATGATACCCGATCATCCTCCACAAAACACTGCCGCTTTTCCTTCTTTCAATCCAACCTTGATCCATTGGATATTTTCATCCTCCGGTTGCGCTGACGAATCGACTATCCAAGGCTTTGCAAGTCCAAAGCGCCAACATCCTTCTTCAACCAACTCCAAACCGAGCTTTTGGAATTCCTCGTGCAATTTGGTTGACTCTCCTTGACCATAATTGTGTTGCAATATACCTTCCGCTCAACGCACCGCCACTACGTTGGCTTTTCCCGGTGATAGTGGATTCCAATGTCATAGTCCTTTATCAACTCCAACCATCTTCTTTGTCTTAGGTTAAGGTCGATTGGGTGAAGATGTACTTCAAGCTCTTATGATCCGTGTAGATCTCACATCGGTTACCCATCGTGTAATGACGCCATATTTTCAAGGCATGCACAATCGCTGCTAACTCCAAATCGTCGTAGGGTAATTCTCCTCATGTGGCCTTAATCGGCGCGTCGTGAGGCTACCACTCTTTTGTCTTGCATCAATACGCATCCTAAACCCTTGCGAGATGCGTCACAATAAATCTCAAAGTCTTTCTTGATATCTGGCAAAATTAGGACTGGCGCTGTTGTCAGACTTTCCTTTAGCTTCCGAAAGCTCTTCTCGCACTCTGGCGTCCATTCAAACTTCTTTTCCTTTTTTAATAGCTGGGTAAGAGGTCGGGCTACACTCGAGAACCCTTCTATGAATCTTCGATAGTAACCTGCCATTCCTAGGAAGCTTCTGACCTGGGTCACTGACGTGGGTGCCTTCCAGGTGAGCACATCTTGTACTTTCCCTGAGTCAACGGACACTCCCTCTGCCGTCAACACATGACCCAAAAAGGCAACTTCCTTCATCCAAAATTCACACTTGCTGAACTTAGCATACAACTTGTGCTCCCGCAATCTTTGCAATACCAATCTCAAATGCTCCTCATGCTCCTCCTCATTCTTGGAGTAGATCAGAATGTCATCAATGAACACAACGACAAACTTGTCCAAGTAATCCATGAACACCTTGTTCATCAGGTACATAAAGTAGGCTGGGGCATTGGTTAAGCCAAAGGACATCACGGTGAACTCGTATAATCCATAACGAGTTGAGAAGGCTGTCTTGGGTATGTCCTCCGGTCGAATCCTCATTTGGTGATACCCCGATCTCAAATCAATCTTGGAAAACACTCCGGCTCCTTTTAATTGATCGAACGGATCATCAATTCAGGCAACGGTACTTATTCTTGATAGTAACTTCATTGAGAGCTCGGTAATCCACGCACATCGCTGGCTACCATCCTTCTTCTTGACGAACAATCACGGTGCTCCCCATGGAGAGGTCTGGGTCTAACATATCCTTTATCCAAGAACTCTTGTATCCGCTTCTTCAATTCGCTAACTCATTGGCGGGCATTGGTAAGGTCTCTTGGAAATTGGCGAGGTGCTCGGTGCTAACTCAATTGCAAACTCCACTTCTCTTTTGGTGGCATCCGGAGATCATCGGGAAAAACATCGGGATATTCTCGCAATGGTACTTCATTTAGGCAATCCCTTTACTTTGCACACCATCACTTTTTCATTGCTTCATGTCGGCTTCAAATCTTACTTTGCTTCCATCGGGACCGCCCAAAGTGATTGCTCGGCTTCCACATTCCAATACCGCTTGATGCTTCTTGAGCCAATCCATACCCAAAATTACGTCCAAAGACTGGATATTCAAGACAACCAAATGCATGAGAACTCTACTCCTTGGATGGCTATCCTAACTTTGGGGCATCCTAGGTTTGTACTCATCTCGAGCACGGGATTGAACCAATAAAATGGAACCAAGTGCAACGACTTCCAACTTATGCTTTAGAGCAAAACTCAGAAACAAACGAATGTGAAGCTCGAATCAAACAAAGCGTGGTGTAATCGAATTTATCGGGAATTTACCGATCACCACATCCGCGCCGCTGAGCCTCCTCCATGGTGACGTGGTTCACCCGCCACGCATCACGGATCTGCGATCCTTTGTTGGGTTGATTTGATCCTTGAGGTGCTCCGCGCCCGACCTGCTGCAGTGCGATGCAGTGTGGCTCCCAAGTTGAAGCGAATCGGTGTCAACGCGATTCTGCGGGCATTTGTTGGCATAATGTCCGTCTCATTGCATTTGAAACAAGTGATCGCGACATGGGCTTGGTAATCCTCTGTGTTGGCTTCCCACCGGATTTGGTTTTGCGCCAAGAAAACCGACGGGAGCCAGTGCAGGAGTTTTGAATCCCGATCGCACGAGGAACTCGAGTGGCTGAAAATTACAGCGGGCTCTCGAGCTTGGTGCATCTGTGATCCTTGCTGCATCATTCTTCTCTTGCGAGATTCTTCCAACTCGCGATGACTTTCCTCAATGAGCATTGCTTTGTCCACCATGTTTTGGAAGCGGCATAATCATGTCCCACTACTACGAACTTTCAATCTCGGTTCAATCCTTTCTTGAACCTCTTACGCGAGCATCATCTGTGGCGACATCTTCTGGAGCATAACGGGCCAACTGAGTGAACTTGTTGAGATATTCACTCACGGACATGTTCTTCTGCTGCAACTCCCGAAATTCTTCCTTCTTCATTTCGATCACCCCATCCAGGATATGGGCATGACGAAAAGCTCCTGCGAACTCAGCCCAAGTGATGCTCTCTGGATCCTCGTGAGCGGCACAATAATTTCCCACCACTCGGCTGCAGCACCCTCAAGCTGATGGGCTGCATACAACACCTTCTCGCGATCTGTACACTGGGCAAGGTTAAGCTTCTTTTCCACTGAACGCATCCAGTCATCGGCTTCTAGTGGCTCAGAAGACCGTGAATAGGTAGGAGGCCTTGTCCTCATAAATTCTGCAAACTTGACCGGCTGGCGAATCGGTGGAGGCATGGCCATGTCTTGATTCTGTCCGATTCATCATGGCGTTCATGTTACGCATCATGGTGTTCATCAAGCGAGTGCTGGCTGCCATGAACCGACTCAAGGTTGGATCGATCCACTGGTTTGCATCTTTGCTCGAGTTGCTGGCGCCTCGTGATCGACTCATCGACCACGTCTGCGGAGCTCGGGTATCAACCATCTGAAAAGAAAGATCACTTGCTTGAGGACGGCTTCACAGGGCTTACGAGTAAGAGGAAAAGCAAAGATAAGTGGTAAGTTCGTCTAAGGGGATATTCTAATGGTAAATCCTAAACTAAACAATCACTTAGCGAAAAGCTAACAAAAGAACAAATAAATCACTTCAATAAAAGATTTGATATGGCGCAACATATTGCTTTTGAGGGCAAAGCTGCAGCTACATCACACTCAATGCAAACAAAACCACTTCCTAACCGATGCTATCCTATGCTACGGTCTACTCTTCCGGCTCCCACTCGGTCCGGCGAGGTACGGTGTGCGATCTTCCTCTTCTTCCTCTGCATCATCAGAGAACGTCCATCGGTTGCGGAAGCGCATTGTAGGCGCCGCTGCTGGAATGACGAGTTGAAGGTACTCGGCGATCATCTCGCCATGCGTTGCCTTTCCTCCGGTGGGTGGCGTGGCGAAGGTGGAGGTGTTGGCGCCCATGAGTGTACTCCTCGAGTTCATACTTTCTCTTGTATTCTGGATGAACTTGGTCATACCGATCTTGTACCGTCGACGAGTTGAGCAACGGCCTTGCGTGCATACCGCTATGATTTGAACCTTTGAAGTCGTGGTGTACGACGTGACCTCCAAGCTTGATAGTGAAGTACAACCGTGTGAAATGGTACCCTCTTACTTCATCATCCATGGAACTCGTACATTGGTGTTCTTTGAAACCAAGACTTCTTAGCAAGACTCAAGCACTCTCCTCCATCCTCCCGACCGCTATAGTTGCTTTGCGACATCTACAAAGACGGCACAAGATAAGAGTCGTTTAAAAATTTTCATTTTCGCAGAAATTTTAAGGTGAGAGGCAAGAGTCCCTAAGAATAAGGTAAGAGAGTAAAGAATTTGCTAAATATCAGGTTTGGTTGTTTTGTCTTTAGAAAATAGGTTTTTGAATTTTTGAGACAACGACTAACTTAGGTTTTAGTCCTCTGATCGATATGGCTCGATACCATCTCTGCCGAGACCGAATATACAAATTCGGACTCTCACTGTGTACTCTGACTAGTCCAGATCACGCTAGTGCACACAGCAGTAAACAAAGGTAAATATCATCCACATCACGATATTCTAAAGGAAATCCAAATTATATTAATAACCAACAGAGTACGACCTTATGGCCAAGCTTACAATTATTAGCCCAAGGGCTTTAAAGAAACTAGCGTGAAATCCAAAATTAAGCGTAGTAGCCACTCGACATGCCCACGTGCAATCGATCGGGGAGCGAAGTCCTAATCCGTGAAGTCCTCGTAGTAGCCTCCTTCTAGCAACTCCTGCGATCTGGTCCCTCCTCCTCAACCGAGCAACATGGGCATAAAGCCGTGAGTACATTGGTACTCGACAAGTCGTTTGTAACAAATGAATGCAATATAATATGCAAAGCTTAACAATGGATGGTGAAAGGTTAGTTTTGCATGAAGCGACAATTTGAAGTAAATACAATATATAGATTGAAAAGCATATTTAACAACGGACACTAAGTAAATATATCAAAGGAATTGAATATAACCACAAGTGAACTAACCATTCACTTCCCATCTCAAACCAATCAAATTTTCATAAAGACTCTACCTCGTGTGAAATCACCGAGCATTGTCCATGACCGGGACACGGCTATTCGAATAGTTTTACACTCGCAGAGGTTGCACAATCTGTACCCACACGATGTGATTAGCCTCGGCTTAAGGAAATCACAACAAGGCTTTTACAATGATCCATCTCCACCCGATCCCACTCGCTAAGGATTCGCGTCGAGTAGGGTAACCCCTAGTCGATAATTGCCCCTCTTGCGCCACACAACATCGGTAGTAAAACCAAAGTAGAGACTTCTCAAATTATTATGCCGAGTCTATCCCATACTAGACATGTGGTTTGCACGATTAAGCTCGGATCAATGGCGCACAAAGTTAAGTCCTTAACAATTACCCAGTGAAGCATCCACATCCCAATGTGCATCCAGCACCCCCTTTATCGCACGATCATTCGCCCAAGTGAAAGCCAAGTTTGTATAACCAATGCCCATGACACTACCCATGTCATGACATACCAATTTTATAACTGTGGCTAACCACCACGCTCAAGTAAATCATTAAGTCGATTAATTAACCACATGTGATGACAGATCCGAACTAATATAGAAGCAAAGCTAAGCGATCGAACGTAACCCCATGTGACAATTATTATTTTATCACTAAATAATTCCCAATCCTAAGGTGTCAATGGATTCATGGTAGTCAAATTATCATGGAGGATTTAATCAATTAGGAGTATAACTACCAATACAAGGTTTTATTAATAAATAGCAATGCATGATAATTTGAAACAAAATAATACATAATAGATTGAAATCTGGGTTCAACATGATCAAAGAATACGACTTGCCTTGGCCTTGCTCAGATGAGGGCTCTTGGTCTTCAAATCCAACTTCCGCTCCCTCGAACACGCGATCTAACGAGAGAAAACGAGACGAAAGAGAAAATAAATTCAAATAAAATTCAAATGAACTCCAAAACTTTCAAACCTGAACCAAAAGGTAGAGCTCAATTTTAGATGAATTTAGAAAAAGAACGGGTCAATCGGGGCTAGGATGAGGGAGAACGGGCTCTTGGAAAATTGGATTTTTGAAAATCAGGAAAATTGGAAAAGTGCACGCGTCTTCGTGGACCGCGCACGGAGGCTGAGTCTCACGGTGAACCGGCGCGACGAAACAAAGGCGTGGGGCGGCGGCTGCCGACGCGGCGACTAGGGTCGAGGTGGCGTACCGGCGTGGCGACACGCAGCGTTAGGTCGACGTGGCCCGGCTTGCGTGGCGCTACCGGAGCACGGCGGCGGGCGACGGACGGTAGTGCGGCGCGCGTGCGGACGCATCCGGCCGCCGCCCAGATCGCTCACGGGTCACGGCTCGGCCGACGGCGGGACCCACAAGGCGCCGCACGGCTCACATGGACCGGGCGACGGAAGGGACGCGGGCGCGGCGCGCTCTTGGCGACGCGGCGTGCACGGCGCGCGCGGCGCGCCGAGGCGGCGGGCGCGGCGCGCGGCTCACTGGCGGCGGCGGCGCGGTCTGCGCGGCGCCGGCGGCGACGGTGACGGCGGCGATCGAGGTGGCGGGACGACGACGGCGGCGGGTTTCACCGCGATGGCGAACAGCAGACGGGGCGGCGAGCTCGCGGCGACGGCGGCGCAAAGATGACGAGGGCGACAGCGCGGCGGCGGCTCCGGCGGCGGGCGGCGGCGAGCGGCTCGGGATGCTGAGCGAGGGCGGCCGGCTTTATACACGGACCGAGGTGTCCGCGACGGACGGCAATGGCGGCGAGTCCGGCTTCGAGACGGAAGACGAGTCCGGTCGGGACGACCGACAGTGGGCTCACCTCGCCGGTGCGCGGTGAGCAGCGGCCGAGATGCGGGCGCGGCGCTGGCGCAGCGGATGACGCCACGTGGCGATCATCGGGAGGCCAATGCGGCGCGCGGCGCGGATGCTCGACGCGTGGTACGCACGCGGCGCGCGCGGCTGGGGTCAAGCGAGCGAGGTTAGGCGGTTGGTGGGTTTCGGCCCATGGCGGTTGGGGATTTTGGTATTTTTCTTTTCATAAATTCATTTAAATCCTTTTGAGCTCTAGAAAATAGCAAATAAATCCGAAAAATCCAGAAAAATCCAATAAATTCCTTGAGACACAAGGAACTCAAATAAAATAACTTTGGCAAATGTTCATGTTCAGATTATTCATATTAAATCCTTTTAATTCATAAAATTTCATTTAAGCTTTAATTAATTTTAAAAATTCAAATGGTGAATTTTATTTTAAAAGCTTCAAAAATACTCTGAAAATCAGGATGTTACATGTCCCTTCAGGCCCCCCTTGCCATAGCATAACCCCTTCGAACCCCAACCCGTGAAATGAGTCTGAGGATTCGATAAATGTACTTAGCCAAGTTGTAATTTACAGACTTGTGGTTGTACTGTTTTACCCGGGAGGTCATGACAAGATTCAGTCCTTAGTGGTATCTGGGCGGTCCATCACTAACCCATTTTGTGCATCCACTGCACCACACTCACACCATCCAACCAATCCGCCCAGATATTTAAGCAAGTTGGGGGTTTTGGGAGTGTAAAATAATCATATCAAATATACCAGTCATTCCCACCATGACTGTCCAACCCAGTTTCTCATGATTAAAATGTTACTGAGGTTTGGGGCATTTCAGCACCCCCAAGAATCTATGCAGTACTAAGCATGGCATATAATTAGGGACTTATTTTCAAAAGTTACCATTATAATTTTGCTAGGGTGACAAGGTTCACACATTCAAATATTCCAAAGGAGGTGTAATATTAATCAAGCAAACAATGGGCATATAACTAAGATCTTAAGTTAAACATGGATTTGCATATAAAATAACAAAGATGCAATTTGATAATTTAAACAGAAATAATTTGCGGAAAATGTAGGTTCAACATGATCAAAGTATTGACTACTTTGGCGCGGTTATCATGGTCTTGAGCTCACACAAAGTTGTCTTATGTGATGATCTTTAATTCCTAGTCCGCATCAATCATCCTCGCTTGCTCCATAGAATCTTCAGACTCAGGTTTCTAATTACGCGACAACGATCGAATCAATCTAAAAGCAAATAACTCAAAAGACCCAAACAAATCCGAATAACTTCAATTTAGTTTTATTATGAGTTAATGGGTAATTCAGGTGATTTGAGGCAAAGTCGGTGGTAGAATACGATGACTTGATTTCCTTATTAATAATTTCTTTTATTATTATGGTATTTATCAAGGAAGTTCCATGAGTTAGGTTAAACCTATGAATTGGTGTATTTTGTCGAGTGCTAATGTTCAGGGCATACATTACATACGCGATATATAAATTCTTTAGCTTTCCCATTTGCCTTAGAGTCTGAGGTTATAGCATCCTGTGGTGTGATATTTTATGTTCCTTCTTTTATCGCTAGACTAAGTTTAATTTAGACTGAGGTTTATTTATATGGGTCCTAGCTGGTTATTTAAATTTATGTTCAGTATCATTATTCATTCAAAACTATCATTAAAATTTAAGTAATGTCACTTTTATTATCTTGCATTTACTTAGCTACCTTTAGGCTTATTTTTGCTCCTAATTTTAGTTTAAACTTAGTTACCTGAGAAGAGCTTAGTATAAAAGTACGTATCATTTTATGCGACCCTAATTACTTTGTATCAATGGTTACATGTTTACTTTAAAGTATCTATATGTCTATGAGATTATTTTGATGCTTGATAACCTAGGGCTATTATATCAAAATATGTCATCGAGGTTTTATTAATAGCATGATATCTATTGGGCATAGATTTTTAATCATAGCTAATGGTAGCCTTTATTAATCTTGTTTTGCATAGACAACTATTGCATGTGTATATGCCTTTACATTCTGGTATTTTGAGTTTCCTTCACTAGCTAACAATAGTTGATTATTTCCTTGATCGCCTTGGGCTCACATGACATTGAGAAGGAGAGACAATTTGGGGAGGAAGGGTCGCCTTGCTCTCGCCACACAGAGAGAAAGGGAAGGAACAGGAGGAGGTAGAGCACGGAGACGGCAGTGTTGGTCGGGGTGAGCGCGCGCCGCATGGAGGACCGGAGAGTCGTGTCACGGAATGAAATGGAGAGAGTGCGAGAGGGAAACCAATTGGGCGGCAGACTTGGCCGAGACGGCGCGAAGTGGCCGGGTTGAGGCGAACGGCGCCGCGCACGAGTGAAAGAGGGAGGGCAAATGTGGCGGCATAAGCTAAAGACGGACCAAGAGGTGCTTACCAAGCCATCTTCGCGGCCGGAGGAGATCCCAGGCTGGCCGGCGACGAGAGCCCACGGCGGCGCGGCCATGCGCACGGCGCCGGGGAAGTACGGATGGCGAGGGTGTTGGCCGGCAATCGGGATGGCTTCGGGGTGCTGGGACACCGCTCTCACCGCTTGGAATCGACCGGAAATCAACCGAGGGAGAGGCGGCGCTGGGATGGCGTAGCGCTCGGCGCCGCGGAAGAGGAAAAGGGGTGGGGAAGAGGAAAGGCGCACGAGAGCAACGGAAGAAGGCAGCTCGGGCTCCTTAAAGGCGTGCGCGCTCGAAGGAAGGAGCCGGGCGTGGGCGCTAGGACCGGGCGGAGGCGTGAAGAACCGCCGGGCAAGAACCGGAGGCGCTGGGCTCGGCGCGTGATGGCGCGGGGCTCGGGGCGACGCGACCAGGCGAGCGGCGTGTAGCAGGGAGGCGGCAGAGCAGCGTTGCGAGGCGATTCGGGAGCAGACGCAGCAGGGCACGCGCAAGAAAAGGGGAGAAGGAGAAAGAAGGCGCAGGCGCACGGGCGAAGGAGGAGAAAGAAGAAGGCGGCGCGGCTGGGCCTGCGGCGAGAGAGGCGCGGGGTCCGCGGCCGAGGAGGGAGCGCGGGCCGCGTGGCGCATGAGAAGGCGGGAGTGGGGATGGCGAGTTGGGCCGGCCGGTGGGGAAAAGCGGGGTTGGGCTGGGCCAACCAGCCTGGTCTGACCCCCTTTGTTTTTTTTTGTACTTATTTATTGTATATGTTTACACATGTATATACCGGTATATATATATATATATATATATTCTTAATATTTCCATTCTTGCGTATGTATATATATTTATATTTATTTTATTCGTATATATACATGTATATATTTATATATTTTTATTGGCACAGTCATCTCATATATATATATTTATTTTATTCATATATATATACCTATACATGTATTCTTTCTTGTTTTATTTATTTATTTTTGTTGCCCATTTCTAGTACTATTTCAAAATTAAATTATTATATTTTAATCCATGTTTCTTTTTCCACCAAAAGTTAGAAAAGCACCATAAAATCCAAATTTCAACAAAACATATTGCAAAAGTATTTAAGAAATTTATATTTTTAAATTCAACTTTTTCGGGATGTTACACGCCACCACCAATTCTTTCCCCGCGCGGCAGCATCTGGTCGCAATCCCCCCAACTTTCTCAGGGCGCTGCCACCAATTCCATCTCCCATCGCCCCTCCAACAAGCAGCACGACGCTCGACGATAGTGGCCGGTGGATCGGATAGAATGGCGCTCGGCGACAACGGCTGGTGAATCAAAGAGAATGGCACTTGGCGATGGCGGTGGCTTCCTCTTACTACACCCGCCCACGAGGCTCTCCCCTGCCGCCGCCCAGCGGTTGCTCACCCGGTGAGCTTTTGCTACCTCCTCCTGCTCTTCACTTAGAGCCTGTCACGCTATCTGGCAATTTTGGTATCCCAAACTGGTCATCGAAGTTAGTGACATGGTCGAATGGGACCGTGGTCGAGGGGTCATGGCCGAAGTCGAGAGGCCGTGGTCAAAGTCGAAGCTGTGGTTGAAGGGGGTCATGGCCGAAGTCAAAGATCCGTAGTCGAAGTCGAAACCGTGGTCGAAGTCGAAGGGGGCAGTGGTCGAAGTCGAAGGGCTGTGAACGAAGTTAGTCCGCGGTCGAAATCGAAGGGCTGTGGTTGAAGTCAGACCGTGGTCGAAGTTGAAAGGTCATGGTCGAAGTCCAAATTATGGTCGAAGAGAACAATGGTCGAAGTCGAAGGGCCGTGGATGAAGTCAGTCCGCGGTCGAAATCGAAGGGCCATAATCGAAGTCCAAGCCATGGTCGAAGTCGGGGCCGAGCAGGCTAGCGTGGGCAGTCGGGTGACAGGGCACAAACGCACCAGAGGCCTACCAACGTACGACCACCAGTAATAGTCGACCGTTCACAACCTACGATCACGCGCGATAGTCGTCGGCTTCTAACTTACGACCACGAGGTATGATTGACGACTTCTAATTTACGACCATAAGCACTGGCCGATATGTTTCGACTTACGACCATGAGGTGTGGTCGGTGTCTTTCGACTTACAACTACGAGCGATAGTCGATATGTTCCGACTTATGACCACGAGGTATTCTCGATAGCTTCCGACTTACGACCATGAACGATGGTCGTCAGCTTCTGATGTACGACCATGAGCCATTATCAAAGGCTCTCGATTCAGGATCACGATCGATTGTCGACCGCTGCCAACTTACGACCACCAGTGATGGTCGGCCACTCCCGTCCTACGATCACGTGCGATAGTCGACAGCTTCCGACTTACGACGACGAGGTGTGCTCGAGGGCTCCCAATCTACGACCATGAGGTGTGGTCGATATCTTCCGACTTATAATCACGAGGTGTGATCGACGGCTTTCAACTTACTTAACGGATTTAAAAACTTTTAGAACATGCTTGATGGTACGACTAAACTCATTCTTCTTATAAGTCGCAAAGTACTAATCAGGGATCGTCTACCAGCTAGCTGCCGCAGTATTGTTAGAAATCGTCCGCTCTGGCATTGATTACCTACATACTGACATTGTGGGCATCTCTGCCCTTGGATACTCATGTACTTAGCACATTCTATATCAAAATGTTGTGAACACAAGTCACATTGTATATCAGATCTATACCAAAATGTTGCAAACACAGATTTGGCAACCACATCGAAGCATGCGATGCAAGAATATGTTCAGCAGTCAGCACTACTAAAGAACATGTTCAGATGGCATTGCACGCATCACATTGGCTGAGGAAGGTGCTTGGCTCTATCAATGGTTACTGAAACTATGCAAGGGCACAACAAGATTGAAGCATATCATGCAGTTCTGCTCAGCACATCTAAATAAAGCTAAACGATTGCTCTTGAATCTCGGCATACACAAAAAAAGGACGGCAAAACAAGCATCTCCATGCTCCACTCCAAAAACTAAGAAAAGCTGAAATTATTTACTCGACTCAAGAGTCAAAACAGTGGTTGATTGTAATGAAACATCTCTATAATATGCCCTTTTTTTTTTTGAAGTTTTGAATATAAAGAGCTTCGTGCTTCTTTTTTTCTTAAAAAATAACAAAACATTCAAGCTTGCAACGTTCATATACAATGAAATATGGTCAATCCTAGAATCCAATGAACCTAAGAAACATAAATATTTTACCAAGTCATATACTCGAAATCCTTCCAAACAACTTCTGAAACAGTCATAAAAAGCATAGTCCATAAATGGTTACAAGATACCAAATTTGTTTTTCTGAGATGACAAGATGACATATTTTGCTTAATAAGTCTATTCTAACATTGAAGAAAAAGTAACATAAAATTCGGCAATAAGAAAGACAGCTCCCAATTCATTAACATTAGTATATAGGCGGGAAAATAATATTTAGTTACAGATTGACTAACAATATGATGAATGAGTGGTTACTTGATCGCTAATCTTAGGGAGAGCAACAACAACTCAACAAGTAACAAGCAGAATTTATCATAATAAAATGAAACTTAGGGAGAGCAACAACAAGTAACAAGCAGAATTTATCATAATAAAATGAAACTAAAGTGTGAAATCTTTCTTCTCAAATGTCATGTCATGTTGAATTGTTGATAGAACTATACAACAGGGCATGAACTAGTTGATCTCTGATACTACCTTAGAGTCTTCAGGTCTCAATTTTGTGACATCTCCTAGTGATAAGTACAAATGACTGTCTACAAGAAGTGACCAACAAAATAGTAGTCACTCCCACAAAAAAATTGCTGATCATCTTCTTTTCGCTTAACACACATGTAAAATGGCCACAAAAAATTGCTGAACATCATCTTTTCACTTAACACACGTGTAAAATGACAACAGCAGATAAGTCAGAACATCACCAAATTGGTCGAAGCGCCAACCACAAATGGCTCCATCAGCAACCGTGTCAAGAAGTAGAACACAACTCCCAGCATGATAGAGATTGGGAGTGCAGGCAATGCATGCCTGCATATCGACAGCAAGATAAGGGTGCAGCCAAGCCCAGCAATGATGGCAAGGTAGCACGCATACACCGTCATCAGATCATACATCGCAGCCCTCCCCACAAGAACACTGTAGAAGACAAAATCACCAAGGCCCAGCTTGATGCCCCTGGTAGACTCAAATATCTCAAAATCCTCAGGAGAGTCTGAGAAAGAACTTCGTCTATGCTCCTCACTAGGGACTGCATTGTTGGCAGATGTTGCCGATACCAAGGGTGCTGTCTCTTCTTCCTCAGGCTGCTCAATTTGGATGACAGCATGCTGTGAACTCCCACCCTGATTTGATGGTTGTCCTGTTACCGCGATTGGCACCTTCCTTTTGAGGCTCCCCATTTGCACAGAGCTACTTGAGCTGGCCATCTCGTGGATGCTTGATCGGCTTCCACCAAGATCCCTCATTTCCACCACAGCACGGCTTGAATCATCCTCTTGCGCCACCGTGTCATACTGATTCCCACCCGATCGGCCAGAATCGGCCACTGGCTGCATCTCAACCGACCCCATGGCCGGAGCATAAGAGGAAGAACCTGAGGCCGGACCAACCGTAGGCCGTGACTCGTAGACGAGCGCAGGGAGTTCATCGTCCCTGGACGAGGCCAGCTCCACAAGCATCCTGAGTGGGCCCCGCGGAGCGAGCACGGCGACGAGGTCATACACGGCGAGCGCGACGAGCATGATCCAGGTGGTCCACTCGGGGAGACTGGAGAGCCAAGTGGCGACGATGACGGCCAGGGCAACCATGTACCCCTGGCGCACGATGATAGGGACGGCGGATGCGAAGACGGAGAGGACGCCAACGGCGGAGGCGTTGAAGAGGAGCACGAGCGCGGTGGGCGCGTCGAGCGGGGCGCCGAGACGGCGGAGGACGGCGACGGCGACGGCGCCGCCCATGGAGAAGAGGACGAAGAAGGCGGAGAAACGCATGTAGTTCTTGAGGAAACCTGTGCAGCGGTAGTAGTAGAGCGCGACGAGGACGAAGGTGACGACGGCGACGAGCGCGACGAAGACCATGGCGTCGAGGAGCGCGCCGAGGAGCTTCTGCGCGGGGGAGTCGGTGGGGGACTCGAGGTAGACAAGCGTGGCAGCAGCGACGGCGGGAGGCGCGGCCGCGGACCCGGAGGAGGAGAAGGGCGGCGCGAGGAGGGAGATGAGGAGGACCACGAGGGCCATGCAGATGGAGACCGGGGACATGACCGCGAGCACCTCCGCGCCTAGGGTGTCGAGGACGGTCGCGGGGGTGGAGGTCTCCGCCGGCACCGGTGCCGGCACCGGTGAGGCGGTGGCGGGATCCATGCGGCGGAAGGGAGGGGGAGGTGGGGAAATTTCCCCAATCTTGGTTGGGTCGCTGGCCGGCGTTGCTTCCCTGTCTCGGGCGGAGGGTTAGGTGGTTCTGAGTTCGAGCCCGACCAGGGTCGGAAGTTTTTAGACTTTTGACTCACGCGTTTGTTTAAAATTTGTGTGAAATTTCTCAAATTTCTCTTTTGGAGCATTCGATTGAGTTTCTTTATAGAAAAGCAGCTCGATTTTTTTTTATCTCAACAAAGAAGTCTGTGCAAGAGATTAGTGTACATGCTCGATTTTTTTTTTATCTCAACAAAGCAGCTGGATACTCTACTAGTTAACCAGTCTACGAAACTGAGTTTCTGATAAATACATTAGTAAATTATAAAAGGTCAAAACTACTTTTATTGTGTTTAACGCCAAAAGCCATGACGACTCATGGCACAATTTATGCTTCAAAAATGTGTGATAGTCCACTAAAACTTTATAAGGAGGTAATGACGCATAAACAATATGGTATGTAGACCAAAAGACAAGCAAATTGCTATCAACCCTTTTTTTTGTAAAAAACAGAACCAATTACCCCAAAGAAACAACAAGCTAATGAGCAAAATCGCAAAGTACCTCCACATGACGTTCTATAACAAGAAAGTTAAGTTGTGGAGCTTGGCATTGGAAGACCTCATCCTTAGTAAATCTCTTCACGCCGCCACGGCAGGCAAGTTGGACTTCAAGTAAGTGGGAATTTAATATAATCCCGGTCTTGTTTTAGGATAGACTCGTACCACCTTTCGACCATCGATGGAGTCGACCTCAAGTACACATGGAAACGGCGACCGCCTTTGTCGTTACTATGCATAACTGCTGTCGTAGGGTGGCCCATACGCTACGCATGTACACGAATTATAAAAAGATTACCCGCGCAAATGGGGTGTAATAAAGCGTCTTTTTGACCCACACACGTCGAGTATGCCGTACTCATGGATAACTGCACGAGACCCTAGCTCCGCGTGAGCTCTGCAGAGTATAAAAAGAGTCGGGCCCCTCGTATGTCCCGGCCAACTCTGCGGAGTATAAAGCATTGGGACCTTTATGCGTCCCAGGCAACTCTACATTGTATAAATAAGAGTGCAGAGTTAATGAGCTCTGCGTCAACTATATGAAGTATAAACAAGAGCACGGAGTCGATGAGCTCTATGCCAACTCTACAGAGTATAAATAAGAGTTAGGACCTCATGCGTCTCGGCCAACTTTACGGAGTATAAATAAGAGCGGAGACCCTTGTGCGTCCCGACCAATTCTACAAAGTAAGAAAACGGGTGCGAAGTCCAATGGCTCAACACCACTCTACAAAGTATGAATACAAACGCGGAGTCCAATGGCTCCATGCCATTTTGTATGGTATACATAAGAACTAGGGGCCCTTGTGCATCCTAACTAGCTAAGGACTATAAACGAGTATGGAATGCACAGGTTCCAAACCGTGTTGCCTTCATGTCAGCTAGGTATTGGAGCACGTGCGAGCCTAACTCATCCTACTACCAACTTCGTGGACACTCGTCAGAAGGACGAAGGACACGTGAGACTATCTGCGTCGAGCTTCATATTACCACTGACCTTATTGATGGTATAGGAGTAACAATACACTCATGTATTTATTCTGCGCATGAAGCCAAATGTCATTACGTCCAACTCAGCTCACTCGAACGCGTTGTGACTTGCCTGTGAACTACCGGCTTCCACCTTAGACACGAAAGACTGGGTATGAATTATCCAATCAGGAGAAGCAATAGACATATCAAAGTGCTTTTATTTTTCTAATAAAGGTAATACTTACGAAACAAAAAATTTTGGCCAAGGATAAACTGTTAGCAAATGTAGTAATAGAGACCGCTTAGGCATACTGAAGTGTTTGTCACAAAAAGAAAAAGATATATTGAAGCGTTGAAGTATAAGTGGATTGTCCACTTTTTCTTGATTAATTGAGTAAATTGGTTGATACATAGGATTCAATATAACCATGTTTCTCCTAATTTTTAGTAAACTTACTAGATGAAGTTCAAGGTGGTTTATTAAGGTGTGGTAAAATAACAATACAATAGATCGCAGCTCCACAGTTAAGAGATAACATCATTAGTATTCGGAAAACGGAAGCGTATATATGTCTTTCGAAATTCTCTTTAAGAATATTTTAAAATTAATAAATACTTTTATTTTTAATCTTTTCCTGAGATGGCACCCACTACCTGGCGTGTTGGTAGTTTAAAATTAGAATGGTAGAGCATCCCCAGGCGTTAATAATTGAGCCTAAAAAATGTGTTCACAGTAATATTATAGAGGTGGACACTGGACAGGCCCCTCTGGCCTTGTTCTCGTCTCCCCCACATGCCTTGCCCTAGGTGATTGATTGATTCATCCATCCATTCCCCTCGGTTTGCTTCCTTCCACCATCCAAGAAGCAGAACAGAAGATTCAGCCTGTGAATTGCTGCTTCCCCTGTTCTCCTTTGTTTGGGTTTATATTGGTTGGTAGGTCCCAAACTTTATGATGCCTCTGTTCATCCTCAAAGATTTGTGATTGTTGTATTGGTTCCTTTTTTTTGGGGGGGAGATTTGATGATTTGATTGAGCCTGCCTTGGCGTTGAACGATATCTTGTCAAATCTTCGATTTTTACTGTTATTCCCTTCTTTCCCTAATTGGATTTGAGTATTTGTAGATGAAACGCATCTAATCTTTCCATCACGGAAACAAATAATTTTGAGCTTATAATTTTACGAAGATTGTCTAACGATTCAAGGTTAACATGCCCGCATTGCCTTTCAATTCTTTGGGTTTCTCCGCCATTGTGGTGTCAAGCTCTAATCTTTCCTTCTTGATTGATCCCTCACAGCCAAATCGAAGAATTAGAGCTGCTCCTTTGACTGGGAAAGCTCAAGAAGATCGGAAGCAATGGCGGAGCCGGTGGTCGCCGGGAGGTACTGGTGCCACATGTGCGCCACGGCGGTGAGCCCCGTGGCTGCGGAGGCCGGGGTGGAGATCAAGTGTCCCCATTGCCGCAGCGGCTTCCTCGAGGAGATGGAGACCGCCCGCGGCGTCGCTGCAGATGGCGGCAGCGGCACGTATCCTGACGCCGACAGCGCGATCTCCATCTGGGCCCCCATCATTGACGGCATGGTCGGCGATCCCGTCCGGCGCCATCGCAACCGGCGGTCCGCAGACGCCGGCGCCGGTGCAGACGACGACCACGCTCTGGACCCCCTCGAGTTTTCGCGGCGTCGGCGGCGCGCCACCGCGCTCCTGCGGCTCCTGCAGGCGATCCGGGAGCGCCAGCTCCAGCGCCTGGAGTCCGCCGCCACCGCCTCCGGCAGCCTTGATGCTGCGGATAACTACGGATCATTCGGCCGGAGCCTCTTCGCCGCCGGCCCTAGCGGCGAGCAGGGCATGGCGTTGGAGGACTACTTTCTTGGCCCCGGCTTGGACGCCCTGATGCAGCAGCTGGCCGAGAGCGAGGCAGGCCGTCAGGGCACGCCGCCGGCCAAGAAGGAGGCCGTCGAGGCGATGCCGACCGTGGAGGTGAGCGGCGGCAACGACGACGCGGTCAGCTGCGCGGTCTGCCTGGAGGACTACGGGTCCGGCGGGCGCGCCCGGGAGATGCCCTGCAGGCACAGGTTTCACGCCAAGTGCATCTTGCCGTGGCTGGAGATGCACAGCTCGTGCCCCGTGTGCCGGTTCCAGTTGCCGGCCGACGACGACTCGAAGATCTCATGTGGCAGCGGCAGTGGTCGTAACAGTGGCAATGGCAATGCCGATGGTGATGGCCATGGCAATGCTGGAGCATACACTGCGGGCAATGCCGCCACTGAGCGCGACGGCAGTGTCGAAGCTGAAGGGAACGGGAGCAGGTTGCCGGTGTCGATACAGTGGCTCAACAGCCTGTTCTCCCAGCCGGGGTCGTCACCGTCGTCGGCGTCGGCGTCCGGCAGCAGCTCGCAGCATTGTGAGGACTGAGGTGCTGGTTTTGCCCAGCTGTCCGGTTGAGCTTCTGGTTACCGATGTACATAAAGAAAAGGATTCAAAGCAGTATGTTGCTGGGTTGGTGCCATGAAAATTTGGAGCTATTTCTTGTCCATTTCTTTCTCCCCCTAGTTTTGCTCTTGTTATATTTTCCTGTAATACAGTTTGGCCCTATTCTTTTGACTGCAATTGATACTTTCTGTCTATATTTTTAAGATGGCAACAGACGATAAAGACGTCATTGTGGACAGTGCACACGGTTTTAGACTCGAAAAACTGTTTGAAAAATGTGTTTGACAAAAGAACAGGAACTCTATGGTTGAATTAAAACAGATGTTGGGATGTGTATTAACTGGCCTCTTGCGTGGATTGGGTGCTAATCAGGGTAAAATACGGTTCATGTTTGATTTCTACAGGGTGCTAATCAAGGTTACATCAAATTTCATAAGCAACTCTTATTCTTTCTCCTTCACCGCATTTGGAATGCAGAATTCTCATAATAGTTTCTAGAGCTGGAGGAACGCAATATGCATGGTGATCCGGAGCCTCGGTACAATTGCCAGAGCTGGGTACAGTAGTTTCGTTGATCTTTCTTAGATCGTTTAATGGAGCTACTTATACCATGGACCCATTCGTATGCAGAATTTTGTTTGGTTGTCGTTCGACTCATTTTCTCAAGGGGCCAAGCGGTGTGCACCATCAGCATTCAGTTCCCTATAGAACCGGTTGCCGCCGGGAACCGGACATTACACCCAGAACCGGGATATGAAATGATAAAACAGACGGTGGTAAGTGGTAACCAACCCAGTACCAATATCTAGATCCCTGGGTGCAATTGACTATAATTTTTCGCCATATCAAGACAAACCCACGAATCACCAAAATTGTAGCCAAGATAACAGAACAAATAACCAGGAAACAGGTGAAACAACTATCAAGTTCAATAGTGCTAGTAGAAGCAGCAGCAGCAGCAGCTAAACAAAGTTGCTATAATAGTCTCAACTGTTTCAACATGGCTAACCTCTAAATGGTAAACAGCCACAACTTCAGGTGTTTTACCAGAATGCGAATGCATAAGCAGCCTCGCAAAAAAAAAAAAATCCCCAAGCAAAATGGTGCTGTACTGTTGTCTGCCACTGGCTGACAGTCAAGAGCTTGATGACAGATGCGGTCCCAATCCGGTGCAGGGCCACGACGGACTCGCCGGTGTTGCAAAGCCCCATCGCCTTGGCGTTCTTGATGGCAAACCCGAGTGCTTCTTCAGTGGCTTCACTGTCATGCCTCGCAGGCCCCTCGTCGTTGCAGTTCCAGTCAAAGGAATCGGTCTTCAGCTCAGGAACCACGACAGACAATATCGGCATGGATGGCCTATACTTGGCCACAAGCGTCGCAGTTGTTCCTCCCCTGGTCAGGACCAAGATAAGTGCCGCCTTAGCAGAGTTTGCTGTGCGGACAGCTGATGATGCAAGGCTCTCCAGTGGGCTCATGGGAATTGGAGCTGATGCCATGATTGATTTGAAAACAGCAGCGTAGTCGACGCATGATTCTGCTTGCAAGCAGATCTTGGCCATAGTTTGCACTGCGAGCTCTGGATAAGCCCCAGTAGCTGTCTCGCCAGGAGGGACGCTATCTCGCCATGTACTGCTCAGAACAGAAATGAGTCGAAGATGATGCTAAAAAAAAATCCACCGCTGGAGTCAACAAATTTTTCTCCATTTAGATATGATATTTTATTGTTGAATCGTGTTCTATAGCTACAAAGTACCCTCGCGGCACCCCTCAAATTCTAACACAAAAACTCTAAAAACTTTCTCCCCAAAATCCCTTCAAAAGCTTTGCGTTAACCCTTAGTCTTTCCCTAATTTTATAGGTTAACGCCCCAAACATGTCTTCATCAAACACGGACACAAAATTTTGTTTTTTCTGAAAATCAAGGGATCTAAAATCCTTTCAAACATATGTTTTTTCCATAACATTCTAAGTTACGAACTCGTTCCATAACTTCTTCAATCTCATCATGTGACGAAGCCTTTAGGACAGCACCTCCCGTAGCTTCTCCACACATCAATCACCTTTGATTTCCACATGCTTCAACGTGAGCCTGACCACCTCGCATGACATCCTCAATAGCATAGACCTCATATTTTCCCTTCTAGTCTTGGTCATCCTTGTCACCAACCATGATCGTCTTTACGCTCACCTGCACATGCAAATACCAAAGAAACTTTTTTCTAGCACAAGTTCTTTCCAACTTGACTTTTTTATATTAAAAAATCCTACAAATAGTATATTAAATAAATTTTTGAGAAAAATTCAGAATAGATAAAATTATGGAAAAATTACAAAAGCAAGTACATTGTGTCAAGAGTTTCTACAAAAAGAAATATAATTTTTAAAGCTCATTTGCTATATTTAAAAATTCTTACAAAAAACATACTTAAATATATTTTCCTAAATATTTGTCCACCGCACAACAACCGTGTGGTTTTGGCTAATCCGCACGATGACCGTGCGCGCGATGGGTACGTGTCGGTTCGCCGGTTATTTTGCACGGTGACTTTACGGTGGAGACGCTATTTCTGCAAATTTGCTATGACAAGTGCCTTTTTGCTATTATGAGGGAAAATAATGTCAATTCAGCAAAAGCCTCCCGGTCCTTTGAACTTAGAAAAATGTCTACTTCTTTTCATAAAAAAAGGAAAAAATATGCGTGCCACTTCAAAGTACCCCAACTGGGAGAATGCTACCCAGTATCACAAAATTATATATATACTATTCAGTTTCGAGATTTCTTTTGTAAATGCCTTTTCTTTACTTTTCCTGTTTTTCCCATCCATGTCTCCTGTTTTCATAACAACCCTTTCTTGACCAAAGGAGAACGCTCGAGCGAGCTCCTCGTGCTGTGTGAAGGTGGCTCACCTTGACTCCATACCATCCTGGTTAGTTAATCTTTTAAAAGGTACAAGACAGACGCATACATACAACTCACACCTCACATATACAACATACACATACATGTATGTCTTTAACACATGTTTAAAAAATTTTATAAAGACGTTAGACCTTGTTAAAAATTTTTATAAAGACATTAGGCCTTACGAAGTATAAGTATACACTTTTTTTTTACTGAATGTGTACATGTGTGCACCTAACAAGGTAGGCACCGGCACCAAGCAGAGGGCTCAAGGCCCTGATCAACTCGGTTTCGACTTTTGGCTTCTGGCTTATTTTTCACTATTCATAAGTTTCGTCTTTTTCTGAACTTTTAGCTTTTTGTTGAGCTTTTTTGCCGGTTCTTTTTCCCGTATTTGTTTGTATTATACGTAATGGGTTAACATATTTTTTATATTTTTAAATTTAATTATGCTAAATAAGGCTCATCACTCTGATGCTTTTTTCACCAATTCTGATGTTTTCAGCCATAAGCCATGAGCTTTTCAGCCGAACCGATCACCACCCAAATGTGGGCGGGCTGGAGGGCGTCACGCTTTTGGCCAACTGAGCATCGCCCAGTTCTCCTGGTTAAGACAGTAGAAAGAAGAGAACCACCCTCTCCTCTCTCTCTCTCTCTCTCTCTCTCTCTCTCTCTCTCTCTCTCTCTCTCTCTCCCCTCCCTCCTCTAGCATGTACATGAGTCCTGATCGGGAACGCTTGACCGCTCAGCCTCGTATCTGCTGGCCGCTGTGCCTTTGCCTGTTGCCAACGCTACATAAGCAACATGAGTAATCTCCAATGTTCCCTGTTAATCCCCAACGTTCGCATCATCATGAATAAGAAATACTGCGCCAGTTTCAGCGACTTCACTTGGTCAGTCGATATGCAGCAGTGATCAAAACCAATATCGGCTCACCCGGCCACCAATTAACATGTGACTGCCGACCTCTTAATCTAATAGGCCAGCCTATCTCACAGTGATTCATCAGCCACCAACCTGATGCTCATCTTTCTGGATTGCTGTTAAGCATATTGTTGATCTCCATTCACAGTGACAGTGAAATTCCTGGTTAGTTCGTAACTCACTAAAACACATTTCCAACTTCACTGCCAGACATGCGTATATAATGTATTGAGAGCACATGTCCTTGTTGCGCATTTGATCAAAAACAGTGTGACAAATGTTGCATCCAGAGCAAGCTCCCAGGGTAATTTAGAAATACTACGCATAACTGGTGATATACCCCTCCCTGATTGTTACAGACAAAAGTCTAGCGTCCTTGGGGTGACCTAAATAAATTGAAAGAAAGAAGAAAACGTCGGAAGGGGGCGCTCAGTTGCAGTTTGCTTCTACTAACAAATCAGGATGAGGTGAAAATTTCCAACATCCTACCTCTTTGTTCAAAAAATTTCTAGCCAAGCTAACACTGCTTCGGTGGTAATCTGAAGGCTACACTCCCAAGCTCTCCAGTTTCACGTTTTCTATTCACGTACCTCATTGACCTATCTTATGGTTATATGGATGTAATGGTGAGATATGTTTCCTGATGACAATTTATTACTCGTGTCACCAGAATAGTTTAGAGCTCATCATGGCCGGGCTGGTTCGAAGACATGCCCTCGAGTGTCTGTTCCAGCTCCTGTTACATTAACCAGAACTCTATAAGCTCCAAATCTCTATGGGGAAAAAAGGAAAAGACAATCGTATAAGGAAGAGAAAGAACCTTCAGCTTCTCTTCGACGCATAGTGCTGGAGTTGACAATACAGCCACATACCTGCCACAGGAAATGTGCATATAAGAGGGCGTAATGCGCATTTTTAGTAAAGATGGAAAGTGTATCAGGAGAAATCTACATACTCGCATCTGCTGGGCTCATCTACGTCATTAAGCTCATTACTCAACCCACATCTAAGCCTAACCTGCACAATAATTAATCCATTAAGTTACATTTTAAGATCTGCAAACAGAAATAAACAATGTGTGCTAATAAAAAGAACGAAAGCCTGGAAAACAGGAAGTACCTTTAGGCTTCGGTCAGGACCATTCCAGCATCTGTCTCCGTTTGAGAAGTGCATTACCCTGTAGGATTCTTCAAATTTGTCCCAGCGCCTGATGGCAGAAAATTTCATTTTATGGCAAAAGATAATTGCAAAACATTATTCTAAGTGTGATGACGCACTGCTTGACATGCATGTTTGCATGCTGCATGCACAGGATTGGAGTTTAGGGCTGTAAAATGTAAACTTTACTCATGGGTCAGCATAAGCCAAAAGGAAACTAGAATTTTCTTTCAAGTATCTCAGATACAACCCTCAGTCACAACTGCAAGCTAGTTTGTGGCTCGACTGGTCAAAACCGTGCAAACAAGTTATTCTGCAGCATCTCTAAAATCAAGTACCTACATATTCTAGAAACTGACTGACGTTCAAAGCAAATGGCAATAAAGCAGGAGCAATATATGCTGTATAGACACTACAAAATGAAGAGAAAAACTTATACTCTCCTAAACTTAGCTATTCCTCAAATAGCATTCCCGAAAGACCATGAATAGAATTAATCATTTGAACATGATTATGTAATATAACAGCATACAAAGTTGCTAATCTGCAAAGGCCCACAAACCTACATAGTAGGAAAACTATCCATTGCCTATGTGGATGATCATTGACTATTAACTTCGATCATGACTTTCTCACTATGAACTCTAGAAACTCAGCCATTTTGCCAGGTCAAGGCCAGCTCAACCTTTCAAGATTCTATATTTATTTTGCAAGCTATTGTACTGAAAAATGTAAGCACATCTTAGGAGAATGTTTGCCCACTTTGAGCATGAATGTCCATGACATATCACTATGACTCTTTTCAATAAAAAGTAGTTTGATCCATTATTAGAAAGAACAGAACTAGGCATCTACATAATGAAGTTTAATCAATGGATTATATTTGGAAATAACATGAAAATTTAGTAAATATGAAAGGAGTACAACAAACATACCCCAGATTAGTGGAACTGTGTCCTTCAACTTGCGAAGCTTTCTTATACGGACAGACCTTGTAAAGATACCTATCAATAAGGAGCGAAATTCACAAATGAGTGTAATTAACCAGATACAGGATGATAATAAAAATAAATCATAGAGAGGTTTAAAGAAAAGAGAGAAAACATGTGAGATTGGATGCCTAAAAGTATACATACTTGCCCTCCTTGCTCTCAAAGCACTGGTCATAAAAGTAATAGAACTCCTTGTCCTGACCTAATAAAATACGTTCTTTCAATTAATTTCAATTTTCCAGACATTTACCGAGGTAATGTATTATACTAACTACACTAATAAACCAGATGAAGTCAACACCTAGAATAGCAATTAACTCGTAACAGTGAACAATATATTGTTCTACAGAAATGCAGGCTCAAAAGTAAAAATGTACTGAAGTTTTTAGGTATTAAAAGGGAAATTTTGTAAATGTAGGACTCTCAGGTCAGCTCAATAAAAAACCATAAAATATAATTGACAGAAATTTATAAAGATCTCTTCTTTATTTCTAAAGTTGGCTTGCACTTTCCTGCAAATGCCTCTCTGAGAGTTGTTCTTTAGCAATTTTGAAGACCAGCTTTTCCAGTCTAGGCAAAATCATGCTAACAGGTAGCTTTTGCTAAGGGACCATGTTGGCAAGATTTTCATTAATCTTAACAATCAGGAAAAAAACTTGACTGGATGGATTAAGCAGTATTTTCATTAATGGCAAGCACAATAAAGTATAAACTATAGCAATATCATTAATAGCTAAAAAACATAATATACAGGTGACTGGTGCACTCAATCACCAAGCAAACAAAATTTCAAGTGACTTACCAAAATCTTGTTTTAGCTTATCGGTCAGAGTGAATATCCTAGACTGAATTTTGACCAGCTTTGAGCTGGCATCATCATACTCCTTCCGAACACGTGAAGCCTCTATGAAAGTAGGTGTAAAAGTGTTACAGCATCTCCCCGTGACTCATGATGGATCAGCAATACTAGTATATACGACTTACCTGATAAATCCACAGGGGTCTTGAAAAAGTTGAATGCTTGCAAAACATTTTGTACAGTTTGCTGAATCTTGTCCAACCATGATGCTTGTCCTGAGGCAGTTAAATCTGAATGAACAAACAAAATATAAATAATCAATAACCACGTATAAAAAGGGACAGGAGAGGTAGTAACTAGTAAGTCATATGAAACATTGTACCTGAATGGTCATCACCTTTCTGATCGTCATCAGATTTATAAGACTCGTTAGGTTCTTCATGATCATCAACATACTCACCATCAGATGCATTAGAGAACTCTTCATCATCAAATTTATGCCTGTCGTCCTCAACTTCTGAATGATAACCGCCATAATTTTCTTCTGCAGGTTCTGGTAGGTCTAATTCATCTTCAAGTCCTTCTTCTGCAGGTTCTGGTATATCATGCTCATCTTCATGCCCCTTTTTATCATCTTTACCAACCTCATCTACCTTTTCTCCAGTCCAGCGAGAAGCTACCAGACGACCCAACTCCTCCCTTGATAAACCTTCAGAGTCGACAGAACTAGGGTCCTGCAAAATTTACCACTACAATGCTTCATACCTTGTAGCACATTCTTCAAGAGAGAAATAAAACATTATTGCTTGTATGATATATTTTTTTGGGGGTATCGTACTAGTATAAGTAAGAGCAATATCGCCCCTAGAAAAATCTGAACTGTCCTTAACCGAGTATAAATGTATAATTGGAGATAAGAACAACAATGATGTGCAAAGACTAGCAAATGCTGGTGCAGATTTTGCTAATGAGGCATCAGACAGCTAGCCAAAACATGACTACACATTGCAGAGCTCATCAAATGGACCGATCAACAAAGAGAATGTTACGTGAATTGTTATGACATCCTCTGTCTTGAAATCATTTCCTAGGATCACAATAGCTAATTAATAGATTGCAAAAGCTGTCACTATGTGGATCCATATGACCCATCTCCTATCATATGGTTCAACTCACAATAGCTAATTAGTTTTTGGGGCTATTAGCTTTTAGCCAATTGGAGGGATGTCTACAAGATGGGAGCACTAAAAGGGCAAAGGGTTAAACATATTTGAAGAGGAAATGTGAGAATGTTGGTTTACAAGTTATAAGAGAGGGGAATGTTGGTTTACAAGTTATAAGAGAGGGGAATCCACAATTGTTTTTTTATATAGGCTCAACCCTTGGAAGGGAGAAGATCACAAAATTAATCTCTACTATTGCTTCTAAAGAGCAAAGAAAAATGTTGAACAAGTTCAATGACACAAGTCAGGTGCAAAGCGGTTACTACACCACCTGCTCTTTGGTAGGTGCTGCGGATGTCTCCTCCAGTGGCGGTTCATCTCCAGTTCCAGCTTTAATGCTATTCTCATCTTGGCTTTCAGGATTATGCTGACATGGAAACCCAACATATATGAATGATCAATTTTCATAATGAAATGTGAACAATTAAATTTAGATTTTGTAATTCCAAAGCTAAATTATACCTGCTCAACAGATGTCTCGCTTTCTGGTGCGTGATTGTCATGGTCTGTTACATGTCCATCATGATGTTCAGCTACCTATGTTCAACAGGAATAACAAAATATAATATAAAAGATCTTTTTACAACAATGCCAATGAATTAAACAAGTCGCCAGTAAATGCCTAATTCTCATAGTCGTATGTGAGGATTACTACAGTAACTGCCTAATTCTGGTATGTGAGGATTACTACAGTATATATTCCCCAATGGGCATCATTTGTATGTTCTTTAGTCATATGGGCATTCTGGGTGAACCATGATTCAACAAAATACCTGTAAATAGCTTTAATCGAACCTCATCTCGAGGGTACATTGGGAGTATCTGTTTCTTGATGTGTATATGCATATGACATTTGCAACTAGAGGGTGGTTAATAATTCAGTTCATTTAGCCCAAAATCCTAAAAATAAACCAACAATTTAAGGTTTTACCTTTTTAGTGGACATGCTGAATGATGGAGGAATTATAAAAGCTACAAGAAACATTTATTTCTTCATTACTTATGTGAATGTTTCAGGAGTAAATGCACTAAAATCATTTGAAGGGTGGTGGTTCACTCCCACGTATAATAACTTAATATGTACAAAGCTACCATCATATTAGACATGCCCGACATCCTAACACCCAACTTAGGTCAATTTCAGATATTATGGATGAGGTTGATGATTTCTTCAGACGTAGGTGATAGTAATCCCCATAGGAAAGGTGGACAGGAGGTTAACAATATATTGAAAGAAATGCTAACCTTGCTTTCATCTTCTTGAACATTCCCATTAGTTTCCTCAGAATCTACTTCATGAGAGGCATCCGGTGTTTTCTTTTCATCAGCGGCTTGTTTTTCTGCTTCTTCTTTCATTCTCTTTTCTTCCTTCTCTTTTCTTAAGCGCTCCTCTTCTTCTGCTTTCTCTATTAATCTCTTTTGCTCTGCATAGTATAGAAAGTCTTTACTTTAACATAAAAGCTATCCATTGAAAAGTAGCATCTTCAACAACATTTGCTTGACATATCACTCTTTGGCAAATGACCAGTAGTTACAAAGAGCGCACCTTTGAGCTTGTCAACAAGCCCTTGGAGTATTTTCTCTTCACCCTTCAGCTTTGCTAACTCTACTTCGTCTTTAGCAAAAGCCTCTTTTGCCCTTTCAACTTCCTGACTCCTAAACACGACACCACTTTTATATGTAGCTACTTTCTTCTTCAACTTCTCCCTTGCCGCCTTGCCAGCCTCCCAGCACGTATTCTTACAAGTGACATTGCTATCATATTCATCACTCCCATCACAGCAATCTAGAAAGCAATGAGGAACAAGTAGAGGGAATTAGAATAACATTACGGGACTTCCAACAGGCACTGCGGTCTATGGAACAAGAGCTCTGGCAGGTTTCTCAGTTTCTAGTCTTGTCGTATGTGTACTTTTAGTTTTCACAAAACAAGTAAGCAATGAAACAAAAAAATGCCATCAATTATTAGCCTCTTACCGCAGATGCCATCATTCACTCGCGACGAGAAGATCGTGATGGGGGAATGGCCAGCATTCTGGCAGTAGAATTTCCCCTCCGGGCACGCCGATGTCCCTGCGCGGGAAAAGGAAACACAATTCGATTCATTGCTCTCTTACAATGGATTCCAACACCGGCACAATCCACAAATGCAGTAGCCCAACAGAGCAAAGATCACAACTAGCGCATATCTACCGCACGGCGTGGATCTCCAAACTCCCACAATTGAAACTAACCCGCACAGGCCATGAAACTACGAGAGCCACTACAGCAATACCAGTGAAATCACCCCCTACAAACAGAAAAAATAGTATTTTTAGGCAAGAAGAGGAAGGCAGTACCTGGCTCGTCGGTGCCGTCGGGGCAGTCGCAGAAGTCGTCGTTGAGCTGGTCCCTGGTGAACTTGCCCGATCCGTCCCTGCACTTGATCACGCGGCCCTTGTAGAACGCCTCATCTGCACCCATCATTCAACGCCACATCAAGAACCACATCCATCTAGCAAAGGCAAAGAAAGAGAAAGAGAGAAGAAAGAACAGAGCAAAGCGCGGACAGATCCGGGGAAACCTTGCGGGGGGATGCCGAGGGTATCGAGGGGCGGCTTGGACGCCGCGGCGGCCGAGGAGATCCAGAGCAGGAGGGCGGCGAGGAGGAGCGGGGAGAGCGCGGGGCGCCTCATGGCTGACCGGAGCAGAGGACGGATGGGCGATGGCTCGCTCGTGTGGGTTCGCTTCTTATTTCTTCTTCTTCAGGTTCAGGTCCAGAGCCTCCGCGTCGCAGGGGAACGGGAAGGAGTAGGACTGTGGAGTGTCGAGTACCCGAGTGTATAGTGTACACGTGTACAGATACAGTAGCCGAATACGGATGCAGAGTACTAACATGAAGGCTATACTACTTATCAAAAAAAACATGAAGGCTATACCAGTTCGCATACATATTTTCAAAATCTAATTTGAATTGATAATCGTGCGGATTCGACTTGAATCCGTTTTTCTCTTTCAAGGGATGTGCCGGGAGAGTGGTATCTAACTAGCCCACCAGGGCGAAGTCCAGTTATACATCCAGCTATAAAGTATTAATGCGAAGAAAATGATATATTTATCTAGAAACCCTAAAGAGGTATTTATGTAGATATTCCCTCTCATGACTATAAATATGACCCCTAGAGTACCATGAAAGAAGAGAAAACATTCTTGTAAGAAAGACAAGTGCAAAGACCAAGTGCAGTACACACATTCTACACCGTTCCACTATTTTGAGTACTAGGCTCTAGGTATCACATCATGGTCTTCCTATAGCTCCAATATTTACTATTTAGTGCGTAATCACAACAGTTAGTGCCATTCGTGAAGAGCGACGTAGAAACTACGAGTTGAAGCAGAGGCATTTGGGCTAGATGGCACCAAAAAGAAAGTCGATTCTGTCTCCAAGTGAAAGAAAAGCACCACAATCGAAACCACGGCTATGGGAGTGAGGGAACTCACAATCGAGGGCCCCCTACCCCCATGACAGCGGCGCGTCAGGTGGCCACACCTGGAGCCGCGGAGGGCGATGAAGACAACTCTCAAGAACATGTGCGGGCTATGGAGCGAACCAAGTGTGGTACACACATTCTACACCATTCCCCTACTTTGAGTACTAAGCTATGGGTATCACATCATGGTCTTCCTATAGCTCCGATATTTACTGTTTGGCGCATAATCACAACAGTAGTGCCATACGTGGGAGCGACATAGAAACTACAAGCTGAAGTAGAGACGCTTGGGCTAGATGGCAACGAGGAGGAAGTTGATACTGTCCCCAAGTGACAGAAAAACACCACAATCGAAACCGCGGTTATGAGAGCGAGGGAACTCACGATTGAGGGCCCCCCTATCCCCATGATAGTGGTGAGTCAGGGTGGTCATGCCCGAAGCCGCAACGAAGGCGGCTCTCAGGAACATGCATGGGCTATGGAGCGAACGGCGTCGGGAGCAGAAGACCCTGCTTCGACGGCCCCCGCCGCCCTACCATCAATGCAACGATTTCCGGTCGCCCTAAAACACTTGTCGGTATCGCGTAGCAAGCAGAGGACACCCAAGTGCTAGTGTTAGGTACAAGTGGTGGTGCCCTGGAGGCGATTTGCAGAACGCTACAACGTGAACTGACTGACCTGCGGCCGGCCATACGCAAGATGCAGAGGCTCGGAGTCAACAGACCTCACTGCCGCCACGACGAAGGTAACCACAAAAAGGACAAGGAGCCTGGACACCACCATCGGTGCTGGTAGCGCCTCCCAATGGGTGGACCTTGAGTCCCACCTCAGCTTGGGTTTACAACGGAGTGCCTAGTTAAAGGAATTAAAGAGCCCATGGTGGAGCCCTACAAGGGTGATACCGATCCTCATGAATTCCAACGCGTCTATGAGACGGCCATTGAAACAATGGGTGGAGACGACTCAACGAAGGCGAAAAGGCTACCGCTCGCCCTATAAGGGATCACGCTATCATGATTCTTTATGCTCACTCCAAGCTTGTTTACGCATGGGAGCAGGTCTTTAACCTCATGCACAACAACTTCCACGGCAATTATGTGGAGCAGGTCGATGCCGACTAGCTCTTCGCGATAAAGCAGGCTCCCAAAAAAAGCGGTTGCGGGAGTACTTCCAGCATTTCGCAAGGGTTAGATGCCAAGTAAAAGATGTTAACTTGATGACAACCATCAACGCCGCCATCCATGGCCTTTAGAAGGGGCCCTTGCGGAGTACAACGCCTGAAAACTCATTAAGACAATGGCTAAACTCTTCGATAAGATGGAGGAGGACACTAGCGGCGAGTAGGACACGGTGAGGTGTGAGGCCGATGTTGTAGGGCTCGCCCCTAGGGGCAATTGCGCCCCTACACCCCAAAGGAGGGCTCGAATTGTAGATAACAAAGGGGCCTCGAGGCAGGTATGTGCTTGACATTGAAAGAGACGACGACGAGGTCTCTAATCCGGGAGGTCGCGGCCATGGAAGGGGGTGAGCGCGGGGAGGACAGCTGCCCACAGAGGGTATGGTGTGAAGTACATGGCAAAGGGGAGCACACAGCGCGTGAATGCCCCACCATTGCAGTGCTCCAAGAGAGCACAACCAGGGATCACGCTTAAGACACGAGGGTACTGGTGGTAGCACACTTATAGCAGCATCCGGCAGTGCCACTCGTTCAACCTGCCGAATTTGCTGCAGATAGAGGCTACTGACGTCGGACCTCACCAGGTAATTAGCTTGATGCGGATGTCTCCTCTTGATGCAGCAGTTTTAATTTTGAATCAGGAGCTTTAATACAAATTGTTATAAAATATACAATAAAATTAGATAATCAAAAGAATAAAAGGTATGAATTTAACGTAGAAAACTTTTACAGGAAACCACGGATACACAGAGACAAATTCACTGTATAAAAATGTATTTATAATGATTATAAAAAAACTCCGTATTAGATATGGAAACTAAACGAATAGAATTCCAATCGTACTTTTAACAACTCAGGACTAATCAATAAAAACTCACTTTTATCGCAAAAATAAAAGCCGAAATCACATAGCAGCTGGCTAATATGGCGAACAAAGAGCTAGGTGATCAGTAAAACAGATGGACAGATCCAAAATTACAACCGTTTGATTCACTCATTGATTACTCATAGTATACAGCAACCGATCGGTGACTACACATGCAATATGTTTGCTTAGCTAGTAGCCAAGATGCATATATATGCTTGCCTTTTTTAGAACAATTAAATTAAGATCACGTTGTATACTATGTATGTAGTTACATGGTGGTGCATGCTTAATTATGCAAAATTATGGGATGGTGACTAAACATGCGGTTACATGTACTATTGTACAGGAAGCCAGATGGATCCCATCGATCACATGGCACGAATCTCAATGCGGGTTCCGTGGATCGTGGCGGCTGTTGGCCCCGGACCCCGGGTAGTCCTCCGTCTGCAGGTCCACCCTCCTCACCACCTCCTCGTCGGCCAGCAGCGGCACCTCTCCTCCCACCACCGCCGCCTCCGCCGTCGTCGGCAGCGCCTGCCCTCCAGAGACGACGGCCGCCGCCTCCCTGGGCAGCAACGCCCTCCGGTTGCCGCCTGACACCGCCGCCGCGCTCGCCGCTGCAAGGACGAGAAAGCAAAAGGCAAAGATCAGGAGCATGGCCTCCGGCGAGAGGTCCCGCGAGCCGAAGAGCTCGATCAAGCCGTACAAACCGTGGACGAGGAAGAGGCAGGAGAGGAAGGCCAGCAGCACCATGATGAGAGGAACGGAGCATGCCTTCCTCATCGTAGCTTCCTTCTCTCTCTTCTTCCTTCCTCCTAATCTGTAGAGAGAGAAGAAGCTAGCGAGAATCTCGATTAGTTTCTTGACAAGTTTGTGTGCACGCATGCATGTGCCGTAGTCTGTGACAGATGGATCCCCTTTATATAGCTGCAGGACTTGATTAATTAAGAAGAGGGCTAAGCTAGCTGTAAGTTGAGATAATTTGTTAGATGAGGGATTACAATTTTGGACCGAATTTCGTGAAATTCATCGAAATTCGGTTTTTTCAGACTATCCAGAAGAAAGCCCGGTCTGGTTAAAAATTCAGCCCATTTTATATTTTCTTGGCCTAGCCCATATGATCGAATCGGTCCAACCCTTTGGCACTTGCAGATAGCTCTCCAGAAGACCCCAGTCCCCATTCTCCCGAAGACTTCAGCCCCATCCTCTCCTGAAGATTCCCCCAGACCCCATCTCTGTTCGGCCGCCGGCGGACGCGCCCACGGGAGGAGTGGGGAGGCAGCGTTGGCCTTTGGAAGGCGGCGCGCGCGCGCTAAGGAGGCAGGGGAGGTGGCGTCGGCAAGGATCGGGTGGCCAACGCCGATGTGGCCGCCGGCAGAGGAATGACAAAGGATATCATGTGCAGGGGAGTACTCAGCGGCATAGGTGGCGTCTCCGACGCCTAGAAGGTTGAGGGCGACGGCAACACTAACGCTGCAGCTGGAGGTGCCGGTGACATGTTCTCCCTTGTTTTGTTCAAAACTTAAGCGCAATCCTTCAATCGTTGTATTCGTTTGCGCAATTGCAGCTGCAATTAGCCTCCGACTGCATTTGTCTTCCTTGGAAGCACCGGGTTTATTCAATTTTTTGAATTCAAATCATTTTTATTTTTTCAATCGAATTTTTCAAAAAATTACCAAAATTTTTGAAATTTCCGAATTTCAGTTTTTCCAGTGGTTGCTGAATTTTTTTGAATCGAAATTGTAATCCCTATGTTAGATATAAGTTAGCCGTGACGGGTGTTAAAGTATAAGTGAATTGTTCGTCCTTTCTCATCAGCTTAATCTTTTAAGTGAATTGACTAATGCGTACAACTTAATTTGGTATCAAAGCCTGAGTTCTTGAGAAAATACTGATAATTTATTTATACTTTAGTATAATTAACCTAGGATGCATATTTGTGAAAGTGACGAGGGTCACATCAAGGGAGGTCAAACGAGTGCATCTTAGGCTCATGCAAAGCTAGGCTATCGCTAGGTCGTATAGCTTTTTCTTGGCGCCAAAATTAAAGGTGGATCGCGGCCATGCATGCACTAAGCACAAGAAATGGGCGGGATCAAGGCCACGTACGTCCATGCATGTGTCTTTGCACTGGCATCCACTACTACTGTTGCACCGTGATCGGCTGGCCGGAATGTGGGAAAGGCTCAGCTGTAGCAATCTTGGCTCTTGCAGCCATGGATTTGATAGATCGATCGATGCATGTGGTCGAGTGAGAAAACATCGGCCGGCCGGAATCGATCGACGATCACACGTTTCAACGTCGAACGATCCATCGATCTCCATCATCTGGTAGTGGCCGGGTAGGGCAGGTTGACATCTCGTATGTTCTGTGATCTGCATTCACATATGTACTTACGCCTGATGATAGTGTGCTAGCTCATATATCGGTCGACTAGCAATTGAAACTTAACCCCAGAGATTAGCTGGTTGGCAACAGATCGATGGACCTGCTTATGACCGCCTCGCGGCTGGGGAGAAGGTTGGCCGGGTCGAGATTCGGTCGATCTTGGAAAAATACCAGACCTCTCATATATATGTGTGTGCAATGAGACATGGGGTTCAGTCAACTTCAATTTATATATGCTCTATAGACTATTTCGTTTGGTAAAAATTCTGGCTTTATCCCCTGGCTTTATACCAGACTTTTTCATGGTCACACACACACACACACACACACAGTGTGAAATGGATGTACAATAATGATCAGGGAGCCTCTAAAAAATCTCCAAAAAAATAATGATCAGGGAATTGGTTCAGACTTCAGAATGAGTTATTTGTTTTGGAATTATCTGCAGATCATGCATCTTACGTGCAGAAAAAAAGAAAGAAAGAAAGAAGTGGTGCCGACAGATACTTGTAGCTGCAAGAATATATACCTCTGCACTGTGGCAGAAATTAGGCAATGCCGTTTGGGCACAGTTCAAGCACACTGTGTATCGATGTATCACATCATTGCCTAAGATTACCTAATTTCTTTCGGCCACGGAAGGCATTCATACAGCGGTCCACCAAGAATTCTTGTGCAAAAACCAAACTCTTTGTCACTTCGTAGAACCGTCACTAACAAACAGATCTACCTATGTTAGCTAAACCTCGTTTAAGTCAAACCACAACAAAAAGAAGAATGCATCACAATGCAACATTCTTTTCATTAGCTAAATGTTTAGCTAATTCATTGAACTCTTAAGAAACCGCACGTACTTATCCTCTTGGACAAGAAGGCGACATGCATGGCAAGTGCCGATTCCACCAATACACGCGAGATTCGGCAAGCGAGACACCACCTTTACACTCGTCACATCGTGGATGCGCTCACTCGTCGCTCGCACTGTTAGCCACATCCATGGCTGCCCAACCCAACCCAACCCGAAGTGCCTCAACATCATGCAGGTTTGACAACACAATAGTATACTCCACCACCACGCATGCCCGACTGTTTGGCAAAAGATCGGCTTAGAAAAATTACGGCCAATAAAGTCAAGTCTAGGATCAGGATCCACTACAGTTTTAACCACGACAATACATACAGATGGAGCAAGAATGCATAGTTTGGGCTGTTCAATATTCTCACATTCGACAGTTCAGATACTATGGAGATTCCGACTTAAGACCAATATACATATGCGTGTGTGTATGTATATATGTAGCTACGCGATTATATTTTTGGCGATGTCAGTTTAAAGTGGCGATTTTTAATCCAGCAGCTTGGACGCGCTGACCGGCGGTGATCCGGCCAGATCCGAACTACGGGGGGGATGGGTGAGTGGAGGTAAGGCCCGCCTACCACCACAGCTAGCCAAAACATGGTGTGCGCTGTGGCATGTAAAGGCAGATGAGCACTAACCTTAACCTAGCAATGACAAGATACTCTCACTGTGCACCACTAGCATTACCCAGTCGAAATGGGGGCTCTCGTGAGATCAGGCTCGAGCCAACAGTGGCGTACCATGATGTCATGGTCTCTCAATTAATCCCTGTGCTGTGCACAATTAAGCTAGCTAGGTGGCTGATGGGCATCTCACAGGTGTCGACGGCACATCATGGCTTTGTGGCTCTGAACAGTGCTGCCAATTTGGAGAGGAGGAAAGGTTTCTCCTTTTTTTGTGACGACCAAAACATAATGAAGGAAGCTTCCATACGTTTTGGATGCTGGATTGCATCATTGTGAGGTGTCCGTAGGTAGGTAGATACCATTTGGAGCTGGGTGCCATCTTGGGGCATGCATGCGGCGGGGAATGATAAACAAGAACTAAACACCATGAACCATGCAGCTATTCGGGCGATGGCGGAGCCAGAAATTTGTAGGAGAGGTTGTACGGCATCTTATATTTGTTGGCCTCTGAAACCTGCAGTAGTCTATACAAGCTTATTCTTCGGTTCGTCAGCGAATGGAAACCTGTGGGCAGCCGCTCAAGCAGCAGCAATGATGGCTAGCTTTGCCCAGCAGTTCTACATGTTTGGCATGGTAGCTTCAGTTCGAAAAAAAAGCATGTTGTTTTGGACTCCCTTCAGTTCGAAAAAAAGCATTACGTTTTGGACGTCATCCTCTCAAAACGTAACCTTGACCACTAATTTCTATTATAATATATTTATAGAACTCGATAAAATTACAGTATTATAAAAGTACTTTTCGAGACGAATCTATACATATAATTTTCATATATCTAATATAAATATTTAAAAAGATATCGATAACTAAAGCATCAAAAGTTTGACTACACCTATCACAAAATAACATGTTTTTGAGAGAGTATACACACACACATACATACATACATACATACACACACACATACATACATACATACATACATACATACATACATACATACATACATACATACATACATACATACATACATGTGTATATCGATTTCTAAACAAGTAGTGCTTCTATGGAGGCACTGTCATTCAACACGTACAAAAAAAAAAACTGAAGTTAATACAATTTTCCTCCTGTCACTACACCACGACACACAATAAAGGGCTGAAGTCTATTGCCAAAAAAATATGAAGTTAGGACAAACTCTCTGCCGGCAAATCAAGAAATAATCATGGTCAAAACACTCTGCCGGGGGCAACAAGTAAAAGGAGTGGAGTGTCTGTCGGAAATAGTCTAGACTGTTGGTCCAAACTATCTGTCAGCAAAAATATGCTGAGGACCCACCCTCCGCCGGCAATTGGGTTAGAGCGCAACCCAAATCCTGGCGTAGTGGATGAAACACTAACACGGCCCATAAATTTGGGCATCCCAATCTATCAAGTAGAAATGAAGTCACCACTCTCTCACTCTAGCTCACCAAAATCCTCGCCACCCTCTCCTACAGCCCCTGCCTCCCTCAAATCCCCACTGTGACACTCCCGCAAATACTTTTGTCTGTCGGCAATTGTAGATCCGCCAAGAGTAAGGTGTCAGTTGGCGCAAAATGTTTTTGCCGGGTAAGATGTGGCAACAGGGACGAATTGCCTGACGGAAAACGTGATGTCTGTCGTAAATACTTTTCCGACTATGATTACACCGATATAAGGTCGTGGCAGTCGGTAATCGCTTTTCCCGACAAACGGTTTGCCCTCGAAGGCCGTTTTTCCCGGCAGAACAATTGTCCTCTGAACTGTGCTGTGGTGTAGTGTGCTAAGGATTACGATCACACCCGGGGGAGACAAAACGAGGAGCAATGGTGACAGCCATTTTTTTGGTAGCTCAGTAACATGTGTTGCCAAACCGGGCCAAATTCAGAGGAAGGTTGATGCCAGCCCATCTAAAAGAACATTGGGCCCTATTGGGCCAAATAGGTTAGAATTTAGACGGTCACCATGTGATCATTTTTCTCAGAGAGAAACTGTTCAAGTTTCAAAAGTTCCAAACCCTTGCACCATATCTCAGGGCCTACGTTACTGTGGTAGCACCAATTTTCGCTTTAAGGGCCAGGATACGTAGGACTTGCTTTGGGTGTCACCATGATTAAGAACACAAGCTGCCTTGTTGCTTAGCCAAAATTTCTAATGGCTACTTGGATGGCAACCAAACGATACTCACAACTTTCCAGGGTCTTTTTGGAACGTAAAATTTTTACAGGAAATAATTTAATTTTTTTGGCACTTTAGAAAAACTTCCATGTTCCATACAAGTTCCTGTGCAAAAATTAGTAGCAGAGGCTCAGGATTGAAATAGTACAGATCATCTAATGGTACCCCTTGTCCTCTCCCTTTTCCCTCCATCAACTTATAGCTGGCAGTGTCTGCATCGTTTCCAATATGCCATATTTATATGTCCCATAACAATTAATTGCATCTCCGATTGCAATTAGAGAAAAAATGGCTGCCGGATCAATGTTACCTTCTTTCCCTATAGTTTTAGCTTTTTATCGCCTATGTTTGTAGCTAAATCAACATGAAATTATGCGTTCTGTTTTGTTTTCATCTGTTGACATTGTCTAAGACTCTATGCTATACCTATTTGAAATTTCAATTTCATTCATCTTAAATAATCTGTTTCAGGTCATCACCAAGCTAACAAATGATGTAGAAAACAATGATGGCATACCATGTGTCCCAAACAAACTTTTGAATGTCGAAGCAATTCCTGTTTGTTCCAAGAACAGTGAGGAGAATGATTTACAAGCTATCGGCAGACAGGGTGGGAAAATGGAAACTTGAAAGATTTACAAGCTATCGGCAGACAGGGTGGGAAAATGAAAAGATCGAATATGACAACATAGGAGAGTGAATGGTGCCAACTCAAAATTTTTCTCAAGTATTCAAGATTCTATCCTCAAACACCTACAGAGGTGTAGAACGTAGAATCCTCAGCGGAAAACCCAAATCAACTAGCTCAAGACAACAAAACTTTAAACCAAACCCTTCCCAGCGGTCTGACCGGCCTCCAAATGACGGCCTGCCCGATCGTGCGGTCTGACCGCTAGTATAAGGGTGGTCTAATCGCTGCTACACTAAAATTAGACAAATGAATAGTATTTTCAGCACGGTTTCAAAAATGAAAATCAAGAGAATTTTTTATCCGTAGATCCAAATGATATAAAACTTTGCAGAGATCTACTCTACGGTATCAAGAATCTATTCCAACAAATGATTATGAAAATCATGGTTAAAATTGTAACCTTTTTTTAGTTTGTTGGAAAGTTGCACCAAAACCAAATTAAAACCCCAAACGGTGAATACAACTTGCTCGTGGGTAAATGATGGCCAAGATGATTTTAAATGTATTCTCATGTCACAGCAAACTAGAACACCGAAGAATCCCAGCTAAAAACACTCGGATCAAGAGATGGACCAAAGAGATCAAAATCAAGCAAAACTAGATTTTTCTTATGAATCTTACTATCAAGATGCCTAGATGGATGGAGATGTATTCTCAGGGATTATCTCCATCTTTTGCACGTCCTTAGCACAGCAAGATCACAAGAAAGAAAGAAGAGAAATCAAAATCAACCAAAATCACAAACACATCAAACAAAACAAAAGAGACTCAAAAGTTGCACAATGTTTGATGTATTGCTTACTTGAGAAAGTAAGTTTTACAGCAAATCCACCTTAAAGAACAAAGAGCACCCAAAGTACTTACTCTTAAACTCTAACCCTAAACATAGATAAGAGAGCACAAGAGATGGGTTGGATGGCTAAACTCACATGTCTCCATTCTAACCCCCTTTTATAGGTGGGCAACCAGCCACCTATACCTTTTAATGGATTCTATCCACTATTACAATAGAAAAATCTGTTAACCCCACACACGGGTTTTACTCTCACAAGTTCATTTATGTATACTTTTCAAAGCGCATAAGTGTGCATCCGCTAAATCCGTAGTCTTTATCTAACCAACTACACCTTGACCTATACAGCTCTCCAACGCATCGTCTATGTGCTACAGTTTTGATCCAAGATGGTTTTCGGTATTTTGGTCAAACTACCAAAATACCCTTCCTTGACTCGGTCATCACTAACCATTGCAAGCAATCTCCATACTTGCCATGTGTAGGTACACCACTAGCCTGCCATGTGTCGTTAAATCTCTCTCGTCCCAGTTCTACCAAATCATGATTTACTTTGCCCGTGCAAGCTACATGGAGTTATCCCGCCGTTCGAACTCGTCTTCAATATTTCCCGTCTTTCTCGTGCCATGCTTGAACTCACTGTCTCACCTGTCATTCTTAATCGTTCTGGGCCTTACCTCCTCTATGAGCCTAGCCTCGGTTCTTGCTATTGACCACGATTGACTCCAAACGACTCTGCACATTCAAAGACAAAGAAATCATTTCTAGGCACAAGTTCTTCACAACTTGATCTATACTAGTCAGTACATACATCATGCAATCTTAATCCATTGACCCGGGTCATCCCAACTCGATCCATGACTCGATTCTCCAAATCTCTGTTTTTTCTGGGAAGATTGGAGTACCGTGGCTAATACACCGGTACTTCTGCAATGTGGAACTACCACTCCCAAAACGGTACTTCCACACGTTGAAAACCTAACCTAGAGCTCTCTGGAAAAAATATACCGTAACTCGATCTGATACTTCCGTTAAGCAGTACTTCCACACTTATACATGTGGTATTTCCGATTTTCCTGATATTTCCATAAGACAGTCCAAAACAAATGTAATATTTGTAAAACCATGTCACCACTCCACAAAACTTGTAATGATTTATCACAAAAACATTCTAAATCTTCTCACATGGTCCTTCAAAATTGATTCCAAGTCCGAGGAAGTTAAGACTAAGTCTGATGTGTCTGGCCACGAGAAGGTACTCAAGAAGCCAGATAAGATTTTCTCATGTCCTCGCTGCAATAACATGGAAACAAAGTTCTGCTACTTCAACAATTACAACGTTAACCAGCCCAGGCACTTCTGCCGGAACTGCCAGAGTTATTGGACTGCCGGTGGAACTATGAGGAATGTCCCCGTAGGTGCTGGTAGACGCAGATATAAGCATGCATCTCACTTCCGCCATGCTATAATGCCATGTGATAATATCGTAGCTGCTCCTGGAAATGTTTCTGAAGTTATTCACCATCAAGCTCTTCCACTTGTACCTCCTGCCCTTCCATGGCCAATTAAAGAAAATAAAACGGTTACCGAGTTTGGATCTGAAGTGCCAGGTTGTGAGTCCATGTCTTCAATCCTTAATATTGAAAACCAGAAGAATACTGACTTTGTTTCCTTGGCCTCTGGTGACAATAAAGAAGAAAATTCATGTGCATATTCTGCAGCAGTATCCGGTTGCTCAAAAAATCGGATGCCAGATAATGCAGTTAACGAAGAGCCCAACAACGTCAGGATCCTGTAATGGTGTGACATTGCCTCACCCTCACATTCAGTCTTACCCTACCGGACATGCTCTGGTGTTTCCCTGTAGTCCTGGATGGAGCAGTGTTGCTGTCATGGCAGCTACTCAGTGCTCAAAAGAGCCTGTTCGTGGGTTGGAAAATGCGAAGCCCTATCCACCTTCGTGGCCATCTCCATCGATGATGATAGCTCCAGGAATTTGTGCACATGTTCCATTTCCTCTCGTGCAACCTTTCTGTAGCTGCATTCCTGGCTGGCCTAATGGAAATGTGGGCTTCACCATGGCCTGGAAGTAATGGCACTGCAGTGCTATCTGTCCCTCCAAGCAAAATTACTTGTTCAGGAAACAACTCTCCAACGTTGGGAAAGCATTCAAGAGAAGCAAACCTGCAGGAAGAAGACAGACAGAAAAGAACCTATGGGTCCCTAAAACTCTTGGAATTGATGACCCAACTGAGGCCGCAAAGAGTTCAATCTGGGATACTCTTGGCATTAAATCTGATGACGAGAAAGGCATATTCAAGTCATTCCAGTCGAAGGTTGGCAAGACATCAGAATCTCCTCAGGCCCTGAAGGCCAATCCAGCAGCATTTCCGCGCTCTCAGCCATTTCAGGAGAGGACTTGAGAAGCTTGCCGTTTGTTTCTAATCTATTATGGCATCATACCGCCACCAAGTGATGCCCAAAGGAAGACGAATATATCACAGAATGGTCACAGTGTTCCTCTCTAGCGCCGTCTTAAATTTTTATGCGATTACAGTGCAACACTTTTACAGTCAACTCAAATCCGGTGAAGACTTGCCAGTGCTGAACTTATTTTTGTGCCAATGTTTAGGTTGGTCAGGAGTCTCTGATTCCTCCGGGAGTATTTATGTAAGGGCATGTTTGGTAGAGCTCTAGATTCTCATTTTTCAGTTTCTGCTCAGGATTCTCTAAGAATCCACTTCTCTGAGAATCTGGAGCTGCCACTGAAAAGCGTTTGGCTAGTAGGTTAGCTCTAGATTCATAAAAAGGGGATTTGATGAAAATAGACCATGTTACCCCTAGTTTTCACACAATTATCTTTTTGCTTTTTTTGTTTATTTCAGATACATGATTAAAAGAAAATGAATATGATTTTTTGTTCAGATAATCTTCAGCCAAGAGGACAATTGCTGAGGAAAAAACAGCAAAATATGTTTAGGTTTTATTGTCTGCCAAACAGCAAGCTAACAGCAATCAACACATAGAGGGAGGCGGCGGCGGCGGTGCCGTGGACCAGACAAAGGGAGGCGACGGCGGGCCGAGAGAGGGAGGGCGGCGACGGGGCGAGAGAAGGAGCGGGAGGGAGGCGGCGGGGTGAGAGAAGGGAGGGAGGCGGCGGCGGGGCGAGAGAAGGAGCGGCGGTCCCAAATCTGGAGGCGGCGAGTCGGGCAAGAAGGGAGGTGGCGGCGGCGGTGCTGGAGATCGGGAGGGAGGCGGCGGCGGTGTTGGAGATCGGGAGGGAGGAAGCGGCGGTGGTGCTGGAGATCGGGAGGGAGGTGGCGGGGCGAGAGAAGAGGGAGGCGAGCGGCGCGAGAGGGGAAGGGGGAGGCGGGCGGCGCGAGAGGGGAGAGGGGAGGCGGGCGGCGTGAGAGAGGAAGCCGGGCGGCGCGAGAGAGGAATGGGGAGGTGGGCGGCGCAAAGAGCGGACGAACCGAGGGAGATGGAGCGGGCGGGACGAGAGAGAAGGGGGAGGCGGGTGGGGTGAGGGGTAGTTGAGTGGCATTTGCGGGTAATTTTGGTTAACTTTCATGTGTAAATTTGTTTTTGGTTAGCTGGCTCCCCACGAGAATCCACCCTAGACCCGCTTCTCCTCTCTAGTTCATTTCTAGCTCTGCTCCTCGCGAGAATCAGAATCCAGCAATTTTGAGAAGTTGGGTGTTTGGTACAGCTCCACAAAAATCTAGTGAGAAGCTGGAAGCAGGAGCTGTACCAAACAGAGCCTAAATATTAGGTGAGTGAACCCATGTCTATATACCTTTTGCTGGCACCGGTCAAGTTTGAAGTATTGCTGCATCATTGAAATGGGCAACCTGGTCCGCGAACCGAAGAGAGCATTGTGATCTTGTATATGCTAGAGTTCAAAACGTGCTCCATTTACAAGCACCAAATCTATAGCTCTTACTGTGGTGGTGGAAAAATAGTTGTGACGTTTTCTTTTATTTTTAGGAGGATTGATCCTCTGATGTTTGTATGTAGCCAGCATGTTCCCAAGTTGGTTGTTATGCTAACCTGCACCAAAAGCACAATTTTCTTTGTTATATAACACTTTCGTAGCTTAATTTGAGAACTGAAATGGGATCAGTTCAGTTTGGAAATAGATAAATCTGCCCCAAGTGATGCCAGTTACAGCCTCAAATTTATCTGAATAAATTCTTTGATGTGAAGCATGCCAACTCCTATTGCCGACAGCATTGCTGACAGCGTTTTGCCATTTTGGCCTTTCTGCTTCGTAGCTTATTAGGACAATTTGATGTATTTTGCTTAGGCCGAATTACAAACATGTATTTAACTCACTGAATCCTAGGGGTAACTATCTCTGTTATGCGGAGGTAACAGACAAAATGAACAAACTGAAACTAAGAAATCAACACACGCAGAGACAAATCAACGTATGAGCAAACATAGAGAACTCGGAAATCTCCAAGCGTCCGTATATTTTAGAAAGGGATCATATACATCACACTATTCAGCCATTCACCTTACAACTATGTAGGCCGACACAAGGATGAAAATTCTCGTACATCAACAATTTATATTTTCTTTTCCGTAAATGTTAGATGAATACATACATACATACATCTCAAAGGCTAAATCTATCACCTTGCAGCTAAATGAATTGCTCGTATGCACACCGAAAGGGTGAAAAAGAACAAAGAAATGAAAATTAAAGAGACCACTATAACTTCCTTGCCAGGGTCATGAAAATGTTCTCATTGGAATTTCTGACCGGTTCACCTGATTTACATCCTCCAATTTTTCCATCTCTCGGGCAATTTGAATATCACTGGGCCTAAAGTACTCCGTGAAAGCCTTGATTACAAAATGTGGGACCATTGCGGCAACAGGAATGATAAGCAGCAGTAACCAAAATAAACCCGTCCCCATTATATGAAAGATGGCCCTGCAATAATTGTTTCGCGTCAGTTATTATGCAATATATTATATAGGTAATCGCAAACAGTTGCAAAAAAAGTTACACCTGTTAGAAAATCCAACTCCAGAAAACATGACCGTAGTGCTCATTCTACTTGGAAGAAGCAGAGACATGCTTCTAGAGAACATAACGTTTAATCTAAGTATTGCGAGTTATAGTGCAAAAGCAACACAACAAAGTGTTATGGATGAAGAAAGAAAAGAGATCACAGGCTCAGCCTCTAGATTACAGTTATAAAAGCTCAAAATTTTATTTTGTTTCTATGGACAATTCATTGGTATATAAGCTCAAGTTTTGTATTGTTCCTTCGGATGATTCATCGGTAATTGATTCTGGCATACATATACATATTTCAGGACAGTCATACGTTAAAAAATGCCTTGCCGCAAAGAATATGAATATCTTTGGCCAGTTACAAACATCATAGCGCTACATTTTTAATACCAACAGCACAGCTTTTGCATATAATACAGGCTGGAGATGAAGTACTTACCCATAACCAGGAAGAATCCATATGGAATCGATCACAAAGAGGCAAATGGTCGTTGCTGCTATCGTGCCCCATACAAACGCGTGTATAATCCAATTCCACCAAATGATGTCCATGGCCAATTGCATATTTACAACAATGACAGGTGCAAGTGCCCACAAATCTCCCAGACTAGACATATCTATTGTGCTTTGTCTATATGCAAAATACGGTATATAGAAAACAACCAAACTCTGCCAAAGTGCTTCAAGCATATTGAGGACAAACAAATTCACATTATACTTTTCATCCCTTTGGCCAGATCCATATAGCTTTGGATAAGCTAGCAGTGTTTCCTTGCTAAGATCCTTGTCAAGAATTCCAACGACAATTGTTGGAAGGGATGTATAAAGCACAGTATACAAAAGGCTACTCCATTCAGTGATAGCAGTTGTCAGAGTAAATGCTGTATAAAGTACATACCTGAGATCAAACGCTAAGTATTATTTTTGATAATGTCTGTGTAAGTATTAGAAAGAATAAGTAACAAATTTCAATAATTCAACTGAACATAACCAGATACTATATTTATAATCCAAGGTTTAAATCTTCTAATAGATATAAGACTTCAAACACTAGTAAAATGAACAAATCTAGCATTTTTCCAACTAGGTTATAATATGGAAAGTTTGAATATCATATAAGTAATTTTCTGCCTGAAAAAAGTAATTGTTTCCCAAGTTTATAAAGTATTAGCCCACATTTAAAAAAAGTTCTTACCAGAAAAGAACCAAGACAAATGTGGCGTTTTTGTAAAAGTTATAAAGGATCATATAGGCCATCCTTTGATAATTCCAGTGACCATGAACTAATAGAAGAGGAACCAAGAATCTGAATTGCCCCATAGCAAAATCTGAGGCCATAACAGCTTGTCGTCCTTCTTGCCCACTGATGCCAACCCCAATATCAGCCATTTGGATCATTGAAACATCATTTGCACCTGAATGCCATAGATTAAGTAAAATATATCAGATGTGCACATATTGACTCCTAGAGAAAAATATGTCATAATAGGATAAGCATAAGGGAATAATACCATCACCAATTGCTAAGGTCATATCATCCGTCCTGTTTTTGATGAGTGCAACTATCCCTGCCTTTTGTAATGGGGCCACTCGACAACATAAGACAACACTACATTCTGTTGCTACTTTGAAAAGCTGACACAATTACACAAACAAAAGAAGACAGACCATGCATCGGTTATGACACCTTATTAATGATAAGAACAAAAGGAAATTAGTAGAGTCATTGATAGAGCCATATGTAGATGAGTACCTCTTCCTGCAACTCCGTCTCGAGTATGTAAACAAGGCTGTTACCATCTACAATCAAAGCAAGAGTTACCCCAGCAGATTCTGATGCTAATTCTGGATTCAGTATGCCAATTGAAGAAGCAACTCTGTGCTTCTTAGTTGTCACAAGTGCTTCCTCGAGACTTTTCCTACAAGACTCCTTTGAATTGTTGTTTATCACAATTTGTGTCATGTCATTCGTAAGCAGCTTACAAGAGTAGCCAATTGAAATTGCTGTCTCCTGCTTATCTCCTGTTAAAATCCAAACCTTTATGTCTGCTTGCCGAAGAGATTCTATTGCTTCTGGAACCCCATCTTGAAGCTTATCTTCAATCCCAGTGGCCCCCAATATGTGGATATTGCACTCTATGTTGACAGCAACTGATCGGAGTAAATTTCCCCTTCCAAGTACTGCTGTGCTGGCATTCTCATACGCCGATTGCCACTCCTCGAACTCAGGTTGACTCAATTCATGCATACCAACAACAAGAGTTCTTAGACCAAATGATGAATATTTGTGGAGATGTGCCTCTGTAGCACGAACAATGTCCAGCTCTAATGATTTGTTGGTAATTCCAAACATTGAACTGTCCGCACCTTTCACATATAACTTAACAGTCTTATCGGGGCAACCAACTATGACAGACATCCTCTTACGATCACTATCAAACTCATGAAGTCCTAATATATCAAATCTGCACATACCATACCAGTAAGATACATCAGAACTGCAAGCCAATCATGCTAATGAACTATTGAAAATAATCTGACACAGAAAAATGATGCTCTGGAGTAAAGAAGTCAATATAGTAGTATAGTAATACCAAAGAAGCAAGCAAATTATCATAACGGTAGATGCTAACTACACATACTGGCCAGTACAGATGAGTGCTAGTGGATAACAAAAAGGCGAAGAAAACTCTACAGTACACACTACATATTTGGCCTACTGAGAGAATACAAATTATGCACTTTAGCGGCTCACTTAAGCAAAGTAGCTACATAATGAACTGACCAGACAAAGGTTGGCTTTGCACATATAAGGGCACTAAGAATGCCTTCTGGAATGATGCAATTAACAACTTTACACAAATGGTTTCTAGTTGGGTGAAAAAGGATATAGTTTTATCCAAGTTATCCAACTATAGAACTGCACGTCTGCATGCAAATCTAAAATTGGATTTGTATAGAAATGCCAACCTGCTCAATATATTGATTCAAACGTGTTATTTAGTGCATATATTGATTCAGCACATTAATTGAGTAGGCAAGAAACAGGACTTTTTAGTTTTTACCGCTGTTCGAATTTGCAAGTTTCTTCCATCCAATCAATTCAATTATAGCTGTGGCATAAATCCTAACGATCATATTAATATGCTTGGAAAGTTACACGAATTTAGTGTGACCGTTTAATTTCCTAATTACGAGATCAACCAAGCACCACAAGGTACAGATACAAATAGTATTTTAGAATAGATGCAAAGGTTACCTTTTGTAGTACAAATTTGCAAGGAAAATATAAGGTTATCATAATTAATAGTATCACTTTACTAATTGTAGAAGGTGACATAGGCAGACACAACTCAAAGTTAGCATTCACACCACCAAAGACCAAACACCAATAACAGAAGACAAAACTAATGACGTCACTAAACACTAGAAAGCAAAAAGGAAAAAAAAGGTTGCGCTAATCGCTATAAAATAGCTGATGCTACGTTGCTACCAACTGTTGCTTACAACAGGACATTGCAGTTGCAGAAAGTTTGTCCATTTATAGTTTTACAGAGATGTAAAGATCATGAATCAGGTAGCGTCCCTTCACTCCTAGACACATAGTCATATTTGAAACCACCAAATTTTGCATTTCTAAATTACATAGTTGCTGCTAAATGTTCTTGAAAAACACGCTCATGCAGGATTGCAAAACAGCATGCCCATAAAGCAAATAGAGAGAGCTATCTTACCTCTGTCTGTCACCAAGGACATCAATCACCACATAACCAGATGTTCGCTCAACAAGCACAATGCCGTAAGATGCTGCAGCATAAACTAGTGCCTGCTCATCAGGGGACTCACCCTGATAATCAATCAACTTTTGTTTAGAGTCACTAGTGTCCAGGACAAGCGGCACAATGGTATTACACGCAGCAAGAGCAAGGAAGAATTCAAGCACAAGCTTTGCTTCCTCATTTGCGCCACCATCCCTCAATAACTTCAAAAGCTGAGGATCAGTCCTAACTGCCATTTTCGGTGTCCATAGAAGATCATCGACTGTCCAAAACCAGCAAACAAGAGATCTTATCAGGAAACTATAACATGAAACAATTAATAGACATTTACACTGTCATACCTACAACTGAGTATCCGCCTGTATCTTTGCCAGAGCTGTAATCAACCCCACGAATCGATGCACACTGGAACTCCATCTTGTTTTCTGTTAACGTCCCTGTCTTATCAGAGAAGACATACTTAATCTGCCCCAAATCTTCATTTATATTCAGGGCCCTGCACTGGAACTTCGACCTTGATGACTCGTCATACAAGTCTTTGTTGGCGCCCATGAAATATGCCTGCCCAAGCCGAACCAACTCCATTGATATATACAACGAGATTGGAATGATGACCTGATACACTATCACTGCCATGAGGAACGTAATGAATATCTGCATTCCGATGCCATAGTAATTGTAGTTCTTCCCAGTTGTGTAATCCTTCTCCCTAAAGAATTGGGTGAACTCCAGCTCCTCCCGGTGATTCAGCAGCCAAATCCCTGCGAGCACAGATGCTGTCGTGCACATCCCAATGAGCATAATGGACAATATGACCGTCTCCCGATTCAACTGTGTCTCCAAACGGCTCCGCTTCGATGGCGCCCCAGAGCTATTGAGCATGACCTTAGTCTCCTTGCCAGCATACACCACAACCCCAATTGCCCAGGTGGTGTTCTTGAGCTCACACCCACGGAGCACAATGTTGGACGGTCCGAGTGAGACACGCTTCCCATCAATCTCCAAATTGGCCTGGAATCCGTAAATGTTCCTGTTGGGGCGCTCACAATGCAGAATACCACCTACCCCACCGTTCTGGGAGAACCTCACCTGCGTCTCCTGCTTGGCATACCTTGTCTTGAGGTTGGTCTCCCCGTCAAGATTCACGGTCTCGACGTGAGCGACGCCGGTGGGGTCGCTGGTGGCGAGCAGCACCATGTCGGCAGGCAGCGTCTCGTTGGACGCAACGCGCACGACGTCCCCGACGCGTATGTTCTTCCATTTCTTGGGCGGGAACTCGCCGGCGGTGCCCGGCGTAAGGACGGAGGCGAGGCGGTTGTTCTCCTGACGGTCGGAGCGGTGGCGGCGGAAGTCCTCGTATGCGTCCTTAACGGCGGTGACGAAGAGCACGAAGGCTAGCGGGAGCACGGACGCGCCGCGGCCGAAGACGGCGACCTGGGGGAGCTGGTTGAGCACGGTGATGGCGAGGAAGTAGACATACGACAGCCGCCGGAACTGCTCGAACAGGTTGCGCGGCAGGAAGGTGAGCACCGAGTACTTCGCCGTCCGGATGGCGTTTCCGGCGAACGCCGCGGAGGGCTCCCCCACGGCGACGGCGCGGGACTCGTCCCCTTCCTGGACCTCCCCCCGCTGCGACGTGGACAGGTCGGGGTGGTGGTCCCGGCGAGAGGGGCGGAAGGGGTCGGGGACCTCAACGGAGAACGCGAGGCGGTCGGCGCGGACCGGCGGCTCAGGCTGCGGCGGCGGGAGCATCGACGCCGCCGCCGGCGGGGGCGGGGAGGCGGCGTCCGGGGTGGCGGTGAGGAGCGGGCGCTCGGACGCCATGGGGGGAGGCGGCGGCGGCTAGTGGGTGGTCAGGGGCATGGGCGCGCGGCGGATTTGGGTGGACGCTGGCGAGGTCAAAGGAGGCGATGGGGAGCTTGCAGAAGAAGACTTTTGCGGTGTCGAGAATTTTCGGTTTGGGGGGAGAAGGAAGGAGGCAGAGAGTTTGGAGGGCGGTCGGGTGCGATTTTGTGACAGGTGAGGGGTTCGATTGAAAATTTGGGTGATGGAAATTGCCAAGGTTTGAAATTTGTAGTAGTGCAGTGGATACTTCATTAATTCCCCATCGGAATAGGTCATGCTCGCTGGTTTCTCAAAACCACTTTTTTTTAAGTATATATCTTTTAAACAAAGTATTTTTTAAATAAATTATAGTAAATACTGTAGTAACTTTATTTATATCATCTAAAATCACATACGAATCTTTCTCCGTATAATTTCTCTAAAATTATTATTGCTTATAAATTAAAATAAAAAAATCATCAGCAAAAATCGATATAAACAGCCCTAGGACCCCATTGGTTTATTGAAGTACCCTTCTAAGATAGCACTGCTGGTACCATTCTGCCTGTTGGTTCAGCTTAGCTCTTGTATGTGCAAGTAGGTCTACTGATAGCGAATATGCGCAATAGATGCTTCTATTGGTTTTCACAGTTACTCGAACAGGGTATGTTATTTTTAGCTCTGGTTTTTGAATTCTAATTATTTAAAAAAAACATAAATTTAAAGTTCAAATAAATTTAGCCCACTATGTCTGGCACGTGTATGCTAGACAGCTAGAGACAGTGTGCTTATTAGCCACTACCAAACTGGTAGCAGCGGTAGCAAAATATCCAACTGGGCAGGAAGATTTTTTTTTCCCTCTTTCTTTTTTGCCATTTTCTGGCGGAATGGCCAGAAGATCCTTGATGCCGTATCAGCTTCGTTTCTGGGCGGAAATCAACGGCCGTGATCCAGTCACACCTTCGATCCCTACTGCTTCAGCAATTATGTAGCCATGGTGTGGGAGGTTGTACTGTTTTCTACGCCTAAAATTCATGCGTTCCATACAAGCCATTGTACCGATGTATCATTGGGGTTTTAACTCGACAATTGATCAGAGAAATCAAATTGATACATGAAAAAAAAATATTAGCCGTCCACTCGTGGATCAATCATCAATCAGTGCTTTATATCAACAAAAGACACAAACATTGAAGAGTTTCGCATTTATTTTCTGAGAGGTCATGTGAAGGTCTAGAATATAATTGTAGTGAATAATTAGTATTTTAGTTGAGTTGAATATAAATTTTACAAAAGTTTCAAAAATTCATATTTCAGATTTGCTGTCAGTCAAGAGCGGTCTAATCGGCCAGGGTTGGCGGTCTGACCGCAAGTCTGGTATGACTAGACTTTGATTGGTGGTCAAACCGCCGGTGCAGTGTGACCAAAGTCTAGTTGGCGACTGCTTTTTCTAGAGAGTGTGTTTTGGAATTAGGCACATACGGTCTAACCGGCCAGTGTTGGCAGTTGGACTGAAATTAGGTTGGCCGGTGTAATTGGCAATGAAGATGTGATCACCCAGTGGGCTGGTCAGACCGACTGTTGGCTAGCGGTCTGACTGATACGGTCCAACCACCATAGGGAGTACGGTTAGATTGGTGGGTGCGGCCAAAGAATAGTGAAAATGGTTTTTGAGTTAGATGAGTATGTGCATAGTATGGGTGCCGTTAGTTGGTTAGTTGTGTCGCATGATATATGGTTTTGATTAACGTGAGTCAAGTGTATTGAGCTTGTGTCTGAGATGGTTATTTGGTCTTTAGATGTACATGTGGCTTAGAGAATGTTAGCGGTGGACGGCAATAAATCGGGACTAGGCGAGGGAGCTGAGATTTGAGTGGTCATGTAAGCCCGGTTGAGACTATGGGCTCAAGCGGGAAGCATAGAAAAGACAAGGATTGTGAAGAGATGAGTTTGTGCACATGGTGCATCAAGTAACGAGGTGGATGCACATAGAGACGGTTCAAGGGAGACTGAATTTGTGAAGACGTGATGGTTAATCATTGGACACTACGGGTTACATGTCAAAGCATGTGGATATGCTTTAAGGTGGAGGTGAAGACAGAGTTAAGGAAAGGTGCCCAGAAGCTTCAACAAGGATATTTTTGTAGTTGGACAAATACCAGGTTGGTGCCTTAATTAAAACCGCGACACGAGGAGGTACAAAGAAGAAGTGGTTTAGATCAAGGAGAGTTAGAATTAATAAGTGGATCAATTGTTAAAGGGTTAATGGATTGGGTCTTATAAATGTTTTAAGAAGCGTGCTTAAGTGTGCAAAACTCGTGTTAGTGAGGTTGACGGGTTTTCCCAGTAGGCTTAATGAGTTGGAACTATTAGGGTTGTTGCTGGTTATTAAAGGGGAGAAGAGGTTGTAGATACAAGATTTATAGGGGTTAGGTTTTTGTTCTATTACCTTGTCTCCTTCTATGATTGTGAGAGAGAGAGAAAAGTAATCCTTTGTCTTTACTTTGTAATTATCCATGAGTATGTAAACTTCATCCTCCACTAAAAATAGATCAAAGCTGTGTCTCAATCATGCTCTTATTTGCATTCTACCTTGGTTTTGCTTGTTCTTAAGCTATATTTGTGATTTTGTGTTCGTGTGAGTTTTAGTTTGATCTTTTACTTAAATTATCGTGGTAGGATATATGAGAATAGATTTAAAAGATATCATGTCTTATATCCTTACGAGCAACAAGTAATTTGAATTTTAGGATTTTTGGTGTTTTGTCACGTAGATTTGATTTTTTTGATTTAGTGAACTCAAACATAAAAACTTTATGATTCTTGTTTGATTTAGATTCTTAATGCCTTAAACAAGTTTCGTATAAAATTTAAAAATGTTTACATAAAATTTGAATTTTGTTCAAAATGCTTTCAGATCTAGAAACAATGGATCAATCAGATCGACCGATACTGGACATACGGTTAGAACAACCCTTCTCATTGCCGGGACCCGTTACGGAACGTACCAAATGCGATTACTTGTGCGAGCGCGCACGCATGGATGCGTTGGCTGCAAGTAGTGTCATATCATATCTACGTTCATTGCTGTTATGTGATCTTTTCAGTGTACCAATATGACATGGACACATGGTTGTACACCCATATATAATTAAGTGGGGTAAAAAAAATCCTTCAAATTTCTCAGTCTTTTTCTCCCTCCCGCTTATTTCGACTTCAGTTTCTGGCTTATTTTTTACTATTCATAAATTTCATCTTTTTCTGAACTTTTATTTTTTTAGCTTTTTTGCCGGTTCTTTTTTCCCGTATTTGTTTGCATTATACGTGATAGGCTAATATGTTTTTTCTATTTTTAAATTTTTTAAATTTAATTATGTTAAATAATGCTCTGTCAGCTACAGTGTTTTTTCAGCCAGCTATAGTACTTTTCAGCCATAAACCACTCGAAAAAAAGCCATATTGAGGGTGAGCCAGCGAGAGCGCAGAAGAGAGAGATTCTATTCAGTTAACAATATTGCGGCAAACTACTGACCTACAAGTGTTATAATAAGTGAGATTTTTCACGACATCCACTAAGGGCCTGTTTGGATGGATTAGGACTAGTTGTTAGCTAGAACTAGTTGTTAGCTGACTAGTAGTTAGCTGGCTAAAGATTAGCCTAGTCCTGTTTGGATCCAAGGACTAATAAGTACTACTATCTCGACAAAGTCTGTTATACCCTATACATGGCGGTGCGGGAGGTTGGCGTGGGTATCAACGTCTTTTTCCATTCTGCTGGTCCTTTAGCCCTCATTAGCTGGGTTTAATGGACTAGTTGGCTAACAACTAGTTGGAGCTTTGGCTAAACTTTAGCCCACCCATTAGCCCTCCTATTTGGATCCTCAAAGGCTAAAGTTTAGCAACTAGTTGTTAGCCCAGGGGATCCAAACATCCACTAATAGTGATTTAATTTTTTTTATATGGTTAGTGTCGTTGGTAATTCTCAAACGAAAAGGAAAGAAGGGGAAGATTCGAGTTGAGCCGATACCTAGTCCTTTCTGTTTTTCTGTTGTGATGAGTTACTGTCAAATATACCTTCCAAATGGGAGATGTTAATGTTTACTAACTTGTCCTTTTCTTGTCGCAACCTTTTCTTAATTGAGATTTTAAAGCGGTGTTAATAAATCTTTGCGGATGAGAGCCGGCGACAAGTCCTCTCAGATTTGTTGACCCATTTGTTTTCTTATATTTACCTGGAGAATTTAGCACCCCTCTGATGCACGCAGAACTTGTTTCCAAAGTTAGCTAGCTGCGCGTTTTCTTGTCCTTGACGTGATATTGGTCCTGTTATTCTTGACTTTTCAATCGATTTTTAGCTTTAGTTTTTTCAATAATTACTATTTATTAGATTAATAAACCGTGACATAAAAGAACATGGTTATTTAAACATAGGGAGGCTAATAATGCTGCACATTGGTGCGCAAAAAATTGCCGGTCATGTGGTTATCTACATGTCTGCGTTTTCTTGTTGTAACCTCCTACATGAGGACGTTGCTTTGCAACTTATTCCCTATTTCAAACTATTGTGACTTTTAGCCGTGGCTTTTGACTTTTAGTTGAGATTGCACTGTAGCGGCTACTAGTTTCTTTCTTCTGAATTATTCAATTAAAGAAAAATAAAGAAAAAAGCAAGATGTTGTTATATCTCTATGGATAATACAAAGAAAATAAAGAGGAAAAAGACAAAAAAAAAGCCATGTTAAGAAGTCATTGCATTCCAAACAATTTTTAACTTCTAAAAGTCAGAAGTTATCGCTATTTAGAACGGTGTTTTAATTAAAGCTCTCAGCTTTCTCTAAAAAAAGGTTATGTCATAGAGTGCTGAATATTTGCATGTTTCTCCCTAAGTTTGGGGAAAAATTACAAATTTACTTCAACTCATGACCACGAACCACTTAATGCCTCTACGTATGAGTAAATGTAAAATGTTACATAACGTACCATATCATCATTGATAATTTGTTCGAGGAAACGAGGTTTTATTATTTGTAATAGTATAGCCTATACAATCATTACATAGCAACTGGTCAATACAATCAGAAGTTTGTGCAAGCCGCATGCCACAATTTCCCAATCGCATACCATGTTGAGCTTACTCATGCGCTACACTATATTGTTCACTACTGATTGAACAAAAAGAAACATCCTTGCTGCTTGGCCTCTTGAATGGTGCTTCTCGCTGATATCTACATCCTCGATTTTAAATTTCAATTAAAAACAGCCTCTACTTTGGATTGGGCCTCACTTCAATCACTGTAATTTAAAGTAAATCAAAGTAAGTTATCGTACTTGGGACTACATAAATCATTGGTGCCTTCTATGTCTTTGAAGCATGGAGGCTGAGTTGGTTATCCTGAATGCTGAATAGCTAGGCCTATTCTTTGGGTTTTTTTTGGCTTCTTCAAAAGTTAAAATAAATTGGACAGTTTCTCAAAGCGGATTCTCTAAATAGCTTTCTAAGCCTAAAATCATATGTAATGTACGTTGCTGTATCGAAAAGTGTAAACAATACCTATCAATCGTAACCAAAAGCCATAAGCCATAATCCCAAAAAACATGGTCTTAGTTGGCAGAGTTCTCTGCATAAGCTGTTCATTTTGATTGGAATATTTTTGGACTATACTAATGGCCTTTTTTCAATGGGAGTGACTATTGCACAGGCGATTGCTTTTCCTTTTATTTTCAGTCACTTTTTTATAATTCAACTTTAGGTGATTGAGAGCGCAACTTCAGGAGAGGAGGAATTAGTATACTGTAATTTTAGGTGACTAAGAGTGTAATTTTAGATGACTAAGAAATAAAAAATTTTCAGTCGACTGTGCAATAGTAAAACCGTTTTTCAATTGAACCTAGGTTTGGTGCCAAAGAGAATTGGCGGAGTTGGTTGAGCTCGCAGTAAGTTGAGGCAAGTTAGGACTTGTTTGGCAGAGCTCCACCACTGAAAAAATGAATCTGAAGCAGCAGATCCACCAAAAACAGCTCCACCAAGAATCTGGGATCCCGCCATGGAGCTAGACAAAAATGTTTGGCTTGCACAGCAGCTCCAGATCCACGAAACTGAGTTTTTGGTAGGAATGGTCTGTTTTGCCCATGAGTTTTATGGTGGTATGGGATGGGGTGTGTAACCAGTGGCAAAAGGTGGGTAATTACCACCCAACTCCACGAGTAGGTACGAAACAAGGTTTCGTGGAGCACCCCTTGAGGTGCTCCATGGATTTCATGAATCTGGAGCTAGATTCAATATTTTGGTGGATCCAGATTTCGTGGAGCTGGAGCATTTGGGTAAAAATTCGTGGAGTGGAGCTGTTTTTGGTGGATCTGGAGTTGGTGGAGCTCTGCCAAACAGGCCCTTAGAAGAGGAGAAGAAACACGGAGAATTTTGAGGGAAGGAGTGAATAGACAGTTCACATATACATCGCACATCGCAAATGCCATACATCTTGTTCATGAATCCACCATTGACCACTTTATTACCGTAACAATGTGCAAATGAGAGTTTCTTTCCTATCTATTTCTTAATATGGCCTTCTTCCCAGTGGCGGAGGGCCCGATAGGGCAAGGTAGGGCTTGGGCTATACCTAAGATATTTTGATTTTTTTGCAGCAGGCCCCCATATACCCCCTATCCAGTATCCAACACACAACAAATCAGCATTTTCAGCCCCAGCAGCAAGAGAGAGAGAGAGACATCCACCAAAAAATTGCAAAACCCTAATCCCCATTCGGCCATTCCCCAACTCGGCGACCCACCCCACCGCCCATCGCCCGTGCATCGATCGAGTCTTCGCGCGCGCCACCGCGCCCCACCTGGTCGCCGCTTGCTGCGCGCGCGCGCCTCCACCGCCGGGCGCCGGCCGCCTTGCTGCGCGTGCGCGCCTCCATCGACTTCGCGGCCCTTCTCTGCGCGCGCGTGCCTCCACCGAAGTCGCTGCGCTGCTGTGGGAGCACGGCGAGCGGGACGCGACGCCGCCACGCTGGGAGGAGGACGGAGGAGGTGGATCGTGAAGGAGCCGAGAGAGGAGGACCGGAGGAGGCTGCCGCGCAGAGTGAGGCAGGCGATGGCCGAGGGTGAGGGACGAGGCGCGAGGCCGCCGACCGCCGAGGGTTCTCAACCAGGAAGGAGGAACGGAGGAAATAAGGACGGGCTCGGGGCGGAATGGGACAGGCGAAGCTGAAAGCGGACGGGACGGGTCACAGGCGACACGCATCGGCGTCGCGTCGGATTATCTTGAATTGGTGAATGGTGAGCATAGTAGCACATATGCCACACAGTGAGCAGTTGACTTGAGGCGTTGAGCAACAGAGCAAGCAGTGAGCGAGCGGCCGAGCGCTGGTCTTTGCGGCTGAGCCTGAGGAACAGTCGAACAGAGGAAGTGAGGAGCACTGGAACAGTGACCGAACCGACCGAGGAGCACTAGAGCTGTGACCGCAAGGCAGCGACCCAGCGAGGTAATCAGCGAAATTTTTTTATGTTCTAAAATATGTATGAATGATCAAATGTTATATATTTTCATATCAATGATATATTCATGACATATTTTTCCTTATATTATAATATCGTTCTAGATTTGTAGTGGCGGTGGCGAGCGACCACCGGTGGCGATGGCGCTGGCGGCGCCATGTTTGGCGATGGCGTAACCGGCGGCGGGCGGGCGGGTGGCAGCCACCGGCGCGCAAACTCCGGCGTTAACAGGGTTAGAGGAGCTTGAATGGTATTGCTTTCGATCCGCCCCACCTCATTTTTTTTCCCGTCCTCCGCCACTGCTTCTTCCCGTCCTTTTGGTACGAGTCTCCATGTAAAGCGTCACGGTCATGGTCAAAAGAAAGCCAGTTGGTTAGTCTGAGTAAAGCTTATTATTAAAATAAGTTAGTTTATGGTTAAACTTATACTATAATTGGCTGAAATTACACTATAACTAATGATAGCTTATTTGACGTAACTAAATTTAAAAAAAATTAAAAATAAAAAACATGTTAGCCCATCACGGATTATGCAAACGAATACGGAAAAGCTAAAAATCTAGAAAAGACGAAATTTAGGAATATTAAAAATAAGCCAGAAATAGAAGCTCAAGTCAACCATGTGGATAGAACAAACAGATACAGATGGATTGGGTTGGGTTGGGAACCGCCCGTCGCTTGCTTAACCCAATGTTTTTTTTGGGGTATTTTATCCTGTGTCGCACAAAAGACATGTTGCAAAATTAGGTTTATGTGAACTAATTTTTTGATCCGCTAAACCTGGCGTTTTTCTACTGTTAGATACATACAGTAACTAATGTATAGGCTATAAAACATTGTATAGCACTTTGTACAAAGGGTCCATCTGTATAACTTTTGACTATTTTCTTTCCTAAAGTCAATTACCTTTTGTAACTGTTGGATGAAAAATCAAGGATCCAGATCATCTCACCACCATATGTAAATGGTGGGTTCAGAATTACTTAAGCTTAGGCTTAGGTTTTTACATTAACTCACTATTAAACGGTGCGTTTTTTCAAAACGGAGTCTATAGAAATATTGTAGTACAAACTGTACTGAGTTCAACTGTACCAGTCAAAATCGTATGCGATTATTTTCTTTGTGTACTGCCTCTCATGAACAGATCAGAATTCAAAAACCACAACTATAAGATACGGCCCAAAAGAACCCTCCCAAAAACCCCTCACCACACCAAACCCTAACTCCTTACTCACATTCCCCGGCCGCCTCCACCCCCACACCTCTGCCTCTACCGCCCCACCGTCACCTCCACCGCCGTTGCTTGGCCTCTTCCTCGCCGCCGCTCGCCTCCTTCTCCGTTGCTGCCGCCACACGACTCTATCCGCCTCGTTTCCTTCTTCCCGGTCTCTGACGGCTACCGCCACCATCGCCCCATCGCCTCCTAATGATAGTCGGTTCTCGTCGCCCTGCTGCCCACCACCCCACTGTCACCGTTGTGCCTCTACGACCCAGCCTCCTTGTAAATCCGGACTTTGATGAACTAAAACCAAATGAACCCTAACTCTAATATGATGAACCACCAGAGTAACTCATTGCCAGAGAGGAAGAACTACCAATGAGAGCGGGTGATATACGAATCTTCGAGCAGATCTGAATATTAAAAATTCAACTATTTTTTTAAAAAGTCACACGCTGTATAACACTTCCGTAAAACATTTTACCGTTAATAATGGCCATGTAATATTTAAGAGAAGGGTTACACTGAAATCGGTAAAACAAAAAAGAAATAAAAAAAAAATTAGAAGACAAGATTGGACAACAGCTCAGCGCAGCTGTTGATTGCCTTAACCCCCACCGCACCGCGGGCCCGCAGCAGTAGAGCCAAAGGGCCCTTTCGCCCGCTCCGCACTCCACTCGCCTCCTCTCTCTCTTTCTCTCTCCCCCCACCGCTTCTCCATCCCCGATCTCCCGCCCCACGGCCGCGCGGCTCCGGACTCGTGGCGAGGAGCGGCTCCGAGAGGCCAAGGGCAGAGGCTATTGCCGCTCGCGGCCCGGCGTCGGGTGGCGCGCGCAGCTGCTGCTCTGTGGATCAGGGGATGGACGGCGGCGGCGTGGGCGGGCTCCGGTGGACCGCGGAGGAGGCGTCGACGATCGGGGGCATCGCGACGGTGTCGCTGCTGCACTCCTTCATCCCCACGCACTGGCTCCCCTTCTCCATCGTCGCGCGCGCCCAGCGCTGGTCGCTCTCCCGCACCCTCCTCGTCAGTCAGTACCCGCCCCACACCCACCTCACTGCCCCTCTGGCCCCTTTGTTTTGTTGGTGCCATTGCTAATTTGCTATTTGCTGTTCACGGCTCTCAGATCTGGAGCCTAGGGGGTAATAGTGTTAGGGTTTATTCAGAGGCGGAGGGGGGTTGCTCTCGGTTGTTGAATCGGATCGTTGTGGCATAAAGAAATAATGGCAGCTGTGGTGCCATGGTAGTGGTACCCGAGGTACTGCATGCAACATTGAGACTTGAGAGCACGGCCTGGACATTCGGGGGCACCCTGATGGCCTTGTCCGGGCAATGCCTGCATCTTCAGGCTTCCACCATCCCCAAGGTGTGGTTGCGGGGACGAATTTGTCCTCTTGGAAGGCTAAATGATATCTGTATTGATGATAACTGTTGGATTTGTTGAGTTTCATGCACCAACAAATTCACCCGAAATCTTGAGTTGTTGAGGAAAAGTTACTCATAATTTGATAGGATGCAAGGCGCAGGCTTGTAACAGGGATGAGCGGATCCCTGTTCTACAATCAGGAAATTCCGAATTTCGTTAGTGGAAGTGTTGTCATATTTTTGTTCGGTGTGTGTTGTTATAATTTTCGCCTTTGGAACCCATGGGAGGTGTTTGAGCCAAATGTGTTGTTTTGTGTTTCTCAATTTCACATCCTAGGATGTTTGATACTGATACCCCTAGGGTCATGGAAGAGGTTAGTGCATGTTCTTAGTAATGCCACACATTTTATTCATAATGGGAGTTCAGGGAAGAAAATTGACAGATCTGGGCTTAGTTAAAGCGGTTGTAAATATGTGACTAGATGGGTTGCATATATCTAAGTTTTGTAGTCAACTTGCTGCTTCACATTCGTTATGATTTCTAAGATGTGTACCCTACATGACAGCATGAAGTTTTGATTTATGCACTGCAACTACTTGATTAATCTATGCTGGAGTCACATGATAGTTGGAATGTTAATCAATGGCATATTCCTGAACAAAATATGCAAACTAAATTAACCTTGCGTGTTTCTATTCTGTTCCACTGTGAAGTAGGATTCTTTGTCATAAGTACATGGAAACTTTGTGTTCAAATGAATGAGATCTGTTGCTGTTTATATTTGTGAAGATTGGTCATTGGCCTTGCAGTTGGAGCTCCTTTATTGAGCTTATTTTTGTAATTTAACGCTGATAGCATGTGCATTGTAAAAACCTCTTGTCCATTGATCTTGCATGAATATAGTAATCATGAGTTAGGATAAAGATTCAAATGAATTAAGTACAAGCAATTGTTTTTTTTCCTCTGCACAACTGTGCATAAACACTTGCATATCTGGAAATGCATTTTGCAATGACCAGAATGCTTGTTTCATAGTTATTTTTGTATTAGCATCATCCTTTATGCTGTTCCCTGTGTCTACAAAGTACAAACCACCAAGATATAGTCTCTATAAATTGTATTGCCAGAGTTCTAAATGCTTTAAAATGGACTTTTGCTCCCTGGTTGGTTCCCTGTTCATGTCTTAGAACTATATCGTTCGCTTCATCCAGCGTAGGATACTTGTTAAGAAGGTTACCTGTCTTTTTAAATTTCTTCTTATACTCCATAGTGTTGTCTGCGCAAGTTAGTGATGAGTACTTTGTTATTTGGCAATGATCTTTTTTCTATATATTGTTATTTTGCAGCTGCATTTGGAGGTGTTCTTCATGTTGTTTCTACTGCTCTTCTTGGGATAACTGCAGTTACTATGGCAAATACTATAGCAGGCGAGGAAACAGTGCATAAACTTGCCTCGCTGTTGCTAATTATTCTTGGAGGAAGTTATATCCTGTTGTATGCATTAGGAAAAGGTGGTCATAGCCATGCGCATAGTCATCCAATGGAGAAGATGGCAGTTGCTGGTCTTGTACTTGTACCTGCATTATCACCCTGTGCAACAACTCTTCCAGTGTTTCTTGCTGTTGGCAACTCATCCTCAATGATGATTATTGCGATCATTGTGCTCCTCTTCAGGTGCTCACCTCCTTCTGCTGTTTTCATTTTTTTTCTTGTCTGCATTTATCAATTAAAATGGTACTGTTATTTCCTTCTTTGCTTAATGCATTCGAGTTTAAAGGGAAAAGAGTATAAAATAATGGGGCTGGCGTACCATTCATCTAGGCTTCTAGGAAGCTGCTTAGTTGGAGAGTTCCTTCTTTGTTGAGCCAGTCACCAATATGTCACCCTAGTTATACGGGCAGCATGTTGGGCCAGAAAGGAACAATATCAAAAGAGATTCTTTTCAGTATGCTGTATATAGTGGTAGAGTAGAAAGAGAAAGTCTGATCTATTTCCATATGTAAGCTTTCGTTTTGAAGCATTTCTCTTTCTTCTTCATTTACCAATTTTCGACCGCTGCATATATAGCTAAGGCTTCTACACGTAAGTGGTTTGGGATATAGGTACACAACAAATAAGCTGATTATAGTATATTCTGTTCTGAACCTTTATTCAATACAATAAATAAGCTGATTATAGTACACAATAATCAACAAATAACTGCATAAGAGAAGTTTTGTCTCCTTTTAACCTCCAGTTGATGTGAAATGTTCCCACAAAGCTACAGCTTTCTATGTTACCCGGATACCCCGATACGGATACGGATACGCGATTCGCCATTTTCCCAAAAACACCGTTACAACGATACGTGTGTGTGTGTGTGTGTGTGTATATATATATATATATATATATATATATATATATATATATATATATATATATATATATATATATATATATATATATGAGGCACCATGGTGCCCAGACTCTATGAGTGAGACTTTCCATCTATGAGTGAGATTTTCCATCCATGATTAAGACTTTCCATCCATGTTAATCACTTCCTTTCCATAAAAAAGTATATTTGAGATGTCAAATTCCGAAAAAATTTAAATTCAACTTCAGTTTAATTAGTTTGAACTATTTTTATGGTATATACTCATTGTAGTCGCATTGAACTCAAAAGTAGTTCAAACTTTGAACTGAGTTCAAAACTTACTTACCATAAATATATCAAGGGTATAAAACATTTCCACACCCAAACTCATAAAAACTATCAATCATACACGTGTATCGGACGGTTCTTGATGTGGGTGCCTAGGCACCCAGGTGCCTTATGTAATTTTCCTATATATATATAATAAGAAATTAATGGATTCTTATAAGCAATTAAGAAACCGAGAATACCTCACCTTAATATTGAAGTAGCAAATTACTTGGTTCTTCGGTTCTCCCTCTTGGCTGGTAGACCAATATAATGAACCATCCGCGAAGAAGAATAAGAAAAAATAAGTACATATATACAAATAAATAACAGAATCACAGATAGTTAGATGATAGATAGTAACTTAGTAAGAATTCAATAAACCAATTAGTAAATAACAGACTAATAGTTGTACCACGTTGTACATAATCTGATAATCATGGAGTACACAAGTCCAAAAGACCACAACTAGTGCAAGCATTCAAGTTCAACGAGCCATGACTATTACATAATCAGAACACAATTGATCCCCTTTCTTTAGTCACCACTCATCAATAACGAGCATGATGCTAGAAACAAAAGCTACACTCAAGGCAATTCATTCCCCTTTTATATCAATGCTGATAAATCTAGCAATATGAAATTTTGAATTAATACTAGACCATTTAGGAAAATATGACATATGACAACAAATTTATCTGTCCAATAATTGATGGTTTTTGGATCTTGAATCAATGTGCATCAGTGTTCTCAGTTCTCTACTCAAGCCATCAGGTACAATAACACAAGACAGGTTTTAGCATTGACCTCTTGCAACGCAACTTGCCTTTGAGTCGAAGTTAGTGATCCCTCTAGCCTGAAAATTTATCAAGAGGAAAAACTTTAATCACATAGTCTGCACTCTAAATCTTCAACATAGAGAGGAGAGACGATGGGGAGATGGCGGGGAGGCAGCAGGCCGAGAGATGGTGGGGAGACGGCGGGGAGGCAGCAGGCGTGGAGGCGGCGGGCGTGGAGATGGCGGGGAGGCGCCAGGCGTGGAGGTGGCGGGGAGGGAGCAGGCCACGCCTGCCGTCTGGATCTGAGATGGCGAGAGGCGGCGAGTGTGGAGATGGTGAGCATGGAGACGGCGGGGAGACGGCGGGCGTGGAGGCGGCGACTAGATCTGAGACGGCAGGTGTGGAGGCGCGATCGGAGATCGAGACAGCGGCGTGGAGGCGCGGCAAGACGGTGGGAGGCATCAACCGGATTCGAGACGGAGGAGGCGCGCGGCGAAGCGGGCGTGGAGGCGCCGATCGATCTCGAGACGTGGGAGGCGGCGGCGAGGAGACGGCGAGCGGCGAGGCGGCGGCGAGGAGGAGCCGGGCGAGGCGGGGGGCGAGCGGAGGCGGCGGTCGTGGAGGCGAGCTGAGTCGGCGGCGTCGGTTTTTTTGGTGCAGGCGGCGGGGTGAGGGGATAGATCCAGTCTGGGGGTTGTGGAGGGTGGGGTGCGGAATATTAGGTTACAAGTATCGGAGAAGTATCGGAGCAGTATCGGAGAAGGATCGAGAATTATTTTCTTTTTTTGAATAATCAGTAAATCAGGATACGTGCAGGATATGTATCCGGGCGTATCGGGGCAGTATCCGTATCCGGTACAGTATCTGATACCGGTACGCGACTTTTGTGAAGTATCCGCGCAACATAGACAGCTTTTACATGTATGGACATAAATGGCAATATTTGAGTCAATATTTAACCTTCAACAATATGCTGGATAAGATCAATAGAATCTGAAGAAGTACTCTTAAAGATAGCTCTGAAGCTTTCACTGCCACTATCCTGTAATCTTGAGGGAGTCTTAACACAACAGCCTCAAGTGTGAACTAAAGGGTTGATCTTGTATGGGTTGTGGACCATGTGGCGTGTCTGTAAGTCATGAGCACATGTTCGGACATATGGAACACTAGAATAGCCAAATTAAACTTAAAAGCACATTGTGCAGTACATGTATGATCAGTAAGATTGCTAAACAAACAGAACTAATCTTATGGGAGTATTTGTTCAGTGGTAGGATTGTCAAGAATGGTTGGTATGGTAAAATGAGAGTGGTAGCTTGGTTAGTGTGGTGGTCAGGTGGTGCCGTTTTTTATTTTAATCTATTTCATACTTAGATTAGTTGATTTAATTTCAGCTTTGTCTGTCTTCTAAAAAGTAAAAACAGATGGCCCATAACTTTGGGAGGGGTATGTAGTGAAATTTTAGTCATCATTTGAGTGCCTTCCTTCAAAATTTCCTTTGGATGCTTTGTTTTGAATTAACTAGGTATGCGGGGTATTAACTAGACGTTCTATAGTTTATCTAATTCCTTTTAAATTCCTTTGTTTCCTATTACTAATGACTTGCATGTTTTTTTGCCTGCAGTACCATCACTGTGATGACATCCCTGGTGGCCCTCTCATTCTACGGTGCTAGCCAGATTAAGTTTCACTGGGTGGAACGTTACGACAAGATCCTCGTCGGCTCAGTGCTGTGCCTCGTTGGAGTTTTAACATATATATTCCATCACCATGACGGCGATGAGCATTCGCACCATGCACACGTGCACAGGAAGCTCGTGGGTCCATAGAGGAAAAGATAGCAAATGACGTTGCCTATGTTTTGTGAAACAAATTTCTGTTGTTCCCTAACCGTCTTACGTGATTTGCTGTATAAATATCTGCGTAGTAATCCATCGGAACCCATCCGCCTTTCTGGCTATGCTAGGAATTCAGATCAAGTGAATATATTTAGTGAAACTGCGTGAAGTTTGCACCTTTGGTTGTGCCTGATGTGGTTACCTGTAGTCCTGTACAGAGGGGTATTCATTCGGTGATCTTGATGGCAACTATTTCAACTTGGCTTTTTGTTTGGTGTTCTGAACTTTGCTATTTTTGGATGTAGCGCTTCTTTGTTTCGGCTTCTAAAAACTGCCTTTTGGCTCTTCTACAGTAGTTAGATTTTAAACGGAGTGTTATTTTAAGGTGGGGTCTACAAATTGACTGTAGTGACTTTATTTATATTGGTTAAAACTATACATGAGTTTTTATTACCTCATATTCTCTTACGAGCAGTTAAAAGCTATAAGTTAAAACTAAAAAGAATAGACATGTAGTAAGTTTCTGCCCTGCCCAACTTCCCCTTGCATCATTAAAAAATTTCTAACAAAAACAGAAAAATATCTTTTAAAAAACAAATTCTATGACCCTATAAATTGTCTATCAAAAATATAGCTCCATCCGATGCACGGCAAAGCCAAGGGCACGAATGCATAGTATGGTAGAGTTCGGAGGCGAAGCCGATGGCATAGAATGGATAGGCTAATTCTAACAATGTTGACTCGACGTGCTGAGATAATGCTCGGCTAATTCTGATAATGCTGACTCAATGTGCTGAGATAATATAATTTTTCATTTATAGCAAAACATGGATATTTAGCTAGTAAGTTAATAGCTATTTCCCAACATATTATTAAAATACAACAATGAAATCAAACTAAGAGTCGGCATAACTCGTGGCAGAAGAACAGTTGGTGGCTGGCAGTTGTTTTATCTGTGTTTACTGATATGTAGTAGACAACAAAGACACCAACGTAAATAACACATACAATTTTAAACTTAAAAAAGCTATTTAGAGAATCCGCTTAATCATGCTTGTTTCAACTTTCGGAGAATCAAAAAATACAAAAGAACACACCCTAGTAGTACTCTTATTTAGATTAGATTAATACGAGTAATCAACACCAACTCGTTAACTACAAGGCAAGAACAGCAAGAACTACCATGGCTCGTAGCACCACTACTTATTACACTACATGGAAAAACTCCCAAGATTTCTACTGCAGCGTCATGGGCCACCTATCTCGGCATCGACCGCCCACAACCGTCCGATGTGAAATCGCACGGACCAAAAAGCTCCTAAACATTAAAAGACGGCGGGAAGCAAAGAGCTAGGCATCTCAATTTCTGCAGAACCCAGGAAGTCATAACATTCCCCAGCTCTCCAATGTCGGGAAGGCGGACACGACGGCCGGCGCGCTCGCCATCGCCTCCAGCTCCAGCAGCAGCAACGACTCCTCCGCCCCCGCCGCCATTGTCGCTGCCGCTCCGCTCGAGGTCTTGTCCTCCTCCGGCTCCGGCGGCGGCGGGGCGCGGTCGAGCAAGAAGGCGGACGTGTCCAGCGTCGGGAGCACAAACGCGAGCGCGGCCGGCGTGGACGCCGGCGGCGACAACGCGGCGAAGGCGGGCTCAGCGCCGGGGACGGGGAAGCCGGTTATCTCCTGCACCATGCGGCGGAAGTTGGCCGGGTCGGCGCTGATGTAGGTGGTCGGCGCGCGGCGGGACGCCCGGGGCTTCCGCTTGGAGACGCGGCCCGTGGGCCGCGTATGGGTCCGGGACGGGCTCGGGCCGGCCCTGCAGCCCAGTGCCAAGGGCGCGTCGTGGGGGGTGGCGAGGATCTCGGAGGCGGAGGAGGTGGTGGAGGAGGACGGGGCCGGGGAGGACGCGCCGGACACGGAGCCGCGGAGCGCAGAGGTGAGCGCGTCGTTCTCGAAGGCGGCGTGGGGCCAGGGGCTTGGGGCGGGCGCGGGGAGGTGGGCCCAGGTAGGGTCGAAGCTCGCGCAGGCGCAGCAGCTGTTGGCCATGGGTTCGGAGGGAGGAGCTGTTTCCTGCTTGGATTGGTTTGGTTGTGGAGTTGGAAGGCGAGGGACGAAGAGTGCTGTGGCCGGTGGGGATTTATAGGCGGTGGCGATTTGTTCGTTTACCGGTCTGTTCTTTAACCGTGTATAAAAGCGGCTTTTATTTTTTGCTATAATATTTAATTTTTAAACAGATTTTTTAAAGATGAGATTTATATCAACAAAAATCACAATCTATATCAACAAAAATCACAATCGAGTATCTCTCCGTAATATCCGTCGTAAACAGCTAAAATTCAAAAATTCTAGCAAAAAATCATAAACCGCACTATATCAAACATGCCCTATATTAGTTTTTGGTCGTGGCTTCTGAACAGTAATAGCTTATAGAAAAAGATATTCGTGTACGATATTATTTAACATAAATAACATCATTATAATGTATACTAGAATCGACTTAGTAGATCATATCTTAAAAAGATTAGGTACTATAAAAAAATCTATTTACCGTAGAAAAACAGCTTTACTCTTCTGCTGACCAAGTCAAGTAGGAGCACTGTACCTTTTGCGGCCATGACGAGCTAGGCAAGTAATTCTTTCAAGCACTAGCTGAGTAGCTGGTATACCTGTAAAAAAAACTTTTGTGTGCCACACGCACGTACATAGCCTCAGAGCTCGATCCCAACGAAACCTTTGGCCGTTTTCCTTCGAGGACGAAAAGCGTCGCTCGAAATGGACGGACGGATCTCTCTCATGGGGGGCACGAGCACGACCATCCATCGCACCACTTGGCATTGGGTGATGCACCCGCCAGCTGGCATTGCCTGCCACGGGTCGGTGGTCGATGGTCTGAGCGACGGCGATCGATCGCTCGTCCGTTTTCCTTTCCTCTCTTGCTTAGAGAGAAAGGAAGCAGGAGTCGCCGAGGGGTCAAGCCGCGTTGTCAGGAGCCGGGCCCCACCCCCACCGGATTGGATCGACGATATTAGGGTAGGGTAGGGTAGGGCCTGCCCTGGCTAGCTTGCTTATCTGGACGGAGGCTGGGGCCCGGCCGGTCGGTTTCAAGCTGAGCTGGGATGCAGTTCGATCGCACAAACCTATCCTTTATTCGGAGATTAGGACGGAGCGTACTTACGAGATGGCCTCTTTGCGACGTGGCAGTGAATTTTCCCGATACCCGTATGAATTGTGTGTAAAATTACCTTAAAGTTCCTATATTCTAGACGCCGCCCAAATAATTCATCTACTTAATGATTTATGGCTATATCATAAATACTTATACAAACAAACTAAATATTGATAAATTAATTAAAAAACCTTCTGTGCACATAAATGAGCACACAATGGATCTCGCGGGTTTAACTGCAAGGTAAAATTTACAGAAGACGTCTCAGATAAGCTCGCTGTTGCTTTTTAGACAACCGCGTGGCAGCTACCTGGGAGGAGTTGCTGTAACCACGAGTGGAGTGGGAGTGAAACTTGCCCGTAGATTTGCCTACTGTTTACTCTAGATATAAAGGCGGATGTAGATCGCAGAGAGAGGGTGTAGCTCGGTGAGGACGTAGCGGTCCACCATGGCAAGGACGCTGTGGCGACAGCTTGGGTGGTGATCGGTTCGGCTGAAAAGCTCGTGGCTTATGGCTGAAAATACTGTAGCTGGCTGAAAAAAGCACTATAGCTGACATAGGCTTATTTAGCATAATTAAATTTAAAAAAATTTAAAAATAAAAAAATATGTTAGCCCATTACGTATAATACAAACAAATACGAGAAAAAAAGAACCGGCAAAAAAGCTCAACGAAAAGCTAAAAGTTCAGAAAAAAGACGAAACTTATGAATAGTGAAAAATAAGCCAGAAGTCGAAGCCGAGTTGATTAGGGGTGCATGATACACGTCGCAAGGAGCCGACGACGGCGAGGGCATGACGAGGACGGCATGGCCTCGTAGGGATGCCGGGCGTCGGCGAGGACAAGAGCGGCGCGGTGTGGGTCAATAAGTTATTTAAATCCATCCTCTATGTTCAGTGCGGCTTCGCCGCTGCTCACTGTGTATGTATCCAGCGGATGCGATGCTTGACTCGCCGGATGGACGTACGTGCGTCTAGATGGTCATGCAGGGCATCTGCACGTACGTACGTTGCGTCAGCACACAGATCATGCATATCGGGTAAGATGCATGACCGTCATCCTCTTGACTTCGCGTCACCGGACCTACTCGACCATGATTCCATCACCTCGCGAGTGCATGTTTCCACGAAAAAAGAAGAGAAGAGAAGAGAAGAGAAAAGTAAAGTAAAGGGACTTGGCTTCACACGTGAGGCAAAAATTGGTTTCCCGGGAAAGAAAATGATATATCATTCGGTCAAATGAGCGGTGAGCGCTAATCGAGAAAACATTGATATTAATCCGTCCTGCTTAGTGCTAACCCGTCCTGCTTAGGGCCTGTTTGGTTGGAGACTGGAAAAAGCTATCTGGGTCAGGCATGCATCCCAGGCGTTCAATTTTGGATGCCTGAGGCCAGGATGTGTTGCCTGGCAGGCATTTACCTGCGAGGCCTCCAACCAAACATGCCTGCGTGTACTGCGGATCCTATGAGGAACCAGCTGTATAGCGCAATCGTCTACCTTTTTGTTCTGTGCGCTAATCACATCCAAAAGGTTCCCTTGAAAAGGAAATTAAAATACGCCGACAAGAAAAATAGAACCGAAAACTTGCATATGAGGTTTTTTAAGAAATTAGAACAGTATTTCGACAGGTTCGACTAGAATCAAACCCTAGTCATTAGAAGAAAAAAAAATGCCACATCTACTGGTTAAACTAATCAACCCATCGGCCGGCCATTTGCATATTAATCCCTCCCTCCGTTCTTCTTCACTCGATAATTTTAATTTTTTATGGTTTTCGAAATATGACTTTAACTGCTACTTTTATAATTTTATACTAAAATATACTATAAAATTATAATATTATGAAAGTATTTTAACGTTAAATATAATGATATGATTTTCATATAACCAATCTAGATAGTTTTAAATTTATTAGTCGTTAAATTTTAAAAAACTTGATAACACAGATTTTAGAAAGTCAAATAAAAAAAGAATAGATGGAGTAGTTGACTGATCTTTCATTGTTACTTCGCTTAATTTTGTATAGCTCGCGGCATGTATCTTTCCTTTTTCTTTTTAGTCAATTAGGCCCATACAAAACTTCTCTCTCACACATATATAGCGTTTGTTCCCTAGGCAGACCATCTAGAACAGGTCGCTGCATGCATGTGGTCGGCGACGGGCAGGTACGTACGGACGCGCGGGTTGACTCACCAAGTACAAAATTACATTACACATCTCTACCTACTGCACTAATCAACGACCAATGCATGCATGGAAGCGGCCGAAGTCCGACGGCCCAGCGTTCCAGCCATAGAATAGCACTTTGAACTATAACGTACCGCTAATCAAGTAACTAGTGCTACCATATACTCCATCCGTCAAAATTTATAAGTTATATTTTCTCTTAACACATAGACAAAAAATAATTAGATTACCCTTAATTATTATCTCTAAGTATTATTTTTATGCATGCATACATGTATACAAAGAATAGCCAATAAAGCTACATATTTATTAGGAGTATAAAGAGAACATTATACTAATTTTGTATTAAAAATATAAGCTATGTCATATATTTGTAAACAAATACACTCAAAAAATATGCCCTATAAACTTGGACGGAGGAAGTGCTACTCTATATACACTAGTGAGAGTACTGTAGAGGGTTTTTAGGCCCTTTTTTTTCAGTTTATGGTTTTCTCTGAACAAATAAATAGCTTTTTTAAACGATTTATCGGAACAACATTTTCAAAGCAGTTTATCGGCATTCGGTTCATTCACACAAACGCTCACTCTAGGAGCAAAACCATTAGCTATAGTAAAAAAAGAACAGACACTTAATTGGCTGGATCTTTTGATTGAATGAAAATGTAACGGCTGAAGGAAATATCTTTTAGAACAAAATTTGGAAAAAAACAACTTTTATAAGACGCGGATGTGTAAGAGGCGACGAATGTTGACCAACAGTTTTTGGAAGCGCCTTGTAGAAGGCGAGGTGTTCTAATCAGCTTCTGGCTTCTCCAAGTACAAGACAAAAGCCGATGTCGATTTGAACGCACCATAATTTAATTAAGTCTATGCTAATAACACAACCCTAGTACTCTCTTCAATCACAAAATACATGTTATTTTGGAATATATGTAACTAAACTTTTAAAACTTTGGCTATCGATATCTTTTTAAATATTCATTTAGATATATGGAAATAGCTTTTGCCTTAAAAAATGCTTTCATAATATTATAATATTATTGAGTTTTATAGATATATTAAGATAGAAATTAGTGGTTTAAGTGACGTTTTGAAAACTATGTCATATTTAAAATAACATGTATTTGTGGTTAAAAAGATTACTAAATCTAACGGTGCATTTAGCTCCAACATAACGTGTGCGAATTGGGCAAAGTAGCTAGTGAGCTGGATGCAGGCATGCTTGTCCTTCGCGTCGCAATTGTGATGGATAACGTGTGCGAGGGCGACGACGTGGCCCGTCACCTCCAACATATGAGGTCACGCTCGCATCAGAGTGACGTCGCCCGCGCTCCAGTCCACATGATCATCGACTAAAAATACCTATTTTCCTCCTCCAACAAGTTTGGTCAGATCAATCGAGTCTAAGAAGAAGAAGAAAAAGAAGAAGAAGGAGAGCTGCTATTAACCTCGTGCTAGCTCCAATTTGCCCTCACATGGGCTGTAAAAAAAGCTCGGAGCTCACGAGCTACTCGAGTTCGGCTCGTTCTAGGCTCGATTCGAGCTCGGTTCGAACTTTAAACGAGCCGAACTCGAGTTTGATCTCGAGTTTCACCGAGCCGAGTTCGAATAGTTCGCGAGCTCCGATTCGAGCTTAAATAGTAGTACATATTAATTCTTACCGAACTTACTCGAGCCGAATTCGAGCTCGAGCTTTTCTTATTATTGAAAATTAGTGTATATTTGAATTATTTTGACTGTTATCGAGCTTATTCGAGTCGAGCTCAAACTTAAAATTTTCTTATTATTGAAAAATAGTGCATAATAAATTATTTTAATTGCTATCGAGCTTCAACGAGCCGAGCTCGAGCCTACTCGAGCTTAGGCCGAGCCGAGCTCGAGCCCAGGTTCAAGCTCGGACCCCAACTCGAGCTCGGCTCGAGTTTCTACCGAGTTCGAGCCTGGAAGGCCAAGCTTGCTTGAGCTCGACTCGTTTACAGCCCTGTGCACGGTTCAGTACGTTTCCCGTGCCGGTTACATAGACAATGCCGTTTATTAGCATAACCGCACGGGTTAATGAATTGCACAGTTGTAGTATCATAATACTACCACAGGTAGAGCAGTACCATCCAGCAGCAATCCACTGCCGTTTTCCACGGTACGTGGGCATTGGTGCAGGCCACCTTCAGGCAACAACTATTTTATACCTCGTAGCTTTTGATTTGAAGTTTTGAATTCTAATTGTTTGCCGGAGAAAATACAAAGAGAGAAATATTCACATACGATTTTAGCTGATATAGATGAAGTTAAGATAATATCTGTTATAATCAATTTATAAATCCTATTTTAAGAAGATATTTTATTTAAAAGTTAATTAATACAAAAAGTCAAACCATGAGTTTAAAAGAACCCATCGGTAAATAGCAAAATTACAACAAGTCACTTTTATATTGGGTCATCGACAACAAAAAAAGTTATACTAACAGGAAAAAGCAACAGTAGAGAGAGAGATTCCTCTGGAGCACACGAGAGAGCTTCTCCACATTTGATGAGCTCGTCGCCGACGTGTGTCCCAGCTACATTATAGCAGGTGCGGCTACGTTGTGATGCGGCGAAGGAAACCCTAACCGGTGCACGTGTGAGCCGCGCGTGGACCCAAAGCACAGAGCATGGGTCGGCCGGTGCACGGTGAGTTGGAACGTGGTGCACGCGTATATAACCGAGAAAAAAATACGGATTAAGATACAGAATAAGTTATATCCATCCGTATATATCCGCATTGAAGTGATATGAGTAAGACTATTATGACTCTACTTAAGAACAAATAATAAATAGACGGATTGGTGTATCTAGACAGTCGGGGTATTATATGAGTGCTCTTCCTTCAACATCCCATCGATTAGTCTCTCTGTGTTCGCTCTGATTGCATCCCTACAATTCAATATCCTGTGTAGGGGGTGCAAAAGAAGCGGATAATTTCCGTCTGACCGACCGTCTGAAGGCTTGTAGAGCGAATACAAAATGGAGAAATGGGTATCCAGCATTATCCATGTTCGACTCTGACTCTGAGAAAAAAAAAGTGAAATAGGGTATAGGATAAGCGATTTATGTCTGTATCTGTTCCTATTGCACTCCTAGATATAGTTTGGTCCGTTGTTTATTTTGTGTACACCCAAGATGTATAAGGGCTACTTAATTATTTAATATTGTTTTAGCTAGCCTAAGTTGATCATTCGATTGATTAATTAGGAGATTCCAAGCATGTAGAATTAGGGTCCAGGTCCAACTCAGCTTTAAGCCAGGTGCGTGCATGTGGACGTAAGCCTATAAAAGACTGGGGGTGTGCCATGTATCTTCATAGTTGATTCAACTATGACTTAAATCATGTATGTCATTGGCCACTGGCCGTTAGGGTCTATCCCTGTTTATTCTGCGTGCGAGTTCTTGAGAGTCTATCGAGATTTCTCATCTTTACATGCGGATTCCAATCGTGATGTTGGTTTTTGCCCGCCGGATCTTTTATCCCTGTTTTTCTTCGTGTGCTGTGGTTTATGTGGGTGAGAAATTTAACTATCTTAGTACGGATTACATCCTATAATGTGTTCTCCACATATACCTTGTTTCTACCACCGTCAAAAATCGGATAACTCTTAGATTTAATCTCGTTTCGAGGTCTCAAGAAGAAATTCAAGAATTGGTAGCCTCCCAAATGAAACATACAACAAAAAGAGAGGAAAGAGGCCCCAGTGAATTTGATATGGTACGGTACCCCAAGGAAGGGGGTATACTATACTGTGCCAAAATGCAAAATGTCGAATGGGGTAGGGAACCCTGAACAACACCTTGCCCTTTCCAAAGCTACATGCGGCAATACTGGGGGCAATGAGGCCCTTCTTCTCCTATTCTATACTAAATAAAGAATCTAATTCTAGGAAGAGCTTTGAATACTTAAAGGAAGGGCGGTTAGAACAAAGCAAGGGATGACGCTTTCGATGCGCGAAATCCGTTTCGAGTTGATCCGCATCACCTTATCCACCTAATCAGCATTGCATTTAGTTATTCTGGAAGGTACATGAAGGTTGGGAGAACACAGCAACCCCCAAAGAAAATAAAAATGAGAATGACATCATCAACATTTTGGAAATTTTGAAGTCCAGATACACTTTATCAAAGTCTTAGTTAGGTCAACGATGAAGCATTAGAAAGATGTATTCAAAGAAACCTGTGACTGTACACTACAGGTTATGCCATCAAGTGTAGTTTACAAGAATAAACGGAAGCTTTTCTTTATTTGAAGAACTTCTTTTAAATCTCATAAAAATACAATAAGAAATCACGACAAGATAGAAAAAATATAAGAAATTCAACGATATATGAGCTCCGGAACTTCAACGATACCGATAGGGAAGTGCAATCCAAGCCAAGGACGAAATATTTTTCTACAGAATTAGAAAAATAAAACCATAGAAGGTCATTCAGAATTAAGATACAAAAGAACCTAATGAGAAAGACTAGTTTTTTGTAGCAAGCTTCACTGGGAAGTGGGAACCCCTACTAATGAAAGACTATTGGGACCCGTCTTTTGCTCACAACTAATGAAGGCAAAAGAAAAGGTATTCAAAATAACCTTGGTATAATCATCATTAGTAATGCACATACCCGAAGCTCTGACGGTGTTCTAAACATCGTGAGACGATTGCCATTGAAAGAAATGGGGTCTGATTCTTTCTATAGAAGTTAATGCCTAGAATATGACCATTGTAATTTACCATGGGTCCACCAACGCCAGCCTAGTTAAAAGTGAACACAAAAATATCAAGCATAGTCGAAGGATAAAGGAAGAATTTCCATGTGTACACAAATGGCATTTTGAGCACAAGGGGAAAAAAAGACAAAATAGACCAACACGCAGCAAACCAAGGTACAGAGACAGATAGGTGCAATGTCATTCTATTCTATTATGTATCAACACTGAAATATAGTAGTACAATAGGTTCAAACGAAACAAACTGTACATTCTTTACCATAGTAATCTGGCAGCTTGAAACTAAAAGCTCTAAACTATCATGGCCGTAGTCCTGGTTTTTGATTTGGCCTCGTGAGCACATCAGACTTTTGCCATGGTAAGCACGTCCGAGCGCTAAAGCATCTCTTGTTCTTTTTGGCAGCGCCTTGTGGCTTTTAGCTGCGGCTTGTGACTTTTGGGCTGTTTGTATGAGAGATTACAGAATAACAGAAACTCTCGTGCGGTTTTTGCCGATATAAATAAAGTCAGTAAAGTATGTACTACAATTAACTAGTAGACCTTATCTTGAAAAAATACTCCGTTTAAATGTTAGTTACTGTAAAAAAAAGTCCAAAAGCAGCTTTTAGAAACTGAAAAGAACAGGGCCTCAGCAATATTGGTAGCTTCTTATCATATGCAACTTCAACCAGGGTTATATTATGGTGAACATCTACCAAGGAAACCTGGCCATCAGCTACATTCCCACTTGGTAGAAGAACCTTAATCTACAAATCAGTTATCCGACAACGAAAAATAAGGTCTGTATGGTAAAATGCAGGTACAAACAGAACCATATTTTCACCAACAATCAAATTGTTGAGGAACCGACGCTGGAGACCAGTCCGAGCGATTCCTCTGCTTAGAACAAGAACGAATCAATCACAGAATCACAGAATAATAGATTGAACACAGAGAGGTAGAGAGAACTCCTGGTCTTTCTTTATTGCTTTAGATTGCATCCGGGGGTACATAATGAGGGGGGTCTAGGGCCCTATTTATAGTCTACGGTGGGGTGCCCAATTAGATCGGGACTCGGATAGAGTCCGGTTTCCTAACACTCCCCTTGGGCACTCACCCAACATGCTCATGCCTCGTCAAAACTCCATAAAAACCAGTGGGAAAAATTTGGAGAAAGAGTACATGATACATGTGATTTGCGATGCACAATTGCCTCGTTAAAAACCTTGGTCGAGAAACTTCATGGAAAACTCGTCAAGGGAAAAAGAGTACAATTCACCCAAATTCATTTAGTCTGCAAGACTTTATTTTTGGGTACTTAATCTTCATGATCAAGATTTATTAGCAGGCTTGTGAGAATTCTCCCCCTGAATTCTGCACTTCTCTAAGTCTCATCATTCCAATCCCTCACACGCACCTTTCAAAGCTAGATGCGCGGAGTGACTTAGTGAACAAGTCAACATGACTTAGTGTGCAGTACTTTAATCTTGTCCATCTTTGCAATTCATGAGCATAGAGGAACTTGGGGTTGATATGCTTACATAGCCCGTCTGTACTAGTGCAACGCAAGCTACATTATCTTCATGGATAATTGTGGGGGTTTGCACAATGTTCATTCCACATGACTGCCGGATGTGGTGATCCGTTCAGCGGAACCAAGCGCTCTCGTGCGGCTTCATCTGATGCTATAATTTCGAGTGGTTCGTCAAAGTAGCTACGGGCTTTGCTTAGACGATTTCCATGAAATTGCGGTTCCACCACACAGAATACATAGCCTGTTTGTGACTTAGCGGTATGCGGTCCGACAGATACCAAAGATCTGCATAGCCAATCAAGTTCAGATCTTGTTTCTTTCTGTAAAACAATCCGAGGTCTTTGCTACCTTGGAGGTATCGGAAAATGTCCTTTATGCCCTGCCAATGCCTTTTGGTGGGCTCTGCACTATACCTTGCTAAGAGGTACACGACAAATGCAATGTCCGGTCTAGTGCGGTTTGCTAAATACATGAGTGCTCCCACTGCACTCAAGTATGGGAATTCGGTCCCAGGACTTCTCCCCTCTTCCCTTGGTCGGAAAGGATCTTTTTCTTCTTCAGAAGACCTATCGATCATTGGTACTTTCGAGGAAATGCCTTCTCAAAGCCAAACCTTTCAAGCACCTTACAGGTGTAGGTCGTGATGTACCAAGACTCCTTCAGGACATGCTCAAGCTGCAGCCTAAGCAAAACTTAGTCTTGCCCAAATCTTTCATTTCAAATTCGACTCTAAGTAGGAGCTTGCTTCTTTTATGTCTTCTACTGTCCCGATGATATTCAGATCATCTCCATACACAGATATTATACGAATCCATTCGGGATTGCCGTATAAATACACAAGGACAGTCTTCATTGTTCGTGTAGCCTTTCTTGCAGAGAAAGTCGCTCAGCGATTATACCACATTCTTCCAAATTGTTTCATCCATACGGTGACTTTCTGAGTTTCACACTGTACAGATTTCTATTTGCTCTGTCTTGGTTTGGGAGAGGAATTCCTTCAGGAACTTTCATGTAAATCTCCGAATCCAAGTTACTGTAAAGGTATATAGTCACAACATCCATCAATTTCATTTCTAAATTCAAGTTCACTGTCATTGAGATCAAGTACCTAAAGGTAATTCCACTCATGACTGGGGAGTAGGTTTCTTCATAATCAACTCCAGGACGTTGAGTGAAACCTTGGGCTACCAGCCTTGCTTTGTATCTCACTACTTCATTTCTTTCATTTCTCTTTCGAACAAATACCCACTTGTGTATGTGGGGAGGTGTGCGGCATACGGGCCCAAACACCTCTCTTTTATTCAGAGATAGCAATTCAGTTGCTATTGCCTTCTTCCAATCTTTCCAATCTGATCTTTTCTTACATTCAGCGAGCGATGCAGGCTCGGGATCAAGAGCGATGATGGTGGCAATTTTCTTTGCGAAGTAGATATCGATATTAGCTGTTGTCCTATTCAGGGACTCTCCCGTGTGCACATAATTTATAGCTATTTCTTCATGAGTTGCTTCTTCTGGAGCGATTGCTTCTGCTAGAGCTTTACCTTGCACATCGCTTCTTTCAATTGCGTTGGCAAGTCCCTTTAGTTTTTCGGCTCCGATGTATGCGCACACATCCATGCCGATGGGGATATTCAGATCCGGTATGCCCTTTTCTGAAGGTGTCATACTTGTGCCAGGTCTCAACTGGCTCCCCTTCTCATTCTGGGGGACTTCAATGATCGGCTGTGATAAATCCCGCTTATCCTTTTTCGCCAGGCGTCCCCGGTTACTAAGGATTCGAGGAACCGGAGTTCTCGTCCTTTATTATTTTTCTGAGGCCTCTGGACGAGTTTAGGGATACCTTCTGATTTCTTTGGTATTTCAACCCTCTCCGGTGCAGTGCATGCAGGCACATGCGACTTAGTCATGCTCTTCAAATCACTAAAGTGATCAGGCAGCTGATTTGTTAATGCTTGCAAATCTATTTTGTCTTCTGGACTTCTCTTGCCTTCTGGACTTCTATTGTCTTCTAGACTTCTCTTGTGCGCGGGTCATCTGCATGGATTCCCCTGGCTTGCCACGTAATTTCCCGACATTCTTCATCAAGGGGTTGATTTCCTCCCTCTAATGTTGGGAAATTTTCGGTGGTGACACTTGTGCTAGTTGCATAGGTGAATGGATGTTGTAGGCCGAAGGTCTAAGGTTGATGAGATTCGCTGCATGCAGGACTGCGTGTCCCCAACATGTAGCTGCTAGATTCAATTATGCAAAAGGGGTCGGGCAATAAATTTAATTCTTTTAATTAAAGCCTCTTCCAAACCATTCAGGTATGGACATGCGATAAGAATGCTCAACCGCAATTTCCATCGCCATGCAATAATCATCAAATGCCTTTGAAGTAAATTCTCGGCGTTGTCCATTCGGATGGACTTGATGTGATGATCGGGAACATATTTACGATGCGAATGATCTGTGAGATCAATTTTGCAAAGGCGTGGTTTCTTGTGGACAACCCACATATGACCACTTCGAAAAAGCATCAATGAGCACCATGAAATTCTTAAATGGCCCCGAGATGGATGAATGAGACCGCAAATGTCTCCTGGATATGCTCCAGAATACAGGACTTCATCCTTCACTTTCAGAGTGGAGGGTCTAGCAATTAGTTTCCCGGTGGCACATGTAGGGCACACAAAATCTTCATGATTCGGGAAATTCTTCACATTAATATTATGCCCATGCGAGTTATTTATTATGTTTCTCATCATCCTAAGACTTGGGTGGCCTAATCTGTCATGCCGAGAGAGAAGAGTTGAGCTTCTAAACACATTTTGAGCGATTATGCAGCTGCAGCGCTTTAATTGTGGTATAATATAGCCCAGTTTCAAGTGAAGGGAGTTTTTCTAATTTCATTCTCATCGCGCTTCGTAATGAGTAGGTATTCCTTACCGTACTCTTCGTCAGTCTCAATGTGGAAACCATTTGCGCGGATATTCTTAAACTTTAGGAGAGTTTTAGTCGATTCTGGGTACAATAAAGCTTCTTCAATGACCCAAGTTGTGCCCATTGTGGCTCTTCCTGAACCAATTATACATGAATCGCTTCTCGCGATTATCGTAAGGCTGCCAGTGCTCTTACGAATCGACTGAAAGTACTTATTCTCTCTTAAGATGATATGCGTTGTGCCGCTGCTGGCTAAGCACACTCCCTCCATAGGGCGCTACACGCGTTCTAATATAGGGTATTTTATTAACATGCATGAGAAGGCAATCAACACATAGATAAAATACTCCAATATCAGAACATATCATGCCATCATAAACTGAATAAATGAATGAATTCATCAAATATCATCCAACCATCACGAGAAAATAACAATTCTTAAGTACCATCCATGCAAATTCTAACATATTCTTCCACACAAAATAAATGACAATTAAAGTCAAAATGCATTCAGTGCACTAGACTTTTCCTGCTATTTTATCGGGGGTGACGTTCTCTTCAAGAGAAAACATGGCAGTGGCTGCTTGTAAGTCGAGAGGGGGTACTGCTGTCGTGATGGTTTCAACCTCCATCAGCGCAGGCAGCTGTTCAGAACGCTCCCCCTCAACCGATACAGAGTGGGCTTCATGTGCCCTTTGCCATCCCGTTTTGGCTTCTAGCCTTATTCTTACGTGGAGCATCTGATTCGCCTTTCTGGGCTGCGGCCTTACCCTTCCTTCCCCTTTTCTCTATCAAGGGCTTTCGCACCTTGTTGCTCCCGCGATGGCTTCACGGCGATGGGCTCTCGGATGGTGAGTAACTTAGTTCTTGCGGAGAACCGTCCGAGCTTCCGCAATTTGCATCATATCAATCAATTCGGCATATTCCTCATAGCCGTCTTGACGATAATTGCGTGCGGATTATACTACATTGGGGTGGAAGGATTTTATCAATTTTCTGTATTGGGATACAAATTCTGTGCAAGACAGAATTGTTTTCCCCGACCGTCTTAAAGTCGGCAAACCTCAGTCTGATCCATTCTTACTCTGCTTGAGAAAGAATGGTGTACTTTAGCCTCTCAAACCTGCTTCTTGAGTACGGTCTAGAGTGCTAGCGCGCTTTTCTCCGCCATATACTCATTCTTGAGAGTTAGGCAGAGGTGGTGCCTGAGAAAATGAAGTGTCTGATCATTCTCCTCAGGTTTGGGTTGAGCGTCATTCAGTCCGCCAATCCCAATAGCAGCGCGGAGCTTCTTGGCTCCAAGCACAATCTCGACATCGGATGCCTACGTCAGATAGTTTTGGCCATGCTAGGCCAGCTCCTCGAATTCCCAGTTCGTGATGCTAGTCATTTAAATGTGTATAAGTCTACTGCTGGTAGACATGCACGGAATAATTCACTTCGGGTAAATAAATGGTACAAAAGGTTCTCGCAATGTTTCAGAATTTTCTATGCATTTTCTATAATTTTACTGCTAATTTCAGTGATTAAAAGCAATTAAAACAATTACAATTAATCAAAACAGTAAATAAACAAAGAAAATACAGAGAATAATAATGGCATAAATAAATAAGCTTGAAATGCTAAAAATAATGCAAAATTCGGATTCCCGAGGCCCTTTTATACTAAAATATAAAATTTCAGCAAATTCTGCAATTCCAGAGGGTTTCTGCGCAAAATTTCAGTTCAGAGAAAATTTACGCAATTTTCTGATTTACCGAGGGGTTTTCTGCAAAATTCTGGACCCGCTCGTAGATTTGAGGGTTTATTCGTAATTTTCAGAATTACGAGGCCTTTTATGCAAAATTCGGGACTCAAATGCGAGTTTTAAGGGCTTTTCGGTAATTACGCAAATGTCAGGGTGTTTTTCGCAAAATTACCAGCGCCATCCCACCAGCCGGCTTTCTTTCTTTCTTTTTCAGCCCCCCTTTCCCTCGGCCCATCCATCTTTGGCCCATGCGGCCGCTGCCCCTTCCCCTCGGCCCATTAGCCCACCCGGCCGGCTCAAATGCCCGGTTAGGGTTTCCCCTTGCAATGGCGGCGGCGGGAGCCGAACCCGGCTCGGGCGGAGGCGGGTCCCGAAGCTTCCGGCAGGCGGGCGGTCATGGCGAGGCGCAGCGACGGAGGCGAGCGCGGCGCGGCGCGGGCGCGGCGCACTGCGCTGGCGAGGCCGCGCGAGCGGGATGGCGTGGCGGGCCGGCTGCTGCGGCCGGCGCGTGCGTGCGTTCGCACGGAGGCGTCGTGGCGGCCGTGGCGTCGGTGGACCGAGAGGCGGCGCGCGGGCGCGTCGGGCGGCGGAGGCGGAAAGCGGGCCGAGAGAGCGCAGACGGCGGGACCAGCGGCGGCAGCGGCGTCGCGCGGGCGCGATGGGAACAACCGGCCGCAGCGACGCCGTTCAAAGCGGCGTCGGCGGAGCGAACCGGCGCGGAGGAGCCCGTGCGGGGCGGAGGCTGGGAGGGCGCGGCGTAGCGCGGCGGCCATGCGGCGGCGCTAGGAAGGCGGCGGTCGTCGGCGCCGTTCGGGCACGCGCTGGGGCGAGCGACCGAGGAGCCGGGCGGCATCGCTCGAGGCGAGCCGCGGCCATGCGCGCGCACGGAGACACGAGCACATCTGAGCGCGATGGAGGACGGGAGGCGGCAGAGGCGGTGCGGGGGCGGAAGCGTGGGCGTGACCGAGCGCCGTCGCGGCGGCGTGGAAGCGGTCGGGGCAGCGCGGCGGCGGGCCCATGCGAGGTGGTGGCACGACGGGGCGGCCGCCGTCCATGCGGGATCGGGCGCGCGCTGCGGCTTTGGGCCGAGCCTCGACTTTCGGGCGATGAGCGCGGCGGGACCTTGAGCGCGCCGTGCGACGCGGCGGTGGCGGGTGGGGCGTGCGCGGGCTGCTGCAGCGCACGGGTCGGTGGCCATGTGGGGCGCGATGGCGGCGTCAAGCGATGGATGGCGGCGATCTTCCATGTAGTGGCCATTCAGGGCCATAATCATGTGTTTTTTTCTCTCGCAAAAGCCGTCCATGAAACAGACAAAGATGAACAGATGCTAATTCCTTTTCTCGCCAGTGATCATGCAGAGATCGAGCAGAGATGATGAAAATTTTCCGTATAAAATTTTCTCATGCAATCTCCGAACAGACACTCGATGCATAATTCTTCGTTTCTAATCTACGATGCAATCAACATCTACCCCGTTTTGCAATCTACCGATCGACATTGTGCCGGCGATTTCAGATCTGCTCGCGGTAGATTGGGGCGGATTTGCATCGCTCTACAGTGCAATCAACATCTACCTCGTTTCACAATCTACCGATCGGCATTGTGCCGGTGACTTCAAGTCTGCTCGCGGTAGATTAGGGCGGATTTGCACCGTAGAGATTCAATCTAGAACGCGAAAGGAAAATACAGATTCAAAAGTGATCTAGAAAATTCAATCTATACTTCGATGATTACCTCGTTCATCGGAGCGAAGTCGTGCTGATAACGTGTTGAGGAACCGACGCTGGAGACCAGTCCGAGCGATTCCTCTGCTTAGAACAAGAACGAATCAATCACGTAATCACGAATAATAGATTGAACACGAGAGGTAGAGAGAACTCCTGGTCTTTCTTTATTGCTTTAGATTGCATCCGGGGTACATAATGAGGGGGTCTAGGGCCCTATTTATAGTCTACGGTGGGGTGCCCAATTAGATCAGGACTCTGGATAGAGTCCAGGTTTCCTAACACAAATTAGACCAACCTTGAGACCAGGAATCACACAATCCCCGAATTTAACCAATGTTGTAAAGGTTAAGATCGTAGCGGTGCCAGTACCGTCATTCCACTGTATCACAATCCTGAGCAAACGCGCATCCTCTTCTCGCCTGAATTATCGAGGACGAGTCAATGGGCTGCGGATCAAGCAGGTTAGCGAAGAAAACAGCAAGCTGGTAGACACAAGAAGCACCTTCAAAAGAAGCTAGACCGACGACGATGGACTGCGAAACCAGCACCCCAGCAGGGCAGCTCTTCGAGCTTCACGGCTCTCGTCGGCCCCGCCATCATCGATTGTCTCAAAATGTTATCTCTATGGTAAGGTTGGCTTCCTCGCGCTCTCTCTTAGCTACAATAAGAAGTTGTTACTATTAGCTAGTAAGTCAAAATTCAGAAAGAAGTAGATGTGTAAGCTTGACAGCTAAATCATAGTAAAACTGAACTGTTAGAGCCAAGGGAATAGAGGCAAGAGCCAAGAGCTAACTGCCTGCCTATTCTGGACGAACTGAATTTGTACGCCAATGCGTTGCGTTTGGTGGTTGTGATTTTTCCATTTTAATCAACATCACGTCAATTTAGCGGGCCAGGCATGGATTAAGTTGAACAAAGGATCAGCATTGTCTTGAACAATTAAGCAAATTAGCATTGATCCCTAGGGGTTTGATCAAACCAATCCAACAACCAAACAAACAGAGATTGGGATTATACTGGAAGACTCATTAGTTTCTTTCGTTGTTGGGCGTATTCCTTTTTGGCAATGGCGTCTTTGGCGAGGTTCTCGCTCATCGTCCTGGCCAGACCAGCAAGCCCTTCATTGCCTTTTACAATGTCGGCGATGCCCTCGTCCTCCGAGTCGGAGGAGCGCGGCGGCCGCATCGTTCCCAGCCTCCTGCACCTCGGCCGTCGGTCGGGGGGTTGGTCACGGCTCGAGAGGCACGAGTGAGGAAGGGCGACCAACGGCGGCGACGATCCCGTAGCCGACGCGGTGGTGGTCCTGCCACCCAATAACTAGACAGGTGATTAAGTTACTTTAAGTACATATCTTAATTTATTTTTTATGAATTATTTATTTAAAATTTTAAATATAGTAAATGAGCTCAAACAAACTACAAAATTTTACGTGCAGCCTCCTGACACAATATACTTAATTGTGCAAATTTTTTTCGTAATTTTATCAGCTGTGAATATTGCTTAAACTTTTTGTACGGTTTTGATATTTGTATGAGTTATTACATATAGCAAACGAGTTTTAAAAATTACAAAATTTTATAAAAAGCCTCCTGACACAGTCATAATAATTGTGTAATTTTTTTAGGAATTTTATATGCTCCAAATTTACCATGTTAATTCATATTAATTTAATCATGAAATTAATGATGTCCAGGCATCTTTTGTAGTGGTTGGCCTTTTTTTTAGAATTTCATATATTATGAATATCTATAGAAGTACATGTAATAGTACAAAAAATGTATCGCACGGGATGTGATATTGCTAACCCATCTGAACCACTGTTATCTTCTTGTCGCGTCTTCCCTGTACGTGGTCTTGTCTTCCGTTGAGCACGAGTATGTCTCGTGGGGTACATCAGTGGGTCTAGAGGTTGTGTCTCGGTGCAGAGGAGGTATGGAGACCGTTTCATTTCCTCAGTGGCCGGCGGTGGTCCAATAGGCTCAGGTACAATAGGCTAGATCTGGTTGTTGACCTCACTAGTCGTATTTCAATCAGATTCGACCAACCATTTTGATTTTCGATCACATTGGTTTTCGACCGGATTCGACCACGTTGGTTTTAGACTACTCGTTAGCCTTCGACCACGTTGGTTATCGACTATGTTGATTTTCGACCGCTTTGGTCGCTGACCACTCAAGTCGAATTTTGACCATGTCGGTTATCAACTACGTTGGTTTTCGACCTCTGGTCTTCGACTGCTAGAGTCGATTTCTGACTGCGTTGGTATACGACTGGCAATCAATCTCCGACCATGGTGATCTCCATCCAACAGTCGATTTCCGACTACGTTGGTATCCGACTGGCGGTCAATCTCCAACCACGACGATTTTCGTCCGATAGTTGAACTCCAACTACGTTGGCCTCCTTCTGATAGTCATAACCAATCACATTGATTTCTGACCGGTGGTCATAATGCAAGAAGAAAGGGATGTGATATTGCTAACCCATCTGAACCACTGTTATCTTCTTGTCGCGTCTGCTTCCCCGTACGTGGTCTTGTCTTCCGTTGAGCACGAGTATGTCCCGTGGGGTACATCAGTGGGTCTAGAGGTTGTGTCTCGGTGCAGAGGAGGTATGGATACCGTTTCATTTCCTCAGTGGCCGGCGGTGGTCCAATAGGCTCAGGTACAACAGGCTAGGTCGGTTGTTGACCTCACTAGTCGTATTTCAATCAGATTCGACCACGTTGGTTTCAACCATTTTGATTTTCGATCACATTGGTTTTCGACCGGATTCGACCACGTTGGTTTTAGACTACTCGTTAGCCTTCGACCACGTTGGTTTCAACCACGTTTCTTTTCGACCACGTTGGTTATCGACTATGTTGATTTTCGACCGCTTTGGTCGCTAACCACTCAAGTCGAATTTTGACCATGTTGGTTATCAACTATGTTGGTTTTCGACCTCTGGTCTTCGACTGCTAGAGTCGATTTCTGACTGCGTAGGTATACGACTGGCAATCAATCTCCGACCATGGTGATCTCCGTCCAACAGTCGATTTCCGACTACGTTGCTATCCGACTGGCGGTCAATCTCTGACCACGATGATTTTCGTCCGATAGTTGAACTCCAACTACGTCGGCCTCCTTCTGATAGTCATAACCAATCACATTGATTTCTGACCGGTGGTCATAACCCGGCCACATAGTGTTCCGAACTGGTCGTGCTCAACTATGTGTTACTCTGTTTTTCAAGAAGATTTCATATCCTAATCTTCGTAACTTTGTAGCTATCAGAGTAAAGGATTGGTGAATATTTGAGGGAAAAATTTCAAGGCACCATTCAACCCCTCTGTTGCCTACCCAATCATACACTCTTTGACAATAACTTCCGAATAATGATTATCATCTGAACCGTTGAAACGTCTTTTGTCACAAGACAACAGCCACTACTTCGTCAATTATATAAAGGTTGACGTCGAAGAGAGAATGACAGATTCTGATCTAAGTAAGACAGTGCATTTTGCATTACACACTTTGTAATATTCTTCTTTGAGCAATAGCAATATAGGACGTATGGTTATTTTTCTAGGAGAAGGCCCAAACCTGTATAAAAATTCTCGTATCTTCCTTCTGCGTTATCAGATCTTAGTCTTAAGAATTTCCCTCGAATGCAAACAAATCAGGTAAGATCGGTATTAAAACACCAAACTGTTAATGCGCTACTTGTCAGCAAATCTAGTAAGTTCACAAACCAAGCTCAGCAGTGGATGTCAAAATGATAATCTGGACAAGCTGAACAAAACTTTGTTTCCAAGTAGTTATTACTGACACAATAGCCTGCAAGAGACTAGAAAAGTAGGCAAAACACAAAACATGAATAAATCAGACAAATCTATACATGGCGTTGATCATAATAATTAATTCAACAAGCACCATGAACGAAGTTTTTCAGGCCTGCCTACCATAGTACAAGAACCAAGCAGTCATGACTCATGACTCATGACTCAATGCTTCCAGAACCCTTGGCTCACACATCCGTTCAGGAGAGCACACAACAAAACCGTGGAGTTACAAAAGCTTGCAACAGAGCAAAGCTGTGCATCACCGAACGGAAACTGTCGCCACCACATCAACCTGCGAATGAGCTTCAACACAAAACATCGATACAAAGATGGAGATTACAGAGAACAGCTTGATCTGCAGGGAAGACGTTAATTGGGGCAAATTTTTTCCATTTCTCCCTGATTTCATTTTTCGCCTTAAGAGCAAAGCCAGACAATCTGATTTACATCCTTTTCCTTCTAACTTCTTAACCAATGAATTAGATTTGAGGGATGGCTGCTTTCCCCCTAACAACTTGGGGAAACAGCAATCACGGTTTCAACATGAATGCTGCTGTACAAGCAAAAGGGAAGGGATACAAAGGTTTAAAAAAAAAAGTCAATCCCCACCATTCACCATTCTGATACAAACGACAAGCTAAGAGATTTACAGCTGCCTTTCGCCACCACATGCAGCGACAGAACCCTTCATCTTTCGGCCAATGCAAGCCAAACTGAGTTTTTAAGCATACAAGTTTTTCCCACATGGAATGAAGGTTCCTAAGATGAAAATAAGCTGAGTATTTACAGCAAAGCTCCTTCAAACTGGTAGCTGATTCCAAATAACTGTTACTTCACTCGGAAATCATGTCTGAAGGTTGTAAGATTTTGAGTGAATCTGTCTCTGTTTTTTGGTTCCAAGTTCCTAGTGACATCAGTCATCAGCTTATCGAAACATTGTGCAAGGCGTTGTTGCTGGTCTACAGGCTGCAAACAAGAGGTGCATTAGCCCTTCAGGTAATCACTCTGTTAGTTACAGCCATATATTCAAGAAAATGATAGGTCTCAACAAGTCTAAAACTTCATTATAATTATCTTAGCATTCTTCAAGTGAGCATGACTCAATTCAGAACTTCATGCCTTTTACTAGATGCAAAATCATGATGACACAATATAACTTCAAAGTTCAAAAGACTAGATGAAGTCTCTAGCACTTCTTTTTTATGAACGTTATCATTATGATAAAGAAACCAAAGCTTTAGTAATTCATCTTCTATTAGACATTTCACAACTACTATTTTCCAGGAGTAATGCTAAAGAAACCATTATCCAAAAATTACTGATTCTGCACAGTGACTATCAAGCAAACATTGTTGAAAGCTTTGAAGATTTCTGCATATAATGTATTTACAGTTTCTGATGTAATTCCGAAAATTTAAACCACCTAATTAAAACTCCTGAAACAATCTCAGGTACTGTACCATTCCGTACACACACCGAAAAAGGGCATCCAAAAGAAAACCAAGAGATCTATGTGCTCAAATGTACCATCTATTTGGTAAAAGTGCGGCTATTAATAGCCAACAGTTAACCCTAAACTGGATTCACAACATGGTAAAGTAACCCCAGATATAATTTACCCTATACGATAGCCATAAGCAATTCCTCCTATCAAAGGGATGTAGATAGATGATTGATATTAAAAATCTTTATGTCCTCGCCTTAAAAATAAAAGAAAGTTACTGATGACAAGGTAGAAAGTTTCAACAAGAGAAGAAAAACAAAATTAGAAAGGAGGAGGGAATGAACAATAGAACTTCAAACAAAAGAGTATACTAACCTGTGATGCTAATATTTGCGCTCTCAGATCACTAAACATCTGCACACAAAAACAACAAATCAAAATGACATGAAGATAACACAAACTAGGAAAAGAGTGTACGAGAGAATAAAAACATGATTAATAATAATAGACACCTGTTCACTGATCATTATCAAACTCAGTATTGGTCTACTGAGACTCCATTGGTTACCCGCATCCTCAAAGATAATGATCTCAAAAAGCGTCTTCAGTATCTGTCGCAAAAAACAATGTTAATATCACATAGTATCCTTTCAGAATATGGTAGAAAACATTAGCAACACAAACCTGAGGAAACAAACTGGGAAACTCTCCAATATGCCGAGCAAGATTCAATGCAGCTGGTGATGGAGGGCCATCAGCAGCTGTAATGTTGTTAAAATAGAAGGCTGCCAAGCTATCAATGGCAGAAGCGCACTGCCAAAAGGAAACAACAGAATACAGATTAGCCCAAACAGCAAGTACTAAAGAAACATATGGATTCCAAGAATAATCAATTATTATTACACAAGTAATAAACTAACTTCAGCCAAACACATAAAAAGAGAATTGAAGCTTCATGATTATTAGGTGCCAGTAACCACAAGCTGCAACCAAGTCTCCCCTATACGACACCATAGTTTAAACACTGATCCACCACTAGTGTCACATTGTTGTAACAAGAACATTTTTCAAGTGGTAAAAAGGACCCATAGCAACGTACCTGTGTTGATATTCCCGTATCTAGACCTTTTAAACCAGACTCGAGCATGCTGACAATATGTACGAATGTGCTTGTATCCAAATTGAGAACAAAACTGATATGATTGTTGAACAGAACTTCCATATATCCATAGTATGCTTTTGATAGCTGCAACAAAGCAATAGCTCATTCTGAATGCTTCTACAGATGGAATGGAAAATAGTTCAAGCATCTGGCTGACCACAAAGTATTGGTTGTCACAATATCTGGATTAGTGTCCAGACTCCAGATCATGTATTTGTATATGACCAAGCCAGTGGGAACACACAATTTGGACCATGTAATACTAATCTTGTGTAAATGGTACAGGCTGGTAAATGGTAATTGCATAGGAGCTAACCTATCATAGGTCACACTCAGTGCGTTGCAAATATACAAGGAAACTACAAACACGTGGTACTGCTTACTATTTAGACTCTTCTTTATATCTTTGATTGACAACTAGAATTCTAGGGGTTGGAGTGCGGTCTTAGATATTGTTCTAAATATCTAGGTTTAAAGGAACTCCGCCTATATAGTTTTCTACATAGCCTGTCCCAAACCAAGAAAAACGAGGAGGTTGTGTTAGGCTTGGCAAACCAACATAAAAATTATGCCATCTTTTCATGAAATGAAACCCAAATTAAAAGTTTCGTTGGGCCGTAACCCTCTTAGCGACACACCATATCAGAACTCGGATGTGGTGATAAAAGAGCAAGGGCCAGGTCGTCACTCCCTTAGTGACACGCTACGTCGGCACCCAGATGTAGTGGAAAATGAGCAAGGGTCTTCGCATTTTATTCGACGAGTGCGAGGGGCAAGGAAGCTAGTAGAGGAGAGTAGGATTTGTATGGGTAGTTGGAATGTAGGGTTCTTAACAGATAAGTTAAGAGAGATAGTTGATACACCGATTAGGAGACATATAGATATCTTATGCGTTCAAAGGACTAAATGGGTGGGTTAGAAGGCAGAGGAGGCGGAGCATACTGGCTTCAAACTGTGGTATACTGAAACAGAACGAAACAAAAATGAAGTGGGCATCTTAATCGATAAGCGCCTCAAGAGTGGTGTTGTCGACGTGAGGAGACAGGGGATAGGATTATCCTAGTTAAGGTAATCTTTGGTGACTTGGTTTTGAACGTTGTTAGTTCATATGCTCCACAAGTAGGGTTGGATGAGACCGCTAAGAGGCAACTTTGGAAAGACCTAGATGACATGGTTAGAAGTGTACCTATCAATGAGAATATTTTCATAGAAGGCAATTTCAATGGTCATGTCAGTACAACTAGTGGAGGGTTTCAAAGAGTGCATGGGGGTTTCGGTTATGGTGATACGAATCAAGAGGAAGATATCTTAAACTTTACCGTAGCCTATAATCTCATGATAGCTAACACCTTCTTTAGAAAGAGACATTTTCATTTAGTTAGCTTTAGTAGTGGTTAGCACTCTAGCCAAATCGATTTTGTTCTTGTTAGGAGGGAGGACAAACGAGCCTGTAGACTGTAAGGTTATACCTGCAGAGTGTGTTGTTAAGCAACATAAATTGGTAGTCTCTGATCTTCGTTTTAGGTTACGGGTTCCACAAGCTAAAGTTGCCAAAGCCACGAGGACGAAGTGGTGGAAACTCAAAGGAGATACCGCACAGGCGTTTAACAAGAGGATGGTCACGGAAGGGATGTGGGACGTAGAAGTGAATAGCAAAGCGAATAGGATGTGGACAGAGATGACATCTCGCATTAGGAAGGTGACTACGGAGGTGCTTGGAGTGACCCAAGGAACAAGAGGAGAACCAAAAGTATAGTAGTGGAACAAGTGCAAACGGCTATTGAGAAGATATGCTACAAGCACATGCATCATGATAGGAGCGATGATAACGTACAGAAATACAAAGCAACAAAAAAGAATGCGAAGAAAGCGGTGAGTAAGGCACGAGGCAAGGCATATGAGGAAAGTTATTAGAAACTAAGTACAAAGGAGGGAGAGAAGGATGTTTATAAGATTGCTAAACTTGAGAAAGGAATACGAGAGATTTCAACCAAGTTAAATACATCAAAGATGACACTAATAGAGTTTTGGTGAAAAACGAGACTAAGGATATGTGGAGAGATTACTTTGACAAGTTGTTCAACCACAGTAATGATGATAGTATGATTGAACTGGATGATGCTTTTGACGACACCGATAGGCGGTTTGTTCGAAGAATCCAGGAGTCAGAAGTAAGAGGACTTAAAAAGGATGAAAGCAGATATGACGTTGGGGCCTGATAACATCCCTATTGAGGTATGGAAATGCCTAAGAGAAGTGGCGATTGTTTGGTTAACTAATTTATTCAATAGCATTTTTAGATTGAACAAGATGCCAAACGAGTGGCAGAGGAGCATATTACTACCAATTTTCAAAAATAAATGAGACATTCAAAATTGTACTAATTATAGAGAAATTAAGCTCATGAGCGACACAATGAAGCTTTGGGAACGAGTGATTGAGTGTCGTTTAAGAAAAGTGACTAGTGTGACAACAAGCCAATTTGGTTTTATGCCTGGGAGGTTGACCACGGAGGCGATTTTCTTGCTATGACAATTGATGGAGAGGTATAGGGAGCAAAAGAAGGACCTTTACATGTTGTTTGACTTGGAGAAAGCCTATGATAAAGTGCCAAGAAAGGTCATATGGTGGGGGCTCCAAAAGAAAAAAGTCCCAACAAAATATATTACCCTAATTAAGGACATGTACGAAAATGTTATGATTAATGTCAGAATAGTGTACGAGCCTCTAGCCTAGCGGTTAGAGCGCTCTAGTAGCACCCCTCAGGTCCTGGGTTCGACTACCAGTGGGAGCGAATTTCAGGCTGAGGGAAAAAATCCCCTCGCTTGCCCCATAAGCCAAAGCACAGGTCTAAGGCTCGCCCAGGTCGTTGGTCGTCGCCAGGTCGTTGGTCTAGGGATCACCGGTCTAGGGATCACCCTGGTCGTTCTCACATGGGCTGATGTCGCTGTGTCAGGGTGGGGCAAGGGTTCGGGGATTTTCTCGATCTGCGTGAGAAGATCTTCTTCTTAAAGCAATGCCCAGGGCTGTCTTACCCCCCGCAGGTCGAGTTTTTTTTTTATTAATGTCAGAATATGTGATAGTGTTACCAATGACTTTCCTATTAAGATAAGGCTACACCAAAGGTTAGTGTTGAACCTATACATTTTTGCCCTAGTGATAGACGAGGTCACACGGGACATACAAGGAGATAACCCCTTGGTGTATGCTTTTCGCTGATGATGTGATGCTGGTTGATGAGAGTAGGATAGGTGTTCATAGGAAGCTCAAGTTGTGGAGGAAGATCTTAAGAATTGAAGAGCTTTACAATTAGTAGAAATAAAACTAAATATATGAGATGTGATTTCAGTAGTGCTAAGACAGATGATGGAGATGTTAGATTAGACGGACAAGTAGTGCCTAAGAAGGACACGTTTCGTTATTTGGGATCGATGCTACAATGGAACGATGAGATTGATGAAGACGTGAGCCACAACATAAGAGCAGGGTGGGTGAAATGGCGCTAAGCATCTAGTGTCCTGTGTGACAAAAAAGTCCCTCAAAAGTTAAAAGTGTGAGTTCTATAGGACGGCGATCAGACCAATGATGCTATATGAAATAGAATGTTGGGCGACTAAAAGACAACATATACAGAAAATGAGTGTAGCGGATATGAGGATACTATGGTGGATCTATTGTCACACAAGGCGGGATCGCATCCGCGATGATGATATACATGATAGAGTGGAGGTAGCACCAATTGAAGAGAAGATTGTCCAACATCGCTTGAGATGGTTCGGATATCTCCAACGAAGGCCTCCAGAGGCACCGGTACATAGTGGAATTTTAAGGTGTACTGAAAACGTAAGAGGCAGAGGTCGACCAAAACTGACGTGGGAGGAAGCAATTAAAAGAAACTTGAGAGATTGAAATGTATCTAAAGAATTAGCTTTGGATAGCAACGCATGAAAGTTAGCGATCCACGTACCGGAACCATAAGAAAATTAGGGACAGTGTTGTAGGCTCTAAGCTCAGATAATAGGATGCACGGCGTAGGATATAAGCATTTTAGTTTTTTATTTCAAGACTCATCTCGTTGATCTTGAGAAGATTTCATTCCTAACTTACCCCAACTTGTTTGGGACAAAAGACTTTGTTGTTGTATCTAGGTTTAAAGGAAAAAACTTGCAGCACCCAACATTCCAAAAACTGTTTCAGGCAAAGATTCTGGACCCACTATTTTGCCAAATATTTCCTGTTTCCTGCTTCTTTGTGGTTATTTTTAATTGCACTTGTACTTTATATTAATCTGAATTTTACTTATATATATATATACACACACATTAGCTGAATATCCATGCTTTGCTATAGATAAAAAAATCATACTATCCCATCCCGTCAAATCGACGTTGCCAGAATTGACCTGCCCAGCCCACGCCGTTAGCTCCGGCTCCACGCTTGGCCGCATTGTGGCTCCGCGCCCTCGGCTCTACCGCATATCCGGTAGAGCTCTTTTTTCTTCTTTTTTGTTGGAGAATTTGTAGAATGGTGGAATTTGTTTTTTTTTTTGGAAGATTGTTTTTCTTTTTTTGTTAAAAAGATTTTTTAGGGAGGTGCAAGAGGGAGTTAGGAGAGGCAGATGAACCACCATCACCAACTCTCTTTTAAGTAGTTTGTGTATGTATATATAATGAACGCTAGCAAATATCTATATTCTATTGAAACAGCACACACATGATAATAACATTTTGCCAAAAATTAGAAGCCCCCGTCTTGACCTGATTACGGGAACCGTCCAGTTGCAACCAGGTTTTTGAACCCTGGGCCCTGGCTCCACTCACAACGACTCTTGACATATTTAACACACCAACTATCAAAATACAGGGAGCTTAATTTATAAAGGGGAAAACGCCTAACTCAATCAGATTGGTACTAAAAGCACTTGGCCCAGTCTCTGATGAGTGAGCAGTTACCTCTGCTAAATCTATATGAACCCGTTGTTCCTATTCACATTCTATGTGATAACTGAGAACTACTACTTCAACCGTTATCAAACAGAGCACGAATATTTTGAGAAAGCTAACAAACATAACAAGAAAAGCAATAGCATAGGACAGCAAAACAATTGTAAACTAAATTACTAAAGATGGCATGATTACCTTTTTGAATGCCATTATATCAGACAACGGAACTGAGAGGGTCATCTTTAGAGATATATCAAGGGCATCCGCAAGTGCTCTGTCACCATAAAGCTCAAATACACCAAAATTGACATAGTTCCCACATAAAGCTGTACGTATAATTCCAGTAAATGTCAGTCAAAAGATCAGTAAGATAATCAGCAAGGAGGTTACAAGTCTCAAGTCTGCAATGCGAATTAAAGTGGTCCTCAAAGAATACAGTATAAGAACAGTAATGAGCTCACAGTTGGGTGGAACTCAGCCAACTTCCTTCTTTGTTATGAAAAAGTACAATTTTTTATCATATTTTAACCATAATAATGGAAACAAAACTAAGATTCAAATCATAGCAAGGGGTTTACAAAACCTGACCTAAGCTGTCTCCCAGCCCCATTAAGTTTTCCTAGAAACTGGCCAAGAACTGGTGAATCCCAAAATTTACCAGAAAAATCATAATTGACAAATCGGTAAAAATCAGCTTCAATGGTTTGGAATAAAGTATGAGTCTTAAAACTCATTGCATTAAAAACTAAAAACCATTTGGGAATTAGGAACTTCTACTGGCTTGTTTGACCAAAAACCAGTGGAACCAGCAAGTTACTACCGGTTTTGTTGAGTCCAAACCCTGATCAAAACAGTCAACAAGGTGCCAATCCAACATGATAGTTCGGTAATGCAATTATTATTATTATTAACCTAGAAATGGGACTGACACTCTTCACTCTGAAAAACTAGAAATATTAAAGCTGAGTTTTGCAATCGAGGATAATAAAAGAATATGGTGCATTCTACAAGACAAAAAAAGTCAATTGCTGAAAGCCCAAATAATACTCGGTATCACATTCAAGTAAATCAATAGCATAGGGGCCCTCCTGAATGAGCATGAAACTTCTGCAATATTTTACAACAGAATATAAGCATTGTCATGAGTTACATTACAGTTTAGTCAGTTGAACCATATTCTGTACTGGAACTACAAAACAATCATCATGCATATTCTCAACCACTACAGCTGTCACACGATTTTGAATATTCAAAATCCACCTCAGGACATCTCTAAGGATTCAGCTCCAATGTCACGACTGGATAAGGAGTCTCATCTTCAAGAAATGAGCAAGATTATACAGTCTAGGTCAATATAGAGTGCACGAGAATGAGGATCTCATTCAAGTGGATAAAACAAGACTATTACTAAGTGTTTGAACGGTTTGTATCATACAATGAAGTTGGCACGAAAAGAATATTTCACAGCAGAAGTGACATCCGAAACATTAGAAAGGGGGCAAAGCATAAATATGAAAAATAAAACCTGTGTGATGGGAGTTCTCTATAAAATTGAAAAAAATAAAGTTCATAGGATAATCAAATTTTGCGCAACAGTGAATACCACCATCTAGCCCCAGGAAACTGCAATCAACTGACTTACAGAATATAAAAAGAAAATGTTTCAAAACAAAATTTATAGACTCACCCCTTGAAAGAATAGTCAGTGAAATCCACATGCCTTTGTATTTACTTCCATAAATATCGGTGCCATTCGGAAGCAATAGAATCCGTGAACCATAAGCCACAATCAGCTTGCTAATCTCTCGGAATAGAAGGATCCCATTTGGTGATGACGAATCGAATGTCAATCTTTGAGCTTTGTTCAAAACAAACTCGCACATGAATTTGAGCAAGGGTGTGGTGACCTGGACAAGGTGATGTTTTAGAGAAATTGAAGACAAGAATTAGAAACCTAGGGTTCCAAATAATAAAGTTAGGCTTGTTCAGCAAAAGCATGCAGCAGGTATGCAACGACACAAAAGCGTTCTAGAAAAAACAGTGTAACATTGGTAATGATTGACAACCTCTGGCTCATCAGCCCACAGTGAGATGGCTCTCAACAAAAGTGGCATGCGAGATGGATACATCCAGTCAAATAGGAGGCCATAAGTCCTGCGGCTGGATTACACCAACAAAGGTAAAGTTACTTTCCAAAACATAGGAGCTATTCCAAACTTAATAATTGTAAAATGTATATGTTCAGATAATAAACCTGTTTGTCGCCATCGCAATGCCTCGTAGATCTCTCATCAAACCAATAAATGCATACTTCACAACATCAGTCCGGAAAGCAGCATCAGCAGTTGCCTCCAGATTAACTGCAACCTGTGATGAAAAAGAAGAATAAAATCAGATAAGATTACGATGAGATTTATATTAGCATGAAAACAAGTAGATATGCACCTGCAGAAGTGGTTCCATGAAACTTCTGAATTTTACTGGGCCGTCTTCCATGAAGACCAAGAAGCCAAGGATGTAATAGAAGGTAGTTCTACTGCGGGAACATCTGTATTCTTCAAGAAACGGAAAATTTTCCCGCTGGCAGCATGAGTAATGAAAATGGAATCATTTCTAAGACCAAGGAGCACAGAAATCATATAAAATGAAAGCTAGTGGGGAGACTTTACAGAATGATTTGCAATGATGAATTTTGTACTCTCCAGCTTGAGAAGCAGCTTTCCAGTCATATAGCTGCTATGACAATACAAAATGAAGAATTGTCATCATGCCAAACATGAGAATATGAAAATTGAATACATATAGCTACAACTTTACCCAGATGCAAGCTCCAGGAAAAGGGACAGAGTATGATCAATAACATCCTCACACTGTAACCACATCAGTAGTCAACAACAGCTTATAGATCAAAGACAAAGCTGAAATCAATATATGAAAAGTCACCTCAGCGTAGCACTTCAGATTTGTAGCTATTTTCCCAACAATGACATTAAGTAAAACTAAATGGTCATTCAGTCCAAGTAGTTCAGACAATCTTGCATACAACTGCTGCAGCAAAGAACCAGTGCTTTATGACATTTGACAAAAAAGTATATCAAGATGCACTAAAAATATTATTATATTATTTCGTTTCTTCCTAACCTTTGCAGAATGCATTGCTTGGTCTCCTACATATGACCTTCTGAAATTTTGCACAAAGATGAGAATAGCTCGATCAAGCCTTTGCTTACTTAATTCTTGATATCTCTGCAATGTAAGCACAATCAGTTCTCATTCACACAATAAGCCTGTGGAGCTTATAAAAACAACTAACATATGTTAAGCAAAGTAAAAGGCTAGATGTGAGGACATGCCATAAGCCAGAATAAAGGAAGAATAAAATAGAAATCCTATGCGAGTTCAGCACTTTTAACAAAAACCAGAGGTCCAGAGCATAATGTTCGTTAGTGCCTTAGTGGGGCCATAGAAACACAAGGCACTAATCTTCTTGTAATAACAGCATTGAAACCAAAAAAAAAAGGTTTTAGAGCCAGTTTGTGGCAGTTGTGCTAATCTTTACTAATTCAAATAGGATTTTGCTGTTATTGCTCCAGAAAAGACGCTTTCAACAAACTGCTATATCCAAAAATAGAGTAAATTTGAAAAGCCACCGCAATGCCAAGCAGTGTGTTAATTATACATTTATACCTCCTATAAAAATTGTGTTTTTACTGAATCATATATGGTTATTGTTTCTAAGTTATCTGCTGTTAGCTGCACACTCCAATTGCCCACCTGCCAACCCAATGCAGCCCATAAAAATATTACTATCACCAAGACAGGGAAGGAGATTTGGTCAACAAGAAAATGAAGTAACATTTCCTAAAAAGTAGGAAGTCTGCTTTTGACACCAACATGTATAAGCGAAAAGACGTCTCAAACCATAGTTTGTCGAGTTACATTTTAGTAACATGACAGGCACTGGAAGTAGGCTGAATGTCAAATACTAGTGTTCAGTCACCTTCATTATATACACTCAATTTCAACTACTTTTGCCTTAAAAGTGAAAACTAACAGGTTGCATCAGTGGAATTTTCATGGTGGCTCTAAGCAACACTGAACAGTTTCAAAATTACACATTTGCAGCACAGCAGTTCTAATTTTCCCAGGAAATGGAGAAATAAGCAGTTGGCTATTTATGATGCGATATTGGCAAAATATTAACAGTGTTAACCTGTGAAAATTCTTCAAAAATAAAATTGTTGTACAAGAACCTTGTCTACCACCAGTCCTACCTACATAGGCGCTCATATTCTATACTAGCAGATAGTACTAAAAAAGGAAAATCATCATGCCTGCAAGTATGCTAGCTCATCATACATGTTTAGCGACCAAATCATTTTATCTAACCTGAGCATGAACCCCCGTGTCAGTAATATTTATCAACTGTAACACACGGGCTGAAAGTTCTGCATCAATTAACTCCTGTGATTCTTGGCTGCAGGAGAAAATGAAACATTGTTCATAGAAAGAATAGCAGAAAAAAGTTGACAAGCAAGGAAAATTAGTTGCTTACCTACAACCAATGGTCTGCCTAATCTTGAGAATGGCTGCAATTATGTGGACCATCCATGCAATCTGCCCTTCAATGACAGAGAGCTCATCTGCATCTCCAGGAGCTGGTAATCTTGATCTTTCCTGTAAAAAATATTCAACTTTGAATAGCACTCTTCTTAAAAAAAATAGCTTGTGGAATAACATTAACATACCGTATAAGCTTGTAGAAGAGGCTCCATGATATTTATGATGTAAAGACTACTGCTTTGGTACTGCAACTCATCAAAAGAGAATAGGAACAATCAGGGCACGTATGCAAATCGCAAAATTTAAAAAACAATTAAGGGGTTTCGTTTAATTTCTGCATGCATCCTATTGCTAATGGGATTACTTAAGATTGAAGTAATTCTTTAAAAAATCCGTCCGGATAAAAAGTAACAGATAAACTGAAACAATATATAAGCTTTGCTGAAAAAGGCAGAACTGATAAATGATAATAAGAGAGCTCCATCTCTTTTAGGGAACAATGAAGTCGGATATAAACCTTCATAGCGGCAAGTGGCAAAATGACATAATAATTCTATCCAATCCTAGCTCAATTTGCAGAGTAGCCTTTACACAAATCGCATCCACTCTTGATAGAACAAGTCAGAATAAATCGGAAAGGGGTCAATGATTACAGGAATTGCTTAAACAATCCCAATCAAACCCTCTCCCAGAAGAACAGCAGATAGCTACTATTTGCACTGGAACAAGAGGATATCTTGTTCCATTCAAAATTGGACAGGTAATTTTTTTATATAAATTCTACCCTTCTGCCATCACATTCAAAATGATCACTCCAGCAAAAAGTCAAAAACTGGTATCTTACCATTTTGATTCAACAGCACTTTGCAATTCCTTATCATTTTTCTTTTTCATTTTTTATCATATTTGTTGTATTTTCTGCATTCACAGTTTTTCCACAATATGAATTGAACAAAGCACCCAATGTATAAAAAATGTCCTGTTGTTGCTAACATTTTGGCAGAATCTTATCAAATGCAACACGATGAATAGCAGAATGCTGTTGAAGTTTGTAAGTATTTATTGCATTATTTTGGTGTATATTCTACTTTTTTGGCAGCAGGAAATTCTTATGCTAAATACAGGAACTTAAAGGAAGTGCAAGGATTAAGCTGTAAAAAGATAGCTACAACTCATATGTTTAATCCAAATTTGGCAGATGAGAACCCTGAACCCTGTTTTCTGAGAAGCTGGAACAGGGCCTAAATCCCATTAACAGAAAGTATTCAAATGTAAGTAATTAAGGCATCTTATTTTCAGTTGGACATGGTTTCAAAGATGGGAGTCAAATCATAGTTTTGAAAGAAAAATCATTCTTAAAATCAGAAACCAAATTCATGAGATAGTAGCAACCTGAAATCTGCAAAGGTAAGGAAGACTCTCCAGCTGTTCCTGGAGAACTTCCACATTATCCAAAGGATTATCTGATGAGTTGTCTGCAAAGCTGGCCTGAGATGAAAAGAAATAACAAAACAATAAGTGACAACAGTTGCAGAAATAAAAGCAGTAGTTGCAGCTCTCGCAGAAGACAGTACCTGAACAGATTTAATTCTAGAAGTGATAAAACCCTCCGTAATTTTGGGTACTATTTCATCAAGCAGACTTGGTGTGTCTCCTTTCAAGTAAGGCACAGATGTCACCAGCCTTGACCAAAGACTTAAAAGATAGAAGACACTGTTGCTGACCCACTACAGAACAAACAACCGATAGCATACCAGTCATAACACACACAAGTCAAAACATTGATTATTGAAGATTTAGTGACTAGTAAATGAGCAAGAAAGACAAACCTGCCATGACAGCAAGGATTTAGTTGTAAATTCTGCTACTAGACCAATCCATTCGCCATAAAACTCAACATTCAGAAGCTCTGACAACTGCACAGTGCAATATGTTTTCGCATTTAATCTCAAATGGGTTAGTTCCTAGACCGAAGGTGGCTACTAAAATTGTAATGGAACATGGAAAATGGATCAACAAAACCAGTACAATCACCAAGCAATTTATTCCACCTTTTTGTCCAAACATTGATAACAATCAAATATAAACCAAAATAATCTGGCAGTCAATGTTGTAGACAAGTCTGAAGATCGACACAATGTAGATTCGCAAATAATGAACCAACATATTGCTTCAATGATCAACCATAGGTTAGGGTGCATTATTATCAAAATGTTTTATAAATAAGAAGGAACTGAGATGCATGACAAACTTTGAATAGAGTATGACGACAAACGGAGAAAATGACATTAAGATTATGGTTTTTTACTTTAAAGCATTTAAAACGACAAATACAACTTGACAACAAAGAGCAATAAATAATATTCATTGTTACAAGGTAAAAATAATGAAAATTTGGAATAACCATCATCCCCAATTGAGAACAATAACCATCCCCATTGGTACCAAATGTGTGTCAGGCAACAAAAGTTTGCAAAAAAGGAACACTTGACACCTTAATACATTTCCTCATACATGAGGAGGCAATAACCACAATACTTCACCCCTTAAGGCATATAACAAAATATAACAAGGATTATAAATATAATATTAATTCATTGTTCCCACAACTACAGTAAATTTTTTATGGCCACTAGCTAAACTGCACAAAGCAAATATCAGCAGTCATCATAAGTAGGTAACTGCTTCTCTTCACCGGTAAGCATGAATGATTAGGAGAAGCTACAGAAACAAATTTGTATTTTGTGCGGCTGTTCCTTTAACAGATAGCATGCGTCAACAAATCGGGAAGAAAAATCTTTGTAAGAGAACTATGTAGCATGTGTCAACAAATCGGGAAGAAAAACCTTTGTAAGAGAACTATGTGCATACTTCATAATCGTTGCATCACTATAGTTACCAAGCAATACACCAATCCATAAAAAAAACTAACAAGCTTGTCAATTTTCTAATAAATGCTAAAAAAATACAAAGCATATCCTTGGTTATAGCAACCAAGATATGTAGGGTTAGGGTCATTCTTCATTTAAGTGACAGGATCGCAACCTGGTAATTCACTTTGAAACGTCCCAGAAGACGGCAGAACTCATGGTAATTACCATGATCAGCAAGACCTGCAGAGTTAAAATAGATTACATAAAATCATCTATTTTTGCCCTGCATGGAGTGCCTCAACCAACAAACGTATCTACTTTGGAAGATTAATTATTGTAAGCATATCAAATCAAAGGACAACTTTTACTACTCTGCTAGCAAATTCGGCTTCTACAATATACAGCATAGTTATGATTAGGTCCATTTAAGTCCCCTAAAATATACAACATTACTAGAGGTGAGTTAATCAACTTATATTGAGACTAAATACTTCTTAACTAAAAGAAAAGAGGCCTTTTTACTTCACATAGGAGGACTTCAATCGAGATTATTCTTCCTGATAAGTGAAATTTGTAAGAGGAAAAAAACCAGCATCAATTACTAACTTGGCAAAAAAAAAGTTTTAAGTGTAGAACCTTGGCCTGTTTGGAGTATCTCCTTGGTGCCTGACATCAGATGAGAGAGAAACTGGGATCGTGCAGGGTCCTCCACAAAAATACTGCGCCTGACAGAAGCAAGTCTGACAAGACATTCCAAAGCCTGTAGAAAACAAAAGGCTTGCACACATATATAAGTGCGGTAGAGAGAGAGAGAAGGGGGAGTGAAGAAAATAAAGCATACAGTACTACACTGAACTTAGACACACTTCCTAAAGGAAAAATAAAATATAGTGCATGTTTGGACGTGGCGGATTGGGCTGTGATATAGTTTTAACAGACAAAAAAGAAAAGGAATACAGTTCTAAAGAAGCCAGCATAAGATATTAAATTCACAACAGATGGGGAAAAATGCTTCTCAAAGACACGGACAACATTAAAAAGGGTTGCTATTACATGAAAGTCAATCGAAATACTTCAACACCAGCACTTTAACTTGCAGATTGTAGTAACCAGTAACCACTAACCAATACTAAATTTGCAAATTAAGGTCCAATGCTAAATAAAGGAATATCTCCTCGGTAATGACCAGATTCATCAGACGGTAGTTCTTTTGAAACATGTGGAATTGTGGATCAAAATGTACTTCTTTTAAATTAATGAACAAATCACTCAATAGAAAAAATTGCAGACTGTATTACTATTTATTATCAAATCACCCAAGCAAAGTGTACCTCTTTTGAAACACAATTATCGTTGACTTTGTAGTAATCAAAAAAGATCTGGACAGTGGAAGGATCTTGAAGGAGAGGCCTCCAAGATGCAGGAAGCTGCATCAAGATAAAAAAATATACATAAACAAGAAAGAGCCTGTGATACAATGACAGGTTAATTATTGTGAAGAGAAGCTAGAAAGTATGCAACCAATATACCTGCACTGTTCCAAATTCTTCAGAGCTTTCATCCACTGGAGAACCAACAAAGTCAAATGACAAGCACTGCAATGCAAGCGAAAGAGGGACACGCCTGAAGTCATCTGGTACTGCAGTTTAAGTACAGATGGTATCAGAAGATGGAAATGAAATCAATGTAGGTATTCCAATACAATCAATCTACTGGAAAGAAAAATCATGCCAACATAACACCTTGAACATTACCTTCACTTTTCAGTTGGTGTAATGAAGTTAGAGAAATTTGGAAGATCTGTAGAAGAAACTGGTCCTTGAATGAACTTGCAATTTTTCTGTGAAGTGTCATAGGCATCATACTCGGCTATATGCATGAACCAACATAATAAACATTAGTCAAATTTCTCTTATAGCTAACTTTACAGAGGAAAAGGAACGAACAAAAATGGGTATGACATTCTAAACAGTACTAAAAAGAGAATGAAGTAACAAATAAAAACCTCAACCAGAGGTAAAGATATTAGTGGACACCATAAGCAGAAGTTAGTTTGCAAAATGCATACAGCAGTTAACTACATACTGAGAAAGCTTGTTGGTCCAGCTCTTCATAGGAGAGAGGAGTTGTTAAAGAAAAGAAAAACAGAAAACTAAGATGTGAGATATAAACTAGTTGGATACACAGCATCAACTTTTTTTCAATATTAAGCCAAGCTAGTACACTATGTCTTCATGTTAAGTAGGGCGCAAGCCTAGGTGCTGTTATCAAGGCAAACGGAACTCCACTTTATGAGGAGTTCAGTGACATGCAAGCATATATTAAGAAGGTATACAAGAAAAAAGGAAGAAGAAAGGCATAAAAAGATGTGGATGACAGATTGTACTAACAGTAAGGTAGGTAAACAAAAAGATTGATTTACACTTTACAGTCCAAAGTACGTTGCTAAATGTGCACCGCAGCTCCAAGCAAGTAAAAAGAATCTTCCGCGCCTATACACTGTACAGTCCCAAGGGTCATTGCCAAATGTGTGCCACAACCCCACCTATTCCCATCAATACTAAAACTCTTTAAAAGTTAAACATTAATATGCCGACCATAGCTATTAATATTTAATAAGCCCCCTTCTCAAAATTGGTAGGATTAAACATAAATATGCTGACCATAGAGATTATACAGGTTTAATGCTTCTGATAACTGTTTCTTATGGTACGAATGTAGTCACCCACAAGATAGTGCCTTTGTTGTTCAGAAGTGCATATGTACTCCCTTATGTAGTTATGTATCCTTGACCCTCTCATGCAGTGTTCTATGAAGGTATGTGCATGTGGCTTTCATATGCACCATGCAAGCTAGATATTTGTGCCAACTATACTGTACATAAGGAGCAGTTTTAAACAACAAAAAATTGTGCAGCCTGGTAGAAGCAACTGTATCAACAATATTTTGAAGGTTCAATTAAACTTTAATCAAACCACGTATTAACATGAATGCCTGTTCGTACTGAATAGGGAAGAAACCACTAGTGATACCTAACAGCAGAAAACATTCTAGGTCTCACCTGGTTCATTTCCATTACAAGAAAATTTAGTATCTTCAATCCTATAAAATAATGATCCTGAGATGCCTGAAATGACAGAAGCATAAGCAACAAATTTAGCAAAATGCATCAGGTAACTTGAAACCGAGCAGGGAATTAAAACTCATTATATCGCGGCGTATGAATCATTTACTTACCCTTTTCAGTAAATAAATTTATTTAATTGACACTAATGTTGCGTATTAAAGACATATGATCAAGTTTTAGCATGAACAAGGACCTTTCCATAACAAAAAGAAAAGAGAGGCATTTTCAAAAGTGCAATTCATCACACCAACTTGCTAATCCCTTTGTTCTTTTATAAATGTTGTTTTAGTGAGATATATTATTTATTTTAAAAAAATGGTCGACATTTTCGAGGTAAAATATAGATATATCTTCCTAAATTACCCTGACCTTGTATAATGCATACTTCACTGTACGAGACCATTAACTGGGGAGACATTCTTGTTCATTGGTCGCTTAGACTAAAGATGGGTGGATTGGTGGGGGTCCAACAAATTTAATGGAATAGTAAAAGAGACAAATTTTGGAAAGGTATAATCTTGTGCATTTTGGGGACACCAATGTGGCCTAGTTGTAGAGCACAAGGTTATGGTGGTTGAGATCATGGGTTCAAGTCCCCATTCTTCTTGAAAACAAAGATACACGATTCCTCCTGTGCATTCTCATTTTTTTAAAAAAAACTTGCACATTTTCTTAGTATGTGTGCATGAGGCAAAAACATCATTTGTAAAAGAACAGATGATGTATAAAGAAAATATATAGCAACAGTTATATAAGGTATGTAATAACATGTGGATACTACAACAGTTGTAGAAGGTTTAAAATAGTCTGGAGTGATTCAACAGCTAGAAAAGCATACAAAATACAAAAAACGAAACGATCTTTTCATAAGAGGGTTGAAAGAAAATCTGACAAGCGTATTTAAGTAAATCATTATAAAAGCACACCAGCAATTCTTATATGATTATCAACTGGAAATAGCAATTTCTTGAGTATTACTGGCAGATTTGTAAGGAGGTGCTTTCTTCTCATATGGTTTCAAAAAGACTATGTTGGATGTTAACAGGCCATCAATAATTAAAACAAGCTGGTTTACAATTCATTGTGTTTCAAATGTTCAAAAGTTCTTATGAGTCATTGCATACATTCATTTGCATACACAAATGTTTATTTATGTGGCACAGCTGGTTATCTTTTGAAGGTTACCTAGTTCCAAAGAAAAGGTTTCAGTCACTGAACTGGCTAAGGCTTGTGTGATGATACAAATCCGCTTTAAGCAATAGTAGCTATTTATGGTATAGAGTCTTTCTTAAATATATGACAGGCAATTAGAAAACTACCATCTCAATGCCTACAAAACACAACACACACTTACAAGAGCTAAGAAATCTGTTGCTTCCTTGACAATCTCTCTGAATCTGTCATCATCAAACCATCCAAATTTTGTAATTCGACATGAGAGTTGAATTAGGGACTTAGTCACAAAGTCCTGCAATTTAGGTCCTCTTGCGGCAAGATAGTTCATGACATAATTCCCTTCACACAGATCACATAAAGGTTAGTCTAAAATTAGCAATAAAAGAGACACAAAGGTATGCCCAAAAAAACATTGGTTACAGATAAATAAGTTATGCATTTCAGCTACATTGCAGAAGCAATAAATAATTATCTATTCCAGCTATGTTACAGAAGCATAAAAACTGGAAGGATAAAATGGAAATAAGCAAATTATTTTCTCCAGCAATGTTACAGAAGCGTAAATGTTTTTAAGGACAGAATGGAAATAAGTTGAGAATCAAGGAAACAACAAAACTTATGCACATGGTAACTTACACTGAACATCACTATAAACAAGTTACAACTACTTTGTGTGGTTACATGCTGCATACGACACGCAACTCATATGTGAACAAATAGAAAGAGACATAAATGCCAACATGCCATGCAGATGCAACAGAACAGGAACAACCAAAACTCAACGATATATGATTTCATTCTTATGTTTTCAGAAAAAGAAACATTACGGATATCGAGGCGCAATTGCAAAGATAGGCTGCGGTCAGAGACTTGCTTCAACAAGCTTGTACTGGCCAACATCAAGGCATATGGAGTTGAGGCATTGTCCAATATATATTGGCACTGTGAAATGTAGTCACTGTTCTCCGAGAAGCACTTGAGGGTGGTTGCTGCATGTGCCCGTTCAGCTGAGTCTCTAGAATTGTAAAGTTTTTCACACAAAACCTCTAACTGTGCTAGGCTCTCCATTGAAGACATGAACAAGGAGCTCCAATTTTCCGGTTGACCAAGTATCCAAGGTTAATATGCCACCAGGTTCTGAATTAATATCCACGAATTTGCATGAATGTTCATCACAAGTTTAGAATTAATGCATTAGGTATTCGGTTCAATAGGAAACTTGAAAAGTACCATAAGAGCTTTGAAGCTGAAATATATGATTCTAGCACAGGAAGGATTGTCACAATACATTCATATTACAAGTGAAATGTTTCAACAAAAGAGTTTTCTCATGTACAGTCTTTTCAGTGACGCTTAATCAAAGATTAAGACCCAAGACACAGGAGAAAACAGCTAACAAACTCTTATATCGCCAATACCAGCCACAAGTGAGCCTGGGGTAGAGTGATCTGCAAGAATGGAAATGCCAAACTCAGCGACGGCCAAACCAAAAAAACAATAGCACTACACAGCACAATGACATAATAATCATCGAGCAAGAACTTTCTGCTGCACTTGCTAAGCCATCCTATTCCATGATACACACACATGCACAAACATCTGCGCAGGTACAGCACAACATATAATGACAGAATAATCAACTAAGAAGAGCTACGTGCTGCATTTGCTAAGCCATTCCATTCTATAGAGCACAAACACCGTAAGTATTAACACAACACAACATGGTGACAGGACAACCATGTGACAGTAACTACATGCCGCATTTCTTGGCAATTATATTCTATAAATGCCATATACGCATGCATGCACATCAGCAACTGCATCACAACAATAAAACCTAGTGGTTTCATCCCCTGACTATCAAATCACCCATCAGATTGCATGACAAAAGCGTCCGTACATCAAAAAGCGCTCTATACAAGGATCTAAGCACATCACGAACCATGACAAAGCAAAACCGAAGATCCGATCACCACCAGCGAACCAAACCAAGCTATTATCTAGCCGCAACGACCCCACAAACATCCCGACAGCCTTGAGAGATCCGACGAGCACAGGCACGGCGAGATCCCACGAACCCCGATCCACCCCCGAATTCCGCGGCATTCCGATCCTAAAACACCTAGCCCAGCACCGCAGCGGCCGCCGGCGGCGCCGGCCCGGACCCGATCAGCGGCACCCGCCCGGAACCGAGGCCGAATCGCACAGACTCTACGCGACAGGCAAGCATTGCGGCGCCGCGCATCGCGGCGGCGATCGGGGCGTGCCAGTACCTTTCAATTCCCCCTTGCCCGCGGAATCGGGGGGTCCCTGTCCGGCGGCGGCGGCTAGGTCTAAGGCTGGCGTCTCGGCGTGGGGATCGGAGGCGTGTGCTTTTGGGAGAGGAGACGGGGGTGGTGGGGTGTGGGAGACGGAGATGGGGGAGAGGAGACGGGCGTGTGGCTAAATAGCACGACGCGACGGGGTGGGGTGGGGTGGGGTGGGGGGCAACGATGATGTGCTGTTTGTGTGCTGCGTGCTTGCGGGGAGAACGGGTGATGGGCCGGCCGGGTTGGACTTTGCGTCTGGAGATTTCTCACCTAGGCCACGCACGCCTCCCTTGCTAGGCTATCGTCAGTTACTGCTTTGCTACCACTAATTTCTTTTTCCTTTTTGTTTTGAGAGAAGACACGGCTAGTAATTTAGTATGCAAATTTCCAAACATACTGTACACAGTACTGTTTTCCTTAGGTTACAGTAACATTTTATTTATGCAATGTTCATTGATATACTTAATAGGCCGTCATAGACACGAGCGGATCCACATAGAGCTTAAGAGGTACATGGGACACTAGATCCAAAGTAATTTTGACTTATCAAAACTCACATACACATAGGCATGAACTATGTTGTTTAAGCAAAGTGATTTCACACATATGTGGTAATATGTATGGTAATCTCCCATCAAATCTATCCTAAATCCGCCACTGATCATAAGCTAGCAACACAACAGATTGTAGGTGGCAAGATACATAAAGAGTATCATGTAGAATAGACAAAAATGGAGAAAGTTGGCATGGTATTTTAGTAATTCGGACTAGATGAAGAAAGAAAATGGTGCATTTTAGGAATTCAACCGCCAAAATAGAGAGGATGACTGGGTATTATATGGTATTAATATATCTATCCAAAGTGGAGAACAACATATCATCACTAAAACAAAAGTCGGAGGAGTTCCCAGCCTTCTACCCATGCCATGTCATCCTTTTCGTGAAAACCCCCTGCCTTTTCTGAAATCACATAGAGGTCCTTGGTTCTTGCAAAAAGGTCACTGTCAGGTTTTTTCCGAAACCCCCTCCACTTCACCGAAATTATGTATCCTTTGCAGGATAGCACCCCGCATTTTCCAAAATTACGTATGGGTCCTCGTTTAATTACATAAAGGTCCTCAATTTTTTGCAAAAAAAGGCCTTTGGTTTTCTTAAAATTACACATGTGTTCTCGATTTTTTTTAAAGAAACTTCTCCGCGAATTGCCATCTCTTTTATTTCGGTCCACACGGTAGCTAGCACGGCGTGGTGCCGCGCTTATGCTGCTAGTAGATATCAATTCAAGCAGGATACAAAAACGGATGATGACCAGTATTATTAAAACGGAGATGGGCTAGGTTGGAATTTGCATCTGGAGATTTCTCAGCTAGGGTTCATCATCGCACGCACCCACGCCTCCTGTGTTATGCTACTGATCACTACTGCTATTTCTTTTTAAAAATGATATTAGTATATATTTCTACTCTAAAAATAATAGTATATCTTCCCAGATTTTCTACAAAATTATAAAATCACACTATAATTTTCTTTAGATAAATAATATATGTTTTGTTCGTGCAATATTCATCGGGTACTTAGCCAAGTTCAAACAGAAAAATCTTTTTAACCGCGTAAACAACGTAGCAACAATAATGTAATAGAAACTAAACTCCAAGCAATACGTTCTGTAAGGAGCTGTCTTGCAGAAGAAGGCGGCGAAGAAAGTTGGCACCATATTTTAAGAATATGCCCATGCCAAAATAGATATAATTGTTGGGTACTTTGAGTCATTAAAATGGAAACTTAATGAAATTTTTTTTAAAAAAAACATCATTTTAATTTACAAGCTTTTTCTCCCTGATGAGGTGGTGCGAGAAATTTCAGCTTAACAACCTAAAAATATCTATTTTCAATTACCATTGTATTAGTGGTAACAAAGAATGGAATATATATATATATTTATTTAACTTGGAGTTAGCCTTCTAGGTAGCTTGCAGTACAATTTATTCAAAACAAAACATGTTCAATTTTTTACAGGAAGTGTTATTGCATAATGTGAATTCATTGAGTAAATTAAGGGCGTAATTATTGCAACTTACCCACCCCCATCCTTACTTCAACAAGAAAAGAGGCTGAGTAGATGTATTATGCTATTTAATATGGTAATGTATGGTTCATTGTCATTATTTTTTATATTTTGTACCTCATTAGTCTATCCATATAATGGATTTGGACTTATATTGCGAAATAGAGTGAGTATTATAATCAGGATACAATTTGTGTTCCAAGAAATTATTATGTTTTTGTTTCATGCACCATCAAAAATTTACAATCATATGGGACATCGTCTGAAACAAATAAAAAAGACAAGGTTCAGGAAAATATATGAAAACTTTTTCATAGTTTTATATTTTTTAATGTCCCTAACCACATTTGTCCCCAAAAGTTTGCAGTACAATTTTCGTAGCAACCTGAGGTGGACAGGCCGCCTGATGGAGTTCAACACATCCCCCTCGGTGCCTCTGGACCGCGACGATGAACGGCGGGCGCAGAGGCTGGTGGGGTCACGCTCCACTTTAACATGCGGGACTTCGCTGAGGAGTACTTGATGTAAGGCGTGGCCCCGCTTGCCCGACAATGGCAGGTCCAACCCGGGCCCGCCCGCCCTGACGAGATTAGTCCATCGGTGGTTTCGCTACTGAGGCCCATCGATCCCCGTGAGTTTCTGAACCGACGTTGCACACAAAATAGTCGTTAAGTTTTTTTTACCCTTTTTACTGGCAGAACTCCTGATTGAGGACGTAAAACGTGCAACGACCGTGTTCCTTGGGCCGTATGTGGCCAAGGAACACAGCCTTCGGGAGACCGTCACAGCAAACGTCGGGCGGGTGAACCGTGTGTGCGAAGCTCTGGGCATCCCGATGCTGGAGCGTGCCGTGCCGATCGCTGGGCAGAGTCGCCCTCGAGACGATGACGATAAGGGGGAGGCCTCTCCCACTCGCCGAAGGGCCCGGTCGCCCGCCACCCGACAAAGCCCAGCGGCCGCCCTTCCTGAAGAACCTACCAGAGCCAAAGCCACGATAGTCATTGGCTCTGACCTGGTGGAGTATGCCAACTCTGACCTAGAGGCGGAGGCGGTTCACGAAGCGCTTGGCGACAAGGGGCCCGTGAGCGACATGGGCAACCGAGAGCACGAACACCCTGGCCTTGATGCGGATGTCGGCGAAGGCGAAGCTTCGTCGCCTGCGTCGGCCACGGGGGCCGGCGATGCGCCCTCGGAGGCACCGAGCGCAAAGCGCGTTTGGACAAGTTCGCCAGCGGGAATGGCGGAACATTTCGAGGTGGCGGTGGCGGCGATGTCGGAGTCGGACTCCGAAGCAGAAGCCGCAGGGCCTGAAGTGGAATCCGCCGCACAACACATGGGTGGCGCCCCCGCGGTTCGCTCGAAGGCGGGCTGGACATCGCGATGATCTTCACCGATTCACGATGAAGGTAGGAACAATTCATTCTCTCCTCATGACTTCCCGAAGCTTTCTCCCATCGGCTCGCTGATACCATCGTCGACGTCAGCTGGGACATAGTCTCCGGGCGCGCGGACAATGCTCCAGCAACGTGAGTGGCCACGAAGGGTCCGGCGTGCCCGCCATGGATGTAACTCTACCCCCACTGCCGTGGAAGCCAACGGCATGGAGACTCGACGCCTGATAGTGTTCGATTTTGTGCCTCGACCAGAGACGCTACAAGCACTTCAGGGGCCCGCGGACTGTGCGGACACTTGGACCGACGTGCGCTATCGTCGTGCGGCCCAGTGCTCCTGGAAAGCATGCTGGAGGCCACAGAGATAAGGGTAAGTACGCCCACTCTTCGATAACATTTGTCGTTCTGGGACTTTGCTGACGATTGCACTATGTAGGCCCTTGCTCTCACCCGCGCTTTATAGGAGGCCAGGGCTCACAAACGAGGCGGGCTAGAGGACCGACTCTGCGTCGCCGAAGAGACCCATGCTGCGTGCGCCTCCAAGGACGAGCGCATCTGCTTCCTCAAGACAGAGGGTGCGAAGGCGATCGCGGAAGCTTAGACACTTGCGGAATGGACCCAGTGGCTAGCCTCCGAAGAGTGTGAGAGGGACTCGGCATTGGGCAACGCATCGGTGGCAGCCTAGAACTCCATGGAGGCTTTGGAGAGCACCCTCTCCGACCTCTCCGTGACAGTGTCACCTCGCACCTTCGGTCCCGAGGATCTATCAAGCACTTGCCTCGGCCTTGATGCTCAGTGTTGTGCGCTCGTTTGGCAACCACTGTTCGATGGTGACAACGCGCATCATCCTCGCCCTGCTCCACCACCGGGGGTGCCTTCACGTCGGCGGCTGGTGTTCTTGTCTTCGTTGAAGGTCACCTCCAACAAGATTTGTCCTAGTGCGACAACCGGTCGTCCCCTAAAGCCCTGGAGGGTTATTCTAGGCGGTTGTAGCCTACTACGTGGGAGGCCTATTCGGTCGAAGGCTTCCACAAATAAGAGGTCTACGGAGCTACCATTGTTCATTAGAACCCTTTGCACGTCGCAATCGGCAATGTCGGCTGTGATTACCAGGGGGTCCTGGTGGGGGAAGTCTACTCTGGCTGCGTCCTCTGGACTGAAGACAATGTCGACTTGAGCCCACTTTGGTGCTCGCTGCGCAGGGTAGGCGGCGACGTGGTGGATGCAGCGCGCGTACGCTCGTCGCTGTTACTTAGAGGGGAATGTCAGGGATGACCCTCTCGTGATGGTGCTTATCACCCTACGGGGGGCTGCTTTGGGACATCGCCTTGCTCCATCTGCAACAACTGCGTCCAGAAGTTTGATCACCACTCCCCGTGGGTTGGTCAGTGCATTGGGCTGGTGAGTCTTACTTCATGCAGGCCAGAGATAGCCTGAATCTTCCCCATGAACTGGGACTGTAATTCAGAAATGGTTTTGGTTATGATGTGATTTGAGTCTTTTTCGCATCTTGCGCATCCCAATTACCGGTTCTTCTTCCTGTTCATCTCGACGTCGACCTTCCTTTGCTTCTACGTCTTCGCGCTGTCCTGGCTGAACATCGCCGTCCAGAGGAAGAACTACGGCGGCTTCCTGCTGAGATCCATGACCGGCGAGGTGCTGTCCCTCGTGCTGATCGTGTATACCTTCATCTCGGTGTGGTTCGTCGGCGGGCTCACCGTGTTCCACCTCTACCTCATGAGCACGAATCAGGTAGCCAGCTAGCCTGTCCATTGCAACATTGTCAGAGACATCCATCTCTGAATTTGTTAGAACTACTGAAGTTGTTCAGAAATGGAGTTCACTGGTGCAACGCTTCTCTAAGACCACGTACGAGAACTTCAGGTACAGGTGCGACAAGAAGGAGAACCCGTACAACAGGGGCGCGCTCGCAAACATAGCCGAAGTGTTATTTACGCGGATGCCGCCGTCGATGAACAATTTCCAGTCATGGGTGGCGCCGGAGGAGGAGGCATACGACGGCCGGCCGCTTTCCTCGAGGACCGGCGTTGATCTTGTCGGCTCAAACGAGAAGATCGACCTGGAGATGGGGAGCAAAGGCGCGTACAACCCCGGCGTCCCAGCAATCTTGCAGGGGGTGGATCTCAGCGAGATGGAGAAGATGAACAATGTCAGCGTGCATATCAAGGATCGGCGAGCGCCGCCGGAGGCGCCTGATCCGTTCATGATCCCGGCGGTCCAGAAGCACGACGAGGGTTGCAAAAGGGGCAGGAGGAGCTGGTCCAATTGTACGTGACCAAGATGCCGAGAGCGCAGCTGCAATGGAAATTCAGAATGGTGATCATGCATGAGGTAATTGCAATATTTTGTCGGGCATTTATGGTATTCAGTGCAGTATTTTGTGTTAGGTAAACAACCATTATGTTAACGAGCCATTATAAATAATTTTAATCAAGCTAGACACATGCATATACTTCCCTATTATAGCAAGGGGGATGCACGAGCGGAGAGCCCGCCACATCGGCCGCGCGTGCGCTCCGCCCGCCGCGTAGGGGGCGAATTTGCGTACGGTCGGGGGAGGCAATTTTGCAAAAAAATCCTCCGTTTTTCTGAAATTACGTAAAGGTCATTTTTCCTCGCGAAAAGGTCCCTGACATGTTTTTAATACGTTTTTTTGCGAAAACACCCCTCCACTTCACCGAAATTTTGTGTACTTTGCAGGATTGCGCCCCGCGTTTTCTAAATTACGTATGGGTCCTCATTTAGTTACGTACAGGCCCTCGCTTTTTTACGGAAAAAACCTTTGGCTTTTTCGAAAATACACATGTGCCCTCATTTTTTTAAAAAAATCCTCCCAAATTATCGTATCTTTTACTTTGGTACACATGATAGCTGACGCGGCGTGGCGCCGCGCCTATGAGGCTAGTACATCTTATTGTAGCTAGCTTGTACGCTTAACAGTACATGACAGCTATATTTAGAAGGCCTTAATTTTTTTATACGTACGATGGAACTACTAGTGTATATTATGTAGCGTGTGGACGGTGATTATTTTTCTTTTGCACAACTCTCGACGTCAGATGGTGCTGGCCGAGCGCACGGAAATCTCGGAGAGCACGGTCGTTGCGAGGCATTTCGCGGTTTACAAAAAAGGGTGGAGAGTAGATTTTTTTAAAACTCCAAAAATACCGTGTTTGGGATACTAATGGTTTTTTAACCACAGTTTCTGTCTCATCTAAACACCTCAAAGTTGTTGATACTACAATATCTTTTAAAAACTATGGTATTACCTAAAAACTCCAAAATACTACGGATCCAAACTGCCCCAAAGTGTTTGGATGTAACATAGGCTGTATTATACATCCCCTTTAATACCACATTGCCGGTTTATATTGAGTTTCCACTAGCATATAATGTCTATTGGCCTAAATTATAGCATTTCCAGATTAACTCTTTTAGGTGAAGCGATGATGAAAGCCCAAGTGAGGTCTACGCAAGCGTGTCTGTCTCATGGGTGCCCAAGATGATGGCTTGTGTCTGGGCATTTCACGCTGCCGAGGGCGGCCCTCCTTTAAGGGAGGAATGTAATGCGCTAATCTTTAGTACAACATTGATGGTTTATATTGAGTTCCACTAGTATATAATGTAGGTTGGACTAAATCGTGGTACTTCCGGATTAACATTTTTAGGCAAAACAAGAACAAAAACGCAAGTGATGTGCTATTCATGCGTATCCACTTCATGGGTGGGCTTGCTTTTAGCGAATTTTAGGGCGCATGGCATTACATTAATTTTTCCTTTTTCCTTGAAATTATATTTTTTTCGTTTCCATTTCGTGGGAAGCAATTCCAACCATAAATATGCAAAATATCTCATATTTGTTTTCTAACATTTCGATGACACTGGCCTCTGGGTACTAATAATATTTCCAACAAAACGCTGATATGTTTATGTGGAGCTGCACATATTTCTTTCTGGACCAAGTTGATGTATATTGTTTTTCATTTCCTTTTTGCCAAGAGCCCGAAACTAATCTGCTAGGGATATTCATGGTCAGACACTTGGCTTCATCCTGGCCAATAGCTCACATTGGTTTTTCTTGAAAAAAAAGAAAAGGCCGCCCCACCAATACCCTTTTATTGTATTTTTCTGGAGGAAAAAAGAGATTTATTGATTGTCCATACAACCAATACGCACCTCTCGTTTCTCTCATTTCCAAAACCCACATTTCACTCCTTTCATCGAACCATAAACAAGGGCCCTGTTTGGATACGCTTAAAATCCGATTCTAGGTAGAATTAAGCGAGAATCCCACCCAAACACTTTGATTATTTTTCGATTCTTTCAACCGCCGCGGTGGGAAAAATCAGCATTTGCACTGAGAATCCAAAATCTTGTACCGCAAGCCCCATCAGGATTATTCAGATTATTCAGATCGCAGATTCTTCATATCGTGACTTATCAGAAAATCTTGATCAAATTAAAATCGATTCTCAGATAAGCGTATCCAAATAGGGCCAAGGTAGCTCTCGTTAGCTTGCTAGCAGGGCATATATGGCATACCATGTTTTTAGTTACTCCTTAGTCCTTTTCCCGTGAGGAAAACGAATGATGTCCTTCTTTACCTGTAGAGTAACACGACTGGATCAATAAAATGATTATTACACACAACACCTCAACCAGCACTAAATAGTCAGTACTCGATTTCAGGCCACGGTTCAAGTCCCACTGTACTGCGCCTTAGATGAGTTTAGAGTCTAGTATTCGTGGGTTTTCGTGATTTAGGTGCTATTTTAAATGACTTTTGGTTTTTAGTAGTTAAAAGATGTTTTAAATGTATTAATTTCTTAATATAGTTTTTTTAATTGTCCGTAGAGATATAACTACCTTTTCATTTTTGTTTAACTGAATGTTCCAGGTAAAAACTAACAGTGTTACAGTGCTAACTTCGGCTCTGTTCCAAAGTATTGTGGATTTTGGCTGAAATGATACTGTAATGGCTGTTAATTTTTTCTAAAATATTCAATTAAAGGGAAATAAAAAAAATAAAAACACCATTATATCTCCATAAATAATGCAAAAAAATGCTTTAAGAAGCAAACGTGTTTCAAACAGCTTTGCCTGCAGAAAACCAATAGCTAGAAGTTATTGTTCTTTGGAACGGAACCTTCAACCAAAACTTATCAACAAAAACCGTTTCAAACGGGGCTTAATCATGTCTTTTTCACTGATAAACTGTGGTACCAACTCTACAAAGGTAGTGCTCAAAAGGGCTTATAAGCCTAGACTTCTAACTTTTTTATACTATAGCAGTTGAAAATACACTGTAACCACTGTTCGCTTTTTCTGTATAATTAAATTTAAAAAAGAAAAAAGTTATACCATCACGAATAATGCAAAACGGATAAGGATAAAAAGAAAAGACAAATAAAATTAAAAAAGTAAAATAAATAGTGAAATTAAAAAGTCTGAAGTTGAAACCGTTTGAAGCGGGACAAAATCCAATAAGCAGATCAAGAGAGCCTCGAAAAAAAAAATAGATTGCAGGATGGCAAAACAATGAAAAGAACAAGGAAACGGGCATGCGGTTAGATTGGGCTCGGCTACACATGGCGCGCGCCCATTAGAAGCCGTGGATTACACCTCATCGCCACTTATCTTATCACACCACCCCTCTCTCTTTCTCCTTCCCTTCCATCCGTGAGTGTGAGCACGAGCAGCACATACCCCGCCCCCCTCCCCTCACCCAAACTCTTCGCTCCCCTCGCGCGCTCTCCCGCCTCGCCGATGGCCTCCGCCATGGAGCTCTCCCTCCTCAACCCCGCAATGCACCACCACCACGTCCTCGGCGCGAAGCCGCTGTCCTCCGGCCTCCCTCTCGCCCGGCGGTCGGTCCGCTTCCGCGTGTTGGCCTCCACCGCGGCGCCGCCTGCTGCGAAGCCGGGGTCGCCCAAGAAGCGGGGCAAGACGGAGATCCAGGAGACGCTGCTCACGCCGCGGTTCTACACCACCGACTTCGACGAGATGGAGCGCCTCTTCAACGCCGAGATCAACAAGCAGCTCAACCAGGCCGAGTTCGCGGCGCTGCTGCAGGAGTTCAAGACGGACTACAACCAGACCCACTTCGTCCGCAACCCCGAGTTCAAGGCCGCCGCCGACAAGATGGAGGGCCCGCTCCGTCAGATATTCGTCGAGTTCCTCGAGCGCTCCTGCACCGCCGAGTTCTCCGGGTTCCTCCTCTACAAGGAGCTCGGGCGCAGGCTCAAGGTTCGTCCAATTCCATCTTTTTTGCTTTTGCTCTTAGGCGTTTCCGCGAGCACCTGGTGGGCGCGTGCTCATCTCGCGTTTCTTTGCAGAAAACCAACCCGGTGGTGGCCGAGATCTTCTCGCTCATGTCCAGGGACGAGGCCCGGCACGCTGGGTACGTACCACGCTCTTATCCCCCATCGTACAATGTGATTGGCCGCAATTATAAGCCACATATACTGTAGTATGATCAGAAATGTCTGCTTTTCTAATAAAATTTTAAGCTTTAATTTTGGGCTAGATGGTTGTTGCTTCCAATTCAACTCAATTTGGCAAGAAATTCAACTAAGCAGTCCTCATGATTTGTGATGTATAGGTTCTTGAACAAGGGGCTGTCTGATTTCAACTTGGCGCTGGATCTTGGGTTCTTGACCAAGGCTAGGAAGTACACCTTCTTCAAGCCCAAGTTCATCTTCTACGCCACCTACCTGTCGGAGAAGATTGGGTACTGGAGGTACATCACCATCTTCAGGCACCTCAAGGCCAACCCACAGTACCAGGTGTACCCTATCTTCAAGTACTTTGAGAACTGGTGCCAGGACGAGAACCGCCACGGCGACTTCTTCTCCGCGCTGCTCAAGGCTCAGCCGCAGTTCCTCAATGACTGGAAGGCCAAGCTCTGGTCACGCTTCTTCTGCCTCTCGGTAATCTCGTGCTATTCCATTGTTTGCATGGACTAATTCACTGAAGGTTGTTATGCCCCTCTTCTAACAGTTGTGTGCATGGGACCTTTTACAGGTGTATGTGACCATGTACCTAAATGACTGCCAACGTACTACATTCTACGAGGGGCTTGGTTTGAACACCAAAGAATTCGACATGCATGTGATCATTGAGGTAAAAAAAGCACCGCCTTTTCTTGTTCGTACAGTCAATTCTGTATCCTAGTTGCTTCTTTACAGTGGTTCAGATGGTTTTTGAAACATGACAATAATGCTCTTTGTACAATAACCAGAACCCATATGGAGCTTGATAGATTGTTTATATGCTTATGAGAATATTTAAACTTTGATGTAAACTGAGGACACTCTTGATGATACAATGGGTGCATCTCTCTGCAGACCAACCGCACAACAGCAAGGATCTTCCCCGCTGTTCTGGACGTCGAGAACCCTGAATTCAAGAGGAAGCTAGACAGGATGGTAGAGATCAACAAGAAGATCATTGCTGCAGGAGAGTCTGACGACATCCCCCTGGTGAAGAACCTGAAGAGGATTCCTCTTGTTGCCGCACTGGTGTCTGAGATCATCGCCGCGTACCTCATGCCCCCGATTGAGTCTGGCTCTGTTGATTTTGCTGAATTTGAGCCCCAGCTCGTTTACTGATTTTGTAGAAAGATATATCTCCACCTTTTTCTTCCAAAAGACATGATGGTGCATTCTCCTTGAGGGGCTTTGAATGATGAGATGATGGATGGTTAACAGGATCTGCATCCTCCTGTGTTCATTTGTAAAGTATTGAGACTTAAACAATGTAAGACTTGGCAAGTTTTTGTTATGACATCTCCATGTAAGTGGCATTGAACTGCGTCAGAGTGGGTCTTCCAGTTTTCCAACAGATGGAGAAGTATCTGAAGTTGTCGTGTTGATATTTGATTAGTCAATAGCATCCAAATTTTTAGTTATGTTACGTATCACATATGGCATGTTGTTAGGTCTTGGTGAAGACGAACAATGGCCTCAACATCTTTTATTCAAGTAAATGTACATCTGAAATTAAATAATGAATCGTCGTTCTCTAAATAAGTCCTTGCATATATAAAACACAAATGGTACTTGATTGAAAATTTTATAGTTTTTATTGAAAATTTTGAATTTTAGCTGTTTGCAACAGAGATTACGGAGAGAGATATTCGTTTGCGATTTTGGTTGATACAGATGTTGGGCTTTTAACGTGTACTACAATTAACTTGTAGACCCTATCTTGAAAAAATAATCTGTTTGAAAGTTAGGTACTATAGTAAAAACTAAAAGCCACTTTTAGAAGTTGTAAATAACAGGGCCATAACTTGCCATATTTTGAGTTAGGCGAGTTTGACTTGTATAGCATAGTGTTTGGTTCACTGTTGTAACTTATAGTGTGCCACACTTTCTTAGCCATATGTCTCACATCCTACATACATATATTAACCAAGTTTTGCCACACTTATGGCTAAGAAATTTTGCATCACAACTGTAGCATGCCATACTTTTGTCACAAAAATTTTGGCAAAGGTTTCCAACCAAATAGACCCTGAGTCGCTTATCTAATTAGCAGTCGCTTCGGTAAAAACAGTAAACTCTACAAAGCTTTTAAGAGAAAACTAGTTAGAGACATGTGCGCTGCAACGAAATCATAAAAATAATGAGACAGAACTTACTGTCTGGCCAACTTCACACGAGAGCAAGCGACAGAGAGAAGAGTGGCCAGAATGCGCGAGAAGATGAAAAAAATGAAGGAGGTGGACGGTTGTATCCTGATAGAGAGGAGGAGAGAGACGGATGATCCAGATCAAATAGGATGACTAAGAAGAGAGAAGGAATAATGGACCAACCACCAACTCATACTTTTGTAATAGTAAAGATGAGTTAAGAGTAGATTGTTTGTAGGCCAATCTAAGATATATTGAAGCGAGGTATATATACGGCGACTCTTGAGCTGAGATTGAGCATATTCTCTCCTTACGACCCTTGGGCTGAGATTGAGCATATTCTCGCCCAGTCGCCCTTCACCCAGATATTGACTATTGTTCCATAATTTCTGTCTTCCTAACTACACACCTATCAACAACTGTTGCCTTAGTGTTCGCATCATACGCTAGGCTTGTTATTGTCATCACCGTATATGGCACTGATGCCAGTGTCTCGGCATCCTCGGTTGACTTCGCTTCAAACATCTTCCCATTTCCATCATTGATCATTGGTGACCACCGTCTCTATCGGCACCAACGTTCGCTCTTCACTCTCGTTCCTAATTCCTCCCTCCACTAACCCACCGTCAACAGCCTAAACACCATTGTCATCTCATTGCCTTGCAAGCAAACCTACTTCTTGAAGTATAAAATCGAGAGAAAACGGTGAATACATAACAGGATGTTTATGCATCACCTTTTTGTTGTCTGTCCTTGCCAAGGTTTTGGATTTCATTTTTAACACATTTCTGCCACCTAGCCGGTAGTGGTTTCTACCAACGGTTGGACACCCTCCAAAATGTTTAATTACTACAAATTTGAATCTAACTTTTGTCAGCAGCAACAACCTCCCAAGAACATGCTTTCGCCCATAATTTGTTTCCTTTCAAAAGTTTGATTTGGTATACGTTTCTTTACTTATGAATTCTCGTTGTATATTGTTTCTTGTTTAGTGAATATGCACGCCATAAACAATAGAAAAAAAATCATGCATGACAATTCCTTCACTATATGAATTATGAAGTAGGCTCACACCACAATTAATGAAAATGCTACACAACAGCTCCTTCACATGTATGGTGTGTTTACAATTTTTAGATGCACCACTACTCATCTACGTAGTACTCTTCTTGGGTGTACAACCTTGTAACTTACTTGGAATAAAATGTAAGTTATACATAAGACATGCAGAAAGAGGATAGGGGCTAGGGGTATCATATGTTGCCACGCGATCCCAGACCTATACTAGACCTAGGGTCTGTTCTTTTCGGCTGCGGCTTGTGATTTTTGGACTGTTTGTACGAGAGATTACAAAGTAAAAAAACTCACATGTGGTTTTTGCCGATATAAATGAAGTCAGTAAAGTATGTACTACAATTAACTAGTAGGCCCTATTTTGAAAAAATATTCCGCTTAAAAGTTAGTTACTGTAGAAAAGCCGAAAAACAGCTTTTATAGCTGAAAAGAATAGAGCCCTAATTAGGCCCAGTATAGTTGGCCCGAATAAGTTATCGTACTGTGCCATATCGGCCCACGTGTCTACCTTTCAACCCAGGCATGGCACGAAGAGGGGTCGGGCTGTGCCGGGCACACTTAGCCTAATGGTCACAAGTAATTTTACTACTACTCGCAAATAATTTTACTGTCAAATCACCTGTCCGCGCTCAGAATAGTACAATAACCCTAACACAAGTATTTTTACGACTATCCGCATTCATTTTTATTGCACTCTTTTGAGCAAACCTAATCTCCTAGAAGGGTTTAGTGGTAAATGATGTGCCGTGCCTCAACACGGTGTTGTGCATGGCGTGCCGGATCGGCCTACCGTGCCAATGTGCCGCCCAAGCATGACACGCCTGATCAGACCAAGCCAACATGACTCCTTTACTGTTTGTGTTGTGCTGCGCTTGGGCCGAGCAATAGTACTGTGCCTCGGGGCCGGTATAGTTGGTTTGGCCAGGTCTAGCATACCCCAATAGGCATCTCGGTCCTGTCCATGCTAGCTCTGGTAGGGAACACCCCAGCCACAATAGGGGTAAAAAATGTTGATCAAACAAAGTCAAGTAATGTAACACAAAAAAATTTAATCATTAAATTATACTATTTTAGATATATTCCTAAGTTAGTTTTCTACTGATTAATATATAATTAGATATATAAAAATAATATCCATACATGTTGCAAAATGACAACAAATCTATAAAAATATTTACATATAACATAAGGGGCAACAAGTGGTAAGTATTCTATATCCGCATAAATAGACAGAAAGAAAGAAAAATGTGTATAAAGAATAACTTTTCAGTGCAAATAACAACAAATCTATATTTGTTTTTATACGAGGGAATTGCCTCGATGTGCCACCCGTGGAACAAACCTGGGTCGGCTGGTTGGCGCTCTCCGTCTCTCCCGCGAAAACACATTCAGCCCTCAATCGCGACACGTATAACGAACCTGAGTTGGTTGTTTGGCTCTCTCGGTCTCTCTCGCTAAAACGCGTTCGACCCTCAATTTAAATCTAACGTTTAACATTACATAATTCAGCCGGTGTATCAAATCCAAGTAGTGTTTATGTGCCTTCGGATGGGCTTTTTTTTACAGTAGCTTCGGTTTTTGGTATATGATTTTGGAATTATGGATGTTTGCAAGAGATAGTATAAAGAGGGAAAAAAGTTACATGTAGGGGCGAAGCCAGTGGGGAGGCTTAGTAAGGCTCGAGCCTCACCTCCGCGCGCGGCACCCCAATCCCCATCCATTCCAAGCCTATGAGACATCCAGAACACCTAAAGAAACCCTAACCTCCAACCCCAGCTTGCCACTTCACCGGCCACCGCCAAATGCTTCGAACCGAGCCCCGAGCCCCGATCCGGCGATGAGGCGATCTGCCGCCGCTGCGCGCGCCGCTTACGCGCGCCTACCTCCGGCCGCCGCCGCGCTGCGCTGCAAGACGCGCCGCCACCGCCGCCGCCGCTTTTGTGGACGGCGGACTGCGGCGGCGCGGCCGCGCTCCGCCGTGGCTCTCCTCCGCCGCTGCCACGCAGCGCGACCGTGGTCCGCCACCGCCGCCGCGCGCGCGCCGCTTGCCGCGACCGCAGCCTCGCCCGCGAGCACAGCAGGAGGCGGCCAGCGGAGCTCGCGTCTGAGTCTCAGCGCAATGCAAGGAGCAAAGTAGTAGAGAGGCGAGTCGCGAGAGAGAGCCGTCGCAGCTGAGCAATGAGGCGAGAAAACCGAGCGGGAGTGCGAGACGGCAAGCAGCGCAGGTAAGTAGGTAACGAATAATTGAGGCCGTGACTCGTGAGAGATAATTGGAAATTTGCCATCGCTATCAGTGGGTTTCGCAAATTTGACATCTTTTTTGTAGACTTCGCAAAATTGCCATTCAAGACATGTGTTTCTTGTATTCTCGCCATTCTATCTTTTCTTTATTCTCTCTCCAAATTAGCCACTAAAATACCAATTTTGCCCTTGGCTAATTAACCGAGATCTCCTAATTAACCTGTTACGTGATTCCCACGTGAGCATCGAAACACTCAGACGCGAACGCCCCGAGTCCAAACGCCCTCGAGTCCAAACGCCCTCGCACTGCACGCATCGCCGGCGCCAGATCCCATGGAGCATCGCCGGCGCCGGATCGCCCTCTCGGCCGACGCAGTCTGGCGAAGCGATGAGGCGCCGCCATCGCCGACGCTGCTGCGTGGTTCGACGCCGCCACGCCCTACGCGGCGCCGCCGACCGCCGCCGCCGCCGACGCGCGCGCGCCGATCGTCACCTGCCTGCGCCCGACGCGGCGCCGCCGACCGTCGCCCGCCGCGCCCAATGCACCGATGCCGCCGCGCGCTAACGCCCGCAGACGTGCCGCCACCACCCGACGCACCATCGCCGCCGCGCCCCAGGCTGCTCGACGCGCCGACGCCGTCCGACGCGATCGACATTGTGAGGACCATGCTTCCCACGTGTCTCAACCGGCCGTTACATGACGCGACGACTTCAGCCATGGTGCCCCACGTGAATGTGTATTTCGATGCTCGCCGCCGCACTCGCACACGATTTACTCCGCCATGCGTTGTATTGTTCTCATACGCATCGCATATGAGATGCACATATATCATTATGCACCTTAGTGATTAACATCAATCGGTTGCCAATTAGAAGTATTGTTCGCAAGTCTCGCCAATTAGTGTCACATCTATTACATAACTTCTATCATTAGTGATTAATATCTACTGGTTGTATTTGTTTTAGGTCTGATTTGGAGCTTGCAGAACATATCCCACGAGTCGATTGGGATGCTTACAGATCATAGAGACACATGATGAGGAAGGAAGAATTGAACTTTTAAGTGAGGATCAGATATATATGCTTTTAGGCTTGAGAGATGAGGATAGAGGAAAGGTGGCTGCATCAAATGATCCTAGAATGGTTGAGCAGAATGTTGATAATGATGGTGCTGCCATTCCTATTAGTGATGCCATACCAAGTGAATTTGTGATTTCGTATGATGAGGACCATGCAAAATGGATGTTGGCACTATGTACCCATCAATGGACTAATTCAGATGGCGTCATGCAATTTGCCATCAATGAGGAGTTTGCTCTAGGGACAGAGAAGTCGATAAGAAGAGATTTAGAGGCTTCGCAAGTCCGGTGATGATTGCCCTTGGAAGATACATGCCAAAGAAACATAAAGGTCAAAGCAACTGTAGAGGTGAATATAGCTAACTATCTAATTCCCTACTTGTGTCGTTTTCATAATTTTATCTAATTCTCATTACTTGTGTAATTTGCAGGTCACAGTTTTAACTGATCACCATACCTGTGTTTCTACAATGAGGGTGAAAACTATAACACCATCTAATAATTGGGTAGCAAGCAAGGTCGTGAGTATCCTCGTGATTCTCCCAACATGGGTGCTAAAGAATTGCAGGACAAGTTGCGAAAGAACACTCTGTCACAATTGCATATGATACGGTATGGAGGGTAAAGAAAAGCTCTTGCGGAGGTTTATGGTAAATGGGAAGAGAGTTTCGAGTGCATTGCTCGGATGGAAGGTCGAGGTATCAAGAGGTCACTGGAAGTGTTGTGGAGATTAAAGTACTTGAAGTGGATGGTAATGTATATTTCCATCGTTTTTTCAGGCTCTTAAACCATGCATTGATGGTTTTTGGAAGGATGTAGGCCTTATTTGAGCATAGATTCTACAAAGACTTAATGGAAGGTGGAATGGCCATTTAGCCTCAAAACAGAGCAGTTGATGGTCACAATTGGATGTACCCACTTGCTTATGGGTTCATAGCTTTTGAAATGAAGACAACTGGACTTGGTTTATGAATCAACTAAAGAAGGCAATAGGTGATCCTCCTCTCCTGCAGCAGCAGCAGATGCATGCAAGGGCTTAGAGAATGCAATGAAGAATGTGTTTCCAAATGTAGAGCAAAGAGAATGCTTTCTTCATCTTATGAAAAATTTTCAGAAAAAGTTCAGAGGGTTCGTCAGGATGTATCCTGCAGCGAGGGCTTATAGGGAAGACATATTCATAGAGCATATGGCAGCAATTCTTGTTGAATCAGATGAAGTGTTGAAATGGTTAAATGATTACCATAAGCTCAAGTGGTATAGGTGTGTCTTTAATCCGAAATCAAGTGTGACTACATCACTAATAATATAGCAGAGGTTTTCAATAATCGGATACGGACATTAAGAACTTACCTGCTGTTGAACTTGCCGATAAGGTTAGAGAGATGATCATGAAATTGTGGAACAAGAGAAGAAGTATTGGAGATAGACTACCGGTTGGAAGGATACTTCCAGGTATTATGGTTCAGTTAAAGGCAAATACTAGAGGATTGGGACACTTGAAAATTGTGGCATCTGCTAATTGGAGTGCAGAGGTTTGGGACACTAGCAAGAAAAGTGAAAGGCATATTGTGAAGTTGAATCAAAGGACTTGTACTTGTCTTGAATGGCAGCACACTGGTAAGCCATGTCAACATGTATTGGCCTTTGTAACCACACAGCGGGGAGTTGACCTTGAACAATTTGTGCATGAGTACTACTCGGTGGATAGATTCAAGGTCGCTTATGGTAGAGAGATTGAGCCAATGACAGACAAATCACAATGGCCACATGTGGAGTGCCATTTGTTGTTGGTGCACCTCTTGCTAAAGGAAATAGAGGAAGACGAAGAAAACTTAGGATTAAAGGATGCCTTGAAGGTGGCCACAAGAAGAAAGGAGCCAATGAAGGTAGCAATGAAGGTGGCAATGATGGTGAAGGTGGCAATGTTAATGCTAAGGGAAAGAAAATGATTAGAGGCCCACCACTTGCAAGAGATGTGGTGAAAAGGGTCATAGGCAAGCTAGTTCCAAGTGCCCACTCAATGGGACAAAAAAAAAGAGGTAAGTATTGTTTTCATTCAAGTATTGAATTACCATGTCATGCTGAATTTTATTTTATTTTTCTACTTATAGAAAGAGGCACCTAGAAAGAACAAGATAAAAGCTAAGCTGTGAACTTAGCACTCCACAAAGGCCAACTAGAGAACAAATACTACAGGATAGTCCAGCAGGATGACTAGAAGGTAAAAATCTGAAATTTGATGTACAAATCTGAAACTAAAAGATTTATCTAATTTTCATAACACATATATCTGCAATCGCCTTGCTTTCTTGTTGGGAGAGGCGTTCTTCACAAACCTCCACCGCTACTCCCGAGAGGATGCCTACTGCAGCTACATCAAAGAAGATAACTCCAAAGAGAAAGCTACATATTGATGAATGATATTTTGTGACGTGGCGACTTTATTTTGTGAGAAGTGAACTCGAATTTATTTGCTCGAGATGTTTTCTATTTGTGAGATGAACTCGCTTTATTCTCAATTTATGGATCCGTGAGATGAACCATGAATTCTCAATTTATCGACGTGTGGCTTATCATGTTTGATGTTTCGCAAATGCCCAGATTACTGCGTGACAATTTCCAATCGCCGCAGAGCCTATTCACAAAGAAGAAAAAATGTTTTGCACAGAAGAGTATTTTCGAGTTTATGAAATAGATATCATTTTACTGCATAACAACCATAACAAGAATTGATTTTACCAAACATGTCGCAAGCATTTTACAGCTTTACATTCATCTTAATTCTATAGAGTTATGAATCGAACGACCAATTTTATTTCAAAGCTAGCCTCAAGATGTTGAAAGTGAAATCGGCTTTGTAGTACATGAGCCATTTCAGCTTTTAAACACACAACCTTTGATTACAAGCGTTGGAGTGTTAATTCTCAAGCTCACCATAATCTCCTACTAAGCAAAGAAGCATGCCTTCCTCTACTACTAGTGCTTGCCCTTGAGTTCTTGACATGCACCGCCACCACCGTTATGAATTTTTTTACTTGTGCAAGCTATCAGAACACACCACTTTAGACCGACCAACTCATGAATGCCTCGTAATCAACACACATGCTACAAACTCGCATCCAAGAAAATGTTTGCTCATCTATTGAAGGACGACGGCGCGCCGGGCAATGCAATTGGCGACGATCGACGCGCCAGAGGGCGGCGCGCGGCACGTCGGGCCACGGCAAGCGGTCAGCGTGGCGGCGCCTCGTCGCCGCCAGTGGCTCGTCGGCCGAGAGGCCGATCCGGCGCCGGCGATGCTCCATGGGAGCCAGATCGCGGCGCCAACTCGCCTCTTTCGCGAGCCACGCGACGCTTGGACTCCAGCCAGCGGCCAAAAATGAATCACGACATGTGTTAATTAGGAGATCTCGGTTAATTAGCCAAGGGCAAAATTGGTATTTTAGTGGCTAATTTGGAGAGAGAATAAAGAAAAAGATAGAATGGCAGGAATACAAGAAACACATATATCGAATGGCAATTTGCGAAGTCTACTAAAAGATGTCAATTTATGAAACCCACTCATAGCGATGGCAAATTTCCAATTATCTCGACTCGTGAGGGCTTCGTGTTCTGTCGCTTTACTGTATGCACACCTCGCACTAGATAAAGGATGAATCATAAATAGATTATGGATGATTAGAGAAACCGATCTATCGGGAATATATATTTAGGACTTTAGTAGAAATTATTTTTATGATTCAAAATTAGTACGAATGAAAGAATGATCACTAAATTGATTTTAATTTTATCATGGCAAAACATCTCAGAGAAAGAGGCTTCTGCTATGAACATCATTAAGGCCGATTTACTTAAACAAAATGAATGATGAGTGGATAAATCATAGCATGGTATTTTTCATATCAATGATGTATTTATGGCGTATTGTTTTTGTTATATCATAATATAGTTCTAAATTTGTGGTATACTAGATTATTACTTGGTTTAAATTTAGCCTGAGTCGTGCTCCAATCTTGGATCCGCCACTGCTTACGAGTAAGTCCAAGTTAAATGATTTATTCTTTTCCTTTGATGCTTTAGAATGAAATATCACCGCAATGATAAAACTTAGCCTTTATGCTTGTTTATTCTGTTTGAAATTGGTATTGACAACATAAAGCACATTATGTTGATGATTTATGACATAACCAATAGACAAAAAAAAGGGAAGAGATAACACTTATTTTGGTTCAGCATGATGCCTAATTACTCCCTATTAACACACTAACACTTAAAGACCATCCACTTTGAGCCCACCCTCCATTTTCATCCTGGCTTCGCCACTGGTTACATGTGATTTTGATTGGTACAGGTACAGCTGAACTCAGAACAGTGTATACTACAATCTATCTGTAGACTCCATCTTAAAAAATATATCGTTTAAAAGCTAATTACTGCAGTAACAAAAGCTAAAATTAAAGCCAAAGTTGAAGATAAGTAGTATTTATAAATTACTTATCGAATTTTAAAAATTATGTAAATCATTGTGATAAAAAACATAACACCGCACTCTTCCTGACTAGGGTCAGAATACGGAGCAACCAGCCCAGCTTGGAATCCCGATCACTCTTACCGTCGTCAAATTTTTTTCCTAGTGCTTACTCACTCTACGAGCCAACGTAGCATGGCACCCAAGTATTTTTTAGCTTGTTAAGTCACTCTACTAGTTCAATGTGACGAGTCGCGACACCTGCGGTCCAGATACCGGCTACCTGCTTGCCCCTCGCATATGTTAATGTTACCTTCCTTTTATGCTCATGTTAAAAAAAGGAAAGAAAAGATCTAGGGTTTGTTCCATTCCATTTCCGGGCAGCCCACCGCCCCCAAACTCCCCGCCGCCTCCCTCAGTCATCCGCGGCAAGAGGCGGCGCCGGCGGCAGGAAACCGCAGCCGCAGCCGCAGCGGGCTCCGCGGCCTCCTCGTGCGGACCATAAGCGGCGGCAGCTCGGGGCGGCCGCACAAGATCGGCGGTGCAGTCCTGTACCCCGTAGCTTCGCCGCAAGATAAGGCCACTCTTTCGGTTCGAGGTGATTCGAGGCCCCTCGTCTTGCTCCCCTGCTGTGTTGCGCGATGAATTTATTGCTAGCTTGCAGCTAGTTTGCACTCTTGTCTTTTCGTTCTGATCCGTGCTTAATTCTTGCGTCGGCTTAACTCGGATACTGTACTAGCTTGCAAGGGTCGAAAGACAAACGGTTTCTAGCCTACTAGGTGATGTGAATTCGACGTGATCGGAAATGATAAATGATCTCTGTTTTGCGGGGAAATGATAATTAATCTTGCAGTCTTCATGGGTGCCGAAATAGCTTAGCTTGTTTTTGGTGTTCCTGCATTTTCTTTGGAAGTGCATTTTCCCTGCCTTCCAAAATCAGGGACTTGCCTTGGTGGTCCCTTTTTGTTTGTTGAGCTATTCGAAGTCCTAGCAGTGAAGTTTGCTGTCCTCTGATTCATCCTTGTTTACTTTCATATCCTACTTCCAAGGCGTTCCCTAGACATTGCTGGCCCGCAGGATAATTTAAACCGAAATGTTGAATACTCTGTATGCTAGCTGTTCTTTGTTCTTGCTGAAGTATAGCGGATTGCAATCTTTTGCCTGCAATCCAACAGGAACAGTGGTGGGTTTGTTCCTGTGTGAAAAAAGCGAAAACTATAAATTTGGAGGGTGTTAGCAAGTAGAGGCTTTTGGTTTTGAGCTGATCACCAATGGTATGAATAGCAAGTGCATTAGTTTGCAAATTAAGCTATCCATCCATTTCTTGGTGGCAAATGGCAATTGCCTAACTCCACAAATTGATTGCTCAAGCCTGTGGAGGAGTCACGTGACTGGTCAGCTTGAGATTTACTATCCTGCATTTAGAACTTTATTCATCAAGTAAGATAAATGCTTGTTTGTTGAAGTATGTTCTCCCAGATTTCTGTAGCACTTGGTTGATATTTGCTTGCCGTTGCCCTCAGATTATTTATTGTTGTTTACCCAATCTTGCTGTTTGAACCATTTCATCTAATTAATTCATTGTGTATATTCCACGTCAAACTGGATTTTTGGTATCAATTTGGTGGACTGATCATGTCTAGTAAGGTCTAAGTTCCATCACTATTTAATCTTTGTATAAACATTATGTCTCCTTGACATGTTTTATCCATCATTACAGGGAATTAGATCTACAGCTTTATCACCACAAAAGAATCAACAATCTGACCTAATCTCCCCTTTGGGGGGTCACATTGAGAATTGGGGGTAGTCTACAATGGCAGACGCCAGCCCAAGAACAGATACATCAACAGATGATACTGATGAAAACCGCAGTACTGATGAAAACCGCAGGGTGAGTCCTTGTTCTTTTTTTCCCGAGGCAAGTCTATTCTTTTTTTTTTCCAATGCAAAGTCTTGTTGTCCTTGATCTAAGGTGTTTGGCATAAAACATTAATCGTCTGGCTTCATGGTATGGAGTGGAGAATAATTATTTGTACTAAACTATTATATGGACGATCACTTAATGATAACCTATGATATCAAAAGTAGGCTTACCATTTGCAGTTAGAAACCAAATATGTGGCTATGTTTCCATATAGTTACATGAGGTTCACTATTACAAGTAAACAATATGTGAAGAGTGACGACAGAAGTTGAAACCAGTGAGGTGGACTAAACGATGTATGGATGTAGAGGATGTTTGTATAATAAAATTATGTAGCTTGTTATTCGTTCAATAATCCATAAAGTACGCCAAAGATATGTATACTGAATGTTTCAGTATACATTGGCATGAGCTACCTAGGAATTTTGTTTTGATTTGAATTGATGTCAAAGAACCACCCTTACAACACATGATACATTGGAGAATTTGTGTAGATTCCATCATGCCTCTTGAGGAGTGCTTATATTACTTTAAAACATCACTATAATGAAACCTGGGAATTTAACAATCTAATAGAACTATGTGTTATGCATGGACAATTCACGTAGGTGTCCATCAAATTAGGGGGGGTCCTGAAAAACAACATAAACAGTTGGGTTTGCCTATTAAGATAGCTGGCGTATCCTTTTGGCAAAATTATATAACACTTGTTGATTTTGGTCGCCATGGTTGTTAAGCCGTCGCTATATCGACGATATGGCGTTGCCATATCGCCGTGCTTTGGCACGCGAATGGCATGGAGCTGTGGCTGCGAGGTCATTGGTGGCAAACCGTAGTCCGGCGGCGCATAGGGGAAACCGCTTGAGAGGCAGCTGGCGGTGGATCCCGAGCCGGTGACGACCTCCTAACCGACGCACCCAAGGCGCCAAGGCGGCGGCGTGTAGATCAGGAGAGGGAGCTGGCATCGCGCTGGGGGGTGTTAAAGGAGACTATGGCCGGTAGCCAAGGGGCGACGCCGGGTAGGGGAAGCAGCAGAGGACCGATGGCCGGTGACGCGGGGAATGGCCGCCCCAAGATCTGGATTGTGGGGGGAGCAGATCGAAGAAAGAGGGAGAGAGTGAGGGAGAGGAGGCGGCCGGATCTGAGGGGAATGCCAAGTGAGGAGCTGGAGGAAAGGAGGCGAACGGAAGGTAAGGCCGTTTGGCCGGATGAGGGAGAGAGAGAATAGAGGGAGAGAGGCTGGGTGGGGGAATAAAAGAAGAGAACGAGGCAAGAGAAGAAGGCCGGTCGGCCAAGAGAAGAAAAAAAGAAAGAGGGGAAAAGAGAAAAAAAGAGTGAGGAAAAGAAAAAAAGAGAAAATAGGGGTTTTAGGACGTGCGCATCGAATCCTCAATCCTGAGGTGGGTTCTTTTGGGCTAAGGCTTATGGATGTGGTTTTTGAATTTTGGTCTAATCATAAGAGGCAGTACGCAGAGGAAAATAGTCGTATGTGATTTTGGGTAGTACAGCTGAACTCGGTACAGTTTGTACTACAATTTATCTGTAAACTCCATTTTGAAAACACACACCGTTTAACGACGAGTTACTATAGAAATGGAAGCCAAGGCATAAGCATAAGCCTAAAAGAACTGAGCCCTGAGCATTTTATGCCAATGTCCGCCTCCTCTCCAGCCTCCTCTCCTCTGCCACCTCCTCCGGTCTGCCGCCTCCTCTTCGGTCTCCTCAGATCGCCGAGTGCCCCCGTCTCCTCTCCAATGAGTTGCTACTGCTATATACCGATATGCTTGGTGTTGGTGCTATTGCTATGGCCGTATGTATTTCTTTGATCTGATGTGTATGCTTGGTGCTACTGCTATGACTTGGTGATATGGTGTATGCACGTTCTACTATATTATCGATTTAATTTGCTACTAAACTAGGTTAAGATATGTGTATGGTGTCGCCACGCTGTACGTCATATGGTGTTGCCACGCCGCGCGCCATAAGCGATATTGTTGTGTGAAGGTGGTGAGTCGTCGTGCCTCGCCTCACCGCCTTAGTAGCCATGTTGGTTGCTACTTGATTTGGATCCTTAAACCCCTTGATCTTGTTTTAGTTCCTCAATTGCCACCCCCCTTCTTTTCTATTTCATCTTTTCCAATAGCTTGTCTAATTGAAATATAGTATCATGTGCACTATAAGTTGATTATTTGATTTGTGCGATCACCATGGTTGTCATGGCTGACTAGGCAATCACGACGCCTGCCTGACGCCTAGTCGACTAGGTAGGCACCAAGGCGTTGCCCATTTAACATAATGCGAACAAAATGGTATCAAGTAATCAGGAAATTAAAGAGGTCGATGACAGTTGCATGCCATGCTGAGATAGGCAAAGGAGTGAGCAGCAGAAGTGCAGAACCGAGAAGTAGAAGAGAAGAAGAAAAAGAAGTGCAGCACAGAAAAGTAGTAGTAGAAGTGCAGAACAGAGAAGAGAGAAGCAGAGCCGAGTGGAGCATGAACACAGAGAAGCCGAGCAGAGCACGGGAGGTTGAAGAAGCAGAAAGGGACAAGAGAAATGGAGTAGGAAGAGCGTACCTGGATCTGCATACCTGGATCTGGAGAGAGAGGACGGCAACAGTGAGCTGGAGACAAGGGGATCTCAAGGCAGTGAGGTCTAGATGGAAGGAGAGGAGGTTGGGAGCCAGTCAGCCAGGGAGGCCGGCCAGAGGGATATTCGCGGTGGTGGCTAGGGTTCCATTCGCACCTCTCTATCATTTTCTCTCTCTTCAACTCATCTCACATTCACTCTTAAGTTTTAACTTACACCCATCATCCAAGGCAATCGCCTAGCAGAGCCATGGACGCCCAGAAATTCTGGGTGCTTGCCTAATTAGGCAAGGTGAGTCAAACCTCCATGGTATGTGCCCTGGGCCGCCTTTGCGCTAGGCGATGTCGTGACAAGCATGACAATCATATTTTGTTTTTACAACCACCAACATCTATGTAGATTGTGTGGTGGTTGACATTGCCAATTTTGATAATAATGGTGTGAACACTCATATGTATCTAAAATACCTTTGTATGGAATGCAAAGTTGCAAACCCTAATAATTGGCACTTGCAAGCCACGTAATACAGCAGTGACAAGATTAAAAGTTTTTGCATTGACGAACGTATGACATACATGAATTTAATAGGCAAAGTGGCAGGATAAATCAACAAAAGTAGTAAGCTAAAGGATGATGGTAAACAAAATTAGAGCTAAGTAACTATTTTTATTTTTTTATTATTTTTTGCATAAGTTTCAACCCTAAGCCTTTACTTTTCCATTCTATTTTATTTTAAGAATCAGAGTCAAAACGTAAAATAAAAGCAAACTATTTTTGGTTTTTGGATAATTATAAAAATATCTCATTCAACTTTCAATGTAAAACACCAGTAATGTAATAGAGGAAAATTCATTGTGTAAAAATATGAAAGATGGGAGCTTGATAGTTATTTGTCATCTGCAGCTTGAACCAGGCCAAGGTTCTCTCGTTGTTGCTTCTGACTCCAGTGACAGATCCAAGGACAAACATGAAGATCAAAAGGTAACAGTTTTCAAGTAGCTTTCTCCTTTTCGTTTCATATTGTTGCTGTTGCGACAAGTACTTTGCTAATAACTTACTTTGTAGACACTGCGTCGGCTTGCTCAAAATCGCGAGGCTGCAAGAAAGAGTCGTTTGAGGAAAAAGGTACTTGGATGTTACTTTGTTTCTTTAGGTACTTGGATGCTACTTTTAGTTTCTTTACTAAAGCATTTTTATGTTTTTAAAGATCTTTGGTTCACTTGGTATTGTGTTCCACTACTTTTTACGAATTCTATCATTTAGGCATAATTAAATTGTATTCTGCTGCTAGGGGTCCAAGTTTTCTTTTCTTCTATCGGGGTTCAGTTTGTGATGGCATGGTTTGCAGAGTGTATTGGTGGGAAACACAGAGGAGGGTAGATGAATTCATGTAGTCCTGTGTAGTTTTTAATTTTTATATTTTAGTAAGTTAAATTGTGTTTAATGGTGTGGTTGATTAAGTATTTTGCACACAAGAGGGTCTAGTGGTTTTGCTTGTTAAAGGTTGGAATATAAACCAAGGAAAAAGCAAAAAAAAGTTGCTGCTAGTTGGTTTCCTATAGAGCTTTCAACTAGTACACCTTAAAAATTTCTGGTGAACTGTTACATTAAAAAGTATTAAAATAAAAAGCTTTTTATGGAAAGTGTAATAAAATCCACTTTATTTCCTAGAAGTCCTCCGAGTTATTTTTTCTTCAACTTTTTGTACATTTCACTCGTGGCAAATATGTGGTATGGCATTGGTAATTTTGCTCTCTTTTGTAGGCATATGTTCAACAGTTGGAGAATAGCAGGCTAAAGCTTACCCAGCTAGAGCAGGAGTTGCAACGAGCTCGTCAGCAGGTTTGCTTCTAGTGCATGTTATTGTTTTGAGCTCTGGTTGCAAGACTCATTTGAAGTTTGCTTATGGAAACTTCTCTTGCAGGGCATTTTTATATCTAGCTCAATGGATCAGTCCCATTCCATGAGTGGAAATGGTAATATCGAATCTTTCCGGTGATTAATATCTAATCATTATTTGCCACATAAACTGTTTTGCTTTATCATTACCACGTAAGTATCCAATCAAAGAGGGAGTCTCTGGTGCATCAAACAGTGCATCCATTTCCAAAATCCATTCTAACATTGGTATAAAATCAAACTAATATGCCACAAAATTTCACCTCAAAATCCGATCTGCAGATGGAAAGACAAAAGACATGGCTACAAAAGGGTAGTATGCACCGGATGCTCCCTCATCCAAGCAATACCTGCCAAATTCTCGTTTTTCATGGAGAAATAACTGAACTGCCCTTTCTTACAGGGGCATTGGCTTTTGACATGGAGTATGCACGGTGGTTGGAAGAGCACAATAAACAAATTAATGAGCTAAGGGCTGCAGTTAGTGCTCATGCAAGTGATAATGATCTCCGTAGTGTTGTTGATAAGATCATGTCACACTATGAAGAGATTTTCAAGCTAAAAGGAAATGCAGCCAAGGCAGATGTCTTTCATGTGTTATCAGGCATGTGGAAGACACCAGCAGAGAGATGTTTCTTGTGGCTAGGAGGTTTCCGACCATCTGAGCTTTTAAAGGTCTGTATTGCAGCCTTAGTATGTGCTTGTAATCTTTTGGGTCCTGGCCCTCCTGGAATAGCAAAGCCCCTCTTATTAACACAAGCAATGTTGTACTGTAATTTAGTCTATAATGTGCATCAGTCTAAAACCTTAAGGATTTGTCTATGTTTCTTTCTGTGTGATATAGATTACTAGGTCATTTAAACCAATATGTAGGAAATATAGGCACATTACAGATTTTGATAATGCAGCATTATGTCTTGCTTTGTTTGTTCTTGCATACTTCGTTTTCTTGTCCTTAGATAGCGTGTTGGTACTTCCTTTGGCTCCTTTTTTGTTTCAAGTGCTGATGATTTTACTGATTACTAAAAAGTAAGAAAACTGCAGCTTCTTTCGACACAGCTTGAACCTCTCACTGAGCAGCAGCTGTCAGGGATATGCAACCTTCAGCAGTCTTCACAACAAGCCGAGGATGCTCTTTCACAAGGAATGGAGGCCCTTCAGCAGTCCTTGGCAGAAACCTTGGCTGGGTCTCTTGGCTCTTCTGGATCAACAGGAAACGTGGCAAACTACATGGGTCAAATGGCCATGGCCATGGGGAAGCTTGGAACCCTTGAGAATTTCCTTCGCCAGGTATTTACTTTATTTCAACAGTAAGCTTAGTATAGAAAGCTTGGTTTGATATGGTGCTATGATAGCGGCCTAGTCTGGTGTATATGAATTCATGTATACTATAGTTTAAAATCATCTGCTATATCCTGTTGAATTATGCCTGCATGACTGTTGCATTTATGTCTCCTTTCTTCTTTACTGCATAAAGGCTGACAACCTGCGGCAGCAGACTCTTCAACAGATGCAAAGGATCCTGACCACTAGACAGTCTGCCCATGCACTACTTGTGATAAGCGATTACTCTTCACGGCTTCGTGCCCTAAGTTCTCTCTGGCTTGCTCGGCCGAAGGAATAGGAAGCACATGTAATTTGACTGCGATACTTTTCACAATTTGGGAGTTGATGGTGATCTTATCGGGAAGATTTGACAGTCCTGCAACAGACTTGATTCGGATATATTTGCACATACTATAATCCAAAGAGGTGATGTGTTCAGGTCGCTTAGTCATATAGATTTGAGTGCATTAGGCCTGGTCCATGCTGTACTGTTAACTGCTGTAAAATTGCTGTTTCGTTATTACCTATGTATCTCGGCGATCCTAATTTGCAGAGAATGATTAGATTGTGCATTGAGAATGGCCTGTCACTAATCGGTTTTATTGACTCTTTTTTTCGGATATTTGACTTCTTGTAGGAAAATCAGCATGAATACAATGCCACGGAATAATCTAACCAAGGGTATATGACCATTTGGCTGCCCTGAAGTCAGTACCTGATGGATCTTGTATTTCTACCAGTTTTTGTAGATTCAACACAACATTTGCGAGATATGACGCGAATGAAATACTACCATCTGTTAACCTGTTGAGAATGCATATTCTGTTTCAAATTATTAACAGGGCACTCGGTTGGAGGACTTCGATAACTGGAATATGTTCGTAGAATTTCACTGGAATACTGGATGGAAAAAAGTTCCCCATGCCATGTGAATGTCTGGCTCTCTTCGGAACATCGGAATTTAGATTGCACCCATTCAGTTGCGTGAAGGTGAAAGGCCAAGAACTAGCTCCAGCCGTGTAGCTGAAATTTCGAAGCGAAGAAAAAAAAACAGAAATGACCAATACAGATAAAAAAAAACAGAAATGACCTCTAATCTTTCATGGGATAAGCTACGCGCTTTCTAAAGTAGATTGATTGTCTGGTTTTTTTTGGGACTTTCGAGGGATAGAAATTAATGGCTAAATTCCTAAAATGAACGAGGTTTACAGTTTCCACTCCCATGACGAAATCTCTGGACACCCATAGGGGCTATCATACCACGTTACATTTTTTTTTAAAAAAATATTATGATTCCAAGCAGCAAAATTGCCAACAGAACTAAACGCCAAACTCTCAATTTTATGTATCAACCTTTCAAAATGGTCGAATTCAGAAACGAAAGGAACGAATCAGAAAACAGAAAAGTTTACCGACAACGAAAGGCAGAAAAAAACGAAAAATATTATTTTGACCTGGATTCAAGGCTAGCACAAGCTGACTCACTATTTTTAATCTTAGATATGATTCTTGTTGCATGTGTATACTTGTTCCCAACAGTAAGTACTGCGGCACTCCAATCTGCAAGCCAAACTTCAGAGATCTAGTTGCACAAAGCACGCCTTCTACGGGAGTCCCATTTAAGTTAAAACGGGCGTCCACAAACTTAGATTATTCATGGATAAAGCATCCTAAGCAGCATCTGATCCCCCATTCTCTTCTATCAACAGAAGTCAGTATGACAGGTTAGACACTACCCAGTGAACTTCCATCGTCTTATGAGCAAAGTTATATCATATATACGAAGAGGGAGGCGCAGCAACCAGCAAGGCTGGTAACTTCAACTGATAGCCTCCCCTAGTTAAAGCATCAGGTCTTTGCCCTCCTTGAGATTTTGCTAGGGACAGGATGTAATTCATTCACGACGCCCATGCAAAGTACGGGCAGATTGCCCTCCTTGTGGCAGTCCAGTTGCCGCATCCATAGAAATACCGTCCCTGCATCGGCCCTGGTTTGCGGACAACGCTCCACCTGCTCAGCACTCCGCAGTAGCAGTACATTGGCCTATCCTTTCCCGCGGCGCCAGCATATGGATTAACCTGGACAGGAGATCCAGGCATCTCCTTAGGCTTCTGTTGCAACTGGGTGGGATCTGGAGAACGGTCAGGGGATGACTGGCAGGTTATTGACTGTGGGGCAGGTTGCCACACAAGTGAGTTGGTGATGGAGAACTTAAAGCCCCGGTGCATCAGCAGTGCAAGGAGGCGAGCGGTATTGCGAGCATCATCAAGCCCGCAGTGAGCACGACCCTCCCATGTAAGGCCAGCCAACTGAACTGCATCCTTTAAGTTGCACCGGACACCACCGAACACTTCCTGGAATGGAACCTTCAAGTTGATCCACCTGATCAAAATTTGTGCAGAAGGCGTCCATATTACAATGCCTTCTTGTTGGCAGAGTTCAAAAGAATATTAAAAATGCACGACATTGGGCCTTGACGTCAAGGGCTCAAATACGACTCCTCAAATAATGAGAAAGCTATTGATCAAAACTACAGACTATCAAGTATGTGTGTAGGAAAATTTTCACTTACTGTCACCATGCATGAAATATGACGTCCCAAGAAAAATCAGTCATATGGTAAAAAAAGTCAATAATCATTTAATCACCTTTAGCATGAAATATGCAAATTTTTGTTAACTCTATTAACCTAACTGACCCTTTTTATTTTTCACGAGCTAGTGTAGATATAAGAAAGTAAATCTAAAAAAATCCTGATATAATATATGCTCCATATTATACTTATCATCTCACTAAGTGCATATTTCAAATACACAAAACCTTGTACCTATCATCTCACTAAGTGTATATTTCAAATATACAAAACCTTTCTGAATAGCATATACCTACATCTATAAAATTTGAGCTTCAAGGCCCCACAAGGAACCAAAAACTTTCCAAAGGAAATTCAGGGGTATTGCATTGTTTCCTACAAACATCCTGCATGTGGTATTTTTGTTTAACTTAAATCAAAGTGATATGGATAAAAAAAATCTATATAAATAGTGGATTTTTCAGAAGGGAAGTTGGCATGTGCGATCATGAACCATTTCTTTGGAAGTTGGACGTATGCCATCTAGTACAGAAATTTGCCTTCAATTTTTTTGAATATATAAACAGCATGAACAGATATAAAAATCAGAAATCAGAAATGAAAAGCATTAGTAGTTCAGTAAACAGGACCCCGGTTCCCACAATTTTTTTTTATAGAACAATTTCCAGACATTAGGTTTCTTTAATGTGAATGCTATATAAAATACTTGAAGCCATGGGGCAGTACACTAATATATAGGTTAAGAGAAACGAGAACAAACAAAATTGACATGTTGCCATTGACATATTAAAGCAATTTGCAGAGAAATTTGCACCATACGCACCTTACTCCCAAGGTTTTGGACTGCCACCTACACTTTTGATGTTGGCAATTTCCCACCTATACTTTTTGATTTGATATGAATTAATACTACCTATACTTAGTTTAAAATTTTTTCCCACATGCACATTTCAGTTGATAGTAAATCAACACCTATTATTATGCATGAAATGTTAGAAAATTGGTATAAGATGTGTGCTAACATATATGAGTATCCATACCTTTTGTAGATATATCATACTGTGGTAGCAAGTAATTTAATAAAAAATGAAGTGATATGATGCAATGCATTCAAAAGTATAGGTCGTAAATTGTACTAAATTTAAAAGGGTGGTGAACTGCCAAAATTCAACGTGCAGGTGGTAATTTGCAACAATTCAATCTTACAAGTGCTGAATTGCCAACATGAAAACTGTAGTTGGAAATCTGCTATCTTTAGAAAGCATAGGTGGCTGTGGTGGTGCAATTTCCTCATTAGCATATCCTATATGACCCTAAACCCTATAGTTACAAGCTGTACACAATGCATCACGCATTAAACATATTAAATTTTCAATCCCCCAGTAGTAAACCCTATAGTATTCCTCAAGAATGATATGATGCATTAGTTAATAAAATTGATCTACTTAGGTCACACTAGACAGTAATTACACATTCGGACACTAATCAGTCGTTCCCATCGTACAAACACTACCAATCTTACTTTAGCGTCAATTGTCGTAATACAGTTATAGTCTTATAGAGCCACATAACAGTTTACACAATGAACAAAGAAAACAATAAATTATTATGTTGCGCACATTAAGACAAAACAAAACAAGGTCTAAAGCTAGAAAAATGTAAATATAGATATATGTTACCTGTTAAAATAAGGGGGCTTCCTGATTCTCTTGAATCTGCACTCTGATTCCAGCATCACACGACAATCCCAGTTTGACCAGGTCACAACAACAAACTTCTTGTGCTTAATCCCTTTGTCCTCTAACCACTTATCATGCATGAGCAAGGCTTCACTTAGAGGTACACCTCTGTCCACCTAGACATGCACAGAGAAAATTGTATTACCAATCACACACAAAGAAAAGTCAAATTTTAGATCATACTAATGTTACAACACCATTTTTCAACATGGGCAAAATATGTCTTAAACAGAAGTAGTACACTTCACATATTGCCCAATGGCATAGTATACTTCATAAACTATAGTAAAAGTGAAAAGTGACACGAAAACAACAGGTTTATAAAAACATACGTAACTCTTTCTCTTTTTTTTTATCAAATGGATTTACTTAATGAATGTTGACTACTCAATCCCTCAAACCAACCTTCCCATAAGAAATAAAAAAAGACATAACAAGAATTTTAACAACTCAAAAATTTAAAAGTAAATTATGAAAAGTCATATGCTAACCTTGAAATATGCTAGCTAATAAATAATGCTATATCGTGATTAAAGCTCATGTCTCATGTGCTAAATTTCTTTCACTGAAAGTTAAGGTACACTTCCATAAAATGCCCCATATCCATGTATAGTCAAATAATGCCCATGTTTTACCGTGAACATACGGGCCAAGTGCCTAGTTGCTTTCTCAACATTCCCATCAATGGCAGTAAAAGATCTAGGAATTCCTGCTCATAATGTTCTACTGTCTTCTCTCCTTGGAAGGCTCTACAAACAATGTCAGCTGAATTTCGATGGCTCGACGGATGGCTCAGGGAAAATATTTGCTCTAAAGCTCCAGCAATGACTAGCACTCAGGATCCACTATCACGTTGACCCATCAGCAAACAGTGCCTACCTCGAGCTGTTGGGTAGCAAACACCTTCCCTTCAGAAGGTCCTTAATAGCAAATGGCATCTACATGCAGTGTTCTAAAAGGCGGCCGTCTAGGTGGTGCCGAGGTGCTAGGCAGCCCCCTCCTGCTGCGTTTTTGCCAAAATTGGTGAGCTAGGCGGCCGTAGGCAGTCAAAGGCAGGCCGGGTGATCAAAGATGGAGCCCGGCGCAGTGGACTGGGCAATCGACTAAAGGTCGAACAGAGGTGGAGGAAGTGATTTGGAGTCTACTCATCGACTATTCATCGTAGCTGGGTGAGCGACTTGAAGTAGGCCTTGAAGTAGGCCAGCTAGAAGGGAGGAAGGGGAGGTAGAGGAGGGGGTGGTGCTGGCGACGCGACGGTGTGACCATGAGGCAGAGGCAGCAGCAAAAGAAGGGGTATGCGTGTGAACTGTGAAAAAGAGGTAAGAAAGAAACTGGGCCAAGACAGCCCAGCCGGCTTATCTCGAGTGGCTATAGGGGAGCCCTAGGGCTCCATCGCTGCCTCCCTGAGTCCCTCCCAATCTCACACCTCTCTCTCAATCTCGAGCCCACCGGCCACCTCCACAGCTTCCCTTGTGAGCTTCTTCCTGTCGACCGTCTAAATCCGGTGAGCATGGCCTCGGCAGGAGTAGGAGGCAGCAGCAAGCTTCAGAGGATGATGGCGGCGACAATGAGTGGCAATGGAGGAGGACAAGCAACAGCAGGAGGACCTTGCTGCATCGGCAGTGCGCCGCCACTACCCCACCTAAGAAGCAAAGAAGCAGAGAGAAAAGGGTTGGCGATGGTGGAGCTGTGATGGGGCAGCTCTACCCTCCAAGTACTGCTGCTGCTCCTGCTCTCCGTGGAGCTGCTGCATCTACTTCCCTGATTCATGTGTTGGTGGTGCTTCTCCCCCTGTTTGCTAGTCGGCTGCCTAGGTGTCCTAGGTGCTAGGCGCCACCCGGCCACAGGACTAGCGCCTATTGCTTTTTAGAACACTGTCTACATGCTACATGTACTAGTGTACTACAACCAAACACTTATATGGTCTGACACCAATAGGCATTGTGCGAAGGTTGAAGCATGTATGTTGAGCCGAAGCACACACAATCCATAGAGGAATAGAGGTGGGAAAGAAATCGTAGCATCTTGATAGCACGAAGGCTGATCCAAATTCCAAACATGATACTCCCTCATAACAAGAGGCTAGTGTTCCACACCAAGGGCAAGGCCCCACACTCTTCCTGCAGCTAGCCAGAAGAACACTGCTAGATGGGCGCCCAAGAGAGTTCCTCCACTAGCCAGCTGACTTACTACTGCAGTGGCAAAAGGCACTACAGAAGAAACCCATAGTACCTCAATGATTTCAGAAGTCATCTGCATTGACTGCGAGCATGACCCATAGCCCATATGATGCCCATAGAACCCCATATGGACTTCCCATTAGACCATGATTACTCCTAAGGTTTCTCCGTTAAACTAACTGGACTAATCCTTTTCCTAAGAGTTGGTGTACCCTGAGCCTTGGAGTGCTAGTTTCTGTGTGTTTGCATAATTGACACTACCATGAAAAATTCTTGGCTCCTTGACGTTTATATACTTACAGTACATAAATGATTACTTAGCAAGGTGCTATTAGATCAAGCAATCATGTAGAAGAATATTTTGAGTCAATGACCATACTTATCAATTATCAAATATAAGAATATTCAAAAGCTGGAATATGCACCGACCTGAATCTGTTGTATACCAGTAAGCTCCTTGCAAAAGTCAGTCAAATGTTGATGATATGCCGGCCTAACATATGTTTGAAAGGAAGCTTCCAGTTGTCCAGTTGCACTGTTAACCAAGACAGATGGAAATTCGATGATCTCTTGTGGGTGTGGATTATTCTCTTTGTCACAGGTTGCTTCAAAGTCAATAACCACAAAATATTGAAATTCCTGAAGTTGTGCATCATGAGGGTAACCTTGAGGGAGCATCTTGAATGGAAGATACTGTACTCTGTTCTCAATGGGAAAGTCCCTATTTATCTGATAAAATTGGTTGTCAAAGCCATAAGGTAGTGGCTGCTGCAGCATTGGGTAATCAGAATAAATATATGGCCAAGCATAAAATTCTTGTCGAAAGAAGGGTCTGCTAAAGCCTTGATTTGGAAGAGGAGATGCCCCCCAGACTTTTTCTGCTCCAATACTACCATTATTTTTTTCATTATTCTCAGGAAACCCTTCAATGCCACTTCTCTGCTCTTGAGAGTTATTATACTGAGAAATATTCGGCTTGAGGCACCCTGGAGGTGCCTCGTTATTACCTTGCATTTCCTCTGCAACAAATAAACTAAATAAGAATATGACAGAATTAACATTGCAAAGTAAAACAGCCCATGCAGTTAAAAGAACATATGCAAGTCGTATCATGTGCTTAACATATTGCATGATTTCCAATGAACATTTCAGGACTCAACCAAACAAAATGGACACCAAGAATAACATATGTCTCAAACAATTAATGGCTGAAGCACTTAGTACAATAAAGTCCAAGCAGCATATGGCTGTCATAACAAAAGACAGCATCTCAAAAGAACATTGAAAAACTGATGCTCAATTGTAGCGATGATCAGTTGACAACTACTGTCACAAAACAAGTGTTTCATGAGTTTGTTGTGGTCACATGATGACCACTGTAAGTAATTTGAACTCAAAATACACTAGTTGGAGGCTTTGGCAGCAGAAGAAAGAAGTTTTGTGTTTCCTGATGTCCAAACTTTCCCACCTTTTTTCAGAGAGCATTCAGAAGTTTTCACTTAAAAGATGTTTTAAAGCAGCATATTAAGTTCACTAACATGGTTTAATGATAAATTGCTTGCATAATCATTGTGTAACTAGTTCAAATGCCTTTTCACATGGAGGCTTTACTGACAGGATGTATTAGACAAACAACTCAGCAAACAAATCAAGAGTTGCTCAAGGCATAAAGGTATTATCAGCAGCTATTTTATGTAGATTGCTGTGGGAATGTATCGTTATACATCACAGCATACTAATAGGATTTTAGTATAACATACCTTTGCACAAATTGTAAGCACTACATATATTAAAAACAACATAAGCAGCCGAGTGGCATAGATGTTAGTAGACAGGTAGTAGACCTACTGCTAAACTTATCCAACATAAACATTAATCCCGCATACAAACGGAAGCAGCAGTCTGCATGCACTAACATCAGTGTATTGTCCCTCATTCCCACGTTTTCCTCAAGTTAATACACAGCGTTTGCTCTGAGCAAAAAAAAGAAAAAGGAAACACTTTTATGCCATCCCAGAACAGATATTTACTGTACACTGATCCGAAAGAAGTATGAATACCCACAAAAATCAAGACAAGGTTTGTCTTCACTAGATTTTCAGTTCAGCATGACGATTCAAATGATTCTAATTGAGCCAGGTAGCTCGGATGACTAGAAATCTAGAGTTAGGCCTACTAATCTCCAAATGTCCTCAACTAAAAGGCACGCTACCGCGCATATGTACCACCAAAAACCAACAGCATCATCTTTTTTGTAGCAAAACCCCCACTAGCAGTGACTACAATATCCCACTCCAGACGCACCCCTAACTAATTCAGATTGTGAACTTCCTAAAAATCCCAACATCCAGCACCATACATCTCCAAAATAATTCCTTGCCTCTCTTTCGTAAGGGTAGCAACTAAGGCGCTCCAAAATAGAAAAAAAATCCTACAGAATTGCGACAACAACGCGGTATATCACCACTCACAACCTGAGGTCACTGAAACCCCCCGTAAAGGCGAGAGCCTTGGCCCCAACCTCCTCGCTGAAAATTCCCCCGAAAACCTCCGAAAAATCGAACCTTTTCGCCTTCACCACTCCAAGACGCGACCTTCTTAACACTAGAGAAGACTAGAGAGGGTGGGATCTGGAGGGGAAGAGATCTGACCTGCGCGCTCGTGATCAATCATGGCCGTGGGCGATCCCGCGGCGCTGCACCATCCGGATCAGAACTCCCGCCGCGTCGCACGACCTGGTTGATCCACCCACGAAAAAAAAACCGCAAAAAAAATCAACAGCGATAGCCGCAACGACGAGATCGAGCGAAAGGAAAATCGAGGTTAAGATCGAGCCGAGGCTCCTCTCTCTCACGCACATGTGACGGCGAGGATCGGAGGGGGAGGGAAGAAGAACAGAGCGGCCACCACGCGACGACCACCTCCCTCCTCTCGCTCGCTCTCTCGCTTCCCCTTCTCTATACCCTTCTCTCTCGCGGTCTCGCCTTCTGGCTACCAGGACGGACGGGGATCGGGTGCACACCTCCGAACAGCGCGCAGGTGGGGGTCCAATGGATGCTTGACACGCGTAGTTTTCGGGCCCGTCTCCCTTCTTTCCCTGGGCGCTGCGTCTGCGTGCTGGGTCGGGTACTTATCGGCGGTGGTGGGTCCGGGGAACCCGTGTAACGCGGTCCAGGTCCGTGCCGAGATTAATCCAATGTTTCGTACGTCCTGATTATGTATTGGCTGCCGTGGATTTTGACCTAAAGTAAAGAGTAGCGATCGAAGAAATAATTTTAAAAAGAGAATGAGGGAGAGATATGCGAATAAGATTAGTGTGAGAGGAGTGAAGTATGTGATGCGCCGTGACCCTTGATTTATCTCCGAGATAGGAGCGAGAGGAGCGGAGAAACCGCTTTCGAAAAATCGGGCGTTTATATTGTTTTCTGGCTTCTCTAAGCAGAAGTCAATTTGGACAGGGCCCTAGTCTTGATGACTTGATTTAGGTGTTTATAGACTCTAGATTGATAGATAGATAACGATAACATAGTAAAAAATTGAGTCTGTTCGGGGTTTTTGTTCTAGGGATAAATAATATGGGTTGCTTGCTTTAAAATTGACGTTGCAGGATTCAATCCTAACTTAAATATGTCTTAGAGAAGACATAGACAATCCTATCATAGATCATTTCTATATGCTAGAGTAGTCTGGTTTTCACTATTAAAAGCAATTGCCGACGGTTCTAAATTTATTGAGTAGCCATTAGTGTGTCAATTCCTCGGCCAAAACATTCCGTCTTCTACCTTTAGGTTTAGAAGTAGCTTTTCAATCCTTATACTAACCACATTCATTTATATTGTTGGTTATGGAATAAGAAATAAGGCAGCTTTTTACCATCTTCTTTTTACATCATACTTCTCTTCTTTAAGTTACAACATTATCACCCAAAAAAATGTCATTATTTTGGTAGTGTCTACTACTTTTACTAGGTTGTCTGTCATCTTTTGTTTACCTACAATGGCAAAGCTACTCAGTCCAAAGTGTTGAGCTCCTCCACTAATTAAAAAGACAAATATTTTTTAACTAAAAAAGGACACATAGACTTTTACGTGCAATATTACTCTAAAATTTATTAACCTAACTGCATTAGACCAAATATAAGCCTATAGAAGTGCACAACCTCCCAACTGACCTATTTTGCTATGTCTATTAAGCTCTAGTAGTCAATATATTTCTTTTAACAAAAACGAACACTCATTGCGTTCTACAAAGCAACATTGTGTCGATACAACAGCTTTATAAATACTCTATAAACATATTTTATCACTCAATTGCAAAAAGAAAAGTAAATTTAGTCATGGTTACATTGTAAAACATATTTTTTCCCATTTTTTTTTTTTGCTGCATGCGTGAGGGGGGAGGAGGGATCGAGACGGTATGGGAAGGAGGTACGTAGAGATGGTTTGCTTGTTGCCATAGCGTGGGTCACAATGGATGACCGCTAAATAGCAATTCTCGTTAGATTATTGTGACGGCCCGCATTATTACCGTGGGGTAATAACGCTAGTCAACGGATTATTATTCGTTTTAGCCGATAAAACATCGCTCTAACGAATAATAAGCCATCAGAGTGATGCAGCAGAACAATAATTAGAGACAAAACACGATATTACAAAAATATTACCACGCAGGGCTAAAATTTATTACAAAACCTCAAGGGCTTAATTATTACAATTTTTAGACAAATTATTCTAACTACTTCCAAAAAAATGCTTCCATACGGAGTATCCACCTTGTCCTAATTGTAATCCGAGTCCTCGGTATTCCATCCAGGTAGCTTTCTTCTGATCTTAGCCATTCTCTGAATTGACATGCTCCTAAGCAAAGGGAGATAATAGCAAGGGTGAGTACAAAAGTACTCAGCAAGCGTTATTAACAAAAATGCAAAATGCTCATCAATTACACTGGTAGGAATATCAATTCCTCTCTGCAATCTCATGCTCAATCTTAATACTCTTTTTCATCGTCAATTTCCTTTCCATGACTTATAGAAAATAAGGTTTGTTGGTTTTGAAAGGATCCAATTTATTAATTTAGAAAACTACTGAACATACGCATGAACAACAAAAAACCCCCATAAGTTTCCGTAATTCTCCTTTCCCGGAGACAGGCATGAATTCATGATTTGGATAGCATTGCGCAAGCTTGTATCACTTTACCCATCATCACTCTGCTCGTGTTGGCTCTTGGGTTATCCGCAATTCCTTTGAAGCGGCGCCCAGAACAGAGTACAATACAATTATCTCTAGCTCAGTAATTACATCTCCACCCGGTTATACACAATCGGCACTGGAGGTGTAAAACCCTCACTGCACTCCACCGAAATGACATAACCGTTGGCTAGTAGGGTGCTCCGACCTTTCCCCAGCCCCCTGCCAGCGTCATATAACGCCAATGCGTAACCCGCCTGTGGGTTCTTACGCTCCGGTCTTATATCGGTTCCTTTGGGCCTATCCCATAAATAAAATCACTCCTGTGGAGAATATAACACCTCACTAGAGTACCGACTGCCCGTGAAAACGGAATGTTGGTTGATACGAGTTGGTACGGTCTGTTTACACAGATGAAGTTTGTAATTCCTTATATTCTATTCTTATGCAGAGGTTCCACACCTCCCACTCACGTCTGCCCTGGCAACCTCTGCCCACCCTCTTACATAATAGGGCCAACTGCTCCATCAGTTGCCTTTTATTTCTTTTTTTCCAGGTCTTTTATTTCAACTATTCAATTTAAATATATTTTAATTCTTTCATGCAGGGTGATAATAGATTAATACCAAAATACTTGTTTTACGAAATATACTCTGAAGACTTGATCAAAGGAATGCTTGCCTGGATTTCAACCGTAAATTCGGATTCAAGTAGGATCAGGTGAAATCACTCCCGTAGCTTGGATTGTCGCCTGCAATTAAATACGTCGACTACGACTTAATGCATGACAATACAATAAAATACGAGGTGTCGGTATGCTTCTGCTCCTAAGGTCATACATCGTTCCATTTAACCCGATTGCGGTAATTGAGGTTAGTTTTGGTACACTACTTGTCGTTCGACATTATTGCACTTACATCATGAGATATGGTTGATTTATTAGGTATGCCCAGCATTTTATTAATTCCTAACAATTTTTCCGATTATACGGGATTTACTAGAGGCGTGACTAAGTATAACGGCTCATATTAATTCTGTATGATGATAACTGCCATTATTAATCCTAATCAAGCTTCGCGTGTGCAATCATACCACTTTGATTCCTTATATGAGTGTATGCATATATTCACCTTTCTAATTTACTTTAGGTCTTATGTTTATTTAAATAGATTCTTTTTCTTTGGTACCGGTCCTTCTTGTAACTAATAGGCGTGTGAGTAATTATCTACACCAATGAAATTAGCTCCTAAGTAAATAATAATTAAACTATACCCAAGCGTCTTCGCACAATCTCCAAGTTTTATTTTAATTAGTCATAATGGTTACGATCTATGCTATCTAAGTTACTATATACAAGTTATTCGGTGTGCATGATTTTATAACCTCATGTAATCTTGTGAATTGGGTTATGTTATTCTAACTGCCTCTAATACTTTGGTCTCTTCTCATGGATATTAATTTAGAATGTGATTATTAACTTATTCTGATAATTACAATACTTATTAGTGACGTTTCTACAATTTATAATCGACTAATAAGAATTATCTGGGCATTTAACTGCGTGACCGAGCAACCTGAAGGATATTCTAATAATTTACTTCATACGTCGCTACCTAATTTATGAGTATTAGACATAATTATTTACTAGCAAGGTTTTTTGGTAATTTAATACACTAGTCATGGTTACAACAACAACATACTAATTTAATCGGTACAAGCTATACTTTAATCTATTGAAGGTGCTTAATTCATTCTAGTCATTGTAAATATTGATTACTGGTCTTTTACCGTTTAAGATGAATTTAACTAAATTATTTGATTATTTAAAATCACCACAAACTGGGCTAAGACTACAATACCATAATTTAATCTATACACGTACAAGTTTAATCGACAAAGATTTCTATGATTTAAATGCTAACAACAACATATTCGGAGTAATTAAATATGCCATGGGATGGTCTAAATGAAGCTACCCAAATTTTCATATGCTCATGTATATGCTTTGTTCCATGACGTTGAAGCGATACTATGGCTTAATTAATTAAGCGAATTCTACAAAATGTGATCGCAGGGTTCTAGGTTTTTGTTTAATTTTCAAAAGAACCTCTATCGTGTTGGTATGGCTAATAGTCAATTGCCAGATTCTTAACTATATGCGGTGAATTCTCTTAATTTTGAACAATTGGCAAAAGCAGGGTGGTGACACTGCATGCTTGTGAAGATTCCAAGTTTTTGGTAAATCTCTCCTTTCCACATTTCCTATTTTTCTTCATTATTTTCCTTATCTTTCTTCTTTCTTTTTCTTCTTTCCCTTTTTCTTTCTTTTCTTCCACCCGGTCCACCTTCTCCTGGCTTCGGCCGATGCTTTTCCCTTGGGTTCGGCCGACGCCCCCAAATCTCCTCCCGTCTCATTCTCTTCCTCTCCCGCTTCCTATTCTCTCGGCCCTCTCTCTCTCCTTGCTCCGAACTCCCTGCCCCGGCGCCGCATCTCGGCTCCTCCGCGCCGCGCCACTGACGTGCCTTCCTCTCCCTAGCCTCCACGCTCCCCTACCGGCTCCCTCTCTTCTACGCGCCTCCTCCCCTTCGCCGAGCTGCACGCACGACCGATCCTCGGCCTCCTCCGCCGACACGCCTTCCCCTCGCGCGACCCCGCCGACGCGCTGTGAGCCACGGCCAGATCTGGGGCCTAGGGCCCAGATTTGGCGCCTCGCCCCTTGAATCCACCCGGTTTCAGTTTGATTTGCTTATTATTTTATTTTGATTCTCGTGGATTTGCTCCCGATGTGCTAGGGATGGAGGTGTGCTGCCCCGAGCTAGTCACGGCCGGCTAGAAGCCGCCCGCACGCCGGGAAGTGCGCGGTGGTTGCTAGGTGGGTGGCTGCGCTGGTGGTAGCACGCCGCCGCCTTCATCGTCGGTGAGCCTCGGTTCTATTTACTCTCCCTCTACTCCCCTCTTCTATCTCCAGTGGCTACTCTGTGTGCTGGTTCATGGTGGATAGTTGTGCTACTCTATTGTTACTGGTGATTTGTCATGTGTGGTAAGCTAGGTTTGGTATTGAAATGAACCCTAAGTTCATGGTTGTGGGGTTACCTTTGCCTGTGATTGGTTGACTATTTTGGGGTTGGATGGTGACTTGTGTTTGGCTGTGGTTGTCCTCGGTTGGCTATGGTCCTGTTGCCTTGCTGGTGGTCTTCTCCTCCTGCGGTTGATGGTTGGTGATGGTCACGACCATCTTCTTCTTCGGCTTGGTGCTGCCGGTTGCTTGGGGTGGCCCCCTAGGGTTGATGGGTTCGCTTGGGTTGACCTCCGCCGCCGCCGCCTTGCTCTCTGGTGGCTCGCCCGATCTTCTGGCTCTCTGGTTGGATGGTTTGAGGGTTGGGGATGAGAACAATAGACAAAGAGATGGCTTTGTCGGGGTGCTTCTCTCTTCTTCTCTACTGGCTGCGCAAGATATTTGTTGGGGCTGTATGCTCTCGGCTATTTTCATTCAGAGTGTCCTGTGAATGCTGAGGGCACAACCGGGCTGTGGCTTCACTGGGGAAGGTGGTTCTAAGACCATTCCCTACTGGTTTGCTTTTGCCTGGCTACTGCTGGCTGGAAAGAAATTATGTGGGCTTGTGGGCTTGAATAAAAGATTTACACTTGTGGGCTAAAAAGGCTTATATGATGGTGGCTTTGGGCTGAAAATAATGGGCTGAGGAAATGCATGGATTGAGGGTTTGGGCTGAGGTAAGTATTGTGGGTTTTAATTTCTGGAAATCGCCGATTGTGACACCCACAGAGACGAGAGGTGCCGACCGGCCCGGGACGGTCTGGGGAGCCTCTAAGACGTTCTCGCATTGGCCCTAGCAGCCCAAGAGTACTGACGGCAATTTCTGCTTTTAATTATTTTCTTTTGTTTGGTCTTTTCAGACATAGCTTATTGGTTTGTTCACAATTAAAATAGTGGTGTAGTGGCAACTCGACGGCATCTTCTAATGTATGAAATGATCTAAATTGTAATTTGGCTTTCTCTTAATATTGATGTATACAGAATATTGTATGTTACTTGAATGTAGTTTCTAATGTTGCAATTGTGTTGCAATTATCTAAGTTTGCGAGACGATCATTTGATTAAGATCGAGACTTGTAAACTTACAGTAATTTGTATTGTCGTTATTAATGTAAAAAGAGTTGTAATATCTTTATTTAATTTAAGCCAGTTTTAGTTGTAGATCAAGGGATGTGACTTGATTTGTTGTACAAGAATTGTAGTAATTACACAATTGTATTACAGACTGTTATAAATATATTTTAATTGACTTGAAAGTTTCTATTTGTCGTGCAATTGAATTTATTTGTTTCTCATTTCAGTCCCTATAGTTTGATATTCATCCTTGTTAATAAAATTATGAAAACAAGGTACTAGTTTATCATTCGTTGATTCAATTTATACTACTACGCATAAAAGTTTAAATTTCCTCGTATTTTTATATTATAATCCATGTAATTAATCCTACTTAACGCCCTAATTCGCTAATTAGGTTAATTAACGACGGGTCGTTACAATTATATTTATGCAAACAAGTTCACTTGATGGGAAAAAATATCCTACTTGCATTAACCGATAATCAAAACAAATCCACCGCTGATCAAGGCTCAAGCAACTAGGCTCGGCGTTCGTTACCCGATTTTTCGCCCGTAGTTCGTAATTCAAAATTCGTAATGAAAATCGCTACCGATATTAGCCCCAAAAACACTACCCGCATTTTGCACCGATAAGTCGGGTTCGTTCGTATATTCGATATACCCGACCACAAAAACCAACAAACCGCATGTAATTTGCATAGAATTTCAGCAGTAATTTGGTTCGGTTCGTAATTCGCACGGTAATAAAGTGATAAGTTCAAGTGTATTTCGGTAGTTCGTAATTCGTAGTTTGGTACGGGGATATTACCCGAACTACCTAAAGTAATTTCGGTAGTCGTAATCGCTATCCGAATTTGGGATCGGGTACCTCGGGTTCGGGTATTTCGGATTCGGGTCCGGGTAATTCGGGTACGGGTAACGGGTAGCGGGTATTTTGCCCACCCCTACAAGCAACGCTAGCAAGGCAACTGCGCCAAGTATTCATTCTCGTGTACACTTGCCATGTGAGCGTAGCCCAGAGCCGCTGACCCAGCCGGCCCTGACGAAAGAAATATCTAAAAACCGCAGCAGTAAACTCACCGGTTGCCTCCGTTCGCCTCGTGCTTGCTAGGGTTTTAGGGTTCCTCGCTCCCCCCGACACAAAAAAGGCAGACCGTTCCGCTAGGGTTTTAGCCGCCTCCTTCCTTCCCACCTTCATCCCCTCACCACCGCCTCCTCCGCCGCCGCCGCCGCCATGTGGGCGCTTCGCCGAGCCTGCAACCCCTCAGGTAGCTCTCCTTCCTGGCGGCGGTTCCTGGATTAAGTCCAGATGTTGTCGTCTCCTTGAAGAATACGTGGGTTTGGCGGCGCACTTGATCCGTGTGCCACCCATTTTATCGGTGTTTTTATCTTGTCTCAAGGTCACGCCAAGCAGATCCATTCTTTCTTTAGTTTTCATTTGATCTCCCGTGCTGAAACCTGTGATCCCCGGTTGATAGGTGAACAACGACCATAGCATTGCCGGGGGGAAAGGTTCGAGTCTTTGCTGAATTGATCATCACCAATTCTTTGATTTTAAGTTGGAATCGTTGGTGGCTCTGTTTTCGGCACAATGCTGTTGGGTAGAAAGTCTTAGGAATTTAGGGGGGAAATCGCAGATGCTTCTGTTATTCTGAATTGTGTAGTTGTCTTGCCATATTCAGCTGTGACAAGTATCAAGTATTGTGAGGTCTTAGATGTGTTTGAAGAAAGAACAACGCTACTGCTTGTTTCTTTCACTTCGTGGTCAGTTATCCTCATGTTTTGTGGTATGAAGCAGATATGCCTTATTACCTATTCTATCTGCATGCGAATGCTTGGTCAGGATCATACCTAGTGTTTCGTGTTATATACACAGTTGATTCTGATATTTGATTGGCTAACTGTTCGCTGCTGATTTAGGGTCCGTGCCCACCAAGTTGTGAGTGCTCGTGGTTGCACAAATCTTGAGGTACTGCTATGTGCAGATTTAAAGAATGTAGAAGAACATTGTGAGGGAGATTGTCAGAAAGTGGGTTGCTGTCATCAACCAAAGCCGCCAGCCTTCCAGATGTCATTCTCTACTGGTCAGTTCATGTGGAGTAGGAGTTTCTCTTCTCAGGCTGGTGCAAATTCTGGTGATAAGGAGGATGAGTTGGAGGACGGGTTTTCTGACCTGGAGGTTCCACCGGAAGCTAATAAAAGGGATGTAGAGTTGACATCTGAAGAGAGTTCTGATGAGGATGCCATTGATGCAATTGGCTTGTCAGAAGTGGACGCTGATGCAAAACCTGACAAGGAGCCAGTGAAGAAGGCCTCGCAGTCCTCCCTTCTTAAAGTCATGTTGGAAGCTCCAAGGAACAATGTTGCTGGTGCACTAAAGAAATGGGTTAATGATGGCAATGCAATGGATAGAAGCGACATCTTTTATGTTATTCTGAACCTTCGCAAGCGGAGGTTCTTCTTCAAAGCCTTGGAGGTGTTTAACTTACCCTGTACATTTTTCTACTTTTTCCATGATTGCAAATTCTTGATTATTTTTGTATATTTTGCTGATAATTATGGATTGTACCTGAAGCAATAGTTATGCTTAACTCCTTGACATGCAATAGCCCTGTTGAGGGCAAATAAGAACGTAACTTTACCTATGTCTAATGTTGAAACCTATTTGCAATCTGGGTGGTGAATGACATTTAGGTAATGAAGATAGGAAACATGCAAAGATCCCTTAAGTAACAGTTCAAGACAAAGTTACTGGTCAAATATGCTGGCAACGTCCGTGTCAAATCATGAACTTAACATAGCATGAGAAGCTCATTGTAACTTCTGAGATCATGTGAATGGTGTGCAAACTATATCTTTTGATGGAGTATCTGAATCTTTCTAAATATGTCAGTGTGCTTTTGTATTGGTTTTGTGTGGCAATGGCATTTTGGGCCTGTTTGGGTCCTTTGCCCACCTTGCTTTGCTAGGCAAGGAAAAAGTAGCCCACCTTGTTTTGAGTATTATTTCTTTAAACTTTATGCTGCAATCTTTCTTGGACCACTGTTTTTTTTACCGTTGTGCATTGCAGGCATGTTTACCCTGTACCATATATTTGCCAAACAGCCTCGTTTTGGTAACTGAAAAAAACCAATGTAGCCAATAGTCAATTTATGTAAGCGTGGAAGTACAGCTTGCTTCAAAAATAGGGAAGAAAACCTTGTTGATAAATGCATTTCTACCACCACACAATATTAAAAAAATTCAAAATGTATATAGGATGCCTATTATTTGATTATTTAATATTTATAGCTGTACAAGGAAATTACTTTTCATGGAACAATAATGTTTAATCCATCAACTTTTGTCTTGTGAACAACCACATATCTAAACATTTAAATACTTGGGGTCTACAGTAGCCTAAGAAAAGATGACCAATTCTTTCAAGGTAATTGCTTACCTCAGCATGTTTGTTGTGTTGTCTAACTCGGAAGATAATTTCTTCCCTGTTTTTCTGCAGCTTCTGGAATGGCTTGAAGAATCCAAACAACTTGATCTTTGAGAACGTGATTATGCTTCACGCTCGATTTGATGGCTAAAGTCCATGGCATTCACAAAGCTGAAAACTATATTGAGGATATTCCTGCATCTCATAGGGGCGAGGTTGTATACAGGACTCTTTTGGCTAATTGTGTGGCTACAGTAAATGTGAGAAAAGCAGAGCAAGTCTTCAATAAGATGAAGGATCTTGGATTTCCAGTTACAGTATTTGCTTGCAACCAGCTTCTGCTACTCTATAAAAGGGTTGACAAGAAGAAGATCGCTGATGTTCTCACAATGATGGAAAAGGAGAATGTGAAACCAACCCTCTTCACTTATAAGCTCCTTGTAGACACCAAGGGTGCTGCTAGAGATATTGTAGGTATGGAAAAGTCATTGAGTCAATGCACGCAGATGGTGTTGAGCCAGATCTTCTGATTCAAGCCACAATTGCAAAGCACTACATATTTGGTGGTCACCGTGAGAAAGCTGAGGCAATTTTGGAGTCTATGGAGGGTGATGATATCAAAGGAAACCGTGCTGCTTGCAAGGTTTTATTACCTTTATATGCTTTTCTTGGCAAAAATGATGATGTGGAGAGGATTTGGAAGGTGTGTGAGGCTAATCCTCGTCTAGATGAGTGCCTGTCTGCTATAGAGGCTTTTGGCAGGCTTGGAAATGTTGAAAAGGCCGAGAAAGTCTTTGAGGATATGCTCGTGACATGGAAAACAATCTCTTCCAAATACTACGATGCTTTGCTGAGGGTGTATGCCCATCAAAACCTTTTAGACAAGGGTAAGGAGCTAGCAAAGCGGATGGGTGATGCTGGTTGCAGAATAGGGACCTCAACGTTGGATTCACTTGTGAAGCTCTATGTGGATGGGGGAGAGATTGAGAAAGCTGATTCCATATTGCACAAGCTATCTCAGCAGAATAAGATCAAGCCTCTCTACAGCTCATATCTGATGTTGCTTGATAGTTATTCAAAGAATGGAGACGTTCACAATTCAGAGAAAGTGTTTAACAAGTTACGGCAGATGGGTTATGATGGGAGGATTAGACAGTACCAGTTGCTGCTTCAGGCATATGTACAGGCAAAGGCCCCTGCTTATGGATTTAAAGACAGGCTGAAGGCTGATAACATTTTCCCCAACAGTGTTGTGGCATCTTTACTTGCTGCTACTGATCCATTCAACAAGAAGAAATCAATATCTGACTTGCTCGAGTAGGATCTGGGATACTGTTCAGTCCATCTTGTCGCCATGCAATACATGTGCTGCCATATAGCTCTCTGCTAAAGCATATGATGATATAATAATGTCTTAAGTCATGTAACGAACTAGTAGTGCTTGTCTGCATTTGGATTCCCATGCTTTACTGAACTTCGAGTTATGAATAGAAATTGAAGCTGCTGCCCTGGAATCCTGTGTATGTTAATCCTCCGTTGTTTGCCTTCAGTTCTTACACAACGATGTCATCTTGTGAGGAACTGCTAGCCTTTGTTTGCTGTGTTGGAATGGTATAGAATCTGAAGTTTGCTCTTGGATATTCTGACCAGTTTTTTTAGAGGGATTCTGATCAGTTTGTCCTCGTTCAGTCTGCTACATTTCTGTTGATTATTGCTTTATCTTTCCTATTTTAAGGAATATTTCTTTCTGATTTTGTGCCCTCGTATTGTCTGCACGCAATTGTAACTCTATATAAAATAAACTCTGTAATCTTTGCTAGTTAAAGCAAGTTGTCTCCTTAGCCTGATACTAATTTGATTAGGAAAAGATATTCCAGAGTTGCGAAGTACACAATCTTCATCTTGACATGAATATTAATAGAGCTGTTCATGCACCAGCAGTTATGCCAGGAACATGGCACGCATAATCTACCTTTGTACTCACGATACAGCAAGGGACCGCCACCGAGAGCTCTGTCGCCGTGGTGTCCGAGCCGCAGAACGCCGTCCGGTCGTTGACCGCCATGCCTGCGGCGACGACCTCGCTCCCCCTGTTGACAGTGCCGGCGACGAGGGGCACCTGCAGCAGCGTCGACAGCTCGTCCAGCTCCTCGACCGACGTGTGCGGGCGAACCTGCAGAATTCACTATTCAGTAGTGAAACTTCACTCGTAGTGACACTTGTGGTGAGACACAAGCTGTGGTATGATGAGCTTATAAGTCCCCCTTTGTTTGAGAAGGCGCAGCAACTCCCAACCAGGATGTCTCTTTTGTTCTCATGTTCATCAACCATTGTGTTAACTACGACACAACAACGAGCAAGGAAAGCTGGCAACAATGAGTAAGAATTTCCTCAAATTTCTTTTTTCAGTTCATTACCCGTCAAAGGCTACGTAACATTTTTCACTCTATGCATAACTCAGCAATCGCCATCCTATATTTCATTCTGACGTGTATGCAGAGTAATTGGATGCCATGCATACTCTGACAAGTACTATCTACGTTGTGCGGATACTTCACAAAAGTCGCGTACCACGTACCAGTATCAGATAATGTACCAGATATAAATGTTGCCCTGATACGTATCTTGCACATATACCTAAATTTATGATTATTTAAAAAAAGAAAATAAATCCCGATATTTCGTCGATACTTTGCTGATACAGTTTGGCATAATAAGCATCCTTCAGTCCACGACTCCATCCACACTGCCATAGATCCGGTTGACCATTCCCTATGCCCGCTGCATCTCACAATTTTCTTCCCGCCCTTCCGCGCCATCTCCCCTTTCCTCCTTAGGCCCACGCTGCCACCTCGATGTCGCCAAGACCCCGCCACCGCGATGCTGCCAAGACCCATCCGCCTCCACGCTGCGAAGACCCCACCGCCTCCACGCCCTATCCCCTTCCCTCCCCGCCAGGACTCTGGCGCCTGGATACTCGACGCCGGCCGTCCACCGCACCCCCAATTTGACGCCTCCACACTCCGCCCCCCCCTCGATGAGCTTGATCCCATTCCCTCCCTGTCTTGACGTCGCCAATGAGGTATGTTCCGCCTCCCCTCCCTAGTCCCTCCGATGCCTCCCTTCACTGATCTCCTCCCTCCGCCATCTCCCCAATGCCCTCTCCTCTGGTCCTCCCCTGTCTCCCCTCCGCCGTCTCCTCTCCTTCGTTGGCCAGGCCTCACACCCTCAATTCCTCTCGGCTCCACAGATCTACGGAGGAGGATGGCGAAGGGAAGCATAGAGCCGTTGGACTTGAGTCTAAGCTTGTGGGCGGCTGTGGTGGAGTTGATATCTTGAGCAATTGGGCAGTCAGGCTTGTGCTAGGCAGTAGGCAGCATGGGGAGGAGTTGGAGGAGGCCGGATGGGAGGGGGAGGAGACGAAGAAGGCTAGATGGCAAGGCGATGGATGGCTGCTAGTCTGCTATTAATTATGCTTTGCCACAATGCTACTGCTTATGCTATGCTGAATTGATGATTGCTTCTGCTACTGCTACTATATGCTATGCTGATTGCTACTGCTAGTATATGCTAAATTGATAATTATATGTAGTATCGGAGATGTGAAACAAAATCTTTATATTATGGCCCCATTTGGCGTAGCTCTAGCTCTAGGAAATCTCGGATCTAGAGTTGCGGGCATGTTAAGTGCATTTAAATCACTTTAATTTAGTCAACAAACTACAGATCCAAAGATAGATCTCTGAGCTAGAGCTGTGCCAAACGGACCTATGTAGGCAACATTTAGCTTCAACTCTTGCATCATGGATGACTAGATTCAAGATAGCAAGAATTGCCATATGGCAAGGACCTTTCTCCTCTTCAAATAATCCCATCAGCAATGCCTCACCATCTTATCATGCATTTTTGACAGGTGAATGCATATCTAACGTTTGTTTGTGTCTATCTGAGTCAGTGTCATCGTCTGTGTCCTGTGGCACTACAAAGACACTTTATGCCATCGTGGGATTAGAACCCAGAACCACATACATAAAACTAGTCTATCGAATACTTGCACTATTTGCAATTTACTATATCAATGTTAAGGTATTCTTGATTTTTCAATTCCCTACAAGAATTCATTAATTTCTTATTTACTTTATATTTATTACATATATATAAATGTATCGTCATATCGGTGTTTTTGAAAAAATGACGAATCGTTGTATCGCGTATCCGTATCGGGGTATCCGGGATTCCGAGCAACATAGAGTGCTATGATTGGTAGGAAAATTGTTTTCTCAAGTTGTCAATAGAGTGGAAGTTACAAAATTACGCACAACTAGGAGTTGTCCTTGCTAATCCTTTTGGATGTGATCATGCAATGCTCTGCATCACCTCATCGGCTCATTATGCATATGTTCATAGAGAAAGCAGGCTGCAATTCGTCTCTAGTCTCTAGAGCAAGGTGACGAACTGACAATCAGACCTAAGCACTCGACAAAGCTTACGTGAGCTTGTTAATTAGTGGACTCCATATCTATGAACAAGAATATGTAATACATACTACTGAAAATTGCATCGCATGTGATTCAAGAAGAAAACAAGACAGTGATGATTAATAGGAAAGAAATGTTCCATGAAGTGTTTTAATTTACTAAAACCAAAATAAGAGGATAATGGAGAATATTCATATGTATTTAATCTTATCTTAGGAACCTTGTTTAGGGGGGCCTATTTCAACTCATAAGTTGGTACTTAACAGGTTAAACATCAAATCCGCTCACGGTGACTGCTAACCAGAACACCGGATGGTACAGATTAGCATCTTTTACATTTTTACTTTTGCTAAGTTGAGCTTGGGCTTATTGAGCTAAGCATATGTGAGGCGAGGTCAAGCATAGCACGCACTCAGTTTGTCCAGAGAAAGTCAAGCGCAAAATGTGCTGGTCTGTGTTCTTCAGTTGAATTTCATTTGCTGTGAGAAATTTCCATTGGGTTGTCAGAAGCATACTAGTAAGATGTCTGTTGGATTAATTGGGATTGGCCCATTTTAATTTAGCAATTAATCAAATGAAATTCCTAGGCCCACAACTAATGCTAGGTAGAAAATTGTTTAGTCCCATATGGAGAATTGAATGGGAGTTACACCACTTTAAAAGTTGGAACGTGGTAACCCCTTGTGGAATTGGAGAGCCAATACACGCGGCGCCGCCGCCGCCGCGCCGTGCGCGCGCGACGCGCAGCGTGTCGAGTGCGGCGCGTTTTCTTTATCTATTCGAAAATCAAACGCATTGACTCGCCGGCGCTACGATGGATTATGGCGGAAGCATCGGTCTCTTCATTTTTTTTGTTACAAGAGAACAGAGCATAAGAAGGCCTCCGACTTCGTCCGCTTGTGTACCGCTCGTAGGCGGGCGATCAAGTTTTTGGGAGCGATCGGCGCGACTACTCAATCTGCGACGCCTACTTCGGTGGTCAACCGTCGCGCGATCGCACCGCAAACATCTTCCCGCATCAAGCTTCGCCCCGCATCACGCCTTGATCGACTACATCGAATAGGCCATCATGTCGATCGATGGTAACGGCGCCTCCGGTGTCTCCGACCGCCCCACCCGAGGGTATAAATCTAAAACTTTTCTGGTGTATTTGTTTCTATGCGCTATGAATATGTTAATAGATGTTTCTGTTAGCTTGTTCGTTAGCGAATATGAATACATCGTTGATAGATCACTTGTACATGTTTATGTCATGTTTTATATGCTGAATTTCTGGATTAAAATATGCCGAAAATTGACTAGATTTCCAACAATCCAAAAACTTGATAGGTCTTTTTCGGTAGTTGATGAGGACATCCCTTCCATGGATACAACTCAGCCACAGCAAGGGTTGCAAGGACCACTCACTCGAGCTCGTGCTCGTCAACTTAATTACCAGGTGAATTCATTCCTAGGTTCATATATTACTGAGAATAGACCGCTATCTAATGCAAGTGATTTAATTGTGCTTAGGAACCTGGGAAAGGATGAAGGAGAAGGACGTGGAGTCATGGACATGCCTGGATGGAATAATGGAGTTCACCACGTCACTTTGGGGCCAAGCCAAACAAGAATTCGAGTTGGACACGTTCTGGAATCAGATTCGGACTGCTGCGTTGGTACCAAGTTCAAACGGGCATAACTTTCTCATACGGACTCCGATTGGGACGTTCTTGTACTTCATGGAATGCTTAGGAAGTCTATTTTCCAAAGGATCCGACCTCAGCTTCAAATTCCATCTGAGCCGGCCGTAATCATCAAATTACTCCACGTTGTTTTCTGAGTCCGAGTCAAAAAGGGTGCTGCGCCACCTCCACTTGGGCCCATGGGCCTTGTAACCCTAGGGCGTGCCCTTGACGCCCCTGGTCGTTCTCCCTATAAAGGAGCCGCCGCCGTTGCTAAGACCGGGATTTCGTTGAATTTAGGTTTAGCCATTGTGCAAACTTTTGTTCTTCGCTTGTGTTGGACGACCACCGTCAAGACATCTTCGAATCCCACATTTGTGTTTCGCAATATAATTTGTGCTTCATTCATATTCGCAATGTCGATTGCCTATATCTTATTCTTGCTAGTTCTTCGATTGCTCGCAGGATTGAACTGTGTTCAGTTGATCGCGCCTCCAGCGAGATCAATAACACTTCGAGTTGGTTCAGCGATTGCTAAGGCGCAAGCGCCCGTCGACGGTTGTAGTCGGATCGTGAGGGTCACCTCCACCAAAATCGAAAGTTATCCATCTCATCAAAAGATCGCACCTCGCCTTCATCAAGTGGTATCGAGCGCCTGAGTTGCTCGGTGAGAATTTCCATTTACTGAGATTAGATTGCTATTCCTTACCTAGAGTACACAAAAAAACCAAAAAAATAGCAGAGATCAATCTGTCCAAACCAGTCTTAGCCTCGCAATTTTTCTTTTCAGACATTGCATTGTTGAACTTTCGGTTGCATCGTCGTGTCCTTTGTCTGGTCTTAGTGTCTAGTTCCATTAGAGTTTCGAGTTCTGTTCACGTTTGGTCTCACCGCTGCGGTTAGATCCGAACCGCCACGTGAGGGAAGGAAAGGAGGAGGACTCGGAGTTGGACTCTGAGTAGGACTTGGAGTTGGACTCTGAGTTGGACTCGAGTAGGACTTGGAGTTGGACTCGAGTAGGACTTGGAGTTGGACTCGGTTTCTAGGAAGCTTTGCCCTAGTTGGTTTCGAGTAGGCCACGATCTCGAGTTGGTTTGAGTAGGTTTCAACCGCGTTTTGTGAAAAAAAAACAAAAGAGAAAAGAAGAAACAGCAAATGCATTTAAAAGAGCCGCGTAAAAAAAAAGAGAGAGAGAAACAATTAACTTTTGCATACGACCTCCGATTGAGGCGATTCTTGATCCGTTGGAAAGGAAATCGAAGATAGAGTGAAAAAAAGAAGGCTGGAAAACGGAGATTTCAGAGCCGCAGTAAGCCACCAGTGCACATACGCGCGCCTTCGACCCCAAAACGTCGTTTAGGCCCTCAAACGGGCCCGCAAACCAAGAAAATTCAAGTTTCTCGAATTCGCTCAAAATTGACAGAGCCCTTGTACAAGTGATTCTAAGGTTCCCGTGCAGACGGCATCCTTTTCGAGCCCCGAACTCCGTGTGCGGTGTCATCTAGTTGTCTTCTCGCGCGTGTACTCGCTTGTGTTCTAGGCTCGCGTCTCTAGTACGGTCCAGCCTAGGCCAGCACCAACCGGCGTTGAACGAATTTTCAGCTTGCATTTTCTGAATTGATTATTGCTATTCCTTGCTACTAAACTTGAGCCTTCCCACTACACCTTTTCTACACCGCACAAGTGAGCTTTACCGCAATCGCTCCATCCAATCTTCAAGATATATTATCATCATTGGTTGCCGATCACCCCGTGTGCTTGGTAAGAATTGGTAAGAGTTCGATAGAAGGTTTGAGACGAGCGACTTTTTGAACCACCATACCCTAGTACTTGTTAGGGACACATTCTTGTGTTTTTGCTAACAATGGCAGTTCGAGAGTTTACAAATCAGATACATCTCATTCTCCTCGACGAAGGGAATCATACAACATTTCACTCGCGAGATGAATCATCGACGGAGGGCCTTGAGGAGGATGTTAGAGTCACAAATGAGCGACTTGCTCAACTCGAGGGCGCCAGATTCGGACAAACGCAACGCTTGTCGCGATGGAGAAAGCACAAGGTATCACTAACAATTCTTTGGCGATATTATGCGCGCCTTGAGGAGATTGCCCAAGCTTCTACCGTTGTTCCCCTTTGTGATGGTAGAGGGACAAGATGAATTCGACGATGTGGGTGATTCCGAGGCAGATGGCGTGGCTAACCACAACAACGATCGACTTCATCGACCATTGCGTTTTAACCAACAAGGTATGCGAAGAGAACTCCCACGACGTGAGGTACGTGACCACGATGACGCTTTGCTAAGGTTAAATTCACTATGCCCTCTTTTAATGGTAAATATGATCCCGATGGATATCTTGATTGGGAATTAATCGTTGATCAAAAATTTGCTTGCCATGATTTTCCGAGAATAGACGAGTTAGGGTGCCACTAGTGAATTTACCGACTTTGCTTCTATTTGGTGGAAAGAACATTGCCGCCAACATCCCAATAACATACCTAACACGTGGGAGGCTTTAAAATTGCTTATGCGCCATCGCTTTGTTCCTCATATTATGCTCGTGATTTGTTAAATAAACCGCAACGCTTACAACAAGGTGCAAAGTCCGTGGAAGAATACTATCGTGAATTACAAATTGGTATGTTGCGTGGGTTAGTTGAGAATGAGGAGGCATCAATGGCTAGGTTTTTGGGAGGGTTGAATCGTGAAATTCAGGACATTCTTGATTACAAAGATTACAACTCCATGACTAGATTGTTTCATCTTGCTTGCAAAGCTGAACGCAGTGCGTGGACGCCAGGTGAGGACGCGATTTAACTCTTCGCAGTCGCACCAATTCATGGACGCGCACACCTTCGCCTCATCCACCGTGGCGCCCGCCATTACCCTCCAACAACGAGCGCGCCTACTACGCCAAATTCGGCGCCACGAGTTTCAAGCACCCAAATCAGCACCACAACTTTTCGCAAAACATCCTCTTCGGTTGCTTGACAGACGAACGAGAGACATTCAATGCCATCGTTGCAAAGGCTATGGACACATGATGCGGGACTGTCCAAGCAAGCGTGTATTGATTATACGCGATGATGGTGGGTATTCCTCGCTAGTGATTTTGATGATGAAACATATGCTATGCTTGCAAATGACCCGCAGACATGATGATGGATCGACCGTGAGGAGGAGCATGTTGGCGCCAAGATGCCGACAAGTATTTGAGCATTATAGTGCAACGCGTACTAAGTGCTCAAGTGTCTCATGCCGAGCAAAATCGTTGTCGAACCGGATTTTTCAATCCGAATCTTACTGTGTTTCACCGCACTAATCCTGGATCGATAGTTAGTGCACACAGTACATTGTGAATCATTTCATACATCGCGTAATCATCCATTATATTACATAAATCGTAATGCACCACGCCGGGTGATAGTTTACAAAGGGGCCGACTAGGCCAAATGTCATGATTACAAATACGCAAATGAAATACAAAGAAAAGCAAACCCAAATCCACAGCAAGCGGCCAAGAGGGTAATGTGTACAATATATGCCACCGTGGTCCCAGCAACATAAAGGTACACACGCCTAGGGTCTACTTGTCTATGCCTAACCACCGAGGCCTACGCCTTAATTAGCGCCTTTGCTTCCGTTGATGTTGGCGGGGCCTCCTCGTAGGCGTAGTGTTCTTGAACTCCTGTTTCAATTGTATCGCAAGAGCGAGAATGAGCACTCCGACCGTGCTCAAGCAAGCCAACACACGTAATGCAATAATTTTACATGCATGGCTATCAAAGGATGGTCAGCTCATTTTATTTTAATGAGAGTGCTTTTGAATACAATTATAGGAAAATTCCCGAGACCTAGCAATTTTGAACTCAAATCTTTTGTTTATAAGGTAAGTTGATCTCATAGTTGACACAGATTCCATCCACCATTACATGGCATCTCGCGCCATATGGCATCTTTCAAACATATAGCCGCTTAACGTACTCATCGACGACACCCAGACAATTCCAAACCAGGCGGTCCTTCGCCCTTCAAGTTTCCATTCCCAATTTCCAATTATTTTTAAATAGAACTATATCCAGTTAAGTTCCCATGTTCGCCCATGACCGTAAGTACGGCTTATTCGAATAGTTTTGACTCTGCAGAGTTTGTACACTTTCACCACAAGAGACAATCAACTCGTTGTCCCACACGATTCCTTAGACGTGTGGTTGAGCGACCATCACAGTGACTTTTCAAAGTATCTAGTCCTTTCTCCCATCTCACATTATGGGTGACCGCCCATTTGCGATGGGTCCCATCTCAGGCGCTGGATGTTTTCCCGGACTCTAACGCAGCTCGGGCTCCTACTTCCGCAACGTTAGGAAAGCGGAAAACTTCACCCCCATGGTGTCCTTTCGCCCTTTGCCATAGCATAACCCCATCAATCCACTACCGGTGAGATGAGTCCGGATTTCGATAAGTCTACTTAGCCAAGTTGTATTTACAGACTTGTGGTTGTACTGCTTACACGGCCGACATGACAAGATTCATCCTTAAGGTTACCCGGATGGTTCTACCACATTTCACATTCTGTGCATCCATTGCACCACATACCACCACCAAACCATTCCATCCGTATTTAAGCGGTTTGGGATTTTTCAGAGGTAGTAAATAATATGTCCACCTACTACAGTCATTCCACCCCGACTGCTCCCCAAACAATATCACATTTTTGTAAGTGTTGCTTTTGGGGCAGCAAGGTACCCTGCTCTTATCTAGCAATACTAAGCCATGAATAATTATTTGGACTTCATCAGAAAGCATATGATAATATGAATTTTTCTAGGGCGACAAGGGTCACATGTCCAAACATGGCAATGGATCTTTATTAACAAGTATTAAAATAGGTATCTAACTACCACTTTCTTAAAATGAACATATTTCATCACATAAAATAACAAGATGCATGTTCATAATTTAAAAGAAATTAACTTTGCAAATCATAGGTTCGAAATGATCAAGGTGTTAACTCGCCTTGGTCACAGGGGTCGATTTCTTGGTGATCGGTGCTTCTTGTCTGCTGCCTCGATATCTTCCTCTTGAGCCTCGTAGGCTATTTAATCGTCTGGAATACCCCATTAAAAGAAAAACAACCAATCAATAAAATATCACCAGAAATTCAAATGAACTCAAAAAATATGGTTCTGGTTCCATTAGATAGATCTTGAATTTAAACGAATTTAGAAATTGTTTCATTCAATTCGAGCTATAATGAAGAAGTTATAGCCATCAAAGTTTTCTGCTTTTAGTCAATCCAAAATTACTAAATTCGACATGTGGGCCCACTGTCGGCCTCTCGATTCATTTTAATTTCCATTTTTATTTACTTTTCGGTTCTCTGTGCTACTGACATGTGGGTCCTAAGCATCGTTCATGGGGTCCACATGTCAGCACGGTCCTTGCTTAGATGTCTCACTGACCGGTGGGGTCCAGGTGGTCGCCAGTGACTCGAATGGGTGGCGGGTGGGGCCCACCGCCGATCAAGAAAATGGAGAAAACTCAACCCGGCGCTGCGGAGCCGGAGGCTCGAACGCGCGCGGCCGGGGAGCTGGGAGGGAGAAGAGAACGCTGATAGCCAAGTGAGCGGGGAGGCTTTGCCTACCTTATATGGATGAGAAATCCTTTTGAAGGATGCCGACGATGGGGCTGGGCAGAGGAGTCGGGGCGACGGTGGCCGGCGACGAGGGGCTGTCGGGGAGGTCCGGTGAAGAGGTGAAATGCGTTCCTCGTGCTGCAGTGAAGACAATGGTGCAGTCGCCCGGGGCCGAGGAGGTCCGGAGATGGGTCGGCGGCGAGCGGCGGCGGCGACTCGGAGTGGCTCTCGGTGACGGCGATGTACGGGCGTCGGGAAGCTCGGGCGAGGCCGGGGACGACTTCACGGTGCTCCGTAGGTGGTGTGAGTGAGAGGAATCGGGTTTTAATGGCTCGGATCGAGAGATTGCGCGCGCCGAGTTGGGGACGATGGGGCTCACCGGCGCTTGAGTGGATGTGGGCTCGACACTGTGGAACGAAGATGGCGATGTGTGGAACTCAACGGGGTCCATGGCATTTTATACACGCGCGAGGGAAGCGGTGAACGGCGCGCGCCTGCGGTCGCTGTCTGAGCGGTGGCGAGGCAGTAGGGATGCGGCGTGATTAATGCCCGTTTCTCGGTGAAGCTACGACGCAGCCTACGCCTGTGGTGGTTGTCTCAGCCGCTGCCTCCTCCCCTTTGCCGAGGAAACGGCAATGACCGAGCGGGCGATGTGACGGAGCTGGGAAAGCTGCGCGGTGGCGCCAAGTCAAAAGGCGACGGGGTCGCAGACTTTCCACCAAGGCGACGGACGGCGGCGCAGGCGAGGCGTGCATGCGCGCCACGGGAGCAAGAGCTCGCCTGTGGTGCAGCCAAGCGTCCGCACGGGGAGAAAAGGAGCGGGAAGAAGAAGCCGGCAGGCGGGCCCATCGGCCACGGAAAGGGGTGAGGGCAGCGCGATGGCGCGGATGAAGCCGCGTGGCGGGAGGTTGATCGGGCGCCGACGTGGTTAAGTGAGGAACGGAGGAGATCGCCGAGGCGCGGGAAGGGAAATCTCGGCCGCCCACGCGCGAGCGGGTAAGGGAAGGCGGAATCCGCTGGCGACGTGGCTCAATCCCACCCGCCCAGTGTCGGACGGAGGCGGTGGATTTTCTGATTTCTTTTGGATTTTAAGTTTTGCTTTTAGAAATTACGAGAAAATCCCAATAAGTCCTAAAATATGAAAATGCTTCCAAAAATTCTAGGAAAATTCTCGAGGTTCCTGGTAATATTCTCGACTTAATAAAATATTTCCAACTAAAGTTGGTATTTATTGTACTTACTTCCTTATTTTCCATGCCATTGTTTTTCCAAAAATAATACTCTATGCCCTAAATCCAATTTCTCAGATATACTTTATGGATCATCTTTTCGATTCTTGTTTACAATTGTTTGTCTTTCTCTTTTATAAATTCTTTAATTTCTCGAACCTTAACCAAATTCGAAAAGCATCAAAAATCCAAATCCAAATGGAATACATTGCAAAAGTAATCCAAAATCCTCATTTTCTAATCCCAATTTTTGGGATGTTACAATCGCCATAATTTGTTCCAAATCAAGGGCGTTATCAAGGAACGCTCGATTCGCATAATTGTTGATGGTGGAGTTGCAACAATTTGGCGAGTATGGATATGGTGGAGAAGCTTGCTTTGCCAACCAAACCTCATCCCCACCCATACCATATTGGTGGTTCAACAACAAGTGGTAAGTTAAAGGTAACACGGATGGTGAGAGTACACTTTTCTATGGGTTCATACCATGATTATGTTGATTGCGACGTTGTTCCTATGCAAGTCGTTTCATTGTTATTAGGAAGACCTTGGCAATATGATACGATTGTGTGCATCATGGTAGGAATAATCAATATTCTCTCATGTTTAATGGAAAGAAAATTGTGCCGCATCCTATGACTCATGAACAAATTGTTAAAGATGATCTTGCTAGAGCTAGTAGAGAGAAAAGTCGAGAGAATGCCGAGAGCGAAAACCAGATTGTAGCAAAAGAACTTGAGCAACACAAAAAGAAAGAACCTAAATCTGTTCATGCGAAGAATAAAGAAATTAAATTGAAAGGTGCTTGTTTCTTGCTACCAAATCGACATGACCGAAGTGAATGCTAGTGATTCATTTGCTATGCATTAGTTTGCAAAGAAGCTTTGTTTTCTTTTGAGGATATCCTCCTTCTTTGCCACCATTGTCACTAACATTTTGCAGAGTACCAAGATGTCTTTCCAAAGGACATACCATCGGGCTGCCACCACTTCGTGGATTGAGCATCAAATTGATTTAATTCTGGTGCATCTTTGCCCAACCGCGCACCATACAGACCAATCCGAAGAAACTAAAGAAATTCAGCGCCAAGTTCAAGAGTTGCTTGATAAAGGGTATGTGCGCGAATCCCTTAGTCCTTGTGCTGTTCCGGCCATTTTAGTACCAAAGAAAGATGGGTCATGGCGCATGTGTGTGGATTGTAGAGCAATCAATAACATTACCATTAGGTATCGTCATCCTATTCCTAGGTTAGATGATATGCTTGATGAATTGAGTGGCTCTGTTGTCTTTTCCAAGGTTGATTTTATGAGTGGTTATCATCAAATCCGCATGAAATTAGGCGATGAATGGAAAACGGCATTTAAAACTAAGTTTGGGTTATATGAGTGGTTAGTAATGCCGCTTGGTTTAACTAATGCACCTAGTACCTTCATGAGACTAATGAACGAGGTTTTGCGTGCTTTCATTGGTAAATTTGTGGTGGTTTATTTTGATGATATATTGATATATAGCAAATCATTAGAGGAACATCTTGACCATTTACGTGTTGTCTTTAATGCTTTACGTGATGCACGCCTATTTGGTAACCTTGAGAAGTGCACCTTTTGCACCGATCGAGTTGCGTTTCTTGGCTATGTTGTTACTCCACAGGAATTGAAGTTGATCAAGCCAAGGTGGAAGCAATCCGAGTTGGCCGACTCTAACACGGTCACACGGTGCGGAGTTTTTAGGACTTGCTGGTTCTACCGCCGCCGTGAAGGATTTCAGCACCATCGCCGCACCATTGAATGAGCTTACCAAGAAGGGCGTGCCATTTGTTTGGAGCACCCACAGGAGAACGCTTCACCACATTGAAAGATAAGTTAACACATGCACCCTACTCCAACTTCCGATTTCAATAAGACTTTTGAACTAGAATGTGATGCTAGCGGAATTGGAATTGGTGGTGTGTTGTTGCAAGAAGGCAAACCTGTAGCATACTTTAGTGAGAAATTGAGTGGGCCTAGTTTGAATTATTCTACTTATGATAAGGAGTTATATGCACTTTTCGAACCTTAGAAACTTGGTAACATTATTTATGGCCCAAAGAATTTGTTATACATTCGATCATGAATCTTTAAAGCATATTCAAGTCAAGGTAAATGAACCAGTAGACATGCAAAGTGGGTTGAATTTATTGAGTCTTTTCCTTATGTCATAAAACACAAGAAGGGAAAGGAGAATGTTATTGCTGATGCTTTGTCTAGAGATATTCCATGCTATCACAACTTGACTTCAAAATTTTTGGATTAGAGACTATTAAAGAGCAATATGTGCACGATGCTGATTTTGCGGAAATCTGTTGAATTGTCAAGAAGGGAAAATGTGGAATAAGTTTGTCATTAATGATGGGTTTGTGTTTAGAGCCAACAAGTTGTGTATTCCCGCTGGTTCCGTTAAATCTGTTGTTGTTACAGAAGCACATGGAGGCGGGTTGATGGGACATTTTGTTGTGAAGAAAACGGAGGACATACTTGCGATCATTTCTTTTGGCCAAAAATGAGACGAGACGTCGAGCGCTACGTTGCTCGCTGCACTACATGTCAAAGAGCTAAGTCACGACTTAATCCTCATGATTTATATATGCCTTTACCCGTTCCTAGCGCCCGTGGGAAGATATTTCGATGGACTTTGTTTTAGGATTGCCTAGGACCAAGAAGGGAGAGATAGTATATTTGTGGTTGTTGATAGATTTTCTAAGATGGCCCATTTTATACCATGTCATAAGAGCGATGATGCTACCCATATTGCTGATTTATTCTTTCGTGAAGTTATTCGCTTGCATGGTGTGCCCAATACTATAGTTTCAGATCGTGATACTAAATTCCTTAGCCATTTTGGAGAACTCTATGGGCTAAATTGGGGACTAAGCTGTTATTTTCTACTACTTGTCATCCCCAAACCGATGGACAAACCGAGGTTGTGAATAGAACTTTATCTACCATGCTTAGGGCTGTGTTGAAAAAGAATTTGAAAATGTGGGAAGAATGCTTGCCTCATGTTGAGTTTGCTTACAATCGCTCATTGCATTCTACTACAAAGATGTGCCCTTTGAAGTTGTTTATGGTTTTGTGCCTCGTGCTCCTATTGATTTAATGCTTCTTCCATCTTCTGAGAAATTGAACTCGATGCTAAACAGCGTCTGAATTGATTTTAAAAATGCATGAGACAACTAAGGAGAATATAGAACGCATGAATGCTAAATATAAACTTGCCTTTGGTAGTCGGGAGGAAATGTTTAACTTTTGAACACGGGATCTTGTTTGGTTGCATTTAAGAAAAGATAGGTTCCTGAATTGAGAAAATCAAATTGATGCCAAGAGCCGATGGTCCTTTCAAGGTGTTAGAAAAGATTAATGATAATGCATACAAGCTTCAATCGCTGCAGATTTTGCTGTGAGTCCCACTTTTAACATTGCAGATTTAAAGCCCTACTTGGGAGAAGAGGGCGAGTTTGAGTCGAGGACGACTCAAATGCAAGAAGGGGAGGATGATGAGGACATCCCTTCCATGGATACAACTCAGCCACAGCAAGGGTTGCAAGGACCACTCACTCGAGCTCGTGCTCGTCAACTTAATTACTGTGAATTCATTCCTAGGTTCATATATTATCGAGAATAGACCGCTACCTAATGCAAGTGATTTAATTGTGCTTAGGAACCTGGGAAAGGATGAAGGAGAAGGACGTGGAGTCATGGACATGCCTGGATGGAATAATGGAGTTCACCACGTCACTTTGGGGCCAAGCCAAACAAGAATTCGAGTTGGACACGTTCTGGAATCAGATTCGGACTGCTGCGTTGGTACCAAGTTCAAACGGGCATAACTTCCTCATACGGACTCCGATTGGGACGTTCTTGTACTTCATGGAATTCTTAGGAAGTCTATTTTCCAACGGATCTGACCTCAGCTTCAAATTCCATCTGAGCCGGCCGTAATCATCAAATTACTCCACGTTATTTTCTGAGTCCGAGTCAAAAAGGGTGCTGCGCCACCTCCACTTGGGCCCATGGGCCTTGTAACCCTAGGGCGTGCCCTTGACGCCCCGGTCGTTCTCCTATAAAGGAGCCGCCTTCGTTGCTAAGACTGGGATTTCGTTGAATTTAGGTTTAGCCATTGTGCAAACTTTTGTTCTTCGATTGTGTTGGACGACCACTGTCAAGACATCTTCGAATCCCACCTTTGTGTTTCGCAATATAATTTGTGCTTCATTCATATTCGCAATGTCGATTGCCTATATCTTATTCTTGCTAGTTCTTCGATTGCTCGCGAGGATTGAACTTCGTGTTCAGTTGATCGCGCCTCGGCGAGATCAATAACACTCGAGTTGGTTCAGCGATTGCTAAGGCGCAAGCGTTGTCGCACGGTTGTAGTCGGATCGTGAGGGTCACCTCCACCAAAATCGAAAGTTATCCATCTCATCGAAAGATCGGCACCTCGCCTTCATCGCAGTTGGCTTTGCTGCGTCGCTTAAACCGCACCTCGCTTGATGGTTCCAATTTTAAGAGATGGCGGCACGCGCAATCTCGTGGTTTATCGCCATGGAATGTTTTCATGTTGCACAAGGAAAGCCCGCCGAGCCTCTGTCGATGAGGATGAACGCAAGTTCAATGTAGCGGATAACTTTTTCGAGGTGCACTTGTCAACATACTGGCGGATAACATTGTGGATGTGTACATGCATTTGCCTACGGGCAAAGATATGTGGATATGTGGCGTTGTCTCTCGATCGCCCCGCCCGAGGGTATAAATCTAAAACTTTTCTCGTGTATTTGTTTTTATGCGCTATGAATATGTTAATAGATGTTTCGTTAGCTTGTTCGTTAGCTTAATATGAATACATCGTTGATAGATCACTTGTACATGTTTATGTCATGTTTTATATGCTGAATTTCTGGATTAAAATATATTAAAATTGACTAGATTTCCAACAATCCAAAACTTGATAGGTCTTTTTCGTAGTTGGCTTTGCTGCGTCGCTTAAACCGCACCCTCCGCTTGATGGTTCCAATTTTAAGAGATGGCGTGCACGCGCAATCCGTGGTTTATCGCCATGGAATGTTTTCATGTTGCACAAGGAAAGCCCACGAGCCTCTGTCGATGAGGATGAACGCAAGTTCAATGTAGCGGATAACTTTTTCGAGGTGCACTTGTCAACATATCGGGCGGATAACATTGTGGATGTGTACATGCATTTGCCTACGGGCAAAGATATGTGGAATGCACTTGAGGCCAAGTTCGAGTTTCCGATGTCGGCAAAGTGAGTGTATGTCATGGAGCGCTTCTATGACTACAAGATGGTCGATGACCGTTCGTAGTAGAGCAAGCTCATGAGATTCAGCGCCGCAAAGGAGCTTGAGAACAATAAGTGCGAGTTAGGACAAGTTTGTGGTCGGCGGTATTATCGCCAAGTTACCACCCTCTTGGTCGGATTTTGCTACTTCTCTAAAGCACAAGAGGCAGGAGTTCAGTGTTACTGATCTCATTGGCACTCTTGGTGTTGAAGAGAAGGCGAGGGCAAAAGATACTCGTGGCAAGAAAGTTGTCACGAGGAGGTTCTAGCGCCAATTTGGTGCGTAAGAAGAATCCTCGTGCTTTCCACAACAAAAGAAAAATAAGCCTTTGTCAAGCCCAAGGCTACCACCGAGTTTAAGAAGAAAGGCAAAGGAAAGGGCAGCTGCTTTGTGTGCGGTGATTCTGGCCATTGGGCTAAGGATTGTCCAGATCGCAAGGATAAGCAGAAGAAGTCTGCCAACATGGTTATTAGTGACGCTGGAGGAACATCGGGCACGTAATTATTTACCTACAGCTTCTTCTGTTTGTCAATCACCCGAGTGGTGGGTTGACACCGTGCTAATATTCATGTTTGTGCTGATATTTCCTTGTTTTCATCTTATCGTCTGGTCGAGGTTGCTCCTTGTTGATGGGGAACGGATCGCATGCAGCTGTTCATGGTGTTGGTATGGTCGATCCGAAGTTTACTTCGGGAAAGATCGTGCGGTACCAAGAACGTGCGCATGTCCTCCATAAAGAAAAATCTGTCGCGGATCTCTCTGTGTAGAGATGGTTTTAGGCTTGCATTTGAGTCCAATAAATGTGTCGTGTCTAAGTATGGAACATTTGTTGGTAAAGGCTATGAGAGCGGAGGCTTGTTCCGTTTTCTTTGATGGATTCCTATAATAAATTTGTGAACCATGTGTGTAACGATGATGATGAATCTAATGTTTGGCATTCACGACTTTGTCATGTTAATTTTGGGTGTATGACGCGCTTAGCTAATATGAGTTTAATCCGAAATTCACTTTGGTCAAAGGTTCTAAGTGTCATGCGTGTGTTCAATCGAAACAACCTCGCAAGCCTCACAAGGCAAAGAAAAGAGGCGAGGAATGTGGCATCGTTAGAACTCATTCATTCCGATTGTGCGAGATGAATGGCGTGTTGACTAAAGGTGGGAAGAAATATTTCATGACGCTTATAGATGATTGCACTAGATTTTGCTATGTGTACTTATTGAAAACAAAAGATGAAGCGTTGAATTACTTTAAGATCTATAAAGTCGAGGTAGAAAACCAACTTGAGAGGAAAATCAAGCGGGTAAGGTCCGATCGTGGGGAGAGTATTTTTCAAATGAGTTTACTTTATTCTGCGAGGAACATGGAATTATTCATGAGAGGACGCCTCCTATTCTCCCGAATCAAACGGGGTTGCCGAAAGAAAGAACCGCACTCTAATCGATTTGGTTAACGCCATGTTAGACACTGCAGACTTTCTAAGGAATGGTGGGGTGAGGCTATATTGACCGCGTGTCATGTCTCGAATAGAGTTCCTACAAAGAACAAAGAAATAACACCATTCGAGGAATGGGAAAAGAAAAGGTCGACTCTCTCATATTTGCGCACCTGGGGATGTTTGGCCAAAGTTAATGTGCCAATTATCAAGAAGCGTAAACTTGGACCAAAAACCGTAGATTGTGTATTTCTTGGTTATGCTATGCACAGCATGGGTTATAGGTTCTTAATTATAAAAACTGGAGTACCTGACATGCGTGTTGGTACAATCATAGAGTTTGGAGATGCTACATTTTTTGAGAATGAATTTCCTATGAAATGTGATGTACCTAGCTCATCTAGTCAAGAACCTATAATTTCCCTTGATTCTTTTATGCCGATAGAACATGTTGAGGAAACGCCTGTGGAAAATCCTGAGGAGGATAACAATGAAGTTACTCAAAGAGTAAGAGACAGAGGATCGCAAAGTCTTTTGGTGATGATTTCATTGTATACCTCGTGGATGACACTCCAAGAACCATTGAAGAGGCATATTCTTCTCTTGACGCTGACTATTGGAAGGAAGCGATATGGAGTGAGATGGACTCTATTATGTCTAATGGAACTTGGGAGGTCGTTGACCGTCCTTATGGGTGTAAACTCAGTAGGATGTAAATGGATTTTCAAGAAAAAGCTTAGGCCTGATGGTACAATTGAAAAGTACAAGGCAAGGCTTGTGGCCAAGGGTTATACCCAGAAAGAAGGCGAGGACTTCTTTGATACTTATTCACCTGTTGCCCGACTGACCACAATTCGAGTACTACTTGCCCTGCTGCCTCTCATGGTCTTCGCTCATCAAATGGACGTTAAGACAGCTTTCCTAAATGGAGAGTTGGAGGAGGAGATTTATATGGATCAACCAGATGGGTTTGTGGTACAAGGTCAAGAAGGAAAGGTGTGCAAGTTGTTAAAGTCTTTGTATGGCCTAAAGCAAGCACCTAAGCAATGACATGAGAAGTTCGACAAAACTTTGACATCTGCTGGCTTTGTTGTGAATGAAGTCGACAAATGTGTGTACTATCGCTATGGTGGGGAGAAGGAGTGATCTTGTGCTTGTATGTTGATGACATATCGATTTTTGGGACCAACCTCAATGTGATTGAGGAGGTCAAGGACTTCTGTCCAAGAATTTTGAGATGAAAGATTTGGGAGTGGTGATGTGATTCTTAACATTAAGCTACCGAGAGAAGGTGATGGTGGGGTTACACTGCACAATCCCACTATGTGGATAAGGTCTTGAGTCGCTTTGGTTATAGTGATCGCAAACACGCTTCTACTCCTTATGATCCTAGTGTGTTATTGAGGAAAACCGAAGAATAACAAGGGATCAATTGAGATACTCCTGCATCATTAGCTCATTGATGTATTTAGCTAGTGCTACGAGGCCCGACATCTCGTTTGTTGTGAGCAAGCTAAGCCGGTTTGTTTCAAATCCGGAGATGATCATTGGCGTGCTCTTGAGAGAGTGATGCGCTATCTAAAGGCAATCGTGAGCTATGGCATTCACTATCTTTGGGTACCCAAAGGTACCGGAGGGATATAGTGATTCAAACCGGATCTCGATGCCGATGAGATAAAAGCCACGAGTGGATATGTGTTCACACTTGGAGGTGGTCTTTGTTTCTGGAAGTCTTGCAAGCGCACCATCTTAACGAGGTCAACAATGGAAGCAGAACTCACGGCGTTAGATACCGCCATCGTTGAGGCCGAGTGGCTTCGTGAACTCCTTATGGATCTGCCGGTGGTTGAAAACCGATACCGGCTATCCCGATGAACCGTGATAATCGATCAGAATTATCAAGGTGAACAGTTCTAAGGACAACATGAAGTCATCTAGGCATGTTAAGAGGCGGTTGAAGTCTCGCCGAAAGCTGAAAAACTCGGAGTTATAGCATCGACTATGTCCGCACGACTAAGAATCTGCTGCACCAATTTACAAAGGGTTTATCACGTAATGTGATAGATAGTGCATCGAGTGAGATGGGCTCGAGACCCACATGAGTCATACCATAGTGGTAACTTGTTCTATGTGATCGGAGATCCCGTGAAGTAGGATGGTGAAACAAGTCGTTGGTTGATCGGGAGGAGAGACCTTTACAAGGCTCATTTCTTGATGATGCGCTTCTCTTCTATTCTGTATGGCAGGTTGGTTTTTTACCTTAATGTGATCCAAGTGGCTTTTTTAAAACAGAGATGTCGGCCTACAGGACATCTTAGAAAGAACACACCTATATGAGTTCGACTGCTGGTCACAGTCTATGAGATTTGGGTGATCTCTAGATACTCATGAATAGGCATGGAGTATGACTTATACGCTCCAACCGAGGGGATGCTTTAGGCGACCTAGTACTAGTAAAGGAATTGGGTAAAGCTTGTTTGCACAAAATCACAATTCAAGGCTTAGTCCATTGTTCGGTTGTGGATGAGTGTAACTCCTTTCCTAGGTGGATGTTCAACTTAACAGTCTCCATCGAAACACTGGTATATCAAACAACAGCAGAATTGAGAGCATTTCTCGTGTGCCTTGAAATTTGGTGGGGATTGTTGGATTAATTGGGATTGGCCCATTTTAATTTAGCAATTAATCAAATGAAATTCCTAGGCCCACAACTAATGCTAGGTAGAAAATTGTTTAGTCCCATATGGAGAATTGAATGGGAGTTACACCACTTTAAAAGTTGGAACGTGGTAACCCCTTGTGGAATTGAGAGAGCCAATACACGCGCGCGCTCGCCGCACTCGCCTCGCCACGCCACGCCGCGCCGCGCCGTGCGTGCGGTGCGTGTGTGTGTGTGTGTGTGTGTGCGTGTGCGCGCAGCGCGCGCGACGCGCGCAGCAGCGTGTGTCGAGCGCGCGCTTTTCTTTATCTATTCGAAAATCAAACGCATTGACTCGGCTGGCGAATGCGGTGCGATTACCGATGGATTATGGCTGCGGTTACTTTCGAGTAATGGGTGCGCATCGTGACTAATGGCGCGCATCGGTCTCTTCATTTTTTGTCGTTACAAGAGAACAGAGCATAAGAAGGCTCTCCTCTCCATACGAAAGAACAATTTTCTCTCCTCTGTTTTTGTTGTCGCTCTCGCAATCTCCGATCCGAACCTTGCGCGCAAGTTTCGGGTGAGTAGGCCTCGGGACTTCGTCCGCTTGTGTACTGCGCCGTAGGCGGGCGATCAAGTTTTTGGGAGCATCGCGCGACTACTCAATCTGCGACGTCTACTTTCGGTGGTCAACCGTTCGCGATCGCACCGCAAACATCTTCCGCATCAAGCTTCGCCCCGCATCACGCCTTGATCGACTACATCGAATAGGCCATCATGTCGATCGATGGTAACGGCGCCTCCGGTGTCTCCAGATCGCCCCGCCGAGGGTATAAATCTAAAACTTTTCGGTGTATTTGTTTCGCGGCGCTATGAATATGTTAATAGATGTTTCGTTAGCTTGTTCGTTAGCGAATATGAATACATCGTTGATAGATCACTTGTACATGTTTATGTCATATTTTATATGCTGAATTTCTGGATTAAAATATGCCGAAAATTGACTAGATTTCCAACAATGTCCATATATTACAATGGAATCCAAATAAGGATAATATATATCATCAATCCCCACCGCAGCATCTCCCTCCTCCCTTACCGCCGCCAGATTCGCCTTCCATGTAGCTTTCGTCGTCGGATTGTGGACTGCTAGTTTGTGGATTAGGGAATGACCGAGCTACGGGGGTGACCTAGCCGCAGCTCAAGAAAATCATGAAGGGGAAATGGGGAATGCCGCTGGTTTGTGGAATCTAGGAAGGAATTGGTGTCTCAAGGCCGAATAGCGAAGGAGTGAAGGGGCTGTTGATTTGTGATCCAAATTCTATACATTAGGCCAGCTTCTGGACGGAGCGTAGCGGAGTCCTGAAGCGGCCCATTGTGCAAGGCCTGTGCACCAGTGGACGTTGAAGTGTGGGGAAGCCCCACTGTATGGATTCTAGTCGAATTAGGGTTTCCCTATTATATATATCTCCTGTAAGCCGCCGTTTGGGATATGAGATTAGAGTTGTAAATCCCCGGCATTGTAACCTCACCCCGATATAGTGAAGATTGTTGTTGGCTGGCGCCCGTGGTTTTTTCCCTCTCGCATTGAGAGGGTTTTCCACGTTAAATCTCGTGTCTCTCTGCGATTGATCTTGTTTACTTCGCTGCTCCGCAGCCGTCACAGATAACAAATAAGGGCCACTGGGAACAATACATTGCGCTACTGTGTAGTACATTGTTAGGCTGATATAATTCAAACTGGGCTAATTTTTTTTTTGCCTGTTTAGGCCTTTTCTCAGGGTGGACTGAGAAAACCGAATTTCGGCGAGTTTTAGGAATTTTAGGTCGAAATTCTAATTCCTAGGAAGGATCAAAAAAGGGTTAAACAACAGATAAACTTCTCTTTTTATATTTGAAGAGAGAAGTGGGGTACAAATCAGAGTCTCACAGCAAAATCTTATCGATTCCAAATGCGTCACCTGCGTCGTTATATATTTTAGCTCTTACAGAACAAACCGACGTAAAGCTTAAGTGCTTAACGCAGCAGTACCGCAACGAATCCTCGAATCAAGTAAACTAATCGGTAAAGAAAATCTGCCCATCTTTCGTTTCACCCCGAATGGACAGCAAACGGACGTGGTACAGGTGCATCCCATCGAACCGGCTGCAGAATTGCAGATCAACAAGTACGCGCATTCGGAGTCGAAGTCGAATGCGGTGAGCCTGACCACCGCGGCACGGCGATGCGTGTGCGGTGCTGCCATAGATGCTAGGTGCCTTTCATTTTCCTTGGGAGCTGCGCCTCGCCGGTGACTGCTGCTGTCTCCGGCTATCTTGTTGGGCACCGCGTCACTGTCCTCGATCGATCGTTCGTGTAATCTACGTAGAGCCCACCTCGTCGATTAATTTTGGCATTGCTTCTTCTAGTACTATACAAGGTGATGATCCGTGTCATCTGGTGTGACGGTGACGCTCAGCCTCTTACTAAACTATGGCCCGATCGGTTAGACTGAAAAGTTATGGCTTATAGTTGAAATTACATTATAGCAGTTGAGATTTTACTGTAGTTGAAGGTGGTTTATTTAGTGTAATTAAATCTAAAAAATTTAAAAATAGAAAAAATATGCTAGCTCAACACGGACAACGCAAATGGATACAGGGAAAAAAGAACCAGCAAAAAAGCTCAAAAAGCCAAAAGTTCAGAAAAAAAATAAAATTTATAAATAGTAAAAAATAAACCAGAAGCCAAAAGTTGAAGCTGAAATAAGCAGGATCTATATTCGATCCGATGATGATCCGAGACTTTTATTTGAAACGCGAAAATTTTACATCATAGAAAAAGATATTCTCATTGTTGGCGGGAATAATCGGTCATGCATTGTACGGTATATATATCATAAAATAAAAAAAATAGGTGATAACGCCGGTGGTTGTTATCCCATAAAAAAAATCCCTACCGTTTCTAGAGCCCACAACCTTAGCTCTATGGTTGGAGCGCCACGTCCGCCAGAAACACTTGGCCCTTTGTTCAGCTGTAGTCCTCCTAGTTAATAGCAACATGTTGTCTTAAACATATTTGTAAAGCATGTTTAACTTGCTACTACATCATCATGACCACGTGTTCGTGTGGAAGCTTTTCCCAGCTAGCTACTCCAGTTCCCTGAGAAAGAACCGGACAACGCGAGTGTGGGGATGTTCGGTAAAGGCCGTTCGTATTAGATTTTATTGATAGTTTTTAGCTAGAGGTGAATAATAATGGTAGGAGGAAGAACTTTTGAAAAAGAGTTGATAAACGATGAGAAAAGTAAAGGAGAGATGAGTGTATGTGATAAGAGCGAGAGGAGTGAAGCGTGTGATGTACTCATAACCCCTGTCTTATCTCCAGAACGAGATGGTAGTGAGTGAAGTAGAGAAGCCGCTTTAAAAAACCAGATATTTATATTGTCTTTTGAATTTTTCTGAAAAACCATAAACATAAGACAATATAAATAAGAACAAAATTTACCACACGGTTACCTGCAGAATCATCGTAAATCTATCCGTAACAACACAAGTACACGCAAACCTACATCTCTTAGTAAATAAAAAGAAAAGAAGAAGAACAAAAGGCCGCGACTTTTTACACAAAAAGCCGGTGGTCCATCCTCGCTGTCGACTCGAGAGCCATTCCTGCGTGGTAGCGTGTCTGCTCCCATCGACACACGTCCCTGATGGCAACAAGATTAGCCCACTAGCTAACCACGCAGCTCCGATTCTATATTAGTATCTCCAAGACTCCTACCATATCTACTCCTCATCTTTAAATTACATAATTATTAGATGGAAACGTAACCCTCTCTTTGACACTGCTTGTATTAACTTTTAAAAATTATCTTTCTACACTAAATAAATTTTTTATAATACCTAACTTTTAAATAAACTATCTTTTTAAGGAAGGTCTATTAATTAATTATAATATATATTATAATGCCTTATTTATATCGATCAAAATCGCACGTAAATATCTTTTTTTGTATAAACTATTATTATTTATAAGTTAAATCTAAAATTAACGCCCTGCTCATTTCGGCTTGAGCTTCTAGCTTATTTTTCACTATTCATAAATTTCATCTTTTTCTCAACTTTTAGCTTTTTAAGCTTTTTTGCCGGTTCTTTTTTTCCGTATTCATTTACGTTGTCCGTGATGAGGTAACATATTTTTCTGTTTAACATTTTTAAAATTTAATTATATCAAATAAACCACGTTCAGCTATAATATAATTTCAATAAGATATAGTATAATTTTAATTATAAATTACTATTTTTTAGCCAATCAAGCTAGGCCTAAAACTAAATATGATCCGCCTCCCTCTCTCTCTCTTTCTGTCGGAGCAGTCAATGGATTAGTTAAGTAAAAGAAAAGAGATCGGGAAGATACGCTGCCTACTATGTGCTCGTGTACCTGACAGATAAAGCTGGACGAAACGATCGACATGCGCGTGTGTATGTGTCAATTTGCAGCTGCTTTTACAGGGTGCTACAACGACGTAGCGATAATTCTTTGGCTCGGTTATGCGTGGGTGGAATACATTAACTGGATTTTAAATAATATATTTTTTAAGACAGAATTAATATAAAAATTATAATAAAAAATGTATTGAGTTCGACTGTATCGATCAAAATTATATGCAACTATTTTTCTGTATGTATTTTCTCCCACGAACAGCCAGAATTCAAATATTTAAACCATAAGTTTACGTGCTATAGCTAGCTGTAATTTAGTAGACAGCTTCCTTCTCTCTCTTCCTTTCTCTCTCTGCCACGTAAGATTTGGTTGATATTATATTTGCTATATCCTGCTGACTAAGCTTTATTGTACCTGCTCTTAGAGCAAGTTTAATAGTACATATAGCTGCTACCTCTAATACATTTCCATGTCATCAAAAGATAATGATGCAGTCAACTCATACAATAAGCTGGCTATAAGTTATCTCTACAAGAGCTCTCAATCATTTAATACATACATGGGTATTGATAATTTAATACATACATGAGTATAGTTAGTTCTATGGGTACATGCATGGATAATGCATCTTTTCCTGTGCTATAGCCTGACTCTTGCATGGGAGTCGGCTTGGCTCTCTCTCTTTTTCTCTCCCCTCCACATAGGACTATGCTGACATGGATTCTCTTATAGCTAGCACATCGACCTTATTAAACTTGCTCTAAAGCAAGTTTAATAGTCTGAATAGTGCTACCTCCAATACATTTCCATGTCATCAAAAGATAATGATGCAGTCAACTCATACAATAAGCTGGCTATAAGTTGTCTCCACAAGAGCTCTTAATCATTTAATACATACATGGGTATTGATAATTTAATACATGCATGGGTATAGCAATTAGTTCTATTGGTACATGTATGGATAATGCCTCTTTTCCTGTGCTATAGCCTGACTCTTGCATATGAGTCGGCTTGGCTCTCTCTCTCCTTTTTTCTCCCCTCCACATAGGACTATGCTGACATGGATTCCCTTATAGCTAGCACAATCAGCCTTAGAGCAAGTACAATAGTATAGCCAACTAGTGGCTATAACATTTGTCCATTTCATCTATAGCCTTCAAAAAAATAATTCATACAATAAGGTAGCTATTATAATAACTATTTGGCCCCACGTGTAAGAGAGTGAAATGCATATTTTTACGTGCTATAGCTAGCTGTAATTTAGTAGCCAGCTTCCTTCTCTCTCTTCCTTTCTCTCTCTGCCACATAAGATTTGGTTGATATTATATTTGCTATAGCTCATTGACTAAGCCTTATTGTACCGCCTTAGGGCATCTCCAATGGTTATAGCTAGCAACTAACTATAAGATTTCCACATCATCTATATAGTACACACTAAAGTTAGCATTCTAAAGAACTATCTATAAGGATAGCTATTTGATGCTTACATGCACACACGTAATTTATGGAGGTCGCTCGTTTGGCGCTATAGACTATCTCTAGAGCTGTAGAGAGCTGCGTTCTCTTTCTTCATTTAATATCTTCCACGTAGGACAGTTGATGACATGAACTCTCTTGTAGATAGCTGCTATAGACCCATTGGAGATGCCCTTATTAAACTTGCTCTTATGGTTAGTAGTTGGGGTACGGAATAACAAGGGATTGTTCTTTTTTTTGCTGTGGCTTATGGATTTTAGCTATAATTTATGATTTTTGAGCTATTTGTAAGAGAAAGTCACGTACAGCTTGGCTGGTTACCTGGAATTCGCTGTTATTCTATGTCATTATGTGGCATTTACCTACACTAACGATTAATTGAAATTAAATTTTTTTTACAGTACGGTCCACGGCAATATATCAATATCGCCATTTTCATCACACTTGTCAGTCGTCATACCCTGATGCCGCTTAAAGTTGCTAGCAGCACGATTAACATCCTAACAAATTTAAAGTTGAGATCGAGTGTATTGCACCTGATCTACACTCGTAGACTCGACATGAATCTTAAACCTCTAAATTCTAAAAAGTACCGGATTTTGAAGCAGAAAAAAAATAGACACATAACCTTTAGGAAAAAAAAATTTGTCCTCAACAAATTCTCTCCTAAATTTGTCCTTGGTTTCTTTGGACACCCTTCCTCCTCTCTCCTCGCTCACCCCATCCCCGTCCTCCTCCCCGAGGAAGAAAACGAACCCTCTATTCTATGATTGGCCCTAAACGAGCGCGCAGAACGCATGGCTCCCAATTAGTGGACCTCGACTGCTGCTAAATCCCCTGCCCCACAAAACAGCTAGCCGAAACAAGAGGCATGGAGGCAAAGTTGCTAGAAACAAGGAGAAATCAATGAAAAAAAATCCAGTTTTTTCCATCCATAAATACTCCTCTCCTCCACTTGCAATTTTTTCCCATTCCAGTTCTTCTTCTTCCTCCTCCCGCTAGCCTTCGTTCTTGGAAGCGAGAGAGGGGGGAGGGAGAGGGAGCAGTGCATTGGTGAGCTGGGAAGCTGCGTGGGGCTGGCTGACACCCGGGCCCCACCCTTCCTCCTCTCGCTAACCGCGCTCTCCTCTCACCAACTCTTATATCTCCTTCCAAGATCCCATCCTTCCTTTTTATGTTGCCCTTTGTCGATCTTGCTAGGACCATTTCTTGATCTTTCGCTCGTTTCAATATCCCCCATTCCGGCTCCAGAGATCCCATCTCGGGTTCCTCCTGTGAATTACGGGAGAAATTAGGCTCAAATTTGAGTTCTTTTTGAGGTTGTTAAGCTCGTTTCTGTGTTGCAATCCAAGAGCACCCGGCTCGGCAACAAGTGTCCTGCGTCCCCTTGTTCTCCGGGCTTCGATTCGATCGAATCCGGCCTAATTTTTTACCCTTTCTAAAGTGGGTTCCATCGCGTCAATCTCACGGTTCCTCCGATCGGCCGGAGAAAGCAGAGAAAAGGCAAGTTCTTGATGCGGTTCTGGTCGTAGTAGCAGCACCTCCACTGGTGGTTTGTTTATTTATAAGGAGCACGCCCAATCGGAGTGCTCCGCCGCCGCCGCAGCAGCAGCGTCGGTTGCGCGCTTCTTGGCTGCTCTCTGATGCTTGTCCTGGTCGCCACCTTCGTCTTCTCCTGCCTCCTGTTCCTGTCGAAGCCATGCGCGCGTGACATGAGAGTGTTCCTCGCGTTCCTGTGCCAAGAACTCGCGCTCTCGCTGCTCGGATTCTTGGCCGGCTACCGGCTTCTCGGTGGTGTCGCGGCCACGGACACCATGCCGCTCATGCCGTCCTTAAAGAGGAAGCGGGCGGCGGCCAAGGTGGAGAGTGCGGAGGAGATCGGCGAGCCGTCGATGCTCGACCTGCCGGAGCTGGCCATCGAGTGCATTCTCGCCAGGCTGCCCCCTGCGGAGCTGCGGAGCATGGCCACCGTCTGCCGGTCCATGCGGGAGCGGTGCCGGGGCGACCACCTCTGGGAGCGGCACATGTCGGAGAAGTGGGGCCGCGTCCTGGGCAGCGCTGCGAGGAGGAGTGGAGGATGCATCTGGTGTCAGCGAGCGAGGCGGGCGGCAGCGCGGCGGGGTGTGGGCCTGGCGGCAGCGGAAAGGGCCGGAGGTGGCTCGCCGCGCTGTCCTGTGTCTGCCCGGTGGCGTCCTGGATGCGGCCTAGGGCCGACGGCAGCGGCGGCGGCAAGTCGGCGGGCCCTGTGCCGGATGATTCTGTTATGTCGTGGTACCTGTCCATGGAGAGCGGCAAGTTCTGGTTCCCGGCACAGGTGTACAACCGAGAGGTATCATCTGATGTCTTAGCGGTTACTCCCTCTAGCACAAAAGGAAGTTGTTTTGAACGTCGACATGGTTTTCAAAATACAACTTTCACCACTTATTTCTATTGTAATATATTTATAAAGACTAATATAATCACAATATTATGAATGTACTTTTCAAGACAAATTGACACATATCATTTTCGTATGTCCAATCTAAATATTCAAAAAGATATTGATAGCCAACATTTATAATGTTTGACCACATGCAATCCAAAACAACCTCCTTTTGTGTTGGGAGCACTACTTACTAATAGTTTCATTATTGTAATGCATGCAAATTAGTACACTTTTGTTAATGCTCACTTGTGCTAATTATTAGACTGGTAGTGTTGAATTGTTAGAAAGAGGTTGTAAAGTAATCAGTAATGTTTACACCTTAATTTGGTTGAATGGATTTGCTTCTCTGGTGTCCAATTGAGCTGAATCTAGATGAGCTTGCGTGCTGCCTTATATGTGTTCCTTTGGGCTCTTGTCTTCTGTTAGTTTCAAACTTTCGGTTTTGTTTGATGAAGCAATCCTAAGGCTTTCTGTTTGTCTTGCAGCATGGGCATGTTGGGTTCATGATGTCATGCTATGATGCAGAGCTCAGCTACGATTTCCACACTGACACATTCCGTGCAAGGTACTAATTGCTTCCTTATTTTAGCCAGGGTGGAATGTAAATTGTGGATGTGTTCTGATGATTTTGCAGAGAACACACAGCAGCAAGATGATTCATACTTCCTGAATATTGTATCTTTGAGTTATCTATCTGCCCCTTATGATAAAAAACATTGACATGCCAGGTATCCACCACATGGGCGACGAACTGTAGTCTTGGAGGAGGGGGTGCAATGGGATAGGGCCAGGGCACCTCCGGTTGACACACTTGCACACGATCTGCATGTCTCTGACTGCTTACATGAACTCCGTCCTGGTGATAACATTGAAATTCAGTGGAGAAGGAACAAGGAATTCCCATATGGTATGTTCCCGGGCACCCAACAATGCAATGCTCGCTTTATGCTGTGCTAGAAAAATCATTAAACATTGCCATATGGGATATGCTCTTATCTGGTAGTGGTGAGGAGTATTTTACCAGTGGACACTGTTCATTCGTGTGTTTGCTATATTTGGCAGGCTGGTGGTATGGAGTTGTTGGCCACTTGGGGTCATGTGATGGAAATGAGCACTTTTGTCGGTGTCATCTTAGTGGTGAGAATATCTTTAATCTCAAGGGCTAATTTATTTGACTTGACTAATAATTAGTTGATTACAAAGTTAGTTGCATATGCTTTTTAGAGTCATGACCCCATGAACAAGCCAGCAAAGTCTAAAGAACATTATAAAACAACATCATGGCCACAGACTCATAATGCCCACTCATTTATTAAAAGCAAAGTGTTACCCCCCAAAATGTTTGACCTTAATTTTACTTTAAAAATGTTGTATATTATGCCTATTCCGGTATTCCCGTTAATTAAACTAGATTATCGTCTATCCAATCTTAAATTTTGTGGGATTTTTATAGCCTAGTTAGCATGTTTGTGAAGATACTTGATATTAAAGATATGTATGCATGTACTTCATTATATAAGAAACCATCTGTTTAGGCACTGCTTAACTTTCATACCTTACATTTTTTTATGGTTTTATCATACGTAATATGCATTTTATTCTCTAAATAAATGTAATCAAGTATTACTCATGTAAAATGTTGAGGTCAAGAATCTTGGCCTTTGCATCTACCATGATTGAGATATCAGATCCTTACTACCAATTCCTTTCTTTTGAGTGAACAAAATATACTTGTATGAATTTCAAGGTGGAACTAACGACTGCTAGTAACAAAGTACGAACATGGCTATTAATAAAGCTAAGGCTTCTATGCTGCCCTACTTTATGTAGGCTCTTTCTTGATTTGTCTTAACTTACAAGTTCTTCTGTTAATATATATTTGCAGATACTGTTGTGCTGGAGTTCAATCAATACACACCTGGTTCAAGATGGAGGCAAGCTCTGGTCAATCGGAAGGAACACATGGAAGAGGGCAACGAGGGCGACGGATTCTACGGTGGAATAAGGAAGCTCCGCAGCAAGGATGAAATCTCTAAGTGGAGACAGCTGTGGCCAACAGATATCCTGGAATAACGAGCAGATTATTTCACCATTACGATTAATCGGGTTGCTTACTTCATTGATACCTTCCATTGGTCAATCTGTACTATGACGCCATCCATTCCTCTGTTCAAACTGTATACACGGATTAGAACATGTGGTGACAAATCTGGTGGCTTGACATGGTTGTAAACTTTGTCAGAAATACGCGCAGATTGCTTCCTATTTAAGGGACTGTAAGTCTAACAGGTCTACAGCCAGCGTATGTAACTACAGTCTGTGCCTTTGCCTGCTGTTGTAGTTGTAGGGCTGAAAGATCAAATGTAAATTACATTTTAGCTCAAATTTACATCATATTAGTGTACGTTATCTCACAATTATCCTCTTCATAATATCGATGTATGCTCAAATTGTTGCTGAACCATGCTGCTGCGGGTTCAGCTATGGATTGGAATGCGGGGCATGTCCTCATAAAGCTGTTGGACTTTTCCCAGCAATTGCCCGTAGATAAAATTGAAGTTTTAACTCATTGAGATTGATGCTCGAGCTTTCTGCTATCAGATTGGGGGAGGTGCTGCTAGTTTTTATCTGATAGGGAGAGCAGCACTACGAAGGGATTGAGGAAGCACAGTTTTCTGAGAAAATTACATGGTTGTACCTACGTCGTCGAAACTGAAGTTTGGACTGTTACCAATGTCTGAATTAGGCAATGATGCCACTTCATATGTGTAGGACATCTGAAAATTCCTATAATACTCGGAAACAAATGCTAAATTCCTACATGAATTAAAACTTGAAGTGTGAGTTCCCTCTTTTTTTTTACAAGAGCGCGTAAAATCATAAAGAATGGAGAATTTTCAGTATTCTGGAAATTGAGATGGATCGAGAGGACAGTACAGACATCAATTTCCACCTGAACCTGGAGCTCACGCTGTGTACGCTACTAGGGTGATGGTACTAGTTGCCGGTTCTGACCAGAAAGTAGTAGATGCCCAAGCAAGCTAGGGAACTTTTCCTTCATTTTACGCCTCCGTGACTACCCAGCTGTATTTTGCATCAGTTCTTCGGAGGAAATGCAACAATTTCAACTGTTCTGTCTGAGCGTCTATCCCGATCGTATCCTGATGATGTTGGGATCCTAAAACAATCTAGTTAGCACTGACAGGTGGGACCGGGAGATGTGTGGCCCGGGAGAAATCTCTCATTTTTCCCCATTCAAAATGCAGTGGATTGCAGTCCAAGACATGATAATTACAGTGCATATATGGTGTCCCCAATCTTTTGCCGGCAAAAATTTGACAAGAGCTTAAATAATTATACAAACGCCAAAACGATAACAAAACCCAAGCATCTACTTCCACACGCATGAATCAACTTGGATCACATGCTGGCCTTCTACTTGCAAGCTCAGACCAAAATGTCCTAGAAACCTGAAATAGTATATAGCACTATGTACATGCACATCTCTTCACTAGGCAAGCCGGTGTTCGTTGCAAACATCACCGATCTGTCTCGTAGGCAGCGAACAAAAGTACTAGAAATTTCCCTCCAGTCCAATGCCTTTTGTGACCCAGCTAGACATGGATGGACTGCATCACCCTGCTTCTCAATCATCAGTGCAGCAATTACCCAGTGAACGTGAGGATTGCCACGGTTCTGTCTATCGCATTCGTCTCTCGCTCTCCGCGGTCTGATGCCAGGACCCTGAAATTAACCAGTGAAAACAACTGAGGATCAGAAACACATTGAGATTCTAGAATTAAAACAAGTAGTAAAATACATGATAAACAAGCTGCAACTGGCCGGACAAAACAATCGTAGACATATTGGTAGGAACCTGGACTCAATGCCTTCTGATTGCTGAAAACCTTGTTCGTTTGCTGCAGTGTGCTGCACATTCGAGCTTTCAGCCAGTCTGTAGAAAGCGTCACGGAGGCATACCCGCGTCTTCTTCGTCAGCTTCAGAAGCAGATATTTCATAGTTACAAACATGGAAAAGAAAGATGCAAGGTTACATGAACTGGACATGCCAAGACAGTATCATTAGTACCCTCTTCTGGTGAACATACCTGGAACACCACCTCTTTAAGTTCCTCAAGCACTGCTGCTTCCAAGTTGGGCGAACTCTCTGTATCAGCCTTTTCTATTGTGCTCGCGTCAGCCTGCAACTCAAAGCTGATTAGTATTTGCTCCAGTGATGAGCATGGAACTTATTTAGACTCTAGATAATTATCCATATCAAACTACATATAAAAAGAGTTCTAAACTATAAAAACAACGTTAACTAACATATAGGCATATAACACAACGCCCGCACAATTGCGCAGGCCAGCCGATCTAGTTGTAATAAAGAACCATCTGTACTAGAACAGATTTCACCTTGTCCTTGGAGGAGTCTACCAGTATCTCTGAGCTGTTTGGCTTCAGCTTCACATATGAAGGTATGTTGCCATCTGCGTTGCTCAGATCATCTTGCAAGTCATGGCTGAACAAAGGAAAGCCGCAAGTATCCATGCTGTCCATTTCATTTTGATCTAGATTTGCTTCTTGATCCTGGAAATCAGTTAATACTCCAGTCAGCATGTTCTCATAGGGCAGCAGCCCGTGCATGAAGTCTGGGAACATATCCAATGCCTGAAACGGAGCATCCATCATCCTCATTTCCTCATCTGAAAATTGAGTCCTGCAAAATATTTAGGAAAGTATGGGTTTACAGCCATGCAAAATTATTGACGACAATCATGAATAGAATCACATAGTTGCTTTCTGTGAACCCTTAGTGAAGCACTGAACTGTAATGTACATACAAGAAAATGTCGTTTGTTTGCTCTGTGTGCTGTAGCTCCATTGACGCTTGACTCTCAGATTGTTCTTCTGAAGGTCTTGTGCTACAATCTGAAGATGCAACCCTTGCAGACACTGCAAACTTCTCCAATTGATTGCTCCTTTGATGTTCAGCAGCGTAATGCTTTTCTGAATATATGCTGTCTGTGTTCAGATCATCAGATAACCTTGAATTCCATAGTGTCCAGTAAATTCCTTGCTCTGCTCTTTTATTCTCAGAGAGCTCATCACCAGCTGACAAGATGCTTCCACTCTCTGAATGGAGATACCAAGCCATGCTACTCATCTGAAACATAAGGTACTATTAGAGCATCACTCAAACCATTTCTGGACAAGTAATTTTGCATTGCTGAATATCCATTGAAGTTATGGTTCAGGACTTCTTTTAAGCAAAGCTATCATTCAGGGTTGTTTTGCAAATATTCGAGCATCAAAAGCTAAGAAGGATAATTAACACCATTTAGGTGTTCCTTCCAAAAAATGGAAGGCAACCAAGAAGCAAATGGGGCCATTGCTGAAAATAGCAGAACCTGTTACTGACACCATACTAAACTCTAATCTATGTAGAAATATTCATTATGCAAGAACCAAATGGCATAATTTCTTTCGTCTTCAAAGCAATTCACAAGAGGAATAAAACTGCGATTTAAGAGAGTGGATCGAACACCAGCACAATCAGTAAATTGCAAAAGATGGGAGATTTCAGGAAAGAGGAAAGGCAAGCGATTCAGCTTGCAGATCTCATGATACTCAACTGAGGTTAGAGAAGGAAGCAAGAACAAACCCCAAACAATCATTACTTGCAGACACGTGAGATCACCAAAGGTTTGCAGGACCAGGAAAGAAGAAAGAAACGATCCGGCAGAGAGCAGAAACAGAGAGAAAACATAATACACACTAATTCGAAGGAGCCCACTCAATCTGCCCCCCAAAAAATCTAAACAAGAAACAAAGAAGCTCCGGTCCCATTACTACTTCTACTTCTTTTATATAAAATGGTTCATCTCTCATCTTGCTAATCGCGCATGGTAGTACTTGTTCGCCACACATACAAGAACACAGAAGAGTGCCTTGTTTGTGCAAAGAAAAAGAAAAAAAGAGGGACCTTGCTAAGGAGAATCTAATGGGAGCTAGCAAGAGCAAAGAGTATAATAACAGTTGAAGAAACAAAATCATTAACCCAAACTTACACAGCTCTCTCTCTCTCTCTCTCTCTCTCTCTCTCTCTCTCCTTGGGCGTTGTCACGCTGTTCTTGTTGAAGCCGAAATGCCCAGAAGCGTGTAGACGCAGCAGCTGCAGCTACAATTGTGGCTGGGGAGGAGAGAACACGGGGAGGAGAGAGGGGGGACTCCCTACTCAACCACAACCAGCCTACCGTATTCAATGACAGGTGGGCACCACGGAGTGGGCCGGGTGAGCTGTGAATTGATGGACCAGACAAAAAGGTTTGCTTGTACCGGGTAAGAAAAGAATCGTGTGGCTGGGGAGCCTGATTGGAGAGGCTAGTGGCCGGGGGGGTATCTAAATCAAGGCTGCCGCTTCGCCACGTCGGCCTGACTGGATCTTCGATTTTTTGTGTGGCCCGACCCGCCAACGTGGCGAGCCATCGCTGACAAGGCGTGCAGCTTGTCCAAACTCCAAAGTGTAAAACCTACTCATCCTGTCATCCATCCGTCCTAGCATGATTTCATCGGTTTTGAGCTGCAAAGGAGAAAGGCTCCTATAACTTATACTTTCCTCCGACAAATAAATCAGAATGTTTTTCATTGGTTGTTTAAAACTGTTCAAAACAATCTTTTTAAATCGATTTATCAGGATTTAATTTGTTCGCATAAGCTCACACTAGAACCAAAATCCATTAGCCACAGCTATAAGCCATTAGCTGCAACTGAAAAGAATATGACCTAGATCGGCTATCCTTGTTTTTCTCTGGGGTTGTAGCTTATGAGCGATTTTGGCTACTATGCTACACCTATAAGACCCGTATGATAAAAGAGGAGGTGAATGATGTTTTTGAATTTTTTTCTCAAGTATTTGCATATTCTTCACTCTAATGGATATAAGAAGCTATAAAGATCAAGAAACCAAAATTCCAAAAAAATTCACCGTGCTACACTAAAATCAGTTCGACGAATAGTAAAACGTCACTATTTCAAATCCAAAAATACATATAACTTTTGATTTGTAGATCCAAAAGACTTGAAGCTTAAACTGAGATTAGATCATGGCCTTAAGAACCTATTCCAACCAAAAATCTTGAAGGAATTTAAGAGAATTAAGATATTTTAGTTCGTGGAGTTCTGCTGCACCAAAACTATGCTAAAAACACAAATTGAGTAAACTCTCAAACCAAGCCTTTAAATCACATGAAATTTGGTATGCACATTCTCTAGCACGCCAGGAACCTATTATAATCAACGATAAAGAAAATTATTGTCAAAGTCCTAACCTTTTTTCCGTTTAAGTAAGGTTGCACTAAAATCGAGCAAAAATAAAAACGGTGAATATGACTTGTTCGTGGGTGAATGATGGCCAAGATAGTTCTATATGTATTCCCATATGTCACAGCAAACTAGAACACATAAGGAATCAAGACAAAAATAACTAGATCAAAATATCACTCAGAGATACCAAATCAAGCAAAACCAGCCAGCTTCAAGAACTTGACAAATCTGATGTCTATATGGATGGGGATTGATTTTTAAGCTATATCTCTATCGCTTACTCATCCTTGACATCCAACAGATCAAGAAAGGGGAGAGACAAGACCAAAACCAATCAAAACAAGAGTAAATCAACCAAAATAAGAGAGATCTATGATAGATGAATAAAGTTGATATATTGCTACTTGAAGATAAATATTTTACAGGCATTCCACCTGAAGGACAAGAGAGCACACTACAATACTCACATCTAACCCTAGAATACTTGACTTCAATGAGTAAAGCTAGGATGGTTGGATGGTGAACTTCTTAACCTATTAAATAAACAAGGTAACCAACTCCATATAATCATAATAGATACTATCTACTTAGCATAAATGGAGAAAGCTGTTAACTCCATACAATACAGATTTTATTCACATACTAAACTTATGCATGTTTTTCAAAATACATAAACCCGAACCCGCTAAGTCCTCATCCTTTGATCCACTTGACCATCTCAGCTCCTCCTTGACCTAAACCGCCTTGAGCGACGGTTTTGATCAAAGGAAGTTTCTAGTATTTTGGTCAACTTACCAAAATACTATTTCTTGATCCGATCTTTATATTTCCTCGCAAACAATCGTTATGCTTGCCACATGTAGATGTATCACTAGCTGGCTATGTATTGGAAAGTCTCTCCCATTTTGGTTTCATGGGATCACGCCTTACTTGGACCAACTAAGCTATATAGTACAACCTGTCACTCGAACTTCTCTTTAATATTTTTCGCCTTCTTTCTACCATGCTTGAGCTCAGCCACCTCACCTGATATCCTTGATCATTGTGGGCATCGGCTTCTCTATGAGCGTAGCCCCGATCCTCTCTGTTGACCATGGTTGACTTTGAACGCTTCAGCACATTCAATGACTAAGAATTCATTTTTGGGTATAAGTTCTTCATAACTTGATCTACGTTAGCTGAAATATACATCATTCCACATATATGCATAGACCTATGTCAAACTAAATCATTTTATAACTCAAATTTTCTAAAATCATACAATTTGACTGACACAACACAAGTTGTCATTCAGTCCGTCGCCTCTGCAAATTATTTAGAAAAATCTGTAAATTTATAAATTCTAAATTTATACTTCTCTAAAATAATAATGTTTCATCATAACAAAACCATAAACCTTGTCACATGGTCCTTCACCATCTCATACTCTTTCTCTGAAGGTGTGGAACTATGTACTCTTTTTTAAAGCATAAGTATACACGTCCTCGTTCTACTGTACTAAGATGGATGAAACAACGTCTAAAACGAAATACTAATGAAACCAGAAATAAATACTCTGCTCCACCTCGAAATCTATCCATTGATTTAGTGATGGTAATTTTGTTATTTTGCCCAAATGAGCCATTGCAGGACCATATTGCCCTTAATTAGGGTTTGTAAGGAATAAAATTACTTACTTGTCCCTTAGCAATCCGTACCTCCAATTATAGCATAGTGATGGAGGAAGGTCTGTCACGAGCTGCCAATACATCTCAACCATTGGATCATCTAAGGATGTGTTTGGTTTGAGGGATGGGTTGGGATGGAATGGGATGATTCTTTTGACCAAACCTATCTATGTGTTTGGTTTGAGGGATGAGGTGGGATGGAATGGTCCAAAGTGGGATGAGCCTGTGCAAATTTAGAGAATATTCTTCTTAGATCTTTGGACCATGTGGTTCTACCTTTTTGTGAAACCATCTCATCCTATTCCATCTCATCCCATTTCACTTTCATCACTCCAACCAAACACATCCTAAGTTTTGCACGGCCATAGGATTTCCAAGGACAGTTTTGTCACGTTACGCAAATCTTATTTTGTCCTTCAAATAGATTGTAGGTCTTATTTTGTCGTTCAAATGGATTGCCAATCTAGTACTCGGGCAAAAGGGCATGCACAATGTAAGGTCGTCTCAAGTGATGGTTTTGTCCTTCACCTAAACACAAGTCGACACCATTTAAGTTCCCACTCACCCAATGCATAGTGGTTTCACTGGCTCTATTAATATTTACATATCAGCCCTAAGAAATTTCTATTTGAGCCTTCAAATTATATTTTTATTCAACAACATTAGATAACAAACACCACCTTGACTCACCTGTTAGCCACATCTTCCCCCTTTTCTTCCCACCCCCTTCTATCTCGGTCACTCTCTCCTCCCCTCTCTCTCTCTTCCAAACCTGTCAGCCATGCTGTACCACAATTCACCCCGATGTCGTTGTTCTTTGGTCCCAGCGTCGCCGCCCAAGCTCTCGCTTGGTCCTGGCATTGTTGTCGAGTGAGTCACCGTTGCTCTCCAGCTAGATCTAGTCAGATCTATCCAGATACGATCGGATTTGGTCGTCTCCACCTCAATGTCTCTGGCCTTGCCGTCATGGCCGGGCCCAACGCCACCATCTTCGTCCTCCCCAACGCCATTGTTATGGCATGGGCCGATCTACTCGTCGACCTTCACCGCCACATACGTGCAGGAGATAGAGGTATGACTAGGTGAGTTGCCTTTTTCCTTCCTTGGATCACTACACCTTTTCTCCTCTAAGCCCCTCAACTTGCGAGAGCCACTTTTGACACCTCTGCATGCCACCATCTTGTCCCTTCGCTCCTTCAAGTTGGCATGAGTCTAGGTGGTTTGCGAGACACTTAGGCCATGTTTTTTTTTTGCTTCGGCTTATGGTTTTGGCTGTTCGTGAGAGAAAGTACGGAGACATATATAACTCACGTATGATTTTAATCGATATAAATAAAATTATTACTTTGTATACTATACTCAATTTATAGATCTTTGAGTTCGACATCCACTGCCCCTTGGCGCTGTCGTTCAGCCGACCGGAGACAACGGTGCGGTGGATAGCTGCTGTACCGCTAGTGCTCCTCGCGTGGCCAGGCGAGAAACACCGCGGAGGAGTCCACGCGAGGAGGTGGACATAGACACGTTAACCACATATCAAGTTACCCAACTAAACATATGTTTGGCTTTGTGCCAAGTGAGCACGCGCCCCAAACAAACATTGTCTGGTTTCACATTTGGGTCGAAGGAACTCCTTATGACCTTATCGATCTTGCCTGAGGTCGATACAGAAACAGTTTCAGGTCTTCACATCTACACATCTGTTTCTCTAGCCAGGCAAACCAGCAAACAGTCGGAACGGGTAACATCACACTGATGATACGACAGGTGAATTTCACCCCAAACAAACACACACCAAAAAAAGAAGCTCAGCCAACGAGGCGAGAGGCGCTCAAACTAGTAGCAGCTTTTTGGCCGGAGAGTAGAGCGACACAGCTCCGAGCTTGGGATTGGAGTACTTCCTGTAGACCGCCTTCTGCTTGCTCTCCGGTGCCGTCGAATGGAGACTTATCAGACGCCTCGCGCACTCCCTGCAATTCCAAACAACCAAGAATTAGTAATGCTCTGGCCATCATCAAAGACCTGTAATGATAGACTGCTGAAATGCAGATGCGTGTAAATGGGCAGTATAACAAAGGAAAACTTGTAGCCAGGTACACAAAGTGCAAATGGATTCCACCAGAAAGAAAGCAACAACATGCAATTGGAATTTGGATCAGAAGTACTCGTTCCAACTTTGGGTGAAGAAAAGATTCAGCTAAACTGCGTTCCTGAAGTTGAACTGAATATCTAAATAGCAGATTCAGTTAAACTGCACATGTGCAGCAGATGCACATCTTATATTCACACAAAGTTTAGAAAGCATCACTATCCATTTCGGGAGTTCTTCTAAATATCTAATTAAATTAAACTGTTGTGGAGAGCACATAGCAATCTAATCAATTGAATGACATGGTCAAGACAACTCTTATACAATGTAACTGGTAGTTAGCCACGACAACCCTTAGTAAGCATGCAAACCAAGCAAAATATCAGTACTTACGAGAAGTTGGTTTTCACAAAAAGTTTTTTTTCTTTTGAAATGTGCATATTCAGTAAAAGCAATAATATGGTTACAATAGCATGTGAGGATCATAATACAAAATGAGGTTCAAGTTTGACGTAAATAATCAGATTTCACCAGCTAGTTCAAGTCAAGAAGAACACATACAACAATTGTGACTCAGCTAAGCCAGTGTGGTACTCCAGAACATCGGTCCAGAGTGGACTCATGTCAAGGGTGCACCGAGCAGCGTACACAGCAGCTGCTGCAGTCACTGATGGGGAGTAGACAAGCATCGAGTATTGAACCAACGCAAGTTCGGAGTAGAAGAATGTCATGTTTTCCAGCTGCATTGAAGACAGAGAGAGAAGAATTGCGCATTAGACATCAATGCATAAAATCTGTAGTAAAATAACCGAAAATGGGCCATTGTACCTCCTTGTCACCCATTGCAGCTTTCAAGTACCGAACGATGAACATGTACATTGTCGGAACTGTCAAGTTCCACTGGAGCTTGTTCAGTATGGACTTCTCCTTGCTCAGAACCTGCTCCCTGCTAAAGGCATTGTCTGATATGCACAAGAAGTCCTTAACCTGTAAAAATAATTCAGCTGTAAGCCAAAGAATAGAACTAGCACATTGAACAGCACACACAAATTAAACAGCATCAGTAGTGTAGAATTAAAACCCTACCAGTGGAGCCCAGATCTCCTCGTACTTGCAGGCTATCAACATGGCGCTTACGCCGACGAGCTGCAGCTCCTTTCTGGGCACACTCTCCATGGATAGGTACTGATCGATCATGTAGACCGTGAGGTAAAGGGTCTCTGGCATAAGCATGAGCCTGTAGTGCACTTCAATGAGCCAATCAGTCAGGATTGCTCTCATTCTCTCATTGATCTCGGCCTGTGAGCTCATGTAGGTGCAGAGAGGCCGGCAGGTACTCTGGACAAGCAGCAATGCAGCAAAGTAATCACTGTTACCTCACAATTCCACACAAAAGAAGTGAACGAGGAGAGGGGTGAAATCAAGCTCACCTCAGTTCTCTTGTAGAACCTGTAGATGTCCTCGACGTAATCAACCACTGCAAGCTCATTGTGAGCATCAGATGCATCAATGTCGTACATCGGCGCCTTTTTCGGGGTGGAGATCACCCCATCTGAAGCCTGCGTTCAGAACAAGAATTCAGCAGACGATTCTTAGGATGATTTTTTTTTAGCTTAGATGTTAGCGCACATTTATCAGATCATACCCTGCTGCATTTCGTCAGGATTGAGGTAAGCGTTTGGATTGGCGCCCTCCGGGAGGGGCTCTCTTGACCGGATTTTTCTTCTCCCTCTCGGAGTCTGGACTTATCACGATGACTTCGGCCTTCACACTGTTGTTCTCCTTGTGTTGTTTGATTCCCTTCCGACATTTGCCAGCTGCTACGACTACTGCCTTCTGACGATTTGCAACAGCTAGAGCAGCCCGGCCACTGATAACATTACCGACCTCGGCAAGGGCTCGACGTGGTTGCTGCGCAACCGTCGTGGTCTTTGGCCTCCTGACAAGCCTGGCGGCATCTGCTCAAGTTGGAATGTCAGAAGAGGAACACAGAAACTGCATCACGCATAGTAACAGTGGCTTGGGGGACATTGCAAATGGAGAAATTTTGAGCCGAAATTAGGCGAAGAACAATGCACTATAACATGATAATCTGGAGCTTAAATGAGGTAATAGTCTTTCAAACGAACGATTCAGGGAGCCTACTAACACGATAGATAAGAACAAGAATCCCAACTAAAAGGGAACAAGCAATGCGATTGACAAGCCAAGAAACGCAATTCGACAGGTGAAATCTCAGAAGGACGAGCGTATCAACCGAATTTTCGAAAGGTGCCATCTTTATTGCGCATAAGGGGCAGGAATCCGAACTAGAGCCCAAATATCATGCATAAAAGAGAACCGAAGCAGCGATGCTACAAGAAAGAACATACCCACAAGATACCATCGAACCCAAAGCCTGTCGCCACAACCCACACGAACAATTCAAGAAATCTAAAATTGCATCTGCTGCGTGCGCTCCGATCAAAATATCGGCGCAAGAAACCCAGTTAAACAGGTAAAACATCGCGAAGCGCGAACGTGTCAACCGAATTTTCAGAAGGTTCTCCATTTACGCCGAAAAAGGAACAAGAGACCCTACTAAACCCGTACATTAGCGCAAACAAACGCCGATCGAACTGGAAGCAAGAGCAGCCATTCTACAAGAGACACCCACAAGAACAACTCGATCAACGTATCTCATCAGGACTAGAACAACTTACGGCGACCAAGAAAAGACCTTTGCCACGGCGAAGAAAATCCACACGAGCAATTCATTCATCCAAGAAACCCACGAACGCAACGAGCGAAACCGCACCCGCTACGTCTCCTCTCCACCGTACTCGCGGCGCTAGAACCCTCCGCGTCGCCACCGCCGCCATGAGAATCCCACAAGAAGATAGAGCAAGCAAAGAAACACGGTGCCGGGGAGACTTACCGCCCTTGTGTTCTTGAGCAAGAACAGCGCCCGCGCCCGCTTGCCTCCTCGACGCCATCGCCGCGTCCAGGGAGAACGAATCAACAAGCCTCCTCTCTCTCCTCGAACACCTCTCTCCTCTCTGTTCTTGCTCACAATGAGGATAATGGAATCGGAGGCGGAGGGGGTGGTTTGGGATGTAGGCGTTGGGCTCCGGGGAAATTTTGCTTCCAACGGTCAAATTTTTATTAATGGAAACTGATGGTGTGATGGCGCCCGGATCGCTGATCCGACGGTCGGGATTCGCTATTCCGAATTTTATTTACCCGTTTGGAAGAAGTGGGAGGACACGAAGTCGGTGGGTGGATAGAATACCGTGGACGCTCAAACATGGAAAGTGGTGTGACAATTTGGGTACGTGTACAAACAAAATCTTTTCTTTTTTTAGAGGAAAATTATCACCCTCTCCTCTTTTTTTTCTCATGTGCAAGTTTTTATCGCTGCAACTAACGTGAAAATAACTCTCGTGCTGAGTGGATTATCATGAACACCCAATTTCGATTTCTTGTTAAATGGATGGTGTTGTGGTTACTCACCAAACAGCATATGAGGCGACCGGCTAGAGAAAACTAGAGATAGGGGGAGAGAGAGCTCATATGTAAAATAAGTGGATCCTCCTTCTCATACCCCTCTCAATGGTTTATATATATGAATAGCGTAGGATGAAAAATTCCTATCCTACCTTTTTCATAATTACAAAAGGTGAGGATATATTAGTATATTCCTTTATATTATTGAGTCTATTGCATATTGGATCAGTTATAGGGCCTAAGTCACAGAGGTTGGACCACCCCACAATAGATGGATAGGTAAAGAGTCGGGAAGGTATCCTGTGTGCACACCCACCTTCGCGCACTCAGGGACTTTTAGCCGTCCGATCCCCATCCAATGGCGCAGTTGAGCGTGCTTCCTATTTCTTGAAAAGAATTATTGCACAGATATTTGATTCCTGTGTCAATCATGCATTCATGGCTACTCATTATCCTTTGCAAGGTCCAAATGGATTTGTCTGAAGAAGCCCGTCCTTCAGAGACTCGTATACAGCGAAGTTAAGGCCGACATATGGAATCTGCAAAAAGATAACAAAGCACAAAGTGGTAAGCACTCATCAGTAAGGCGCAACACACAAGAGTACAGAAGGTTGCTGGTTAAGAGGAACATACAACTCCGATTACAGATGGAAGCCACCGTCTGTCTCTACAAAGCACGAAAGCCTTCTTCAGGGTAGGCTGTGCCCATGTCATGAAACATACCACGGTACTGATAAAGTGATAAGGAGACTTCTCTGTCTGCAGATGTGATTTGGGTAGGGGGGATCAATAAAATAGAATATGAAATGAAATTAGAAAAAACTACATCAACTTAAGTCATCTTCTTCGAGACTGAGTATAATGATGTGAATAAGCAGTAGAAAACCATATATTACCTGGACAGTAATCCTACCCCCTAACCATATCCATTGGGTAAGTAGAAGAACATGGCTATGATACCAGCACAGGCTCCAGCTCCAAGGCGGAAGACTGGACTAAGCTGAGCATCCTCTGTGCAACATAATTAACATGTGAATTGAGTGTTGAGTCCAGAGAACCAGAGATGTTTTAGGAACTTTACATTTCTATATGACAAGGCAGTAAAACATGAATTCCTTTATTTATTGTGAAGCGGAGCACACATAACAAATCATTTTGCATTACAATGGACATTGCAAATCGGAAATGCTGATCCCCAACATTGTGAAGTTACTTCAGTGCGATATTGAACAAGGACACTTTTGAACTGTGTAACGTCTAAGAGCAAATACATAGCACGTGTGTTCAGCCTGGGGGTATTGCACATGGTAGCACATAACCAGCACAAGGCGTATGATGTGGACACTGGATACACAGACATTTGGTAAGAGCATTATAGTTGTTTTTCACTGTATATATGTATTAATGAGTAGTGACAAAAATGTTAGGTTATTTGAAGGTGGGGCGTCTGAATCTCTCAAAGCTGTTGATGAATTTTTGCTCCATATTTCTCAAGTTTTATCATGTGTTGGGCCTCAAGCTATGGCAGGACAACAGAAGTTGGGCATGAAGCAACACATGACTGAGATGTAGAAGGCCATATATGTTAAGAAATGAATATGTTGTATATGACTAAATTCTACTAGGACTCCCAATTCATGCATTAGTGATGCTCCCAGTTGCAACAAGGGAAACACAGTGGATTCATGCATTAGTGATGCTCCCAGTTGCAACAAGGGAAGCACAGTGGTTAGCACTTAGGTAAGTTCCGAGTTCCTGTCCAACAGGACTATCTGCTGACTGAACTCGATCAAAACTAAGAAGAAATACACAAATCTGAAATAAGTTCATGACTTGTACCAGTTGACGGATAGGCCATCGTCACAAACTTCACCTAGGGACTTACATAAAAGAAACTGAAAATTCTTGAAAGGATAGTGCTCTATGTTGGAGTTCAAACTGACAGAACCTATAAAAAAATCTTGAAAAGATGGTATTCTATGCTCGGAGGTGTGGAGGCGAGCGGCGGCTCGGGGAAGATGACAGGCGGAAGACGATGGGTTGGGAGGGGATGGCGCGGGGGGTTGCAAAAACAACGCGAGTGGCAGGGGCTTTTTGCGAAATAGGGAACACGTTCATCTACACCGTCGGATGAAGATCGGATGGCTTCTCGTAAAGAGTCCATAGTCAGTGTGCCACCATAGCATGATTAATACGCGCATATCCTCCTTTAGCCCAAAAATCATAGACCTAGTTCTTTGCGATTTATGGTGTGTAACTTTCTTCGAATAAATAAATATGATTTTTTGAATAGTTTATCGGTTTATTGGTATTCGATTTATTCATATAAATACTCAAACTAGTACCAAAAGTCATTTGTTATAGCTGAAAAGAACCCTACATCTTCTCAGAAAGCTCAACGGAGAAGTTGGGCATTTGGACCGGCATAAGGGCACGTTTTGGAAGCGAGATTCTTTCCCGATTTATATAGAAATTGAACTGTTTTTGGTACGAAATTTCTGCTTTTGTGTGCCTAAGTTATTGAAGTTGCCGATGTCTATCACCTCGAGTGGGAAGCTCACTTTGGTCCACGAAGTTTGGGGGGTTGACTTGTGGCTTATCAAGCTTTCTCGCTCCACTTTTGCCTGACCCAGATTTCTAACCCAGGTCAAAGTGCTTGGAACCTAGGCTGCATAGATAAACATCATCCGGATGTTTTCTTTCTAACTATCATCCAGATTTGTAACCGTTGGATTAGAGATCAAATTGCCACAAATTCTTCCCACCCCCTCCAAAAAAAATTATCCCTCCTCCAAAAAAAGAGACCGTTGGATCTCTAATCCAATGGTCCAAAATTTGGATGATTGTTAGGAAGAAAACATCCGGTGATACCTATACACACCCATTAATTTTTTGGAGGACCAAACTCTTCGGAAAGAAAATTCAGAATTTCTCACGGAACAAATCATGCAGCTCTATCTATTGCCTGGCTTTATTTCTAAGTTCGATAGGGCACAGTACTGACCATTGATTGATCTCACATTCTCATTGCACTAGTTGTGAGTTGTAAGCTTGTTAGCCTACTAGCCGTAGCCAGCAGCTACAAAAAGATGAAGGACGAGCACCACTGCAAATCCGAATCATTTTGATCATCACAGAGCAATCACACGCTAAAACCCGAAGCAGACCAAGAGACCCGGTCGGTATGGCACGCCGTCGTTTGTCCGGCGCGGCCGCAGGGCTCTCGGTGCCGCCGCGCTCGCCATCAGGGCCCTGCACAGCAGGTGCCTGAGGCCTCCCCTCCTCCGCCACGGCGGCCTCGCCGCGATTCTGGCGGCGGCGGCGCCTGCAGGGCGCGGCGCGAGCGAGCTGTTTTTATCCGCAGGGCCCACTGCGTTGGCGGCGCCACGCAGCGGCGAGAGCGACCTCGCGCGCCTGGGTGGCGCGCCGTCCCTGCGCACCTTCTCCAGCGCCGCGGCGAACGGGTCGAAGCCCGTGTGCCTCCTCGTGATCGCGAACGGGCTCCGCGACGGCGCCTGGGCCAGCGCGGACGTCGGCGACGTCGCTGCCGAGGCCGCGGCGGACGATGCCGGCGGCTGCAGGCGCGGCGGCAGCTTCAGCGGGAGCAGCACGCCGCCGCGGAGCAGCTCGTCGGCGAAGGCCGACACGTCGCTGGAGCACGCGCGCGGCGCGGCGTTGTCTCTGTCGCCTTCGCCGTCGACGTCATGCTTCTTGGCCGTCGTGGTGAACTCGAAGCCACCGCCGTCACCGTGATCGTGAAGCGGCTCCCCGTGGTGCTTTGGGAAGCAAGAGACGTTGTAGAACTGGTAGAGCGGAGCGCTGTGCGAGAGCGATAGGCCTTCCATGCCTTCGACCGCGAAGGTGGCGGCTACCTAGCTAGAGAGAGAGAGAGAGAGAGATCACCGCGGGTGTAATCCATTAGCATGTTAAATCAATCATGAATGAAAAATCTTAATCATGAAATCTGATCCCATGATGTTCCTGTTATATAAAGAAACAGAGAGAGGACAGTGGCTTGGAAATGGAGGGAAGCAACCCCATTTCCTGCCCAAAAACGAGATTTTGACCGGAATTGTTTACTTCATAAGCCCAATGATTGCTTGCAATGCCAGCGCATGCAATGCACTTGTGTGAACTGAACTTGTTGCTCCGGCAAGCCTCAAATAGTTCGTGCAGCGTATGTGCTATCTAGATAAGTTCCGGCCGGAATAAAAATGGCCAACTCAACTCGTCAAACTCCATCGGTATGATGACGATGACGATGGCATAGATATCTCTCTTATTAAGTGTTGCTAGCAGTCACACATCTGCCAAGCTTTCACGCGAGGGGGGTCGCAGAGAATGGAAGCATTCGTCTGCGGCCCATGAAATGTGGCTCGAAATCTGGAAAGGGTGATGTATCCTATCGGAAATTTGGGATGTTGCGGCAGCCAATATTTCTCTCCCGTTGAAGTTTTATGTGGCGTTTCAAGGACATCAAGAGAGACGAATATCAGGAGCAGGCCACAGAAGCACAAATGACACGAGCAAAGAATCAACATCTTTAAATTATAAATACGAGCACATACGTTGGCTCGAGTATAAAACCAGAGTTCAAGAAACCGGCGAAAACCATAGTGTAAACATCTGTCCATGTAGGACACCATCTCTTGTCATCAGTCAGCTGACCCCAGCCGATGGATGACAGTAGATTTGGCTCATGAAAATTGGTAAGGGGATAATTCAACAGCTAAAAGAGGGATCGTTGTAATAATAAAAGGGTGATAAAAACCCCCTTTGAACTTTGTTTAAAGACAAACACACGACAAAACATAATATTAAAAGATAGGGATTCGTAATACAGAAACACAATTGCTCTACCTGTCAAGAATCATCAGATACTTCACATCTATTTCTACAACATCATTTTATCAAAAACACGTACGGAATACTCTTCAACAGCTTCATGGCTGCTGCGATAGGGACCATTTCCGTTTCTTATCTTTGATCTTTGTACATTAAAAACATTTTTACTTGATTCAATCGAACTGTGCTGGTGGTATCTTCACTGGCACGTGGATTTCCTAAAAAAAATGGTGATACAATTGTGACACGGTCGTCAAAATTAACTGCCTCCCTTCTGCTTGAGGGTAATCTTGTCTCCTAAGCTGAGCGCAATTCCTTGGGTCTTGCTCCTTATTCTGATGTAGCCGCTGAGCTTGCGGTCCGCTTGCTTCTCAATGCTGATATTCACCAGAGCATCTTCGCCAAAGACACTCTTTGCGTAAAGATTAGCAGCGAGAAAACCACATTCTCCATCAAGTGCAGACCTAATGGCAGGTTACGAATTAGAGTGGATAAGAATAACCCCATAAGCAAGCAGACAAGCAGTGGAATGTATGGAACAAGTTAAGTCTTTCATAACATCCTAACCAGATAATCCTCAGAAGTTGTCAGCTTCAGTGTGACTACAATTTCCCAGTGATCAACCAATTCACCACGTCAAACGCAGTTGTTCAAATGTAATATTTTTCTTTTCTGTTTTGCTAACCAAATTAATTCATCATCTAGCAAGGCAATACAAATATCTTTCAACTTGGATGGTTGTTTATAAAATGATCAGTGTTACTGACCTATTTGTATCTCCTTCATGAGCAAGGTTGGTTTGGTAAAATGAAGTAATACTTCTACTAGTTTGTGTGATTTTATACTCGGTTCAGTTCTTAATTGTACCAAAGAAGTTCGTAATGAAAATTTATAAGTAACCCAACAAGCTGCTAGAAACTAGGAAGTCTTAACCTTGAGTGCTAGGAAAGAAGCAAGAAGTTAGGCTTGGGCTAAATAGATCAGCCTGCCACTTTCAGTATTGTAATCAAATGGGCACTGCAACTGGTAACCCTACATCTTACCTATGCAAACAATATTCTATTTTATCTGCAACACATGAAAGTAAACTAATCATGCCTTTCAAATTCATGATTAGGTAATTTTAAAATAATGCTTATGTACATGCCGGCAATATCTAAAGGTCTTCATTTACACAAGTACATATCAAGAGAACTTACGGTGGTGTAAGACATTTCATGTTTGTTGACTTGATAATATGATTCAAGAATTCCTTCTCATCCTGAATTACAGTATTCACTGCCACCTGATGAAGAAAACAACAGTCATAGTAAAAAAAAGTGAAAAAAGGATCAACAAAATCATCCTAAGAAAGGGGAATAACATCACAATTTCAATGCATTCCAGATCAACCAGGGCCAGTCACTAGTAAAGGCAAATCTAACATAGACACACTCCAAAAGATATGCTTGGTGCAACGACAAACAGGACTCTACAAAAGAGAGGCTGTTTCCAAAGCAAAAACAGATAAAAACAATAAAGTCAAGCAACTGACAATTAAAAAGTCAAATGAAAAGAAGATTTCTCACCCAGTGCATGATCAATGAAAGAAAGAAACTAGCAATGTACATTTTTCAAAAAGTTAGCCTACTTCAGCTACAGAGATCAGGAGCTGAAAGGCTATATAGTATTCAACAATTAATTTAAAAACTTCCCTTGTAAGTTGCTTGGTGGAATTAATGGCCTATCTGCAAGGCATTATTAGTGTAGTCTGGTAAACTAAACAAAACAATTGGTCCAAATAAATGACATGTTAAAGCTAGATGATCTTTGCAGATATCTATGGCCCCATGGCGATAACACAATAGTTTAGCAAATTTGAAATCAGTTTAAGGAAAACTTCCAAGTATGAACCAAACATAAAGTAGACTACAAATTGGGAATGGAGAACATCTTGCAAAAGAAAGGCTTTTGTAACAACTGCAATGCACAAATAAGCACGTTTACCTTGTTTTCCCACTCAAATTCCGCCCACATGTTCCGGAAAGTAACATCAGCACATGTAGCAGGTGAGATGTAATCCATGATGTCGATGTGAATATCATTTAGGACGACCACTGATCGCTCCATCACATTTGAAGTTTCATAAACTATGTTCCCAAATATGACTCCAGTCTCTGTTGACGAAACCTTGATATTTGCACGGATTTGCTTGCTTGACTCAGGAGCCAACGTGTAGTTCTGCGGGCGGTCAACAAGTTTGAGGTCTCCCATTGTAGCCAATTCCAAGCACAAGTTCTGAAGTGTCTCCTTTGTACGGTTAATGACAGTAACATCAAGTACAATATCATAATGATGAACTGTCACATATGCTTCAGCATAAACAGGATCACTGAACCCTGTCAACTGAAGAATGCGATTAAGTCTGTTTGCATCCTCTGCATCCTTAGTAAATCCACCAGTTGCAGCCTTCAAATCATCTTGGACCTCATCTTCCAACTCAAGCTGGCTCATGCCCTAGGAAACAAAATGCCACGTTTTAAAAACGAAAGGAACAATTAAGGGAAAATTACTGGACACTGGAAAGGAAAGGGCAAAATCCAAGACAATATGCAATACTAAAGATACGCTCTACTGCAAGCATTGCCATATTAAACACCAAGGGCAGACCTTTGCCTCGCAGCAATGATATGGTTAATCTATGTATCTATCTTAACATACTCACAATATTGTTGAAATAACTACCTGGTTTTACCTCTACTCAAAGAAGATAAACTTTCTTATCAACTATCAGCACTCCTGAACAGAGATAATTTGACATGTGAACCAAAATAAAATCAAACAGAATATATCTACAACCTTTCATGTTCATAACAGAATGACAGCACAAAATTCAAACATAGATTAGATGAGGACCATGCACAACATTGCCTCGTACAATAAAGAGCATGAGAAAGGCTTGCACAAGACAGTGGTACGAACCAAAATATTTGTGTGAGATATTAGCGGAAATAGTATAAATGACTAAGTGCTTTCCCAAAGCTGTGATTGTGTCATAGTAAGACTTCAGGTCAGGGAGAAAAAAAAAGCATCAGTCGTTGTTTACAAGTTTAGGTATTCTTGTCAGGAGATACAAAAGGTAACAAGTTTTTGTAAGATAAGTTTAAGGATTGCATGCTGTGGTTGTGAGTTGCTTTGATTATTTAATTACATATCGGCATATCGCATTCCAATGAAAAATGGATTGCTTGTGCAGCAGTAAAAAAATCCATTAACCCTGAATGCAAGAAAGAATAGTACTTTATATTGTAGATAATATGCAACTTCAGACCGCATTGTTAAATTAGCAATGTCAAGCACTAAGTCATGCATCATTTTATGCTTTATTTGAAACAAGATTGTTTGTGAATTAGCTGGCAATACGTATTAGACAAAGAAAATGTTTCAATTTTCATAGTGCAAAAGCAACATACGATAGTAGTTTTCGCTTACCCTTCTGCTCTTCAGGTGGTAGAAATCTATAAGATCATCTGGCTGGGCATGAGAGATCTGAGCCTTGGCCTTCATCTCCTCTGTCTCCCTGAATTGCTTCTCAGCAAGCATCTTTGCAAAGCTCTGTCTGCATGTCTGCAACCAAATCTTCCTCACATCATCACCAGTATTGCAAAGCAACCTCACACAAAGGACAATCCTATCGTATGAATCGTTGTCAATCGGGTGGGGAAGGTAAGAGGACTGCCCCAGCTGCAAAATGGACGTCATGATCAGCAAGGCCCCAGTAGAAGCCTTGTTTGCTTCAACCTTTGAGGGCTGCACCTCCTCCAGCCTCAATACAAGCTTGGTCAGAGTGCAAGCAACAACGGCAGCCAAGAAGAAATCGCCTGACAGAATGAGTGATCTGAGATTCAGGGTTGATGCTAATGACCCAGGAGTAACTGATGGAGTCAAAATGGCCTCAGTGGAAGCACTCTGTGTGGCATAAGTGCCGTCTGCAAGAACAACAGGCCGCCTGGAAGATACAGTGACAGAGTTCACTACTGGCTGGGCTGGCTTGGTGGAATCAGCAGTCTCCCCGTCCTCTGAGACAGTGTAGAATGGTATATCCCCAAGGCATTGCTTAATGGTGGCAATGGCGCTCTCAACCTCTGATAATGAAAGGGAGTACTCCCCAAGGATCCAGAGAGCACACGAGCAGACACGGGATGCCCGGATCTGATAGAATGTATCAATGAGCCTCTGGATCATGGATACACGCAGCTTGGGATTGGTCTCAATGATCTCACGCACAAACAACACAACATCAACTGCTGCAGCGACATTAGTGTCACCAAGGAAATCCATGAGGAGGTGCACCACCGATCCAGCCACCTCTGGGTACTCCACAGCACAGGCATGGATCGCCTGCACAAGCATCTGGCGATATTCGCCACCCTTCTCGAGCTCCCCTGCCTGCGTCTTGACCACCTCCTTCTTGAGGTAAAGCACCACCTCCTCCACATTACGAGAGGTGAGCAGATCGAGCACCAAATCCAGCACCTTCCTCTTGACATCCAAGTTCGGGCTGGCGAGTGCACGCAGCACATCCATAACCACATCCACCATCACATCCCGGTGCGAGGTGCACAACTCATTCAGGCGGTCCAGAACAATGAGCTTCACATTGTTGTCACTCTGTGATGAGAGCAGCTGGCAGTATGTATTCGCAGCAGCCCGCACAGCAGTGGGCGCCGAAGAGAGCGACACAAGTGCACCGGCGCACTCATACACAACCGCTGTATTGGGCGTGGAAAGAAGCGAGATGATAATCTTGATATATCTTCCCTTGTCCGCACGGTTCGGGGAGCGGCAAACCTTGCGGACGAGATCTACCGCGGCCATTTGCAGGAGGTCGGGCCACTCGGCAACACGTTCAGCGTTGGAGAGCAGGTACGCGACCGCACGTTCTTGCGCACAGGCGCAGAGCATAAGGAACGCGTTGCGCCGCGTGGACGCGTCCTGCTCTGACGCGAGCGCGCGCTCCACGAGCTCGGGCGCGTCGGGGATGAGCTGGTCGCCGTGTGGGAGGCGGTAGATCGCCGAGATCGCGGAGAGCGCGTGGCGGCGTATGAAGTGGTGGCGGTGCTCGAGGTTCTCGAGGATGGAGGGCACGAGCGGCTCGAGCACCTCGGGCTCGGAGAGGCGGCAGAGGAAGCGGAGCGTGACGCCGCGGATGTACTCGTTGGGGTGCTGCAGGTTGTTGCGGAGGTTCTGGCAGATGAGGATCATCTCCGGGAGGACGCGGCCGGCGGCGTCGCGCTTGTCGATGATCTCGAGGTAGAGGAGGAGCAGCTTCTGGATGGTGTGGTCCTCGGAGGGGAGGACGTAGCGGACGACGGTGATGAAGAGCTGCGGGAGGGTCTCGCCGTTGAGGAGCAGCATGACGGCGCGCTTCATGGCGTCGACCTTGGCGGCGACGTCGCTGCCCTCCAGATCCGCCTTGATCTCGTTCGCCATGGCGGCGGAGCCCTTGTCGAAGTGGACCAGCAGAGTGCACGGCTTCTCCATGGCGCCGGCGCCGGATCTGCGGAGGAGGAGGCGGCGGTGGTTGGATCTGGGCGGGTGGATCTGGGAGGGAGGGAGCGGGAGGAGGGGAGTGCCGGCCTGTGGGGTGAAGAAGAGGCCACTTTCCTTCGGTTTTGGTGCGTTCGTTCGTTGGACCGACGGGGAATGCGGGGGTATTTGGGCCCTGAATGGGTTTTGGCCAGATAGAATCCAGGTAATTCCATCCCAAAGGTTGCTTTCCTGACAAATTTGGCGAAAGCTAGGTTCGGCCCATTTGGATCCTAAGGCCGTTCCTCTTATTATCCCATGTTTCCGTCTAGAGTGCCCGGCGCTGCTAGAAAGTTCAATGCAAAAATTAGGTACTTAGAGCAACTCCAGCAGAGCCCCTACTTGAGCCCTCAAACCTCATATTTGAGAGCCAGAGCAAAAAACTGAACTCCAGCAGGGCCCCTACTTGGCTCTCAAAAATAGGAGGCCTCTCAAATGAGGTCTCCAAGCCCTCATTCCTAGGGGCCCCCTACTCCGGCTCTCATTTTTCAGTTTTCCTCATTTTTTGTGGAACATTTGTGCTTTCAATTTAAATTCGGAACAGATTTGAATTTAAATTTGAATATTCGTATTTGAATTCATATTTGAATTCGGAACAAATTTGAATTTAAATTTGAATGTTATGTGATGAACTTTGTGCTTTCAATTTAAATTCGGAACAAATTTGAATTTAAATTTGAATATTCGTATTTGAATTCGGAACAAATTTAAATTTGAATGTTATGTGATGAACTTTGTGCTTTCAATTTAAATTCGGAACAAATTTGAATTTAAATTTGAATATTCGTATTTGAATTCATATTTGTGCTTTCAATTTAAATTCGGAATAAATTTGAATATTCGTATTTGAATTCATATTTGAATTCGGAACAAATTTGAATGTTATGTGATGAACTTTGTGCTTTCAATTTAAATTCGGAATAAATTTGAATTTAAATTTGAATATTCGTATTTGAATTCATATATTTAAATATTGTCCCTTATTGTGAAATCATAAATATTTTATTGTGTATTGTGCTTTTGTCACATACATATGCATATAGTGTGTGAGGAAATAGAGGGAATTGAGAAGTAGGGGCCCTGTTTTGAGGGCTCCTGCTGGAGTGCAACCCAGAAAACAGGGCCCTCAAAAGTAGGGGGAGCCCTCAAATGAAAAGTAGGGGCCCTGTTTTGAGGGCTACTGCTGGAGTTGCTCTTACTAGCTGAGTGCCCATACATTATTACAAAAAAAATCATAATATCCACTAAGACGTCAAACCATCTTTATCGTGTGCTTGTGTTGCATTAAGCCATCAACGCCAATGGGACTAGGTTAAGGCCTATTTCAGCCCACGACGTGCATTCGTTCACCGTACTCAACCTATGGCACTCCTCTCTGCTCCGCCGTTACGTCCAACTGAGCTCCGTTGTGGTCTGTCTTAAACCTCCGCTGTCATGAAGTGCGAGCGATGGTTGTTATTTTTTATAGGACTTCATTTTATATACAATTGAATGAGGCGAGACATGGTGTGCGCTAGGCTAACAAAGCCTTAAAACCTATGCATTGTGGTGCCCATTGTGCTTGTATCTCCACTACAACTCGCGTGCTCAAGCGACCGTCACCACGACAACACGAAAGCCTACTCAGTTTCACACATCGAAGAGGCATACAAATTGATAGAGCATGCACGCGCACATTTAACAGAAGCACCAAAAAAGAAGTGTGTTGTTATATTTAGTAATAGTAGGAGATAAGCACGAAGCTACTGCCAACAATCCAAGCTTTGTGTACATGGGAACTTGAAATCTAAAAGAAAGACTGATGTAGTATCAATTTATAGAAAGAATGAAAGGCAGAGCCATTGATCAAAGATCTACCCTAAATTGCCAATACTTTAACACAACATGATTTATACAAAAAAAATATTATTTGTTCTCAAAGAAACCAGTTTATGTACGATTTTGTCTGTAATGTAAAAGGACAAGTTTATTGATTCTTTATCAAAAAGGTCAACAACATCGTTATAAAGATAAAGCTAATTGTAGTCTACAAATCTGTGTTTACTCATTTCATAATACTTACATATTTATCCAAGAATGCTAGAATATATACTTCTTTAGTAGGTAAACCGCCTAGTAAAATAAACGCACGCTGCAAGTTGGTAATTGAATAAATAATAGAAGATTCTAATCTAAACTGCCAATGCAATCAAGTAAAGAAGAAAACCCATGAACCTAGTAGATATTGGCTCAACCGGTGGGCAATTATGAGGAAGATAGGCATCGACATGGCCCATGATGGCTGCGATGATCTCCACCGCTGCGCCTCACACCTGTTGCCAAAACCTCTCCCAGTTGTCAGCTACCTATGGCACGCACCAGGGGCGGACCCAAAGTATAATTAGTGGGGGCCTTGGCCCCAGTCAATTTCGTTAATCACTTATACTCTCTGGATTTAATCCATATAGGCCCCCAGTCCACAACTCATCAGGCCCCCAGTGGCCCAGTGAGGCAGCCGGCAGGCTGGCAGGCCAGCAGTGCCTTCTCAGCTATGCGTAGCGCTGCGCTGATATGTATGCCCCCACTCAATTTTAATCCTAGGTCCGCCCCTGGCACGCACCTCACCACCTCACCAGAATCCTGCTCGCCTCCACGCTGTTGGCTACTGGCATTCACATAAACTAATAAGTGCAGCTGCAATTCCATTTACTGACATGGAGGTAATTGTCATGATGGATAACAATTGACTCATTAGCCATCAATACCCAAATGTCTCATACTCAGTGACCTCACCAACATTATTACAAGGGGGTAACAATGCCCATATCCTCAAGGCAGGCATTTCCTTGCTTGTCTAGCAGGATCCATCAAGCATTAAGATCACGGTAGGCGATGCCATAGTTGATCATAAAGGCAAAACCATCAAGGATATCAAGAGCAATCTTAGTCGTGTCTCAGAGTGACGATCTCTTGCTTCTCTGCATAATAATATCATAAACCGATCCTTCTTCCATCATCCTAGTCATTATGCAGAGCCCATGCTTCTCATTGAAG